>OY855906.1:13337101-13937101 GCA_963693305.1 Meandrina meandrites
GTATCCACTACGAAATCTCTCGGCGCATATATTGATCAAAATCTAAATTGGGAATTTCAAATAAAGGAAATTTCAAAAAAGATCGTCTCCGGCGCAAGCGCCATTAATTAAACGCATAAGGGATTTTGTTCCACGTGAGATACTTCTCACGTTTACAATTCATTAATTCAGCCTCATTTCGATTATTGTAGTGTAGTGTGGGGATGCTGTTCAAAGGGACTCTCTCAGAAACTACAAAAGCTACAGAACCGTGCTGCGCGTATCATAACCTTCTCTAATTGTGATAGAAATACTGATGAACTCTTACATAGTTTAAATTGGCACAAACTTGAGCATCAAAGGGCCGTGAGTAAATCGATTATGATGTATAATGCTGTGAACAACCAGACTAATGTATAATGCTGTGACCAGAGACCAGAGTTCTCGGTTTTTCCCGCGTAATGAAGCCTTGACTCACAATCTCAGGAATACTGACGAAAAGCTATCCATACCACAGCCGCGCACTAATTATTGCAAACGAAGTTTTAGCTACAGCGGGGCTGTGTTATGGAATAGCTCACCGAATAAAATAAAACTATCCAGAACACTTAACGAATTTAAGAACAAATTGAAAAATCACACTTTGAGATCTTCTTGCATTTAAATTTTGAATACACGGCATCCTTGTAAAGCAGGTTTTGTTTGTTTGTTCTTATTAGTTGTTAGCCTCTCTTAGTTAGTGTAGTTAGTGTTTTTATCCTTTGTTTTTTATTCTGTACCTGAATGGATTTTACCGTGTTTAAATAAAGTTACCTTACCTTACCTTGCACGAAAAGGAAGGAGGCAAACTCTTGATTGAAGCACATCATCGCAGTGGCAGACATAGTTGAAACTATCAGTGGTAATAACTTTGAGAACTGCTATTTTCAGGGATATAAATGGCATCAAGTGGGAATCAGTTGTGTTACTGAAGTGTGATTTAAGCCAGAAAGAAGGAATCTTTATAGTATGGAGATATGAATATCCCACTGAAATGGTAAGTGAAGAAACCGTTAAAATTCAGTCTACAGTTTGTAAAAAGAGAGGAGGAAAATCAGACATCATCTCTCTTTTTTTTCTCTTTTTCATTGCAAATTTACCAGAAATCTGTAAAGGAACAGTGACGCTTTCCAATTTAACAAATAAAGAAGCCCCGACTGTGCTCTGTTCTGTTTTAATATACAATCTTCGTTCACTGTCCAAAATCCACGCACGCAATTCGTTAAAATCGAGCACTTTACCTGTCGTCAGCAAACTCCGACAGTGCGTTATTGACAATAACGCATAAAAATCGTGCATTATTGACAATGGCTTCAGCTGACAGCTTTGCAGGAATAGTGGAAGAACAAATATGAACTTATGAACGATTTTGTGAATGATTCTAAGCCTCATTTATATTTAATTATGTATGGCTTTTTGTGATTTCTATATTCTTAAACTACGCCAGTATAATTTTGCGCTACCAAGATACAACTGAATTCTTATTTATTAAAATTCTTGTTCAAACTTCGCGAAATTGTGTATTGCGTGCAGTGTACTCAGATTGTGTTTCCCCCTACACTTCTTTCGTGCTATCGCCGCTTCTTGCGTGCTTTACTTATGGGTTAGAGACTGTTAGTTCGTATTTTGTTTACAAATACATGCACGCACTTGCTGGCAGCACAATGAATTCATTCACAATGAATTCATAAAGAACCCATCATTTCAGCGCTATGTTCCCCACCCATTCTCCTTCATCTTTTCGTTTCCAAAACGATTCAAAAGTGTCGTCAGCGTGCTTTATTAAAGAAATAAAAAACGCATCCGAGTGCATTATTGAGTTATATAAGCACGCGGGGATTTTTAAGAATACTAGAGAAGTGCATAGAGAGGCACGAGGCGCAGCCGAGTGCTTCTAGCACTTCTCAAGTGTTCTAAAAAATTCTCAAGTGCTTATATAACTCAACAATGCACGAGGAGGAAGTTTTTTATTTCTTTGATAAAATGCTAAGGAAATAGCGCGCGCTCAAACTCATTACGTAAGCAGCGTGCATTATTTACCTACTAGGAGATGGTTTTCCATGTTCTATAAGAAAATAATGCACGCTTGAGGTCTCGAAAAACTGCTAGTGGATGCCCGAGCCGTTAGGCGAGGGCATTCAGCTGCTTTTCTAGACCTCAAAAGTGCATTATTTTTGAATTTGTAACGCAGTAAAAGTTGCATCCGGGGTACCGGGCTTCTATAGTTTTTAGCTATGTTCTATAATAAAAATAATGCCCGCTAGAATTCCATTGCGTGTATACAGCGGCTATGTTCTAAAACTCGATAAAGCACGCGCGTGATGCGACGCCAGATACGCAGTTGACTCCCACTTTTTGAAACATACATAGCTCCCTTAATATTTATTTTTTGTTCGGTTCCTTGGCGGTGCGAAATGCCTCACACCACTGTGCTTCAAAATGCAAGGACTGCTTTTTCAGTAGCAAACTATTTTCGTCACAGTTAGCAAAAACGAACTTGTGAGCAAAGTCACGTGACTAATGACGTCATCATCCTGCGTCTTATACAAGAAGTAGTTAATGGTTAACAATTCACCGAAGTGGAGGTGAATAATAATTGTGTTAGTATATACCAAACCAGTTGAATAGGCGCCCAAAATTAAAAGTTTTACCGTGAAAGAAAGCAATTCAAAGGACAGAACACTGCGCACATGAAAAGACGACAGCGTGGGAAAAGTCACATGGACAACACTACACAGGCGATCGACCGAAATAAATTTGCAACGTGTTTCGTTTGTTGAATGGATTTGGACGATTTCAAGCGGAATTCTTTACTTTATTTTCGCTACTGAAGAACACAAGTCTTTAATTTACTCGTGAATACAACCTGTGCTGGTCACTATAGCCTGGGAAACGTCCGTGAAGTCATCAGTGAAACGTGCTTCAAAAACTGTTCATTGAATTATGTCAAGAATACGCGGACTGAATTTGACCGAAGTTTAATACGGCTGCTAAGCTAGTTGACTGGAGAGAGTCAGCGGAAGAGGATTGAAAAACCACAGCAATTCACAATTGAAGTTGATCTTCGGTGCAAAGCTAAATAATTTAGTCTCCAGCGTGACTTAATATGGCCGAGCCGAAAACAACTTGCCAAAATCGTTTATAGCACGACCAAAACAACTGCAATGATTTACTTGCTTTAAACAGAGATACTGGTAAGAAATGTACTTAATTTTCTTAGTTGGACGGCGTATATTTGGAAAAAATTCAGACTTAAACGTTTTAATTTTGCGTACGTGTACGCGGCGAAGGTAAACAAAATATTTTGTACCACATTTTATCAATCGTTTTGTTGAAGGAAACGCTTAAAACATTTTAAATAAACATCGCTACGTATCGCTAAACCTAGTATTGTTCTGACCTGGTACAGTTGACAACACCTTAAAGTACAGCGGCTTCTTTTATCGATCAAAACCCGCTTTTTTAACCGAAGTTACTCGTAGAAGTCGTCTTACTTTGCTCGGAGGTGAATAGCAAGTACTATTCACCTCCGAGCTAGCCAATCAGCGCGTGCGAAAATCACTATTCACTGGTTTGGTATATACTAATTAACGATTATTCGCCGAAGGCGAAGCGAATCTCGGCGAATATTCCCCGAGACGAAGTCGAGGGGAATATTCGCCGAGATTCACTGAGCCTGAGGCGAATAATTGTTTTAGTCTAATTTCCAGAGGTGAATATCAAGAACTGCAAAATAAAGAACTAAAACACATACGTGTAAACAAGTTTAATTCATCGATGTAAATTAGAATTTGCACTTTAGTTTCAGCAATAAAACGGAACAAAACAAACACTGCGAAAATACAGATATCTGGTGCCTCTTTTCAGTCTTGGCGACTTCTGAACAATTGTTTAAATCCTCTTGAAATGAGTTGAGCAGCTCTGGTCTGGGGAGAACTGAATAATTTTGGGTCAATCGATCTGATTGACTTTCTCATGGCCGCGTGCGATCTACAAAACCACCGTGTTTACCATCAATTCTTATGCCTTGCGAAGCATCTTTTGAAAATAGTTTCGGTCCAATAGCCTTGGTAGACAATTTTCAAAATTCCAACTGTGTTGAATACTCCGGACTTGGAGTGATTTCTTTTGAATGAACGAAAATTTCATTCAGTTATTTGCCGCCATATGTACTTGCCTGGATGGCAAAGGCGGCGTGGCTCAGTAACCAAGCCCTCAAATGCTATATTCACCTCCTAGCGAGGTAAATATAGCGTCATAAACCAGAGATTTTCGACCAATCAGAGTGTCCCATTCTTATATTCACCTCTGGAAATTAGACTAATTATTATTATAGAAAGGCATTACATTACTACTTAAATTACAAACGACGTGGTTACTTACAATGACATTACAATTACTTGCCAGTTTTGATCTTGCTCGGTAAGGTATGAACGTAGCTGATGACGGGGTTCCAATCAGCAATCTAAATGTCTAGTATCGTGGAGAGAGATTCTTGCTAAGTTTCGTTTTGCTTCTTTTTTTCAGGCATTCAATTTGACGCATAAGTGCGCATGTCCTGATGCTTGCCTAGTTAGGCCCGCAAAGCCAACAACTAAGGAACCCACAGGTACAGCCGCACCTAGCAAGTTAAGCGATAGATCACTATCACCGCCATAAGGGATGGTACACGCGTGAGCTTTTCCTTCCTTGCTGCGTCATTAAGTGTAGTATACCGCACAAAGCCGTCAACACCCTAGCTCGCACGCTATGTTTTAAAAAGAAAGCGTAAAACGATGTTTAATTTAATATGGAAATACACTTAGCTTCTAGCTGGTTTACAGGTAGTCCATAAGAGGAAAAAAAACAAATAAAACATCGGTTTTAAATTAATCTTACCTATTTTATATGTTCTGTGCGTTAGTGAGTTGTACTACGAATCGAGCGGTCCGTAGTCCATGTGTCATGTTTGTTTCCACTGTGTGCATAAACAAGAGTGTTTATGAAGCTTAATAATACTACACAGTTGTGGATGGCGGAGTACCTGAAATAAAGAAGTGTTTCTCAAAGTGACACTTATAAGAATTGATAGATTATAGGAATGGGGGACGGAATTTCACAAAAAATGTAACGACTTTTTCTGTGTACATGTTCAGCTCACCAGACTGATAACATTGTGATTGAAGTAGTCCCGAGTGTTGCTGGAGGCGTTATTTTGATTGCAGTAATTGTCATCTGGCTGTGGGTTCGAAGAAGGCGAATAATTGAAGTGTATCCACCTCTCGTGCCGCCGCGTGACAATAGAGACCGTGAAGACGTCAGCCATAACGTGTTCCCTAGTACAAGTGAAGAAAGTGAATTAACTTCGGGAAGAGGCTCTTCGCATTTAACGAGAGGCTCATCGTGTAGCGACATCACAGTACCCAAAAAAGATAATCTCAAAAGTAAGATCAAGCCTTATGCGGAAGGTCTCGTTTAGCCATATCTTTTTTTTTATTAATTTGTCCATTATATAATAGGTACAATTAAACTGTTCTATTATCTGCTAATTTAGATATAATGGCTGGAGATCTTAGCAAGCTCAATGAGCTTTTCTATGAAGATCCCCTTATTATAACTTAAAATAATTACAGAGCAGATGGAATTATATTTAATTCTAGATGTACGTTTAATTCTAATACATGTGCTTTCCTAAAAAACAAAACTGAAACCTAATTACCTAACATACTTTGATTTTGCACAGATACCTTTGTGCTTCTTTTAAAAAGATTATAACTTTGCAATGATTTCAATTCTATTGGTAAATTATTCCAAATTTGCGCCTCCCTATATTTAACGGAAAATTTCCCATAATTTGTCCTTTTGTAATCCATAAATATATTTGACGCTGAACGGGTATCATGGCTATGTATGTTTTTATTTAATGTAAAATAATTATTGAGATATCTTGGTAAATTATTGCTAAAGTATGAATACATAAAGAGTGCTATAAGATACATGTTTAACTCATATATATCAAGAATTTTAAGAGATTGGAATAGAGCCTTGGATTCATCTTGATATTTCGAAAAAGTTATTATCCGTATCAATTTTTTCTGTATTGTAATTATCGGTTTCAGCCTGGCTGGGTAAGTGCTTGTCCATATTATGCCCCCAGGGGGGGGGGGGGGGGGGGTACTCAGGATTTCAAGTGACGGGGATGATAGAAGGATTTTTTTGGGTTTGAAATTTTCGATTCCGGGATTTTTTTGGTTTGTTTGCTTGATTTAAGTAGGGATTTTTTTGGGTATTACTGACCTAGGCAAAGTGTTCTTGGATGTCTCTAGTGATGTTAAACCTGGTGAAGGAAAGATTATTCAGATGATATGATGAATAAACAAACACAAACGTTCAATTTTTAATTATTTTAATGTTTAAAATTTTAAGGGCCACAAATTTGGCATGGGATTTTTTAAGGGATTATTTTTGGTCCAGGGATTTGTTTGGGTTTTGTTGGAAGCCCTAGGGATTTTTTTGGGTCTTGATTTTTGTTCCCATTCGATCATCCCCGTCACTTCAAATCCCGAGTACCCCCCTGGGATTATGCCACAATATGTTAAATATGGATACACCATAGTGTCATAAATTGTCTTTAGTGTTTGGATTGACAAAAAATGTCTAGCCTTTGCCATAATCCCAGTCATTTTCGAAATTGTTGTTGAAATTTGGTTAATATGTTTTCTCCAAGAGAGTTCATCATCTATATATAAACCAAGAAATTTTTGTATAATTAACCTTATCAATCTGTTGATCATTAATTTTTATTTCAAACGCTCGGTCTAGTTTCTTTTTTTTAGTTTTAAATACCATGAAGTGTGTTTTCTTAACATTTAAAGAAAGCTTATTACATGAAAGCCAAGATGCGATATTTTTAAGTTGTTGATTCATGGTGTTGTATAGAATATCAACATTTTTATGACTATAAAACAAGTTTGTATGATCAGCAAAGAGAATAAATGACAACTTTTTTGAGCACCTTGAAATATCATTATTCATGTAAATAAGAAACAAGCGTGGTCCAAGTACATAGCCTTGGGGCACTCCACATGTTATTGTTAAGCTTTTTGATTGTTCTGACTTGTATTTTACTATCTGTTTTCTTTCTGTCAAATAATTCTTAAACCATTCATTTACAATACCCCTTATTCCATAATAATTAAGCTTCCTTAGCAGAATTTCATGATTTACAGTATCAAATGTCTTTGCAAGGTCTAAAAATACTCCCAATGTATATTCATTGTTATTTATTGCTTGTGATATTTTTGTTATTAGCTCAATAGTTGCTAAGTTTGTTGAGTGTTTCCATCAAAAACCATACTGACTTGGGAATAATATGTTATTCTGATCAAGATATTTAAGTAATCTGTTGTACATTAGTTTCTCTAATAATTTACTGAAACATGGGAGAACTGAGATAGGTCTGTAATTAGAAAATCCTTCCTTATCATTCGCTTTAAATACTGGAGTAACAAGTGCAACTTTGAGGTCATCAGGAATAGAACCAGTAAGAAATGACTGGTTATATACTTTCAAATTTTCTTAACTAATTTAGGTTGTATTTCATCATGTCCACAAGACTTGTTTACATTTAGCTTACGTGTTTCAAATTCAACTTCATTTTCTGTTACTGCATGCAAGAAAATAGATTTTATAGATCTTTCACCTAAATAATTTGAAAAGCTGACATCACTGTCTGGAATTTTTGCAGCCAAATTTCGTCCAACATTAATAAAGTATTCATTAAATTTATTACTTATTTCAGCAGGATCAGTTATTAAGGTTTCATTTTCTTTAAAGTAATCAGGTAGCTCGGGTTTTAATTTGTTCCTGTTTATTACTTCATTTATTAGTTTCCACAGATATCTCAAGTTACTCTTATGTCCACTGAACTCTCTGTCGTAGTACTGTTTCTTAGCTACACTTTTTAATTTATTGAATTTGTTTCTGTATGTTTTATATATTGACTTATTTCTTTCAGTTGGATTCTTTATAAATTTTTTATATAGCATGTTTTTAGTTCTCCTTGATTTCAAGATTCCTTTTGTTATCCAGGGTACTTTCTTTTCTGGGTTTTTGCTTCTTGGTTTTATTAATGGTATGTTTTTGTCGAACAACCAATACAATTTAGCGTAAAAGTGTTTATAAGCATCTTGAGCATCACTTTTACTGTAAACATCTTTCCAATCTATGCATTCCAAGTCTTGCCAGAGCTGATTTATTGATTTGTCATTAATCAACCTTGTCTTTGTATCAATAGTATTGTGATGCTTAATTCTTTGGAAATTACTTGTTTTATAATTCTCTTCAATGTTGTTAACAAATATATTATCAATTAGTGTTGCAGTAGTATTAGTTATTCTTGTTGGCCTTGAAATTAACGGGTAAAAAGTTGAAGAAAACATCATATTTGTGAAATCCTTGATGTGCTGGTTCTCTTCCGTTCTCAGTAGATCAAGGTTAAAATGTCCCATTAAGAAACATTCTTTGTGTTGTATATCTATTTTTTTAAAATAAACCGCAAGGTATTCCTTGAATTCTTCAAGCTTATCATTTGGATAAGCTTGAATTGGTGAATTGGTGCAGACATTTCCCTGTCACGGCTGGTGTTCCGTTCAAAACGGGGTGGGCCGGGAAGGTACTACAACGTTTTCCCAACCACTCGATTTTCATCCCATTTGTTTTTTTTTTTTTATTTTTGGCCAATTTCAGAGCTCTAGACTTAGTTAGGGAGCGTTCATAATTTATGGGAGGGGGTTGGGGAGGGTCTATGAGAATTTGGAAGGGGGTGGTCACTCATTTTGTCAGGTAAAAATTGGGGGGGGGGGGGGGGGGGGCACTATTAAAAATTCTTTTGAAGCCAGAGACTTGGAAACGTTAGCTTATGTTGCTGATGTGCGTTCACTTCTGGTGGTCGTGGAGATCTTTATCGGTAGGATGTTAACCTCATCACTGCTTCCGATGTATGTCGTTTCAGTTTCAGTTCCACTCTCACTCAATGTTTCAAAAAAATGTCCTCATCACTCCCAGAATCTTCATAATCGGAGGGATTCTCTGCTGGATTGAGGGAGGGCTTTCCCAGTGACAATGACATCATGCAGACTGGAACCTTTATCTGGATGTGCGCTCTGATGATCGACACTTTCAGTTTGCGCCTTCACGGCATTCAGGATGTTTAAGATTTTTATTTAGTTTAAGCACGTAGAATGATTTGTATTTTTTTTGGGGGGGGGGGGGGGGGGGGCAACCATAAAACATTGCCTCAAATTGCAAAATCCTCATAGCCTCCTTCCCATAAACAAATGGATAAATTATGACTGCTCCCTTTGTCAAAAAACATTATCCATAAACACTCCTGGTTCACGCAGATTTTTTGGAATTAATCGAATATTGGGTCAATATTGAGGTGTTAACGAAACAGTGCTAGATATAGCATAGGAAAACCAAGAGAAAGTAAGAGACTCCTGCTCTTTGGGACCCCCTTTGCGAAAAAAATATCTGAAATATAACTGGAAAATGGTTTTAGTGCGCACTGATCAAATACGCTGGACGTGAATCAGTTGCTGGGAACTTGTGGTACATTTGCAGTCACATTTGCGGTTACATTTTCAGTCATGCAGTTGTCTCAATGTAAAGGTTTTATTCAGATTTCTACTCGGTTCTGCAGAAATCCAGGCAACGCTTCACAACACAGTATGAAGCAAAGAACCATTCTTAGAAAGTAGCCAACTCAAACAGATATAACAAACTGTATAGTACCAGCCAATATATTGTGAGTACCAGAGAACTGCCGGAGGTCTGGGTTATCGCATGACGAGTATGTAGCGTGACGGTGACTGCTATGGACTAGCCTCGCTTCAAAACCGAAAGTGTTCTATGATCAACATTGGCCTTGCAATTCGCCGGAAATCAAACGAGATCACTACGACGAAACTCTGAGCAGCTCTGAGCAGCGAAATTAACTTGCATGTCTTGATAGACCTTTGATGAAGCAACATAACGTACCGGATCAGCGTATGGCTTTATAGCAGTTACTATAATATCCGAAGTGATTCGAACATCGGTAGACCGGTAAGAGGTGCAAAGCTTTGAATTGTACGAATAAGGTATGTTTGACATTAGAAACGTTCTTGAAATCTATCACATTAGGCAGTAACGTCACCCAAAGTTGTGCGCTGCTGATTTAAACTCCAATAAAATAATTTAACTTTCACACCCATAACGATGGCTGATTATACAAATTGCCCAGGCATTTGTAATGCTTTATCAGTTTATCGGTGTTTCAATGTGTTATTGGGTAAACAGTACTCGCCAGTCGGTGTCATGATCAATAAGGTTTCCATTTCTTTTCCAAATAAGTTACAAAAAGGCTTATAAATCTGGGCCGGTTTCTTCAACAATGTAACTTCCGGCTTTTCAATACAGCATTTCTCGTAGTATGTTTTCACCATGACACTTACGTGTACGTTTGCACTTACTGCCTGAATCACTGACTCACTGTGTCGCGCGCTTGCGGTCGAAGCGTGCTGTGTAGGTGAAGATCAGCCAGGACTTAGGTCACACAGTTTATTTTCTTGCAGTATAGACCAGTATAATACTTGCTTCGGCGTTTGACGAGTCGTCGTCACGTTTAGATGAAAGCTTATATGTGTATTTATGTAGTCAACTGAAAAACAATCAATACATACAAGTAACTATTAGAGTTCATACTTCTTACATGATATATCCTGAAACGACAAAACTTACAATTTGTGTTTCCTGTGTGTTTTAAGTCCTTAGTTCTTGACTATAAACTCCGTGTCGTGTCGGTTAACGGTTTTTTAAAAAGAAATTACGTCCTATTGAATATATTACTAGCACCTCGTTTCCGAGCAGCGGGAAAAAAGGTGACAATTAATAAATGTGTTGCGTGAATCCGCGCGAAATGCAAATCAAATCCGGCTTTTCAGTACAGCATTTCTCGTAGTATGTTTTCACCGTGACACTTACGCATACGTTTGCACTTACTGCCTGAATCACTGACTCACTGAATGAATGTATTTATTTGTTTTACTATCATTGTCAGCATTCATTGCTGACAATGGCAATTTAGAAAGACTAACGTACATGCACTGACATCAGTGTTTATCATAGTTAAGTAATTTCATAGGTAAGACACGGATTTGTTTTTGTTTTAAAAACAGAATTGACCTACAAAGGAAACAACGTATCAAACTTAATTAAAGAAACTTTAAAACTACAAAGCATAATTGTTCAATGTTACACATCATTTTTTACTTCATCGCAAAGAAAACAGGATCTATAGTTAATATAGATAGACGAATTCAACTTGGACATTTTCAAGATCTTTCAACCTAAGCTGTGAAACTGAAGTCTGATGTACTTTCGCTGAAACACTGAACTCAATCTCATGACTCTTTTCACTGCTTCTAGTTGTAGAGGGAACTTCCTCGCTGTGCATAATTCTTCATCCGTCATACTCAGCCTCGTCCAATAATTGTTTTATTATTAATTTAAAATATTTCCAGAGCTCTAAAATTACAAAACCAGGGCTCAAAATAATTTTTGAATACTGACCGGTCATGTTGACCGGCCAAATCAATTTTTGCTCGGTCATGTCTCGTTTTTGACCGGTCAAAATATTGAGTATTTACTTTGAAGCAATAGCCTATTCTGCCAAAAATATCGCCTCATAAGCTAAAGCACTCGTTGTTAAAGAGTATAAGGCCTAAGCTTAAATGTTTTGATCGCTAAAAGTGTCATTTTATTATGTTCGCTTTTTGAATCTCCATTTCTTCTGCGTTCTACTCTACATAAAACAAAATGCTCAGTAGCCGTAATGTCATGTTACTCTGCATAGTTTTACATTAGTTAACGACTTAGGGGTGGAGGCGATCTTGGTTCTAAGCACTTTACTGGTCTTTACTACCGAACACTAAAAGGTAATAGGACATATGCCCATGCTACAAGTGAGATAACTGTGCCTTTGCTCGGCATGAAGGAAGAAAGGAAACACCAACGGCTTCATGTCAACTGTGTCCAGTAAAAAGGATTTACGTCCTCGACGTTTAGATATCTTTTCTGTATCATGCGATACCAATATCCCATTTGAAGCTAGGGGATTAACAAAATAATCGCCGAGAAAAGATTTCACATTCGTCCACAACGCTTAGCAACCAGGCCTTTCAGTAAGGGTGTGTCGTCTTTTGTTGCTTTTTCAGGTCTGCTGGAAATCTACCTACAAACCATCTTTTACTTAACTAATCAGCGATAAACACGGTCAGGAAGTTGCCAAAACTTCAAAATACAATGTGCTTGGAACTGAACTTAAAAAATACACAACAATGAACTAGTTATAATGTTCTCTTAGGCCAATATTTTCACGGTGAAAATTGCCGGTAAATATTCAATGCTGGTGAAAAACACGCTACGAACTCGTACTTTCTAAAGGTGCATATAGTTTTTTAAATCCACTAACGAGTGCTATTTTTCTCGGCCCGCCAGACAATTCAAACTGTAATTGCGTACGCGTGTTAATAGCAGACGTTGATTGATGCGATGTTCATTGTTGTCTGTTTAGCGTATTTACAGACATGGATGTTTCCTGTTTTATTTAAGCAAACCGCTAGCAAATCCGCAGAGCGTGACCGTCTGATCTGTATTCTACAAATTTGTGACTGCAAGCTGCTATGATATTTTATGATTTCACTGAAATACTGCGAATAAATTTTTTTGTTATTTATATGAAAGCCGTGTACGTGACCGGTCAAAATGACCGCCGAACCAAAATTTTGCCCGGACAAATCGTCATTTTGGCCGGACATTGTCCTTTGACCGGCCGTTATTTTGAGCCCTGAAAACGCGTTTAAGGGTTCTCACTTCGACGCAAAATGTTTGCTTAACCGTGGCCATTCACTGTCCTGAAGATCTACGTTAAAAATCAAGTGACTTGCCTTCGAAGTTTTTTTTCTGCTATCTTTATCAACCAATAATTTGGAAGTTTTTTCCTCATAATGCTCAAACCTAGCGGCCGTTTTTGCGCTTTCAATTTACGTAAGAATCGTCCAATAATAGAAACGTCTTCCAAATCTGGTCGGTGCTAGCCGGTTAGCTGGAATTAGCTGGGGATTGAAAACCAGTTAGCAAAGGAAAAAATATTTTGAATGAATAATAATTTTGGATAACTATACCTGTGCTTAATTCTTTCTCGTTTGCACTGATACGTTTTCCATTCGTAAACGGTCCATGTCATCATTGGTAACTAAGCTCTCCGTGACTTAGACGATGCCATATCTGCTAGTTTATTCCAACCTTGTTTCCAGGGCTTTTCCCTTCTTCGGGTGGTCTTTTCCCGACCGCCCCCACGCCTCCAGGACAAGGTCAAAACTGTGCTTTGATTCATGACATATGAAGTCAGGACTAGATAATGGTGATTAGTAGACCTAAGTTATGCTATGGTTAGGGATAGGGTCAGCTATTATAGATGTGACAATTTAGAACCTTTTCTTACGTTCCGTTCGCGTCCGCTTTTGAGTCGTCCACTTACACCGGTTATTTTCCCTCACAAAGCTGTGTAGTAGATATTCCATTAAAGGGACACTGTCACGGACATTTTTTGGCTTTTTTAGTAAAACGACACCAAAATTACGACTGAGTACTTTCAACCATGCAGGAAATGCTCCTAGAACGTAAAGGGAAGGATATCTAGCAAATTGTTTAAAGAAGAGGGTGACCGCAAATAGTTTGATCAGTTGAGATCAAAAGTTCCCGATGGTATCACAGTGATATCACTCTATATTTAGCTTCAGTACACTGTTATAGTAATTTAAAGAAAATTTGACCATTAATAGATTTCTAATGGTGTAAACATATTTTTGAGCTGTTGAATTTTTGAAGTTATGCTCGTTATCGAAACTGCAAATAAAATAATTTTCTTTGTCATTTTAGTTGCCACTGCACCATGTCCTTCACGAGCTGGGTCAGCCGTTTAATGTACACAGTCTTCCTGTATACTTCCATTATATACCAAAGAACGCACGGGGATTTTGACTGTGTTGTAACTCTAGACGACAACACTTACAACATGTCGTCATTACAAAGTACAATGTAAGCAAAGCCCTATTATAATAGAATAGTTTAGTTACGTAAGAAAGAACGTTCAAATATTAAAGTGCCAAGTGGAGCGCCGAAAACAACATGAAGTTTAATGCTGACTCGTCGAATGTTTTAAATGGTACTCTCAAGAAATACCCCTCCCTTTTCCCTTACCACGTCGAATCTTATTCGCGTTCTAAAGGAAAAGGATTTTGACATCGAGATCACAAGAAATCTCCCTTGGAAATATAGCATCGAAAGCAAATGAACTATCAGGATTATTGAGACAAACCTGCCCGACCTGCCCTCTGCTTTCTTTTTCTACAATTCGTCGCACAATTTCAGTATGGGAGCGTACGTTTAAGTGGCTCGAAAGGATCTTATGAGCGCCGCAGGCTCGAGTTGTAGCATTTATGTCCAGGATTGAACGCAGGTATTGTTTGGCAAGTACTTCATGTATGACTGGATTTTTGACCATTTTCATACAACTTCATATTTGACAGAATTATATGTGTTTAGGTGAACTTTTAACAAGGACGACACTTTGTGATGCTTATTATAAAGAGCATGCATCTCATTAGCGTTCAATCCTGGACATATCTGAGTTGTAGGGGGGTTCTTTTGAAATTTTGAAAGCAGTTTCAGTGAAATGAGACCAGGCAACCAGACATGAAAATTTCTGGAGCTATTTAAATTCAAAATGGATTTTTGATAAGCATTCACTTAATGTGGCATGCATTTACGATTTTAGAAAATACAGATAACAGAATAGTACCGTCACTTACAATCGGCACAATGAGTGTCTTGCCTTCTCGAGACCACCGCGACCTCCATGCTGTCCATGGTTTCAAACAGTTCCTTACCCACGATTATGAATTAATGTTCCGCTAATGACCCTATGTAGAATTCAGTAAGGCTAAACTAAACATATTTAGTTGACGTGGACAGAGTATAAATAGGATGTTACCAATTTAATTTTCACAACAGATTTAGAACATCATACAGAGACTATGAGTACAGCTTTAACCCGTGCATTTCATTCACGGTAGGAGAGCCATCGGATAAAAACGACTGCCAATCTGATGTAGCGGTAAGTCTATGAGGATTTTGTAGAAAATTAATAAGACAACGGAAATATGAAGTTCCCGAACTCTATTAAACATTAGAAACAATGAATGTAAGTCTTGCTCCATGAGATAACTTTGGTTATGAGGTGATCGTTGTTTTAAACTGGCATTATTTTTAAGAGCTTTATAAGCATCCCGTTTTTACGACTATTTTGTAGAATGCAAAATAAGACTATAGGATTTGTAGGGGTTTCTCTGTCCCTCCAGCTTTCGCACGCGTTCTCTTAAACATTAGAAACAATGAATGTAAGTCTTGCTCCATGAGATCACTTTGGTTATGAGGTGGTCGTTGTTTTAAACTGGCGTTCTTTTTGAGAGCTTTATAAGCATCCCGTTTTTACGACTATTTTGTAGTTTGTAGAATGCAAAATATAGGATTGGGGGGGGGGGGGGGGGGGGTTCTCTGTCCCTCCAGCTTTCGCACGCGTTCTCTCCTCCCTCCCCTTCCTGGCCTTTGTTTTGCTCCAAAGTCTCGCCACTGTGTTCTGTTGATATATTTGGGAGATAGTACGGAGGCACAGATCATTCATATTTTTTTCAAACACTGGTGACCAAAGCGTACTACAAGCGTTTGTATGGATTTAAAGTCACTTAGATGATAGACAGAAGCGGTTGGAGCAATTCGAAAATCGACAAGGACTTGTTTCACATGTAACAGCAATTGACAAATTTGCTCGATTGGTCTTCGTGTGAAATATATTCGCGGTAGCCTTTCTTTTAAAATCATGAACTTTCAAACTTGATTCTATTCGCACTATTCGTACTATACTCGCTGTTCGCGACTATTCGCTATTCTTGTTTTCCAGACACCCTTTTTGATTCGCGTCAAAGGTGAGACAAAGTTAGATGACTAACTTTGACACGAGTTTCAAAGGTAAGCAAACCCCTTGACAGGGATTTTGACGCGCGTCAAAGCTAGTACGTACTTTTGACACGAGTCAAAAAGTCACATTTCACTGTACCTTTGTCACACCTTTGAAAAACGGCAAAGGTGTATTGCTTTTGATCAAAATCAAAGACAGCCCAATCAAAGGTAAATCAAAGGCTTGGCAAAGACGCCCCTCACCACGTTTTACCCAGGTCAAAGCCAATTTTTTTGCCGTTATATAATTAAACTGTGCACTGGATAACGTGGATATACAGTTTGCTGGGGAAAATTGGATAATTGTTTGAATGAGAGTTTTAGCATAGAAACGTTGTTACCCATGTACTATTTAAAGGAGAAGTTCACTCCAGAATGGCCATTTATTTTCTTTACGCCAATAAAAAGTTTCTACAAAAATATGTTATTCACCAAAATTTCAGCTCCCAACGAGCGCTAAATCCCTACGAAATCTTTCTCTAAAGTAGCCCAAAATTCGACAACTGAACGCCGCCATCTTGGAGCTAGTAATGTTTGCGTGACGTCAAAGAGTTCAGCCTACAGTTTAGCGGGAAAATTTAAATACTCGAAACTCCTTGTTTCTTTGTAGTGGCTTTTGTTTGTCAAAATGCCTGTTTGTGCAGCTCCATGTTTCTCAAACAGAGCTTCAAGAGATACAAAAAAACCTTTCACCTTTCTTTCCTTTCAGACAGGCATTTTGACAAACAAAAGCCACTACAAAGAAACAAGGAGTTTGAAGTATTTAAATTTTCCCGCTAAACTTCAGGCTGAACTCTTTGACGTCACGCATACATTACTAGCTCCAAGATGGCGGCGTTCAGTTGTCGAATTTTGGGCTACTTTAGAGAAAGATTTCGTAGGGATTTAGCGCTCGTTGGAAGCTGAAATTTTGGTGAATAACATATTTTTGTATAACCTTTTTATTGGCGTAAAAAAAATAAATGGCCATTCTGGAGTGAACTTCTCCTTTAAGCAATAGACCACACTTTCTAGGGGTTTACCGGCGCAATAAACCCCCGCGGGATGTTGGGAGAACACGAGAAAAGCTTGTAACTAACTATGGAAAACGTTTTTTAAAGAAATGGGAATCTATTGCATATTTCGTGATCAAGTGTCTTAGGCCCTGTTTCTTTGTCGAATTTAATTCAGACGAATTTAATTCCAATTAAATTCGTCGATTAGTCGACATTAATTGCCGCCTGATTTAGACATCGAATTTAATACAACCGAATTTAATCCTTATCCGAGTCTTCAGCACTTCTGACCAGTGGCGAGAATGTTCCCGCGAAAACTAACGGTCGACCAGGCGGAACAAAAAACGCTGGTAGTGATGAAGTGAAGGTTTCTTGTGCAAGTTAATTACAATCAGTTAAAGATGAAGGCCGAGATGTTCAGCGTTACGGAGGAGCATACGATGAAAACTCAAACGCATGGTTTTCCAAATTTCTGTCCTCGCACGATGGTTATGGGTATCCTTCCTACCAACACGGATACAACGTTTAGGATTTTATTTAAAGTTTTAGGATTTAAATTTTCTTAATTTAGCACACGAATCTAATTCGATTTATACGTCGCACAATCGTCGAATTTAATTGCTAAATGGTCCTTGAATTAATATCGTCCCAATTAAATTCGACGATTGTGCGACGTATTAACGGGGCCTTATTCTCAACAAGTTCATTGAATTAAGCGGTAAACCAATCACAGTGGCTGAAAGAATAAAACACGGGTTCAGCTTCACACCAAAACCCACGAGGCGAGGCAACAAAAACGTTTGAAAGTCCGTTTAAAGCTGTAAATATGTGTAAAAGTCATCAGAAAGGAAAGGGAAAAGGCAAACGGTTAACGGAAGAAAATATATTCAACGATTTAAAGTTGCTTTTACGAGGAAATATAGCAAACTGTGGCCGGAGTTATTCATCGCGAAAGCAAAGGACTGCACGGAATGTTTGCAAGTTTACAAACCTCACAGACTGCCGAAGTAATTAAGAATAAAGGTTAGCTTCAGAAACTCTGCTTCGGAAATTTTATTTTGAACTTATTTGTTACGTAATTTTTCGTTTTCGCCGAATGACAGACTTTAAGCTACTTTACAGAAAGCACTGAAATTGCATAAAACTAGAATAAATTGAAGCGCGTACAAGGACACAGCGTGAGTTTCTGTCATCAAAATAATTCAAGTAAGCTTTCATCACGATCATTTTGAGGTAGTTTTTTCTTTCAAACAAGGTTTCCGAGTAAATGTTGAATGAACACATTTCCATGTCATTAATTTTATTCACATGATTGTTTCCACGTTTTGTTTTGTTTTATTTTTTTTCCTTCAGCTATACGCTTAGTTATTATGCTCCAACTGCTGTGGGCGGCAAAATTCATTGTAGTGAACCACCCTCAATAAATATTCATTTTGATCATTTATGAGAATCAAACATATGCACTGTTTTAATCATCAGAAATACCAAAATAAGACATTAAACTAACGTTAATTATTCGTCCTTACGGGTCGAGCGTAGTGCTGCCTTGTCGGGGAGGGGGAGTTTATCAGTACAATAGAACATAGGTTTTTGACCAATCAGAATGCGCGTGGTATCTGAGGTTAGTTCATAAAATCACTATAAACCGCCGAGTACAATGCATAAACTGTAGCTGTATTTCTGCGATATTAAGCAGAAAATGCATACAGTGTACAAATTGTGGGTGTCTATTATAAAAGGTAGAGGAATTTATACGGCATGTAGAAGCCACGCTGGATTAAAGTGTTGTGTTGTGTGGAATATTTCAATCTCGATAATGCCAATGGTGATGGCAACCGCTCGTTCCACATTATCTGGCCGTTAAGAAGTGAATAAATGCAATCAGAATAACCAGACCAGACCACTAACCTTTGGAATTGGAGATAAACACAAATAGTGGCTTTAAGCCAAACGCCTCTGCTTAATTAGAGACGCGATCATTTGAGCTGCAAGATCTTGCTCGTGCATTTTAAGAACCTACCCAAGTGGCTCGCTGAATTTGAAACTACAACCTACCGATCTCGAATCAGTTCCCCGCCAAATGGGCCGTAACGTGTCACTAGGTCATCTTTGATACGTATCCACTTGAACGTAGTAGGATTTGGTGCTTTGGTTATTGATTAGCCTGCGTAGCAAGCGTTCCCGTACGAACGAAGTGCTATGTGTCGTGCGAGTAAAGATTCTGGTCGCGCGAAAATTGGGGCGAGAGCAAAAAAGGAAAAGGAGCAGGGAGGGGGTGGGGCAGCGAGGGAACGCTTGCAAGCAAACCCCACGATTTTGAAAAACGCCCACCGATTTCTTCGCGGGTGAGTTCATTCATAGATTGACAACTTGTCAATGGCGCTATTTTTCAGCGAGTCACACAACAGCATCATTTAGCTTCAAAATGCCTTTTTAAAAGCCAAAATACTTCAAATTTTCGGGGAATAAAAGAAGCGCTTTCCATCTAGCGAAAGTGATGGTGTCAACACTTTAACTGTAAGCGTAATTTAAATTTAAAACAGAACAATTTTTTGCGTGCTGAACAAGACCGCTCACATCTCAATCGGCCGGAAACTCGCAAAGGGAAATCACAAAAGCACTCTACAGTTTGTCTGGAGCTTTTAAATAATTAGTAGAATGTTCGGCTTAAAGAGCAGGTTTTCGTGAGGTTGATACAGTTTAGCAGTTTAACTGTATTATATTGTCCACAGGGGAAAATTTATTTAAAACTGTTTAGTGTCGGCACTGGAAGCGGTTGTTTTGAAAACTGTCAGCGCGAGCAAATTGGCTGGCGTTAAATTTTGCAAAACAAAGGATGAGTCGCCGCCGACTTCTTTCACGTCAGAATAAGTAAAACGACTCGGAAATCTAAGTTGAAGTTGCCAAATAATGCTGGCAAAACCTGTTCCTCCTTGCCGTTTTCCTTCGCTCCCGCACAACTGAGCTGAAGAATGTTAAAAGCTTTTGCCAAATCCATCAGACAGGTACAATCAATACACAAATTGATGGCATATAATATCCTACGTTGGTCCATCTTCAGAGAACAAGCGAATTCTGCTGAGCTCAGATCTAGTTTATCGAAGCTAGAACGATTCAAACAACTTAAACGTTTTGTCCTTGTCGCCCGAGTCACGCTCGAATATTATTTCGCGCCCTGGTTTAAATCAATCAGGTGAATTTGATACACTTATCAATCAGCATGACCGCGCCGCACCAATCAGAAGCCCCGTTCGTGGGCGAACGGATTTTTCAGAATCGTGGGGTTTGCTTGCAAGCGTTCCCTCGCTGCCCCACCCCCTCCCCGCTCCTTTCCCTTTTTTGCTCTCGCCCCAATTTTCACGCGACTAGAATCTTCGCCCGCACGTGACACATAGCACTTCGCTCGTACGGGAACGCTTGCTACGCAGGCTAGTTATTGATCTATACCAAATTATTCCAAGAGTTGCTGGTAATCTAGGCCGTTCTGTTTTCCTGGTATTTTCCCTAGAAATAAAAATGCTATGTTCTGACCAGTAGGGTGTGACTCAACGGACTTCTTAAGTCGCATTCTATTTCCAGTGCGAATCCAGATCAAATTTCTTATCTTTCATCAAATTCGCGCCCATGTATGGCCAGAAAGCAATTGTTATCCGTCATCTGTACTACTACCGACTTAACCCTGCGATATACGCCAAGATTCTTTCGAAGTATCGCAAAGCGCTGCACAGCCACAGTTTTTTTTGCTGCAAAAAGCGCTTCGTTAACAATTTGTTGAATAATAAAACAATTATCTGCTCAATCTTGCGGAATATTATCTGATTTTAGTAAACTCGGCCTACAGCCTCGTCGTCTAAGTATCAGGCGATATTCCGCGAGATTTTGCAGGATAATTGTTAATGATCTTATTCGCTTGGGCGTCTTGTTGCCCCATCACAGACCATGAGATGACACTCTTGAGGATTCTTGCTTTCAAATTATGAAATAGTCGCGTGTATATGAATGAATAAATTTCAGATGGATAAAAGAACAATTCTCTAGAGAATATCACGTGGTCTGTATTAGCTTGTAATGGGAAAAGAAACCGCCCAAGCGAATAAGGTCTATTATCTTTCATCTACACCGTCACAAAATACAGTTAGGTAAATCGCACCTCTACTATCTGACAAATACTTGTATGAACGCTTATATTAGGGACTTAACAAGATTGGCTAAATTGGTAGCAGCCTATAATTTTTTATCGTAATAAAGAATGATATTTTTTTAAAGTGAATTTTTCACTTTTCTATCAGATTTGTAGATGGGTTGAGGACCAGCAGTATCTTAAAATAGGTCAACAAAGCACACGACAGTTTGATTACTATCCACAAACGAATATACCAATGCTGGAATATCTTGGGTGAGTACTGCCTCTGTTTCTCTTCCCCTCCGCCTTCCATCCAAGGGCAACGGCACAGTCGTTGTTCACTTCTTTCCTCAGGACATGCCTAATCCAGCAGCATCTCTTCCTTTTCACCTGCCTTTATCAACTCCTGCTTGTATGATTACAGACCGAATTGGACTCCACACGGTCCTATTACCATTATTTACTATTACCAAACAAAAAGCCATCAAATAGAAAAGAAACCTAACTGTTAACTTATACTGTTAACTTAGCAGGGGGAACCGCCTTTGTGAAAGGACTTAGAAGTGCGACATAGCGGTGCTGGGCAACCGAGTGTGCGCAAGCTATCAAATGGTTGCTAAGGGCATAGTGAATAGAGAAGAATGGTTATGAAGCTTGACAAAGTTCTTTGTTTAGTTCACAGTTTTTTAGCCTTGACAAAGGAGGATTGAAATCTATACCCATACTGCTTTGCATTCAAACTATATTTTCATTTTTTCGGTCACGTGACCAATTTCACTATGGATTTCATCGAGGTCATGTCGCAAACAGCTCCGACATTTCGCGAGAGAAGCCTTATTTATCTCCATTGCTATAATCTTGGAGCACAGTAAAGTGTTCAGTTGAAACAATTTACTTGTCTTCGCCGCGCGAAGGATATGTGGCTTTTTTATTTTAGCAGAAAGTGCTGAATCTTCTCAAGGATCGGCCATTTCCAGTCGTTATCAAAGTGATAAATAGTTCTCAGACAGAAGTAAACAACAATCCACCGTACGCAAAAAGATGACGACTGGTACATCTACCTATAATGCTTAGCGCGCGAAAACCGTAAAAACGCTCATGAAAACGCACAGAATACCTCAAAAGCCTTGAAACCTAGCATGAACAATAGGGACTTTAAGATACACTACGGCGAGGCGCTACTACGGCTACCATGACCGGAAAGGTCTGGGGGAGAGTACGTCTCGGCAGTCTGCCAAATTTAGTGTAAGAAGCAAAACAAACTACAAAGAAGCACAGTCTAAGGAATAGAAGGTCACTTTTATTTAGTTTCTTACAGCCGAATGGCTTCGCTCAAAGAGAGATTGTTATTGTTTGCTTTGGTAGGTCCAACAGATTAGTTCTGAACGAAAGCTTATGCTATACACTTTCTAAAACGATAAAAATTTCAGAATTTGATTAATGAAGAGACGAATATCTCAACGAATATCTAGTTAAAAGCTGAAAGATACCAGCACTCACAGAAGCAAAATGTTATCGGATACTTATCCAGATAAAGTGCCTCTTCCCTGAACTCTCAAAGCAAGCTTTTAACTTTAAACAACTCGCGCTGAAGAAGAATGTTTATATTCGCCATGCCTACACTTTCATCAAACGAATTCAATTGAAAATTTACAAGCGTATGAGCGACAAACTCAACAAATATTCGACTGAAGTTGACTTCAAAGGATACATTTTGCGTTGGAACTCTGAAACTTCTGAGAAATTCGTAGAAAAAGGACAGAGCAGCGAATTAAACCCACGTACTAGCCACTACGGTAAAACCTCCTAGCTCAGGTAGTCAGATTTCGCGCTACGGCCGGACTCGACCGACTGACATGCGCAGTGTCTTATCTTGTGTGAAATTTTACTTCCTGTAGCCGTAGTAGCGCCTCGCCGTAGTGTATCTTGAAGTCCCTAATGTTGTTAGTACGGGGAAGAATTTCGCAAAAAACATGGCTTTCTATGTGCCATATGGACTGTGTTAGATTCGCAAGGTATTGTGGTCAAATGTACCGCCGCCATCTTTTTTCTTACGGAGGATTGTGTTTTATGCACGCTCAAAGCACTAATCTAACTAACTCGCGAATTCCTAAGAGTAAAAATTTTAGATCGTGAAATGTTTGAAGACAAAGAAAATGGGCTTCGCAACGTCGAACAAAGCTACAATTTGGTGATTAACCAAGAAATGAATCACTGACAAGCTTGGCTTGTTGTTACAACTATCGTAATCAATAGAACGTCTCTGTTACGTAATTCATGCATAGTATTAAAGCGCAAAAAAAAAAAACAGATTGTGCACGCTCGTGGACATTCCAACAGAAATCTTTGTATCTTGTTTGCTCCTTTGAAGTTTGCCGGGCTTTATAACCATTTTCCTGTATTAACCATAAACGGAAAGGGAAAAACAGTAATAACGGCTACCGGTGTAGCAAAATTGAGGTTTTGCGAATTTTACTGATTAAGAGAATCCCAATGATTCCCAGATGATTCACCATTTTTCGGTTGTTGAATGCAAACTCTGACGGATTTTTCGCTTGATATTCACGCCGCCGAGATGTGCGTGAAATATCAAGTGAAAAATCCAGCTGAAAAAGCAAAAATACCTCGGTGGCGTGAAATGTCCCTGTTCGCATTCTACAGACGTGCATGCAGTAATATAAAAATTCAAAGGAAAACAAAGTTTTGGGTGACATCATTCTAAGCAACGGCTTGATTGACACATGATTCGCACCGTTACCCGGCGCTGTTATGCCTTCAGAGGAAAGTGCCGATTTTTTTCCCTCCCCCCCGCCCCCCCGCCGGAACTAACACTCGGCTTTCGCGCTGGAAAACACTGCTCGGCAATCGCAGATTTAGGCACAATATGAAAAAGCACATTTCCAGGCACGATAATTGCAGAAATAAAGGAAGGAATGGCACGAGACATTTCTACCAAGAAAAAGTCTATTGCAATTTTCGATGTTTGATTTTTCTGGGCTGCCCTGTGGAAGGTTTTTAAATAAAACCGAAATGTTTGCAAGTCATTTCCAGCGTTTGTAATTTTGGAATGAAACAGAAATACCTAATGTTAATACGCCTGCTACGTAGATTATTCCCGATGTGTTCGCCTGGTATTCGTTTGTGTGCGTTTGTTAGTTAATATTCTCAAACTCAGTAATAATTCATCTGGTTAACACAAAAGAAATCAGAACCGTGATGGTGGTTTAAAATCCGATCTTAATAAGCATAGATTTTTAAGATTTTATTTCTCTGTTTTCTCCGTAGTTTTAGCTTCGATTGAGAAGATATATCAAACACTGGTGAGAGTGTTTCATTACATGTCCAAACACCTCGAAGTTTGTCAAAAATACTCCGTTACGCGTCGTATTTTCAACTCTTCTCGGTGTTTGGAAATGTGATGAAACACTCTCCCTCGTGTTTGATATATTACATAATAACATTATTAATAACGGTTTATTGGACAATATACCCACATAATGGCTCTTTACTTGCCCGCTAAACTAACCTACTGTCAGAAGTCCATAACTAGTTATGGACTTCTGCTACTGTACAATGACATAAACAATCGTGTTACTTGAAAGTGACAAATGATCATCGCAGTGAATTTCCAATTTAAGGACGTTCGCGCTAATTGTTTTTGCGCATCCTTACTGCCCACGTAATTCATGTCGCAACGTCACGCCACGTCATGTATCGAGCGCGCGCGCTGAGAAAACTTTCCAAACAAATATAGGGCTGGTAGCTGTTGCAATAACTTCACTCGCAGTTTACTCTCTCAAATGATCGGTGACCCCCAATTTTTTTTGATAGGCAGCTTTGTTTTGCGATTCTCGACAGATTGTAAAAAAATGAACAAAAAGTCAATGTGGGAAGTCTACAAATTTCTAATTTTTTTGCTCACGCAGCATCAAATCTTGCCCATCTTTCAACTGCCAGGCGAATACAAATGTGATCACTGAACGATTAGATTTTCTAAAGGAACATCACCAGTAGAACCAATTTGCTTAATAGATCCCCTTAAACAATATTAAGACAAGAAAATTGCATATCATGAATTTATTCGCATTATTTTTGGGCAAACAGACACTGTCGCCATTGTCAGAAACGAAGGCCGATTTATAAGATCTTAAGGTGATCTTTCGGGCATCTTATCTCCGAAACGAATTCGGTGACCCCCCAATTTTTTTACATTTCTGACATGAGTAACCCATAAACTCACAGTGGTGAAAGTTTAAGAAAAAAGTCAATGTTAGAAGATTTTCGCGCGAACGTCCTTAAGCAGGAAGCCAGAAAAAATTCAGGGCTTCAACGTTTTTTCAGGCCCTGAATTTTTTCAGGCTACTTTATTCCAATTGCTTAGTATATGTAATCGCATGGGCCCGAGGGCAATTAAGGATTAATTTCACTTGCATTTTCAAAGTTTTCACAAAATTGCCCGAGTCGCGAAGCGACGAGGGCAATTTGGAAAACTTTGAAAATGCAAGTGAAATTAATCCTTAATTGCACGAGGGCACATTGCGATTACGTGTTTATCACATAAAGGGCAAAATTGTGTACAAAAGAAAACTTTAACGAGGTCCGCCATGGCGTAAACCGGTTGGCAAGAATATTTGCTCGTAGCAAAATGACCACATAAAAAATCAACTTAATATGTCGAGAAACAGTAAAAGTAAGCATAACACAGCATGTGCAATTCACTCATAATAGTTCCTTCACAGATAAAGCTGAATGCAGCTTAAATTTTATTTACCTTTGTTTACGAGGCGTCCGACCGCGCAGAAATGCTGCATCGATGAAAGTCATAAACAAAGTGTCCGAACGAGCTTTAATAACTTCTTGAACCTGACATTCTCCTTTCCACAGCGAAAACTGTAAGTACCAACAAAGTTTATGCCCTTTCCAGGCTCTGTTTCTAATAAGGCGAAGCAAGCAAAACGAAGACATGTTATCTTTCAGTGTCGATTCAGTGGTCTCAGCCGCCATGAATTTCTATTCTCCGTGTAGCGCCAATCGTCCTGAAGTTTTTTCGGGCTGTGACAAACGAATTTGGATTGAAAAGTCCTCTCTCCATTCCACCAAGGCACCACTCATTTCTGCCTACCGATTTTCTTTCACATTTGATGAAATAACCGCATTTATATCAAACTCGGATGCACTGCGTTTCTGAACTTTTTTCAAACTCATTTCAAGCGGGAAACCAACTCAGTGCAGAGGACGCGCGCTCAGCCAATCAGGATCAAGTAATCATGCCCTCTTGATTACCAAAAAGTGCCCTCGTGATTAAGAAAAAATGCCCTCTGTCTCAACCAATCAGCGTTTAGTAATTTTGCCCCGTATGTGATAAAATTAGGAATTCACTGCGATGATCGTTTATCACTTTCATATACATCCGCAGTTCATATATGAATCATTTCATATACATTAAATCTTGTTACTTGTGTCTATCTGTCTATCTATGGTACATTGAGAACTTCTATTTTCAGTAAACAAAATGACATCATTTGGAAACCCGTTGTGTTACTGGAGTGCAATAAAGCCGAGAAAAAGGGCAAATTTAAATTGTGGCATGATGGCGAACCAGGAAAACATGTAGGTTGAAAACGGAACAATAATAGATAATGTAATAATAATTTAAAAAGTATGTATAAAGAAACGCATCGACGCTCAGTTTTCATTGTTGTATTTTTTTGTTCTAAAGAAGACTTTATTGAACACTGAACTCCTGTTTGTTTCAAGACGGCATCACTTAACAACTGTTACGCATGGCGCGTGCCATTAACTCAAAAAAAATATCTTGTGTATGCTAAACACATGCCACTGATTTTTTAATGCTGCACCTTGCTGTCTTTCCGTTAATTTACCGAATCACAGGCAAATTCTGTATGCCTACCTTAGGGCGCACTATTATTTTTTATGGCGCAATATACAGACAACTAAAAAAGACAGATCATGCGCATGCGGAGGTGTTGCAGCAACATTAGAGTTCACGCAAGATTCAAGTATGTTGCAAGAAAGAGTTTTTTTTTTTCAGTATAAAGTCGGTACAGGAAAAAAAAGAATGTCAGCCTTGCAGCCAAAAACACGGCTGTTACACTACTTATTTAGCCTGTTGCAGTAGTTCGGTTAGTTGGGAGCAGAGCGAAATACGAGAAGCGAAAAATAAGGAGAGGTGTGTGGAGGAGAAGGCGTCCCCTCCGTTCGTCGCGCTAATCCTGTTTTGGCGCTGCTCTCCCAATGAACCGAACGCCTAGAACAGCCTATTTCTTGTGTCGCGTTTCGTAATAATAATAATAATAATCAACTTTATTTATAGAGGGTAAACACATAACAGTAAAAAACTGACAAACCAGTGGCCCTCTAATATAAAATACAATCGAGAACTAAAAATAATGCTAAAAATCTAACAATCTAAAATTACAAAATTTAGTTTAAAATACGCTATAATATAAAAACTAGGTAAAAATTACTCTAAAATGGCGAGATTGATATAAAAGAGTTAACTAAAAGGTAAAGTGATCTAAATGTTTGTATGTATCTTTAAAAAATTTAAACGTAGCCTTCTTAAAACTTACTAAACTAGGCTTGTTCCTTATGGTGCTGGGTATAGTATTCCAGAGGCGTGTAGTCGATACTGTGAAAGACCTTCCGCCTTCTGACTCCCGTTTGAATCGGGGGCAGACAAGGTTTAGTAGTCCATGTCTGCTCGATCTTCCATTGATGTCGGCGTTTCTTATCAGCATCTGTGACAAATAATATGGACAGTCCCCAGACAGTCGTTTGTATACCATTGATAACCTATTTACATTTGCCTCATGATAAAATGGAACCCAATCCAATTCTCTAAACAGTTGTACGCTATTCGCTTTAGTATCCGCATTTAGTATTACACGTGCTGCGCGTTTCTGAAGTTTAAATACTCTTTGTAAATTCTCAGCAGAGCATGAAGTCCACACGGTTGATGCATATAGCATTGTCTGCTTGATCATAGCATTATAATAGAGTTTCCTTTGATCAAGAGGAAGAGAGCGTCTTATTTTTCGCAACACGGCGATTCTCTGTGATAACTTCGTGCATAGATTTTCGACATGTTGGTCAAAGGTAAGCTGGCTGTCAATCGTGACCCCTAATAGTTTATGCGAGCTCACTTGTTCAAGTTCAGTAGAATTTACGTGTAACTGCAGAGTGGACTGTTCCAGTTTCTTGCCTAACCGTTTACCAGTAACAAGCATGGATTTTGTTTTGGATTCGTTTAGTATCATTTTGTTGTCTGCTGACCAGATCATAATTTCATCAATATCCGTCTGAAGGCCGTTTGAGATGTCGTTGGGTGCCGCCATATAATGGGTGGAGTAGCTAATAGTTGTGTCGTCGGCATAAATATCAACCACGGAGTGCTGCAAAGCTGCAGGTAGATCATTAATAAATACAAGGAATAAGATTGGACCTAAGATGCTGCCCTGTGGTACACCCAGTGTTAAGGCCCTCTGGGTAGAATAATATCCGTCTATGTTCACAAACTGGCGTCTACCACTCAAATAGTCACGGAACATGGGTAGGCTCCTTTCGCCTACACCAAGAGCCTTTAATTTTGACAGAAGCAGTTTATGGTCAATCAGATCAAATGCCTTTTTGTAGTCGATAAAAACAAGTCCAGTGACTTTATCATTGTCGAGGTTGAACAATAACTGGTCTACCAATCGGATAAGCGCAGTTTCAGTGGAGTGAGATTTTCTAAACCCCGACTGAAGGGGGTGGAAAAAGTCATTCTCTCTCAGGAAGTTACACAAGTGTTCACATATGTGTTTCTCCAGCACTTTCGAGAGAATGGGGAGCACAGAAATCGGTCTATAGTTGTTCTTGTCGTTTCTGCTGCCGTTACCTTTAAAAACAGGGGTAACTTTTGCGATCTTCCAGGTAGTAGGAAACGTCTGTGTAGACAAGCCGTGGTTCAGCAACTTCGTCAGCGATGGTGCGATTGCTGGAGCAGCAATTCTGAGTATTTTGGCGCTGATACCGTCGTCTCCGGTGGCCTTATGGGTTGGAATTGATAACAGTAACTCTACAACCCTCTTCTGTGTTATATTCGGGAGGTCAAATGCACTGATGTCCTGTCTGGCAGAGGTCACCGTTGAGGGGACAGTTAGCGAGCTAAGCCCAAGTGCGGCAACCAAGTTTTTCGGTTGATCAACAAAAAACGAGTTAAGTATCTCAGCAATGGTTTGCTTATCCGTGATATTTGTCTCGTTTTCTACAATTTCCTTTATTCCACTCTCAGCTCCTTTGTCGTCATTCGATAGACACTTGATTAGATTCCAAAGTTTCCTAGAGTTGTTCTTGTTTTCGGTGACTTTATCCTTGAAGTAAGATTGTTTTGTACTCCTGATAAGTTGAGTCACTGTGTTTTTCGCTCGCTTAAACGCATTCCAATCTCTTTCCGTTTGGCTTTTTCTAGCTTTGTTGAGAAGCTTGTCCCGAGCCTTTATCCCTTTCAGGATTTCAGTGTTGAACCATTTTGGCTGAATTTTGCGCTTTACTCTCTTTTGTTTCAGAGGGAGGTGTTCGTCAATAATGTCGTTAAATACGTTATACCAGGCGTCGACCACATCATTAGTATCCTCGAACACAAAGGCACAGTCCCAGGGGGCCTCATGCAGCGATGAAACAAATTGCTCTTTGTTAAGACCTTTTATGTCCCGATAAGTTATCGTCCTGTGCTGATCTTTATTGTTCTTTGGGCATTTAATGAGTTTCCTTGTAACAATAACTGGGAGGTGATCAGATATCCCAGAGGACATAACCCTCACACTGTGAAGCCGCTCCGGATGACTACTCCAAATGTGGTCAAGGCAGGTTTTTGACACGGGCCTGGTAATTTTATGCACAAGTTGAGACATATTCAAATTACGCATTGTTTTTAAAAGCGAGTGTTTCTGGACTTTCTTTGCACATAAGAAATCAATATTAAAGTCGCCTAAAATAACGATTTCTCGATTCAGTAGATGTGCGTTTTCGATGTTCTTTCCAAGTCTCTTATCGTCTGCCGCTTTATATGAAGGAGGTCGATAGATGCCGGCAATGAGTAGGGGGCGCTTCGACTTGAAAGGGCAGGTTTCAAGCCATAAACACTCTAGATCGGTTGCTTCGAGGTCTTCGCGCCGTTTAACCTGCAGCGAACTGTTTACAAAGGCAAGAATCCCGCCTCCAGATCTCCCGATTCTATCTTTACGATGTAGATGGAATCCTGGGGTAGAATAAAATGAGTCAGGCACTTTCGCTGAGCAGAAAGTTTCGGTTAAGATCAGAATATCAGGCTTATCTTCTCCGTTGTTTGGATTTGTCAACTTGACCCTGATCTCCTCCAGCTTGCAATCAGTAAGATGTTGAATATTCCAATGGCAAACTTTCAAGCCAACACCGCGGCTAGCCGCGCCAGGTCCCGGGTTTTGAGCAATATCTCCACATAGAATAAGAACATTCACGAACAGAAGGTCCCTGGTAAAGCGTAGAATAGCACTTGCCTTTAGATAATTACCAACCGTAATAATGGCGGACCGCTTCGTCGATTGATTTCGCGTAGGAACGACGCTTGATAGCTCCCTTCCACAAGATAATTCGGCTGCTTGCCCATGAACACCAACATTAAGGTCAGAGTTACCAACCTTGTGAACTTTTTTACAGAGAAGGCTAAGCAAAAATACAATCTGGACGATTTTTAACGGAACGCGTGAAAGTCGCGCCATCGTTCACCCAGGAACTTGTGTGTACTGTAGGACAACGCTTGTCTTACTACTGCGGTCTAAAACTCGTACTCAGCTTGTTTCATCAAGTGGGGTGGGCGGCGCGGTGGTTTAATGGTTTAGTACCTTGGGCTCCGGATGGAATGGTCTAGGTTCGAGTCCTGGCCGGGGCACTGCGTAGTGTTCTTGAGAAAGATACTTTACTCTCATGGTGCCTCTCTCCACCAAGGTGTATAAATTGGTACCGGCGAATTAACTACTGGGGGTAACCCTGCAGTGGACTAGCATCCCATCCCAGGGGGTAGTAGAAATCACCAAACGATCGAAAAACCATTTTCACGCCAGAAGAACAAGGCAGAGCATCGTCAATCGCTAATTTTGTTAATTTTTAATTCACCAGTAAATCTTATAATTATATAGCTGTCAGCAAATCCTATATTGTCAGTACAACTATTATCATTAATTTCTGAGAGCTGTCCAATCTAGAATAAATTTGGATAGTTTCAGTTAGGACTTTCACAAGGCACAAGCTGTCCAATTTAAGAAAAATAGGACAGTTTCTCTCAGCCAATCAAATGCAAGAATAAGCAACATGTGATAGAGACTAGCCAATCAGCACAAAGCGTAGCGTCCGCTCTGTAAACTGTTACTTGACAATGGTTTGACAATGGCGGAATTTAATCAGGGAGATTGGATAAAATTTCTATTTCCTTTGATCGTTTCAACAGTAGTAACGAAAATAAGAAATTCCTACGTTGTCAGAAGAGAAGCTTGCTAACCATGAGCTATACTACAAGCAACTCTTTGTTGTTTTTTGATGAAATTCGAAAAAAGGACAGCGACGAATCTAAACCGGAGAGTAGAAAGGAGGATGGCAAGAAGGTGTAAAGCTCGTTCGGACACTTTGTTGACGACTTTATCGATCGATCGATGTTGTATTTTCACCTTGTAGCAACCTTCACAAACTCAGGTGAATAAAATTGCACTGTTTCATTAAGCTTTATTTGTGAAGACAATGCTTTAAATGAGTTGCAGATGCTATGTTAACTTGCTATTACTATACATTTTCCGTTCTGGACATTAAAGCGTTTACCCTGGATTGTTTGACTAGCTATATAATTAATAGGTAACAGGACTACATGCGTGTCCAATTTGGAAATAATTAGATTAAAAAATTCCTCTGACAGCAAAATTGGGCAGCATGTAGTCCTATTACGTATACAAATTTTATTTGTGGACTAGTAAACTTCGAGTAATTTTTGCAGGCTAAGGCAAAATACCACGGTCGTGTGGTCTCACTGTTTCGTTAAAGCGTGCCAGCTGAAATTGCTCGATGAGGTATGAATACATGTATACGATAATGTAGAATCTAGGAGATCAATAATGCCATTTGCATTTACCAGCGTTTTAAATTCAAACATTATGCCGTGAGAATAATGCTAAGTTACGTTTTGCCTTATTGCAGGTATTCAATCTGACGCATAAGTGCGCATGTGCGAATGCTTGTCTGCTAGGTCCCGCAGACCCCACTACTAGTAAGTTGAACGATAAACCACTTTTATAGCCATAGCGCCTGGCGCAGGTTTGAGTTTGAGTTTCAGTCATGAAACGTCTTTAACATATTGAACCACACATAGTTCTCAACAAGTTCGCACGCTACGTCTTTTTAAAAAAGAAAGCATCACATTAACCAGTTAATTTAGTGTAATTTTTCCTACTTAGTGTAAACAAAAAGGATGAATCCCCTTTTACAACTCACTAGATAGAAACAGTGAGTGCTACACCTGATCTTGTCGATTGCGTTTTGTACCGTCAGTTTGTGCTGTTGGGTATGACCCAGTGGCATCGCCTTGTAGTTGGTTCTTTTGACTCCGGATGCAGCGATCCTGGTTCGATTCCTGCCAGAGTATCAGTGGATACCAGCGAATTGTTGGGGCCAACCTGACAGAATGCTGGAAGGTAACCTGTGATGGAATAGCATCCAATCTAAAGGGAATAACAATACTCCTAGTTTCTTCATGCTACAGAAACCGGAGTTGCTTTCTTAGAGTTTCAAACATTTTCTTTAATAAAAGATACAAATAGTGCAATTCAAAGATGCGAAGATGCGGTCACAAAAGTTACCTTTATGTTTTCTTCATGTATTTTTAGCGTTCCATCTAAAAGATTTCCTACAAGAAAAACATTCTCTAATAATCGGTACGGAAGGAATAAATTTGACATGAACCATGAACGCTAAAATCAAGGAATCCCAGATGTGAGGAATGTCAGCAAACAAGGCTACCATCTGTTAATAAAACCCATACAATACTCGATCGAAATTACAGTTGTGGATGGCGGTAAAATAATCGACTGGTCCCATGCATTGGTTACTTTCTCATAGGTTTTCCACTAAATGGTAGAAAGGGGAAGCTCGCATCTTTAGATTTCTGTAATATAGAAGTGTTTCTCAAAATGATATTTGAGGATTGATGATTTATGGGAAAGAGGAAGATTTCACTATGAATGTAACGATTTTCTTCTGTATACCGGTGTAGGTCCCCCGCCACTTAACAATGTAATTAAAGTAGTGCCAAGTGTTCTTGGAGGCGTTGGCTTTATTGTTATATTTGTTGTCTGCTGGACACGATGTAGAAGGAGGAGGAGAAATGACGAGAATCAACCTCTATTGCGTGACAATGTTCAAAACGAGTTCCCTGTTTCAAGACAAGGAAGTGAATTGTCTTCGGGAAGAGGCTCTGCAAGTTTAACCAAGTCTCCCTCGACAGGCTCATCGTGTAGCGACATCACAGTGTCCAAAAAGGATGATCTCAACAACAAGATCAAGCCTTGTGCGGAAGTTCTCTGTTAAGCACATCATCGTGTAGTGTGATAATAGGTTTTGGGCTATTTCGGTCGTTCTCCTTGATAACAACTAACAGAGGGGGAACCACGCTTGCAACAACGGGAAGACGGGATCTGTTACAGCAAAACGAACTTTCAGAGAGCAGAAATCACACGGTTACTTGGCTCCAATAGTAGAGTTTACTCCAATAACATAACCAAAATGTAAGCTAAAATGGGATGTTGAATAACCGGAGTCCCACCACCGGGGGCATGGCTTCTGAGGGCGTAACCAAAGAATATTTTACAGTGCAGTTCTATTTAAGCGCAAGCTAGTGACGCGCTACAGATTACATCATAAGGGAAAAACGCTATTTTCGAAAACATAAATAAACGTTACTAAGATTCATTGGCTAACGTTAATCCTAGCTCTGAAACATTAATTACTTTCAAAAACTCACAGGTAGATTACAGCTTTGTGCAGGTTACAAACACTTTTAAACGCAAATTACAGTTATGACTCTACGGCCAGTAAACAAAACAACAGGTATCAGTTACAGTTAATGAACTGGAAAATTAATCTGCTACTTCAAAAACCAAAACAATAATTTCTACGTTGGATTTTCTATATTTTTATCAGCGAAAGCGAATAAATAAATAAATTTAACCAAATAATCAATTTTTCTCTCCTCACAGTAGCCATACCACACTACCAAAGCAAAAAAATTAACACTTTCACTCAAAGGAAAAGGTAGTTTTAAAAGTCATTATGGATCAGTGGTGATAGCTTAGTTACACCAAGGCCGAGCACAGACCTTCTAAAACAATTTAGAGAGAACCCTTACGACACTCGGCTTTGGTGAATTCCTCGACTAGATTTTGGCGACTAGTTACTGTCGAAGTAACGGGGTTCCAATAAAAGTGGAGTCTCATTGCGTTTGCTAATGAAGTTATTAATCACAAGAATAAAATTACTATTCAACGGCAACGCGCGCTCGAACGTTTTAACAGACATTTCAAAATCGACTAAGACATCCAATTCTGATACGCTACCCATAAACCCTCATAATATATTTCGAAAAAAGAGACAATCCCGTCAAATGCACGTTAAAACTCAATTTAGCTTAATGACGTACCTCACGAAGTACATTGCCAGTGACGATGATAAACATTTTTACAAAAGATATTACTGACTGACTCTGAGAGAGATAAGTCTGTTTGAAGGCACTCGAATACGTTTTTAATTTACTTCTAAATCGATCTGTCTGTATGGTTTTTCGGCGCAGATAGCGAACCCTTCCTGTTCCGGCGTGGAAAAAATAACAGAGAAATTTATGAAAAAAAAAAACGCGACTGAACATGCTCAACGTTTTCCAGGTGAGCTACCCTCTCATCTCGTCTTTGTTAAGGTAATTTTGTCTCAAGCAAAATAAATAGGCCATCTCCTTGCCATTATGTTGAAAATAATAATCTGTTAGTATCCAGTTTAAAAGACTCCTCTCTCTGCTTATCATAACATATATAATAGTGGTGTTAAGTAGTAATAGTTATGCGTAAAACAAAATTAGAAATGTATGTCATTGTAATGTAGTTTGAATCTTACATGGAAATTGTACGTTATAATAAAAATATTTTTTGTATACTCCAAGTTTTTTGTATGAATAAAGCCGTGTGTGAAAAGTCATTCCATCCAAACAGCAAGAACACTTGTAAGGCACACAGCCATGTGCATGTGATAGCTACAAACAAAGACAGAAATACAATGTGTTCCTCTGGCCGACCCCGTGACCCATAAACTAATACCGTTCGCTTCGCGTGATTCTAAAGAAGTTGGAAAACTAATTATTCGATCTCCCAGTCGCGGATGGTGCTCCGTTCCAAAAGGGAAGATTGCACAACGTATTTCAACAGTTTCGAGAAAACCTCTGGGCGAACCCCCTACATTTGATTTCAATCCGCCTAGCGTTGTAATTGCACGGCTGAGAGAAGGTCAGAAATGGACTATCCAGAAGGGAGGGGTGGCGGGTGCGGTTGTTGTTCCTTTCAATTTAGGGTAGGCGCGTTCCGCAAAGGTTTTTAAATTCCGACCCTCTTTAACAATAGAAAAATGAAAACTGATACACTTTTGAAGGCCCAAACCCCCAAAATGAAGCCTTATTCAAAGGTAAAAGATACCCGAGTCTTGTGTCTTGTAAGTCTTGTCTTCTGTAGCATCGTAAATTCAACAGGTTGTTTAGTTTTAACAGACGCCAATTATTATTTTTCTGTTTCCTCTAGCTAGACGTTTACGCACTGTAAAATCGTATCTAATGCAATTTTTAGGAACCCTAACTAAGGATCACGCTAGACAATACCAAAAGGGGCCAAAAAGAATGCCCTTTTTAACTACTGGAAACTTAAGAAAAGATACCTTATCCCACGGCACATACCCTATGTAGGTCATATATGGGAGTATGGGGTTCCACCAGGTCCCCAGGGAGACGTAGTAAAATAGAAGCTGCGAAACACTTGTTCTGCCGTATGTTACATTCTCGCACTATTTTACTTGACGCTCAAACGAAACATGGTGTGATGTATGTAGACTTGGCACAAGTCGACTCTTATTAGCGGGCTTTGAGAAAGTGTACGATGCATGGTGTTTGTAAGATACCGGGAAAGATAAAAATCGGTCGCTGGGAAGCGTACAGTTCCGTTCCGTTCCTTGTCAGAAATGTTTTTACACAGACTTCGACTTGGTTTTACAGAAATTCCGCCACACTTCATGGCAGAGTATGCAACAAGACTAACGACGCCTGCAAAGTGGCGCATGGACCTTAACTGAGAACTTAAAAGATGGCCCCGGGGACGAGGTTGAATAGGGCTATCCGAATGCAGGCATTAGAGAAAACTGCCGGAGGTCTGGGCTTGAAAATTGCAATGTTGTGGGACGCGTAACTCTGCAGCGTGACAGCGAGAAGGTCAAGCCTCAATTCAAAACTGAAAGTGAACATTCCAGGACGATTGATGAACAATGGCCCTTCGATTCGCCCGAGCGAAACAAGTATCAATCAAGAAACTCTAAACATCAAACTGTCTTGCGAATTTAACCTTCAGGCCCCAGTTGTTCAAAGGGTGGATAACGCTATCCACCGGATAAATCACTATCCAGTGGATAGCATAGTTTGCTTTGCCAACACTTATCCACTGAATAGTGATTTATCCGGTGGATAGCGTTATCCACCTTTCGAACAACCGGGGCCTGATCTTGATAAACTTTTGATGATGGAATCGATGTAACCGCGAGGGAGTAAAAATATCTGAACTGAGTTAAATATCATCAGATGCAAAGTATATTGGCAAGGTATGTTTGACATTGGCAATGTTCTTGAAATCTATCATATAAGACAGTAACGTCAGCCAAAGTCGTGTGCTGCTGATTTGAGCTTTAAAAATATTAAATTTAACTTTCACAACCATTAATTGTGTTTTGAAAGTTTGGTAATTAACGTAACGACGGCTGATTAATCAACTGAGCAATTAATGCGTTGTGTTCTTGGGCAAGACACTTTACTCTCATAATGCCTCTCTCCACCCAGGTGAATAAATTGGTACCGGCGAATTTACTGCTGGGGGTAACCTTGCGATGGACTAGCATGCCATCCAGGGAGGAGTAGAAAAACTCCTAGTCGCTTCATGCTACGGAAACCGGGATAAAAAACGGCCTGATGGGCCACTAGACCCGTATGAAGACTTGACCTTTTTTACCATGTTAGGGTTAAAACTACTCGCCAATGTCCAGTGTGTATACGTAACTTGTATAATAGTTGTTGTGGTGTACATTTGTCTTCTTCTTCCTGGGTGACTCACCTCCTTCAGGTGTTCCTACAAAGAATTTAAACGCATGTGCTTTCCTTTCAAGGGAAATTGCCATTTAATAACTGGCTGGTCTGGAGAGCTTTGTTTACATATCAAGATAACTTTCCGATAACTTTCGTCTTACCAAAACAGTTCTTGAAAACCTTTCTATAAAGTGGGTTTCTTCAACAACTCTTTCTTGACTGTACTTCCGGCTTTTGTGACATTTTTGGTAGTACAGCTATGGGACTTTGAACATTCGCAGTGTTTCTAATTAACTGACTGACTGACGGACTGACTAACTGTCTGTCTGTCTGTCTGTCTGTCTGTCTGACTGACTGACTGACTGACTGACTGACTGACAGTTTATCAAATGCCAATACCAAAATGTTACAATAAGAGCTCACAAATGAGAAATTAGATTTGCCTACAAGTCGAGCCCGCATGTTCTACTGCCAAGGAAACGAGAAGCGAACGACTTTTAGAAAGTCTAATGAGAAATTAGTTTGTTATTGTAATATGAAATGTATCATCTTAGAGAGGCGGTGATACGGACGGAAATAACAGTTTTTCAAGTCAGATCACCTCTATAACATTTTTGAACGAAGCCAACTGAATAAACAACAATATTTTGTTGACAGTCGATAAAAATAGCTTCAACATTCACAGAGGGTATATATGGACGTTGCCATTTCCGTAAAACTGCCTGAGTTGCCGTTCTGATTACTTCTGAAAGTAGCATTTAAAGGATTTTCTTAACATTCCCTTCCAAGCTTGTCGAACGGTAATTACTAACAAATCAGTGAACTTTTATATGAAATTTCCTCGCTTATTCTAGCTATTCTCTATGTAAGTGTATTGAAGGTGTTCCTACAAAGAATTTAAACGCATGTGCTTTCCTTTCAAGGGAAATTGCCATTTAATAACTGGCTGGTCTGGAGAGCTTTGTTTACATATCAAGATAACTTTCCGATTACATGCAAATCAAATTAATTAATTTCGTACAATGATTACCGATTGTTGGAGCACAAACTTTGCAACTGTAACTTTGTAATTTCCTAGTGTAGCCAAAGCTTTTTTTGAACCACGCGAACTCTTTGCAACGTAGATGAAATAATACTAAGTGTTACGTCCAAAAGCTTTTGAAATGGTATTTACGTCACGTGCTAGAGACCCGGAGCCAACGAGTGATTACACGGATTCACGCCATTACGGGAAGTTGCATAAACGCGAGGACCGGCTCAAAAATTACAAAGTTAATATCAGCAGGAGGGGCATTTCGTGTCGGGAACATTTTCTTTCTAAACTGGCCTGGTCAAGAGAAAATGAGGGGACAGTCCCCTCATTTTCTCTTGACTGATATCGCTTGTTATAGGTTTCAAAGTACAACATGAAGCAATGTAAGGTCATATAAGGTTGAAAAGGACACAGTTAAACTTATTTGATATAGCTCTAACAGCTCCGAGTGGATTGATTTTGTTGTCGAGTTCGACTCGAATTATTCAGATTATTCCTTCGCCAGAAAGAAAAGATGGTATCCCCGGCATGGATACAAACAAACGCTGAACAACAATTAATCCAAACACATCGCAGAGTTGTGTTTACAATGTCTACAATCGACGGTTGACATCCCGTACATTTTTATCACACAAATCAGTTGCAGAGAAATGACAAGATACTTCTGTAGCTGTTTAAAGCTGACTCAATGTTTTTCAACCTGAAATAATCAGTTCCGTTGCTGCTCAAATACAATTCGATTTATACCGCTAGCAATTTATGCCCGTCAATAACAGTACTATCGAAACAGTGTTAAATTTTTGCCTGACCTTTTGATACCCGACATTTTTCATCTTCATAGAGCAAAAATACGTTTCTTTAAAAATCTTAACAATTATAAGACTGTTTCGTTTTTTTTAATCAATAAAACTTAAAATTGTCTGTTTACCGTTCCAGTCCTGTAGCGAGGAATAATTAGAGTCGAACTTGACAACAAAATCCCTCGGAGCTGTCAGACCTAACAAATCCGACTGTAGTGCACGCCGTTCGAATTTTATCTGTGCCCTATTAAACCTCATATTGCTTCATTTTATACTTTGCAGTCTACAAAGATCACGATTCCTGGCTAATTAAGGAAGGAAATTATTTTTTTCGACCCGAAATGCCCCCCCCATGCTGATATAAACGTTGTAACTTTGAGCCGGTGTTGGCCCTTAGACCTCGCTTTTGTATCACCCATAAATGTAATGAAAACCATAAATGTAATAACAACCATAAATGTAATAAAAATTAACCATAAATGTAATACTAACCATAAATGTAATAACTTTTAACCACAAATGTAATAAATCCACTAACCATAAATGTAAAGAAATTTGCCCATAAACTGAACAACCATAAATGTAATAAACTGGCTATGACTTCGAATCAAGGGGCTACTAACTTGCCATTCTCATTCTTCGTGAAATTGACTTGAAATTTTCAATTAGACCCCTAAAGGCCTGACTCCTTAAAGAAACAAAAATACTATTTCTTCGTGTGCAATCCAAAGGACAATGATTTTACAAAACAAAGTGATCAAACTACAAAAATAAGAGCCAAAGCGAAGGCAGCAGACAAGGTTTGGGATGAACGATACATCCAACGAAGAATGAAAAACAATCCTCCCTCAAAATACTCTGTAGGAGAAACTGTTCTGATCCGTTTTCCGGGAAGCATGGGCACGCGGAAACAGAGAACACAATTTGCAAATCCGTGTGGATATATGGGAAAGTTTGAAAAATTAAAACAGGCGTATTCCTTATAAAGTGATGTTTGACTAAATTCGTCTTGACTCAAAGAGAACCTTAATATCTTTCAAATGGATGAAATATCATCAACCACCAGCACTTCAAACGCTCTGGTATATAGACTTTCTAATCATACTTGGGTACTTCCTTAATGTTCGCAGACCATAATTATGGCTTCTTGGATATTGGTTTCTGGGTTAATTAAAATACTAACTTGATGCACGAGTCCCGTGTCCTGAAGTAAGAAGTGCACAAAGAGAATGGCAAGTTTGTAGCCCCTTGATTCGGAAGTCATAGCCAGTTTATTACATTTATGGTTAAGCCTTATTACATTTATGGTTGTTCAGTTTATTACATTTATGGGCAAATTTTATTACATTTATGGTTAGTGGATTTATTACATCTGTGGTTAAAAGTTATTACATTTATGGTTAGTATTACATTTATGGTTAATTTTTATTACATTTATGGTTGTCATTGCATTTATGGTTTTTATTATATTTATGGGTGATACAGCTTTCATACAACTTCCGGTAATAGCGTGAATCGGTGTATATTGAGGGCTTTCCCGGAAATGAGTACTGAATAACGAGTAAAACGTTATTTGAAGTGGAAAGCTTTTTCTCAGTCCACATTATTATTATTTGAAAGAAGAATACTGTCAAATTTGAGCTGAAATATATTCGTTTTATGCAGGCAGTGATACCAAAGGTCACTGGAACGAGTTATTCCTGAGGTAAGCAGTCGGGCATTGTCATTTATCTTGTTTGTAGCGTTATGGCGTTTTGCGTTCGCATGACCCGCATGAAAGAAAGCTTACTAAGTGCAGCTCAATCTGATTGTTTTACGGCATAGTTAGTGGAGGGGACTCCACTAACTATGTTCACGGGCATTTAGTAGTCTTTTAGTAACACGAGAAATGTAAGTTATCATTTAGAAAGGATATTAGTAATGTAGATTTTTCTTAATATTTCCAACCGAAGCAATGTAACCGGAAATCTGTTGTACTTTCACTGGCAATATATATAACGAAAGGGCTCCTTTGTAGAGGAAAAATTTAAACATTTGTGTTGTCTGTTTTGTAGTGAGTCCGTGTGAGGAATTATGTTGATATCCTGTGACAAGATTATAATGGCATTGGCAATGACGTTATAAGGTTATAAGCTAAAATCTGATCGGGGTTTCCCAGAATTTTAATTTTGTTGCTTGATCCTGTTTCTGCTTGGCCTTTATTTAATAGTCCGGGAGCGCAAAATGTTGTCAACGAGTGGCCTACTGGAGAGAAAATTTTATTCTTGTCGTTGTTATGAATATTGTTTTCAGTGGCCGTCGTTTACATTAAAGGCCGTCACACAATAAGCGTTACGTGACTTTTCATTATGAAAGTGCCACCAAGAAATATTTACGTATCCGAATATACAGGTACGAAAGAAAACTGCCGGAGATCTGGGCTTGAAGTTGCAATATTGTGGGACGTGCAACTCTGCAGCGTGACGGCGAGATGGTCAAGCCTCAATTCAAAACCGAAAGTGAACATCATTAGGTTGATGTACAATGGCCCTTCGATTCGCCCGAGCGAAATAAGTATCAACCAAGAAACTGTCAGGCAGCCTTTTTTAACTAAGCTATATAACTTCGTTTTCAAATACGGAAACATTGACTTATTTGTACCACCTCTTGGTTTCAATTACAAAGTTTGGAGTAAATCAGTATTCTATTTAACACCGAGCCGGCTCAGTTCTCCTGTTTCGTTAATAAACTATCGAACAGGATGTTTATTTGTCTCTTTAGTGGCCACTGCACCATGTCTTCCAGGAGCTGGGTCAGCTGTTTATTGTGTACAGCCTTCGTGTATACCGCAATGAAATGGCAAGGAACACATGGAGAATGTACCTGTGTTTTTAAATTGGAAGGCAACACCTACAACATTACGCCATTGCAAAGTACAGATGACACTGCAAGGTTAGCAAAACGCCATTAGAATAAATAGTTAAAGGTGTAGAGAAAAATGTTCACAGAAGCAAGAAGAAACCTTAACGATATTGCCAGCTTTCCCCGTTACCATCAAGCCTTGCCATCTCCCATACATGTTAACAGCTCTCCCTCTCTCTCAGTAGTAAAGAATGATTCAAAAGAGATTTTACATACATCAACGTTGTTTGAACGGTCCTGAGTTAATTAATGATGATGTTGGATATATCAAAACGTCGATTAACGTTATTATTCATTTTTGCTATTAAGTGCTTTAGCAAGCAACTTATAATCCGATCCTTGAATAAGTTGGAGCTAATTTTAACCATGTGAAACTTGTGTTTTTATTTTCCTTTTTTGGGGCATTCGTAAGCTTGGCATGTAACTGTTTGACTAAACAGACTAAACATGTGGACAAAGTACAAGATGTGCATTAGTGATTGTCTTTTATTACCTGTTTATTCCTCGACAGATTTACGGTAGAACATCAGGGATATATGTACAGCTATAATCCATGCAGGTCATTTGACTTTGTTAAGGAACCAAATTTTGGTGACTGTCAAGGTGACATGGCGGTAAGTTAGTGAAAAACCGAAGTGATTTTTTAAAAAATGATTTGTTGAAAACAAAAAAATTCACACTAGACATCAGTACCGTAGCGAATTACATTGCGGCTACTTAAGCCGGGTAACTTCGAAGAAAATCGACCAATCAAAGCGTTAATTGAGAGCAATGGATGGCGATGTTTTTCTTAAACAAACCTATAACGTTGAATCATCCAGACGATAGTTCTGTTGTACGTTAACTTGGTTTAAAATCGAGTTAGGACAAATAAGCGCCTGGTTTACTTAAATTAATCAAAATGACAATATATCATGCTAAACCTCAATATATATAGCATCAACCTTTTGTCTTTTAAGAACGCACACTTGTTAATAGAGAATTAACCGTATTTCAATCATTTTTGTGTTTTAAAAGAAGTGTTCCCAAATTAATAGGTTGCTCGCTTTTCTTAATTCTTAATTTTCCCGTTGCGTCTCCAGCTATAAATACAGTGCTGACACTTCCAGTTTCAGTAATGAATCAGTACTAAGCGCTAAGTTAGTTATTTTGTTGTAGGTGCGGCTTAGCAGGGAGGGTACTGGTATGTGCCGCTAATGGGGTTCCAATGTTCGTCTTAGCAACAGTAACTGGACCTTGTGCCGTACAATTCAAGGAGTAATCGCGCGAGTAATTTCAAAATCAAGGCAGTTTTGAAATTACGAGCACAACCACTCCCTAAATTCATGTTGTACGAGACAAGGTCCAGTTACCAATTAATTGTATCAGTAACAAATATCAAGGTTAGGACGTCTTTTAGAAGCTCTTCTGTGTGAAAAATTCAAAGGTATCTTCAGTCAGTTTTACAAACAAGAAAGAACCCATCCAAGTGCATGTGATTGACGCGCGAATGGCGTAGGTGTCCAATTATAGGAAGCCAATTTGAACAAATTTGAAATGGACACCTGTTATTAGAAACCCACGTGATCGCGCGCCAATTACGTGACGAATAGAGGCGTGCAGAACCAATCAAATTACTGTAATGCAAAAATCATATTAATGGAGAAACGGAATGATAGTTTTTTTTTGGCCAACTTGGTCACATTCTTACGTTAATGAACTTTTCGTTGACACTATTTAAAAGTTAATTTTGTGCTATTGAAGATCCGGTAAAAGGTCGTTTGGAGGTAGTCCTGAAGGGTTGAATAGGTTCCTCTTGCCTATGTTGCCCTTCACCCGGAAGTTCACACTGACTAAATAAAATATTGTTTGACACTATCATAAATCAGTTATCATTCCAATTAAAGAATATAACATATACACCTTATTTGATAGTTTAACATATAATAAGCGCAGATATTTTTCGAGTAGCGTAGTATTTTTCCGAGCCCCGTAGAGGCACCAACACCAAAAGCACCAACAATGAGGAAAATGTCCGCTCGTATTATATGTTAAACCATCGAATAAGAAATCTATTATTACACTATTAAGGACGTTAACAACTCAAAGTTTGGGACGTTTTGACCGGCCATTTTGTTGCTAGGCTTTACGTTCGTATTTTTGCCCTGTTCTACAGTGTAATAACGTGTAACACTTTGCGCGTTCTTGTGACCTAATATGGTAAAATGGCACAATAGTGGAATAATAAATATTTTTAAATAACACAACTGAAGTTTCACTTGTGTTAAAGAATGGTCGTTTTTGGCGGAAATACCCTTAATGAACTTCCAAACGAGTAATGATTGCTTTATGCATTAATGAACTTTACAACGACTTTTTGATTAAGTTCGCTTTTAAATCCTGTTTTTTTTTCAGATGTGTTGGTGGGTTAAGGATATCCAGTATTATAAAATAGCCGAACAAAGCACAGCAAAATGTAGTTTCAATGGATTCTATAAGATGCCAATGATACAGTATACTGGGTATGTACTTATCTATGCCAAGCGATTAAAGCATGATTTTCTTTTTGTTATAGCTGTTCTAATAAAGACAGAGCGGCTCGAGTATCAAGTTTGTTTCTACAATGGAAAAAAAGTTTTCATTTTTTGAAAAAGTGTATGTTGATGGATCACCAAGCCAAAAATAACAAAGAACAAAATGACAGGCCAATTAAGTTTGTTTGGTTAGTATCATTTTAGCCGCGATGAGTCTTTCACGTTCCATCATCCAGCAATTGATGAATTAAGACGGAATCCACCAGGAAGTCGAGTAATATTTATTTAAGTTGGACAAAAATCGAGTACCAGAATAATTTAAATCCTATTGCGTTATTTTCTACCCTAAATAAAAGGTAAAGATGTAAGTAATTATCACTGATAACACCAACAACAATTTCTTATCAGAGTCTTAGAAAATGAATTTCAAAGTTCACAAGCTATAGGGAAATTCTCCCGTGCAGCCATTTTGTAAAATCGTCTTTAAGCGATTCAGTGGAATTCAGTGAAATTTCAAAATTTGTTTCGGTGTTTGGTGTTGTTAGAAAAGATTTCTTTTGATAAGATGTTTGAAGCAGTAACACAAAAGTTTGCAATAAGGTGTAAATAATTTTGGTACAACAATTTCTTATCAGAGCCTGAGAAAATGAAATTTAATGTTCACAAGCTATAGGCAAAAGCTTGCGTCTTTTAAGGGATTTAGTGGAATTCAGCGGAACTTCGAGATTGGTTTTCGATGTTTGGTGTTGCTAGAAAAGATTTCTTTTGATAAGATATTTGAAGCAGTAACACAAAAGCTTGCAATAAGGTGTAAATAATTTTGGTACATAATTTTGTCCAACAACTACTCGAAGTCCTGGCGGATTCCGTCTTAACTTTTACTGGAAATGCGAGATTTAGGTAACATGGACAGTATTCTTTATAGCTCATCTTATCCGGGTGTTGTCGTGGAAGAAACGCTGTCTGTTCCATTTAAACAATTTTAAATTGTGGATCATAAGCAGCATACTAGCTGGGCCTGATTTCAGATGTAGATGTTTCCTTGCTTCAAGAAAATGCCATCCAAAAAGGTTTTAGCGTTGTGCATAGGCTAGGACTGATTTTGGAGCAATCACTATATTGAGATGCTATAGGATTGTTGATGTGTCAGGCGCTAAATCAAGAGGTTCAGACACAAGGTTGGGCAGTGTTCTCGTGTTTTGTTTGTTCTTGTGTAAGACATTGTTTTCTCTCACAGTCCCCGCCCTGTTTGTTTCTCTCTGTACTTGGTACCAGGCGGTTTACAACTGAGTATAAATAGCATACCTACCGTGCTTCGCAAAACAAAGTATAATAACACCTTTGGAAATTGGTATTTTGCAGTGACGGCTACATTCTAAAGACCACTGTGTTGCTGAAGTGTAATCGAACTAACGAACAAGCAAACTTTGAAGTAGTGGACACTAGTGGAGCCGGAGAATTTGTAAGTGACGATACGAGCGGTAAGGTTAAAATATCGACCGTCTATTATATATCAGTTTCGAAACCAACTATACCTAAATTCATAAGACAAATGTGTTGCCAGGAGAAACGAAGGAGACATTTAAACGGCCTAAAAGCGTTAACCGCAAAACGTCAATGTTCGCATCTACTCCAAAATTGCTTGAATAGGAGACCAGCAATGCTATTATACAGGATGCATACCGGCAGCATTGGTGTCAAACTGTTTAAAGTTGTGTTTTGTCATTTTCTTCAGATTTTCAAGCTGACGCACAAATGCGCATGTCCGAATGCTTGTGTGATTAGTCCCTCAGGGCACTCTACTAAGGGCCCCAGTACCTCGACTGTTTCTACTCCAAAGCACCCTAATAAGGACCCCACTGATTCTCCTGGTAAGTTGCCGTGATAAACCACTTTCAATATCTGGAACGTGCATTAGTTATATCTTCCTTGGCGAGTAACAAAACGCTGTAAACATAAAGAACCACAAACTGGTAGCCGGCCATACCTTCAATTACCCAAAAGATTTAAGTGTTTAGTGCAGGGTTTTTAAAACTCATGCAGGCCTGCTAAGTATCATTGTCATCGGGAATACCGTGTTAGATACGTGGACGGGAACAACCGCACTTAATATCAAGAAATCCCAAAATAGGTTTTAATCATTCGTTTAGTCGAGTGGTTCATAGCGAAAATTCTTCTCTCAGAGGCTTTTTGTTGGATGATTTCTAAAGGTGAAGCTTATTCTCTGAGAGTACCTAAACTGAAATGAAATCACACTTAAAAACTGCGATGACTGAGAAGATAGATAAGACAGTTTTATATAAAAAATAAAATATGCTTCAATTTTCTGTGTACATGTGTAGGTGATCCGGATAACATTGTGGTTCCAGTAGTCGCCAGTGTTGCTGGAGTCCTTGGTCTCGTTATATTTCCGATTGGAATCTGGCAATTGCTTTGCAGAGGGAATCGTAACGAGAGGCAACCTCTCTTGAATCAAAATAATGGACAAAATGGAGTCGGTGTAGTTGAAGAAAGTGAAAACCGTTTTTCTAGTCCAAGTGAAGGAAGTGAATTAACTTCTGGAAGGGGCTCTGCAAGTTTAACCAAGCCTTCCTCAACAGGCTCATCGTGTAGTGACATCACAGTGCCTAATAAGGATAATTTGAATAGTAAGATCAAGACGTATAGGGAAGGTCTCTGTTGAAGGACTTTGTATGAAGTGGTCAATTCTTGTTGTGAATTGATTGTATAGCAATGTAACACTGCCAAAGGAAAGAAGAAATCGCGATAGGTTTTAAATTTTGTTATTCCAACCAATTTTGTTTTTTACCAAACAAACTTTCAGGCAGTCTTTTTCTTACTCAACAAACTTTTAATAAAATCACACCGTTTATATGATGAGCACAACATTATCTTTGCTGCCGGCTAGTGGTAGGAGAAACGGCTTTTATTTTACAGGTGTAATATTAAAAAAGGCAACGATATTACACCTATAAAAAAGAACGAAAATGTTCATAATTAAGGTTACGATAACACAACTGGTGCTAAAAAATGATTTTTCCTAATACTGGAGCTGTCAGAAATTTTTAATAATGGACTGTTGAGAACTTTTCTGAGGAAGGGTAAAATCTCGTATAGTTTGTGTATAGTTCACTGTACATTGTATACAGTAGTCTGTTCGTGCTCTACCCCCCCCCCCCCCCCCGGAAGCTCTGTTAAACTGTACATTACAAAAATTAAATTATTACAATAGAAAAATTATTCTATTATTTTTGTTGGAGATTCTCGGAGAAAACCGAAGTTTGTTCAGTTCAGTGAAACTTTTCTCTTCGATATAAGAAGAGATTGAACTGTCAGAAACATAGACAAAAGTGACAGTTCTTTTCTTGCGGGTGGGAAAAATAACAAACGTTAAAGCAAACAGTTAAATTTAGTAAAGATGTTTGTCTTCATATGCGAAATTAATAAATAGCGTTTATTAGCTTGTTCGGAAAGCGAAAGCAAATAATCCTGGTGCAGCCGAATTGACTCAATAGACCCGGCCTTAAGTAGAGATGTTCGTACAGAATTATTTTCGTTTCCCCATCTGACTGAAGCTCCCTTGATGCTCGGTTAACCGCTCGTAGACTATTCGCTCATAGAAAAGTCTGGCGTGTAGTCTTTTTTTATAGTCTGGTTGTTGAAAAACTTTTAAAACGTTTCTTTTTATCAAAGGATAGATAGAGGGCCCTCATATCGCGCGCGCCGACTTTTATACGTAACGACGTAATTGTAAAAAGAGTCAGTTTCATCGAGATTTTATGTAGGAGGTCAACTGAATAACAACAATATAGACTATGGATGGAACTCTGTTGACATTCAAGCAAGCTTGAGTAGTCACGCAAACATTTCCGTAAGACTGCCTTAGACTGTTCAGAGCTCTCAAGCTAGGGTAGTCACGCAACCATTTTCGTAAGACGGCCTTGGACTGTCCACAGCTCTCAAGCTAGGGTAGTCACGCAGCCATTTCCGTAAGACTGCCTTAGACTGTCCACAGCTCTCAAGCTAGAGTAGTCACGCAACCATTTCCGTAAGACTGCCTTACACTGTTCACTGCTCTCAAGCTAGGGTAGTCACGCAACCATTTCCGTAAGACTGCCTTAAACTGTTCACAGCTCTCAAGCTAGGGTAGTCACGCAACCATTTCCGTAAGACTGCCTTAGACTGTTCACGGCTCTCTTTTTTTCGCGTTTTACTTCGGCCGTTGAACGCGCGGAAAGATCGGCGAGTGGACTGGACGCCGCCGCAAAACAAGAAGCGCCACCCCCACCCCCACCCCCATGCTTCGCGCTCGCTTTGCTCACTGACTCTCTGGCGCTTTGTTTTTCGTTCAAAAATAGAGAGGCTGTGCATGAACAGTCTAGACTGCGTGAGCTCTGATCACTTGTAATGTAGTGTTTAAAGGATATTGCATCCATTTCTTCTAAGCTTCTCGTACGATAGTTACAAGTTTTGTAACTGATTTCTTCGTTTATTCTAGCATTTCTTTTTGTTTGTGTCTCACATGTATTTTCTCCAAGACTATAAACAAACATACACTTGTTTGCGAACCAGCGCTCAATATAAGTACTTACTGTTATTATTTTTGTTATCATGTGCTTTCCTTTCAAGTTGCCCTTAACTGAGAAAGCTTTGTTTACACATCCAACTAATTGGCCGATTACGTGTAATTGACACCTGCAAATCAAATAAACTTATTTTTCTGGGAATCCTTACTGACTGATGAGTGACGAACTTTGACATAATTTCCTTGGAGCTACAAGTTTTCAACCATACTCCTCTGCCTAGCCTGCATTGCAGACGAACGAAGGCCCGGTTTAGTTCGTCTGCAACGCAGGCTATCCCCTTTCCAACGTAGATGAAATTATACGAAATGTGACTTCAAAAAGCAATTCGGAATGTTGTTTTTGTCAAGTGGTCGCGACCCGGAGCCGATTAAGATCGGACTTCGGAGACTTTCCCGGAAAATGGGAATTTGTCATTTCTTGTTCACTTCTGATCGAGGGTAGCATGGAAGGCTTTTTCTCAATCGACGTTATTTAAGAGAAGAATACTGTCAAATTTGAACAAAAAAAGGTTTAAAGTAAGCTGTGCAAAGAAAGGTTACTGGAATGAGCAATTCCTGAGGTAAGAAGTGAGGCGTTATTATCTATCTTCCGTGTTGCGTTATGGTGTTTCGTAGTTTCGTAGTCGCACATCCCGTATGAAAGAAACTTTGGCTGCCGTGAAGGCTTCGTTTCACGGCCATTATTTCTTCGAGCGAAACTAGCAGTCGCATTGACCGAAGCAACTTATTTGACACCTGCTTCAGTACATAAGGCAAATCAAGGACAATTGGTCGGATCATACCTCGTATTTGTATTAAACGTTCCTGGTGCCTTAGGCGACAACTTTGAAGTTTTCAAGATGTAAATGTTAGCGCTTTGGTAACTACCTTTAAGTAAAGGTCTTTTACTAACACAAGGAATGAAAATTACCGTTTAGAACGCGTTAGTATTGAACATTTCTCTTGATATTTCCGATCGAAGCAATGAAACCGGAAGTCTGTCGTACTCGTTTACACAAAATTAAATACGACAGGACTCCTTTACTAAAGAGGAAAAGTGCAAACCTTTGTAATGTTTATATTGTCACTCACGCCGTGTAATGAGTTATGTTTCATGTCCTGTGACTAGAACGATTTTATCCGCTTCTCTACACAAGATTGTAATGGAATTGCGCATGATTTTATAGGATGAAGTTTGATCGTGGTTTCCTAGAAATTTGATTGAGTTGCTGGATCTTGTTTCTGCTTGTCGTTTGTTCAATCAGTTCAGTAGTTCGGGAGCACAAAAAGTTGTCAATAAATGGACTACTGAATAGAAAATACTTCTGTTGTCGTTGTTGTTAATATTCATTATTGTTTTCAGTCGCAGTCGTTTATATTAAAAGTCGCCATACAAGAAGCGTTACGTCACCTACCATTATTAAAAGCGCCACCGCAAAAATATTGATCTGTTTCAAACTGTCTGTCTTGGGATCTTGGTTCACCAACTTTACTCAACACTGCTAAATCAACACTGGTAAATTCCAATAATCAACACTGCTTAATTCCAATCAACACTTTTAATCAACACTGCTAAATTCCAATTCGATCGGGAACAGTCCTACGTCTTATACATGAGCCTCTGGCTCGGACATTGAGGGTAACCTCGTCCCACGTATGGACATCAAAATTGTATTTACATTTACATTTTTACCAAGACGTTAATTTCTCCTCTGAAAATCAAGGCGCAATTTTTATCAATTTACCTTTTTTGCTATGTAGCTCATATGTTTGCTTGATTAATATATCTTAAGTTATTAACCAAGAACGAGCTCCGTACTGGGAGAATATCGGCCCGAGGTCTCATCAGTACGGATCAAACACACTGCAGCGAGTGCTGAACAGAACAGACCGAGGGTCGATGTCCCGATTAAGGTTGGTCAGAAAGAACACAAGAACCTGAAACTACCGAAAGGCAGCATTTTTAGAATTGACTTACATACCTTCATTTACAAATACAAGAGCATCAGCTGATTTCTGCCAAAAACTAAACAAGTAAAGGACCTAAAAGACCGAGTAGACTTTGGAAAATTTAAGTTTAGCTCAGAAACAGCTGGCGGTGAAACTTTACCCGGTCCAGTAATTAGAAGATATGGACTAGTAATGATTGGATGATTTTAGTTACTGGACCTCTCAGGTGTCTTGGTCTGCAATAATCTAGCTCAGCTGAGAGAGTCGATGTCATTTCTTAGCCAGTCAGAATGCTCTTTTTAGGCGGTTTGATTTACTCATTTTTATTTCTTACAAATTACGAAGTTTGTAGCGAATAAGTATTCTATTAAACACTGAGCCAGCTCAGGGTTTCGTTAATAAACTATTTAACGCAAGATGTTCATTTCTCTTTAGTTGCCACTGCACCATGTTCTCAAGGAGCTGGGTCAGCCGTTTATTGTGCACAGTCTTTGTGTATGCTGCAATAAAATGGCAAGGAGCATATGGAAAATGCAACTGTCTTTTTACTCTGGAAGGAGACATCTACAACATTACGTCACTGGAAAGTAAAGATGACACTGCAAGGTTAGCAAAGCACCATTACAATAAATAGTTAAAGATGTAGAGAAGAATGTTCACATAGGCAAGACAAAAGCAGCCATAGCGATGTTGCAACCTTTTCCCGTCACCATGAAGCTACAGCTTTATAATCTCTACCATGTGTTTTTTTTTATTTTCATTTCTTGGCATTCCTAAGCTTGGCATGTAACTGTGTGACGAAACATGTGGACAAGGTACTTATAGGATGTGCATTATTGATTGTTTCTAAACTGTTGTTTCCTCGACAGATTTACGGTAGAACATGAAGGATATATGTACAGCTATAACCCATGCAGGTCATTTCACTTTGTTAAAGCACCACCTATTGGTGACTGTCAAGATGACATGGCGGTAAGTCAGTGAACAACCCAACTCAATATATTGCAATACACCACAACATATATAGCACCCCCATTTTTTGTCTTTTAAGGTATCTCAATAGTTTTTTTCCGGACCATACCTAACATATTTTACTGGCCTCAGTCTTCCTTAATTCAATTAGGTTGTGATATTCATATTGATATAATGTATCAGTTTGGATCAATATGAATAGGTCTTAGATTAAAGTTTGATATAATGTATTTTTTTGGGATAATCGATATTTCCATTGCAACGTTCAAAAGAAAACCATGAAATCAGTTAAAACTGAGTTTTACCCTAATACCAATGCATTGCTCAATGTTAACAACACTACATACAGACATTATTTACATTAATTACAGTGTTCTTACAACACATTACAAACTACAATACTCTACTTACTATTTACAATACTCTACTTACTATTAACTTATTATGCATACAACACAAAACTACGAAACACTTACAGAAAAACTAACTACAATACATTTAGAGTTATACTGGCAGCAGTTGGAAAAATAAATACTGCTGGTAGGGTCACACAAGATTAAAAATAAATGTTTAATTATTTAAAAGTGGTCAAGGAGAGGTTTCCATTTTTCGGAGGGAATATTGAGCTCTTTTGTTTCAATTTCATGAGTCTTTTTCAGAAGGCGCAAAAAGTGTGAAAGACAAGGAGTTTCGTTTTTCAATTTACAGGCCCAGATGCAATACCTGCTCATCAGACATGAGAAATTGATTTGCAGCTTTGCATTTGAGGTGTCTGGCTTGAGGCCTAAGGCGGTGGTCATGTTATGACTTTTTCCCTTCTGCATTAATGAGCATGATTTAAGCCATTTAAAAATGCTTTCCCAAAAGAGAGCGATCAGATTGCAATTCTAGAAAACGTGGAGCAAAGTTTCTGCTTCTTTTCCGCAAAAGGTGCAGCGATCATTATCTTTAACTGTAATTTTATGTAAAAATGAATTTGTTTGTAGTCGTCGATGGAGAAACTTAAATTGGAAAATTATAAGTCTGCTACCTTTTGTGCATTGTCTTATCAACTGAAAAACTTTTTTCCAATAAATTTCCAGTCCTTACTACCAAATACCAAAATCAACCAAAATCATCTGCCAAAATCTTGGTATACTGCAAATAAACGAGAATAAAATAATTCTGTATGTTTGATTTCGAACGAATCGTTAAAATATTTGTAACTGTACTTTTGGCATTTTGTTAAAAACCACAGTAATGGAAAAATCGGAATGATTGTTTTTTTTTTCTTTTTTGCCAACTTGAATTGGTCACATTTTTACGTTAATAAACTTTTCGTTGACGCTATTGAAAAGTTATTTTGTGCTCCCGTAGATCCGGCAAAAGGTAATTTCGAACACTCGTATAGAGTGATCGTCCGGTTGTAGGTAGTCCTTTGGGGGTCGTCCAGTGAGGTCTGTCTTGCCTCTTTGCACTTCAACCGAATGTTCACATTGACTTAATTGTAACCATTCTCTTTTTGGGTATCAGGACGATAAAGGAAACGGGGACGCTATCATACGCCAATACTTATTTCAATTAAAGATGCAATATATATTTCATTGAAACTTCAGTTGTGTGAAAGGATGATGAACTTCCAAAAACGAGTAATGATTGCTTTATGCACTCAATATTTTTACAAAGACTTTTTGATTTAGTTGACCTTTTAAATCCTGTCTTTTTTCAGATGTGTTGGTGGGTTAAGGATCAAATGTATCGTAAAATAGCTCAACAAAGCGAAGCAAAATGTGATTTCAATGAACGCTATAAGATGCCAATGATACAGTATACTGGGTATGTACTTACTTGGCTAAGCTATTAAAATATAATTTATTTTTGTTGTTGTACTAATACCTACAGGGCGGCTTGAGTGACAAGTTTGTCTTCTAAAATAGAAAAGGATGGTTTAATTTTTGGACGCGAACATGAAAACACAAAATGGCAAGAGTATGTTGATGGCATCACCAAGCCAAAGATATGAGAAAAAAAATCACAGGCCAGTTTAGTTTGTTCGTTGTTGTCATTTTAGCTATGAGTATTTCACGTTCCATCATTCTGCAATGGATGAATAAACATTACCTGAAAATGCGGCAATTAGGTAACATGGGTAAAGGTAAAGTCTGCATACGAGCCTTGTGGCCCATCAGGCCGGAGCTTATCCCGGTTTCCGTAACGCTAAGCGACTAGGAGTATTGCTACTCCCCCCTGGATGGGGTGCTAGTCCATCGCAGGGTTATTCCCAGCAGTAAATTCGCCGCTACCCATTTATACATCTGGGTAACAGGTAATCTGGACATTTTCATGGAAGAAACGCTATCTGTTCAATTTATCGATTAAACAACCCTAAATTGAAAACGTGAATGGTTCTCAGGTAAGGGAAAGTGGATCACTAGCAGCATACTAGCTCAGCCTGATTTCCTTGGTTAAAGAGAATGTTATCCTAACATGTTTTTACATTGCGCAGTGGCTATTTTATAATGGCTGTGAACGGTTTAGCTTTTACTGATTTTGAAGCAAACATTATAATGAATCTAATGCTATGGGATTGTTGATGTCTTAGGCGCTGAACCTAGAGGTTCGGATACAAGGTTGGGCAGTGCCCTCGTGTTTTGTTCTTGTGTAAGACATTGTTTATACCCTCACAGTCCGTGCCCTGTTTGTTTCTCTCTGTACTGGCTGGTTTACAAACCAAAAATAATTAGCATCCCTATCCTGCTTTTGAAAACACACAGTATGATAACACCTTTGGGAATTGTTATTTTGCAGTGACGGCTACATTCAAAAGACCACTGTGTTGCTAAAGTGTAATCGAGCCAAGGAACAAGCAAAATTTAAAGTAGTGAACACTAGTACAAGTGAAGAATTTGTAAGTGACGATAGGAACGGTAAGGTTAAAATATCGACCGTCTGTTAATTAGTATCATTATCTATATTCCATGCTATAAAAGTTTTACTAGCTATAACAAATAGCGATCGTATCATAGTATCAGTTAAATGGTAGCAAAATTCAGTCGCTTATTTCTGAAGAGGGAAACCATGGAAGCAAGGTCGATGATAAAGTTCTTTCTAACTGTTTCGAGACTACTCAATTCATAAAAGACAAATGTGTTGCCAGGAGAAACATGAAGGAGAGTATTATCCTTAAGGTGATTCCACTGAATTGCATTGCGCATCCTTGCTGCGCACGATTTTTCGCGTCATTTAGCGCGCGCACGAGCGCTCGCGCACACAACATTAAGGCATTTCCTTCAGATTAAGCTTAGCAGGGAAATTAATGGTTATTTTCTTCTAAATGAGCACGGTGACCCCCATTTTTTAAGGCATTAACTTAAATGACATACGGTTGACTACAATATATCGCGATTTAAAGAAAAGTTGATTATTCTATTTTGAGATATTTTTATTTGAATGCTTTAAAAAGCACGTATTTTGGTAGTGCTGCTTACGTGCGCACGCGGCAAAATCTCTAATTTATTTTATAATCTTAATTACAGTTCAATTAAAATAGTTTGTTATGTAAGATTAAAGTCTATTTTGTATAACTGCTTCGATATTTTAATGCAAGAAATGATTTTTTTCTAGAAATGATAGCTCCTTTTTCGGATTACTAGGATTCCTAATATAAACCTCGAGGGTCATATATTTACCATAATAGCCGTCCAGGTTGCACAAAAACGAGCACGGTGACCCCCATTTTTTATTGCATTTTTGCAATGCTCATAACATAATTATGAACTGGACCAAGTCTTAGAAAATTTTGATTACTGCTTCTTTTTCAGTGGAATCACCTTAAAACGGCCAACAGGAAGTTAACCGTAAAGTCGTCAATATACGAATCATTAGCACTGTTTGACTTCAGAAAAATCGCATGCATTTTGGGTCTTCTAATCAAGCAATATAGGTATGCTTCGATGAATCATACTGTTTGTTTTTAGTTTTACTTTTCCTCCGACGCGTACAACTATTGCTTGAGTGGGAGATCCACAATGCCGTTATGCGGTATGCATACCAGCAATCTCAGTCTCAAACATTTGTACCTAGAAAACTGTTCAAAGTTATGTTTTGTGATTTTTTCAGGTTTTCAAGCTGACGCACAAATGTGCATGCCCGAATGCTTGTGTGATTTGTCCCTCAGGGCACACTAAGAGCCCCACTACTTCGCCTGTTACTACTCCAAAGCACTCTTCTAAGGACTCCACTTCCACGGCTGCTGCCACTGAAAAGGACCCCACTACCTCGCCTGTTCCTACTGGAAAGCATTCTTCTAAGGACCCCACTCCCACGGCTACTGAAAGGAAATATAATAGCTGTTACCACTACGATGGGCTGTCGGGCAAAATTTTCAACCTCATGCCATTGAAAACTACTGTGTAAGTATGAATAAATTGTCTTGGTATAATGTTGTAGCCAGTACCAACGTTGACACGAACATGGGTGGATTCAGGTCCCGTTTATCGGCTTATAATAACACTTAACATACAGAACATGCAGTATTGCAGTATTTGAAAAGGAGGGCCGTGCGGTTATCTTTATTTTAGGTCCCCTAATTAACTAAATTTATAAACTACAAAAATATATTAATACAGATACACAATGTGTAATAATGCTTTTTACAATAACTGAGCGAATTCTCGCGCGCTGATTGGCTAATTTTTATTGTCAATAAGAGTACAGACGGATGAAATTTGAAAAGCTGACGCAATCAGCGAAAGTTTGTCAAACTTTTCAGCACTGATTCAACGCTGCGTTCTTGATAAGGCGAGAATCATTCCACAAATATAGAAGTCTTCAATGGGGAAATCATCTAAAATTTATGGGTTGAAACTGAAGAAACCATTGCAGCCTTAAAGCGAAAAGATGAGGATATTTATTGAGGCTTCAGACCTGAAAATCGGCGGTGAGCGGGAAATTAATGCGGCTTGTAGTGTAGTAAGAAGCTGAACTGCGTTTTAGCGGATAATTTTGTAAACAGTTTTCACTGGATTAAAGGTTAGTTGAGTAATTCGAATTTTACTTTGTATTTCTGGCCGTATTGTTACTAAACGTTTAATTTACGAGCCTGTGATTCTCCGTATTACAGCGATGAAATTCAGATTATGCGGCGGTGCGGTGATCGCATCTTCCACACTTTGACTCTTACATTTCTTTCCTTCGTTTGAAAATCAGTTTTGGCTTTTTGTTATTGTAAAAAACAAATTGACGTTAGTCAGACGCATAAAAAACTAACGTCAATTTGTTAAATAGAAAATGTAAAATTAAAAAATTTGGCTTGCATCAGAAGAATTGAGTAAAACAGGAGGTTCTTTCTTTCTACTTCCTGTCATTTCAAAAGGTTTTTTCTAAGCACAAATTAACAAGACAGTTTTTTATTTAATTTTGGACGTGTGTTGTGCTTTGTTTGTTCGCCTGACAAATTTCAATTAAATTTCTCCTGCAGGTTAAATGCGACGAGCAAAAATTACAGTGGATATCGGTTTAGCTATAATCCCTGCAGCCCATTTAAGATCGGGCCAGCAGCAGGGGAATGTCAAAATGAGGACGTGGCGGTAAGTCAATGCAAATTCATATCTCCACTGGCACGATAGGCACGAATCTTGCCTCGTTTTAATGTGTTTATAGTTCTATCGTTATCGCACGTTGTTATCATTCCAAATCCTCACGGTATTTAATCTGCTATTTATATGGCCTGTTTCAGGCTATTTCTGTCTCTTTCGCCGCTAATTACGCTTCAGGCTAACGTCACGTTGCTTTACCCACCTTCCTCCCCTTTGGCGACGAATGTTGCCTATAAATCGAGCCGCTCATCGCCTGGCAAAATTATTTCTCCCATAACTTAGTCACATTCGGACGATTAGTGGTAGTGAAGATGTGGGCATATTACAGCTTAAGACAAGTGTTCTGCAATATTTTTAAAATCTTGGCGTTACCAGGGCAAAATCCCGCGGTTCGTTTTAAGAATATTACAAAAAAGTAAAATAAGGTTTTCAGGATTAGAACTAGAAAGCAAACGCGGCTTTTAGGTTTACTAACCAACGCCCTAAACCACTAGGCCACACTGCCTTATTCTGGTAGAGGCGTACCCAGCCAATAGACCCGTGTGCCCTGGGATACAAATTATCAGTCCACAAGTATTTTTTGAAATGAGCAATAAAAAAAAAATCAGGCATGAGCACTGTCAAGGTGAAATAGAAAAGAATTTTAAACATATATCTTAGCATTATAAATATTGCAACTACCCTTTCGCGATCAGATCGAGACTCGTCCAGCAAGTGTAAACTCGGGAGATTTCTAGACTCGCCAGGAAAAGGCAAACGCATAATGTATGTGCTATAGTTAAAGGCAAGTCCGTTGTTTAGCATTGAGTGCAAATTCTCAGAAAGTAAGGGGAAAGCATTGAAAGTCTTTACCTAGAAAACCCGAATCCCCAAAAAGAAGCCTTTACCGACCGAAATTACACGTCTCACTTCCAATTGGTAAAGAGCACTGCAACGATTTCAAAGAGGTTTTGGGTTCGAATTCCGTTCAGGAACGACTAAATTTATTCCAAGCTTTTTTCGCAACTGTTTAGGTTGCGTACACAACGACGGTGATCTTTCATGTGTTAAATCTTTCACCCGAAGTTCAAGTGTATAATATTCTTTCATATATTCACTTCTATATTATCAGATTTGTCGTTGGGCTCTTCACGGTGGAAATAATACCCACAAAGTAATAGGTAGTCAGAATTTCGTAACGTGGCGTGTCGATGACGAAATCAAACACAAGCATCTGATGTACAAGACTCCAGGGTAAGTACAAAAATAATACTGGAATATTCTTCACGGACCAGTGGGTGGACAGATGTCATGTAGAAGCAATCAATCAGTACAGGGAGTACCCCTGACAGAACAGTTAAGGATTGATAATTTTGTCGATGGTATAAAACTGAGAGACACACCCTTCTAATTTTATTATTATTAACACGAGGAAGTGTTAAACACAGATAAAGCTTTCTTATTCATTTTTTTAGTTGTTCTGGGAATTGTACGGCCAAAGTCATGCTAAACTGCGATGAAAGCAAGAAAGAAGAAGCAGGCTTTGTTTTACTTCATGAAACTGAATCAGAATGGGTAAGAGAGTTTGTCTGATAAATTCTTCAACAAAACATTTTACAATAACTGAGAGAATTCTCGCGCACTGATTGGCTAATTTTTATTGTCAATAAGAGTACAGACGGATGAAATTTGAAAAGCTGACGCAATCAGCGACAGTTTCGTCGCACTATTGAGCACTGATTCAGCGCTGCATTCTTGATTAGGCGAGAATCATACCACAAATCTAGTAGTCTTCAATGAAGAAATCATCTAAAACTTATGGGTTGGAGCTGAATCGAAGAAACCATGGCAGCCTTAGATCGAAAAGATGAGAATGTTTATTGAGGCTTCAGACCTGAAAATCGGTGGTGAGCGGGAAATTTGTGCTGTAGTGTCGTTAGAAGCTGAACTGCGTTTTAGCGGATAATTTTGTTTAATGTAAACAGTTTTCACTGGATTAAAGGTTAGTTGAGTAATTCGAATTTTACCTTGTATTTCTGGCCGTTTTCTTACTAAAAGTTTTATTTACGAACCTCTGATTCTCCGTTCAGCGATGAAATTCAGATTATGCGGCGGTGCGGCTATCGCATCGTCCATACATTCCCTATTGTATTTCTTTCCTCCGTTTGAAAATCAGTTTTGGCATTTTTCCTAGCGGCTCGTGGATCTACAACACTTTGACAATGTTATGACGCAATTTATCATCAATAACAGGACAGACGCATAAAAAAATGTCTATTTGTTAATTTCACAGTGATACAAACTTGAAAAGTGTCAATTTTTTCTCTTTCATACATAGAAATTCCAATTGACCCATAAGTGTGCTTGTGGGAATGGTTGTCCTATTTCGGATACTGGTAAGTTAAACGAATTCAGGTAATTACAAAGCCGCGCTCACAAAGTGCAAACCTGACACAATTTCTGAGCAGTTTCTGGTACTGAAAGTAGTAAGACGAAGAATGCAATATTTGGCATGTGCACCATACAGGAAACGCTTCATTTTCGCTCATTTAGTTTATCTAATTGGATAACAACGTTAAACGTTTAATAGTTTTATCACTGAAACGACGTGCTTGTTTCCCTCGACTTCGCCTTTTAGTCAGTGCAAGCCCATTCATTTAGGTTTCATGTTAAAAGTGCGTCCGTTTGAATGTTCACAAATCTGAATAAAAAGTTAAGCGAGGTTCCATGTTGAAAGCGTCTGTTCGAATGTTCACAAGTTTGATTAAAGGTCGCCACACACGAGGGGACCTGTCGCAGGGACCGGTCGCAGGGACTGGTCCCCTGTAGAGTTTACACGATGGAATGAGTCGCGGGGACCGGTCCCTTGAAGGGTTCACACGCTGGGACCTGTTTAACAGCAAGATAGCAGTATTTATGACGTTTTCAATATATAAAACAAGATTATCACCTTGTGGAGATGGAAAATTATTGTTATTATTATTCCTATTATTGTTCATATCTGAGCGTGCTTACTGGACTGTGTTCAACAATTGTTTTAAAAACATGGAATGTTGACATTGTTCGAAATCCACTCCTATTTTATAATTTTGATATCAGGTTTCCTTTCGGTGTTTTTATACCTGCATAATTTCATCAAAAACTGCAAAAGTAAAGTATTTTCCAGGCTATCTGAAAAAAACAGCTAACGATAGCTAGCGAGAAAATTTGTCGGGAACTTTATTTTCATCGAGTAGAAATGGCTTCGAGAGCTGCGAAGAAAAAGACTCTGTTGCTCCTGATGATGATGCAAGACGAAGAATGAACGAAGAATCAATTACCATTCGTGTAATGGTGACGCTCCAATCTTCAATATTAATGCCAACAGTCTGTTCACTAGTATTCTGTTCAATCTGTTCACTACTCTGTTCAGGCATCGCCATCTTCAAACACGAACGTGCAGAATTGTGGGAGCTTAAAATGCTGATCAGCGATTGGTTCATTTTTAATTGGTCGCAGGGACCAGTCCCACGAACCTGTTCACACGACGGACCAAGCAAAATATTGCGGGGACCAGTCCCTGCGACTGGTCCCACGAATTCAAACCAGTTTGAATTCGTGGGAACGATTTCGGGGACCAAAATTTAGTCCCTGCGACCGGATTTTTGACGAAATTTGGGAATTGGTCCCCGGGACCGGTCCCTGCGACCGGTCCCTGCGACTAGTCCCCTCGTGTGTGGTGACCTTAAATGTTAAGAGAGGTTTCATGGTTCTAAACGCGTCGGTTCGAATGTTAAAAATTTTAAATGAAAAAGTTCAGCGAGGTTTCATGTTGAAAGCGTCGGTTTGAATATTCACAAGTTTGATTGAACCTTTTGAAAACTCTCCACTTCGTCAAAACTCGGTGAATATTTTGGGCTGCCGGCCGGATAAAGACAAAATGTAGTTTTCAGGAAATTAGTGTACCTGAGTTTGGATATTGATTTGTACAGAAGAATCCCTAATAAGCGGCCACCCTCGGGGAAATGGCAACTGGCCAATTAATAGATGTTGGCCTCTTAATAGGGGTTCGTCAGAAATTAGCATAAGGCCATTTATACGTTATTTCAATACAAAACAACATGAAAAGGAATAACGGAACCACATGAAAACGACAATAAACCTGTGTTTGAATGATCTTATCAGCCGTCACTGTCCAAGCTTGTTAAAAATAAATCCAAACATCATATATTACATTCTTAATGGCCACTGCTTAATAGGGGTATGACTGTATTTCGCTTGGAATCCCTCAACATTTGTAAAGAATACCCTTAAGAAGCTTCCGAGGCGGGACATTTAGTGTATGTAAGACTGAACCCCTCTATGAAGATCGTATTTCGCAATTCCTATTAATGTGATCAGGCGATTAGTTCGTACCTTAGCTGTGCGTTGTTCCATTTACAGATGCACTCCGACTATCAGCTCACTGTTAATACTCGTAGTGGAATTAACTACCCTTGTGGAACAAAACGCAGAGTTATTTCAGTAAATTGCGATTTAGGAAGGTATTTTTTGCTGCAATTTTTTGCATTAACTCTTGACCATTCTCATTTTATGCTGCTTTTTTTCGGTCCCAATGACCACATCACAACCCCAGCGTTTCAAATCCCATTTCCCAGTGCAAAAATAGGCAAATCCCAGCTCCTACTGTAATTTTTTTATTAATATTATCTTCTTTGTGTGTATATGCAGACCCAATGTATGTAGTAATTCCAGTTATTTCCAGTGCTGGGACTGCTGTTTTACTATTGGTCATATTTGTCATCCGTGGAAAACGAAACAATGCTGGAAATAATGAGGAACGACGGCATCTTCTGGAAAACGGTGAGGGCGACCGACACGTGGACGAGGTCCATAACCCAATTCAAGAGAGCTTAGCAGAGTTGTCACGGCCAGCGCCAATTGGCTCATCGCACGGCAAACGTTAGAAGCACGCAAGTTAAGGACTTATTGTTAATTCGTGTTTAATTTTTTTTAGAATTTGACATACTGTCACCTACTTGACTCAATATTGTGCGTCTGCTGTAGCTCAGCATCTAAGTCTGGTTTTAGTCGCCTTAATTGCCACGACCCAAGACTTTTTTGTCAAGGTCGCTCCTTAAGCCACGATGTTAGGCAGTTCTCTCTCTCTTCTGCCTTGTGAAATATTTTTCAGGCTTTCACACCCTTTAGTGATTTGAAGCACGTACTGTGCTGATTCAAATTAGCAGCCTCTTTTTAATACGATCCAAACGTCCTTCTTTAAAAGCCCCTATAAGAATTTTCGCAGTTTGATATATGCACTCAGAAGACATAAAGTAGTTCAGTTGAAGCTGAAAACGACTGTTTTTTCATGATGGTGTTAGGCTGTCAAGGGGTTTCCTTTCTCTATAATTAAAATTGAAAGGGTCCCAGTCGAGTTGTACAGATTGCGATACTGTAGATAAAATAGCATAGAATAGAATAATATTTATCCAGAGTGCTTACGAGGAAATCAAATTTCTTTGAAAACGTATCGAAAACATTCTCTTACGTGTAGCCAGTATATTTAGAGGCTCCGTAACTTGAAAGACGGCTGGAAGGTTTTCAAGTAATTAATAAAAGTAGTATTCGATATGAAACATGGACGAAAGTGACGTTCTTTTTGTGTGACCTGGAAAGCCACAGGATGGAAGGAAGGAAAATGAAGGAGCCGAATTTTAGGACGAAGTTTGAATTTTTGACAAATAGACAAAATAGCGTTCATTTATCATTTTGGGGAGGGCAACTAGCCAATGTTTGGCGCTTTGTGTACTGTTGTAGTAGATACTGCAAAGAATAGCGATGAGAATTATTACATATTTTTTTATTTTTAAGATAAGATAAGATAAGAAACTTTATTTAAGTGTCAAGAACCTTATAGCCAGGGAACAGCACCATACTAATTACTAAGCCGAAACTCGCGAGTATTTCCCCTTTCATAGGCACGACCGCGCGATCGTGTCCCTTCAGTGATAGTTGGCTTGTTGCCCCGCCGATAGACACCTCGAGCTCGCAGTAAAAAAAGTTAATGAGAGAACCAATCATATGGGGATATGCCATAGAACAATATGAATGTCTGAATAAAGCAGTTTACACTACTATTTATAAGTTAAGTTTGTAAGAAATCGTATATATAATTCATGCACATTGTCATGAATGGGTCGGTGTCGTGTTACAGGGTTAACACGGCTCGAGCTATGATGTAGGATAAATAGTCTTTCTAGGCTTACTTTCTACATATCCTGGTACCAAATTTACTTCTATGTTAACCTAATGAAAGAAGGCAGCGAAAGATCGCAGAGAGAGCAGGTAAATGAATTACCTGATGGTCAAAAATGCGGATCGAAGTCAGCGAACACAGTGGTGGTTACGCAACCCAGCGGGGATCTGAACAAATATCTGGTCGACAAATTCCATCCACCAACTACCACAGCTAAACCAGCCCTTTTTGAATCCATTGACCTCTCCATCTACCAGCCTTCAGCAAGATGTGCAGCATTCTGCACCTCAGAAAGCCGCCTTTTGCGCTGGATTCATTTATTCCAACATCGCTATTATGAATATTTAAACAGCGAATCAACAGAATACAAGACCATATGGAAAGAGCAAGAGGCTTATAGCTCACCGTCGAAGTGTGAGAAGATAGTCATTCATCTATTTGAAACCTCAAGTATTTCAGACGAGCAGTTGGTGACTTTAACAGTTTTTGTCTCCACCGGTCGAATTCTCATCCAAGGGAAGAAATATAAAGAGTGGTGCACCGATGAATTTCCGGTCCTTCTGGAACTTGTAAACAAGATCCAAACATTACCTTCATCTGATGGCAAATCGTTTTTCACAACATCATTGTCAAGTTTTTTTAAAAAAGCGATTATTTTTGTTTCGGAAGATGATATTCACACTTCGAGCAACACGGCCGCTACTAATCCTGATTCTTCTGGGAAATCGACTGATCCACTCGCTACTCCTGCTGTGGAATCTTTATCCGTTTCACCGACTCGGCTTAACACCATTTCAACCCTGAGAGACACTGTCGGAACTTTAGAAGCCGAATTCACGCAATTTCAGACTATATGCTCAGGGGATATTCAGCAACTCAAAGACAAAATTGTCCAACAAGACAATGCCCTTAAATTACAAAGAAAGGCATCAGATGATATCGTTTCCGACCTATCATCACAAGTGAAATGCACTAGCGATGATCTACACCAGCAATCGGTTCTAATCCAGAAACTTCGAGAGGAAAACCAATTATTACACAAAAAAAACGCCAGGCTCTCAGAAGCAAATGCCGATTTGGAGAAGAAACAACGTCAACTAGAGAAAGAGATGGCCGATCTCCGAAAACATTTGGACAACCCTGTACCCGAACCTGACAAACCTCAGACGTGCGAAAACACCGCAAACGCTAGCATCGTGCAAGAAACATCTTTTGAAGAACAGAAATCGTCGGGTCCGCTTCTTATTAATTTACCTACGGAAAATCGTTTTTCTGCTCTTCGGGAACCAGACGACCCACAAGATAAAGATACCTTACCACCAGCCCATACAAATGACAACCTCGAACAATCTCCACCCAACGCTGTCAACACCAACGCAGCTCACGCCGTTTTCCTATGCGACTCAAATGGGAAATATTTAAAAAGGAAGAAAATATTCCCACCTAATCAAAAATTAAAATAATTCCGATGCCCAACTATTGCTCAGGCAAGAAACACTCTCACCGAGCTTCAAGATACGCCGCAACTTCTGTTAATTCATACCGGGACTAATGACTTGACGATTACGACCCCGATAGACGAAATTACATCCAATCTCCTCACGCTGATTACCGAGGCTGCAACGAAATTCCCAACAAGCAAAATAATATATTCGACACTGCTTCCACGCAGCGACATTCCGATGTCAACGATCACAAAGATAAATGAGCAGTTAATTGCCAAATGCAGTAGTTTTCCAAATGTACATCTTGTAAGCCATGACAATCTTCTCGCCGCAGGATCTGATGTACTACATGATACGAAGCACATTAATCGACAATACATTGGACTCTTCGCATCCAACCTTATTGCTGCGATTCGTGGAAGAGCCAATAATTCGCGATACAGTCAGATTAGATTGCCACATCACCAACAGTCGAGCCTAGCGAACAAGTACCCAACTTACAGCCACGTACTTCAAAGCTCGCAAGCTAGAGGCAATCAGAACCCAAACAGTTTTAACAGTCCACCTTACTTCCAGCGCCAACAACCATTACTACCGAGTACCAACCAATACCGACAGCCGCCTCATACGCCAAGAGAAAATGACCAAACACTTGCCTCTGGTGCTAGCAAAGACGCAGGCTTTGATATACCTAAAGAACTAATATCCTTTTTGAGATTTGTAAAGACATTTATATAGTCTTAAATTTTTTACCAGGATGCATCTCATTAGTTTCGACAGATGTTAGATACCACCAGAAGTCCATAACTAGAAGTCTACATCTCTGGTAATAGGCTTTGAGATATGTCTTTCGCGTGTACCTCGCGTTCCTCGCGTGTAGGCTATTTTTAGAACAGCTTTGCCGCAAACAAGTAGCCAATCACATTGAAGTATTTTTTAATTCGCGCCTTTGATTGGTTGAACAAATTTTTGAAGAAAAGCAGAACTGCAGTGGACGAGTGAACTCGAGCGAACGGCATTACGAAATTTCTGTTTGTTGGTCATCGTAATTTCCGTTTTGTGAGGATTAAATCGACCGGACAAGAATCATCAGGTCATCTTTCATTGATGACGATAGCATCGAAGTTGTAAAAATTCGGAGCATCCAAATAAGCGAGAGGACCTCAGTGTTTTGGAGTCAGAATACGAAATGGCAGCGGGAAAGATAGACTAATTCGAGTCAAATTCAAAATGCGAAGACACTAAAGATTAATGGTACTCTCAAGATGAAGACAGGCATTAAGAGAGCAAGTGCATTTTGGCACAGGTTCGTTGCTATTTTGAAAAACAAAACCGTGGTCCCTGAAGCGCTCAACATCGAGCGCAGAATGAACAGAATGAAGTTTGATTCGTTTGAGAACAACAGTCAGAGAAAACGACAAGTTTGGCGAGTTTCGCATGTTTTTGGAATTATAAGGACGGCATGAAAACAAAAGACTGACTAAGGTAATTTACTTGTTTTAATATGAATAGAAATATGAGTTTAATTCATCGAACAATGATGATTTCATTCACATCCGTCAAAAGTTTAATTCAAGTTGTGCTTCTCGGGCACTTCGCAGTGTGCAGCTATTGTGTTGTGCATGTTGTTCAGTATTTTAACACGAGGATATGCTGTAAAAAATAAAGACACACTTAACTACTAAAAGTTTGGAGAACTTCTGTTCATAAATTCTCTCGTAAATTATAAAAAGTCGACCTGTCTGTTTTGTGAGTTTGTCTACGGAAACCCGGCGACGGGTTGCTTTTTCACTCGCCTTCAAATGCCACTGAACAGACGTTTGAAATCACTATCTACGATACTACTTCTGTCGAAATGTGAGAATTAAAGAGAATGGCCTGTCAAGTGTTTTGATGTGATTTGATTTATTTCACCTGCCACTTTCCAAAATATTCGGCCGCAACTTAGAACTCCAATCGTGTCGAAATAGTGGGTTACGTCATTTTCTCGCGAGACATCAGTTTCTAAAAATAGCCTACACGCGAAAGACATAGCACGCGCCCCAATACCAGATGTAGACTTCTAGTTATGGACTTCTGATACCACTAGGGGTTTGACTAGTCGCTCGACTTCTCCAGGCAAATTATCTTTTTTTGCATGGAATATACATGGGGTAATTTCAAAAACGTTGGGGAACAAATTGCAAAGTAGTGATTTTTTAAGCATGATTTATGGCTCTGATTTTATATTCCTTACTGAGACTTGAAAATGTACCGATGTTGAAGTTCCAGGGTATAGATCTATAATTAATGATGCTATAGTCTCAAAAAGCGGTGGCCGAAACTCCGATATACCAAGGCAACAAAAGATATCTACGTTTGTGGTCTTTATATTCCACCGAGTAGCTCGAAATATTTTGACCCTGAATTATTTGAAGAACTAGAAAAAGATGTCCTAAATTTCTCTTCCCAAGGGTCAATCCTTGTCTTGGGCGACTTTAACTCGAGGACAGGAAAATATTCAGATAGTGTTTGCCATGACGGAAACAACATCATAGTAAATGATCAATCTGAATCTTCATTTTGTCCAATCCGGCGGAATAGCTATGATAACGAAATAAATAATCACGGTAAAAGACTTCTTGATATATGCAAAAGCGCTGAACTTAAAATATTAAACGGAAGAGTCTGGGGCGATACCTTGGGCAGACCCACCTTCCTCGGAAGAAATGGAATAAGTGTTATCGATTATGCAATTTGTGACCAGGAATTGTTTTCAAATGTTTCAAATTTTATCGTAAGTCAACCATGTTCTATATCGGATCATAGTTCGATAATCACCTCGATAAATATTAACACAACTATTGGTGAACCTGAATCCCCAATTGAGAATAATCCAATGTCACGTCTTTCTATGCAGTTCCTCTGGGAAAACGATTCTGCACCAAAGTTCAAAGATGTCTTGCGCTCACCCGATCTTCAAATGCTCATACGAGATTATCTTGATGACGACAACGCGTTTCTAGATGTGAACACCAGGTTAAAAAAAGTAGAGAACATGCTTATTTCAGCAGCTAAAAGAAGCTTGAAGATAAGAAAACCAAAACGTCGTAAAAAAATGAAGCCAGTATCGAATAAAAAATGGTTTGATAGAGACTGTCGGTTCAAAAGACACGAGGTAAGAAAGCTCTCAAACCAAAAACACAGGGACCCCTTAAATGAAAACTTGCGGGAGACGTATCATATTGCCTTAGCAGATTACAAAAAGCTTTTGAGTAGAAAACAAACTGAGTATTACAACTCAAAGATTACGGAATTAGAGAAAAATGCAGAAAATTCAGATAAGAAAAACTTTTGGCAATGTTTAAAATCGATGGACGACACCCAAAAAGATAATGATATCCCATTAATATCGGAGGAAAGATGGCTCAATTATTTCACTTCACTTCACTCGGAAAAGCCTTTAAATCCCACACAGCAGTCAATTATTAATGATTTGGCATACCTTGAAAGTCGTAAAGATCAGATGGACTCCTTAGACTACTTAATTACCGAAAATGAAATAGTTACAGCGGCGAAGAAAATGAAAAATAACAAATCGTCGTTTTCAGACAAAATAAAAAATGAAATGATCAAAGCTAGCCTTCAAGACATGATGCCTGTATATCTTAAACTTTTTAATTCAATTCTAATTTCAGGTACAATGCCTGAAACGTGGTGTCGCGGCCTTATTACACCGATATTTAAATCAGGCGATAGAAGTGATCCGTCAAATTATCGGGGAATTTGTGTTTCAAGCTGTCTAGGAAAATTTTTTTGTTCTATTTTAAACCAGAGGCTACTAAAGCATGTCAATTCGTGTAACATTCTCCACAATTGCCAGATTGGATTCCTACCAAACAATCGTTCAGCAGACCATGTCCTCACAATAAGGACGTTAGTAGATAAATATGTGCATAACCACAACGAGAAAATATATGCTTGTTTCGTAGATTTCAAAAAAGCTTTCGACTCAATTTGGCATGTTGGTCTCTTATATAAGCTGTTTCAAATAAATGTCGGAGGGTGCTTTTACAATTTGATTAAGAGTTTGTATTCAAACTCTACATGTTCTATCAAGCTTGGACAAAATCAAACACGACCCTTTCAATATGCCAGAGGTGTACGACAAGGTTGCATTTTAAGCCCGTTACTGTTTAACCTTTTTATTAATAATATACCATTCTCTTTCGAAGAAACTTTGTCTGACCCCTTTGTCTTACCAAACGGCGCGAAGTTAAATTCTCTTTTATACGCGGACGATCTAGTAATATTATCAAGATCCAAAATGGGATTGCAAAATTGCCTAACTACGTTATCCTCCTACTGCAATTCATGGATGTTAAGTATCAATCCTAAAAAGACTAAAGTCGTGATCTTCCAAAAACGCGCAAAAAGATGTACTGAGTATAGTTTTCATATTGACAATGAAAACATTGAAGTTGTTCAGAATTACACCTATTTAGGAACATTAATCTCTTCAACAGGAAACTTTTCATTGGCGCTTGACAAATTGAAAGAGAAGGCTCTCCACGCTCTTTTCAGCCTTAGAAAACACACACATGTTAGCAATCTGTCCCCATTCCTTGCAAATAAACTTTTTGACGCTATGATCTCTCCCATTTTAACTTACAACAGTGAAATCTGGGGAGTATATACCAAACCTGATTTTAAGTCTTGGGACAGTTCACAGATTGAAAAAGCTCATCTCCAGTATTGTAAACGTTACTTAGAAGTAAGCAGTAAAGCATCGAATGTAGCTTGTAGAGCTGAGCTTGGAAGGTTTCCTCTTATAATAGCTATTAATCAAAAAATAATTAATTACACCTTATATCTCCACAATAAGGAAAATGACTCTATTGTTAAACAAATCTTTTTAATGTCATATGATCTTCATAACACCAGCAAAAATAGTTTTTACTCTAATGTTATGAGGATGTCTGAATATTATAATCTGCCTGATTTTGACCCTACTTTCTTAACTGATGCTAAGATTAAACACTATATAAGTCTTATGCAACAAAAGTATATTTCACACTGGCAACACGTTGTTCGAAATTCTAAAAAATTAGAATTCTACAACACCTTTAAAGACGAATATACGCCTTCCTGCTATTTAGATCTTACAAGAAGATGACGCTTATCTTTAAGAAATAATCTTTTATCGAATGAAAGTGATGGAACACACACGTAATTGTTTTTCTCCTATTACATAATTATGATTGTTATAAGTTTCATTTTACGCTTTTGCAATACTGTATATACTTTTTGTCATGCAAATAAAGCTTGTTGTTGTTGTTTGTCATGTTACTGTCAGCTATTCGTTTTGACTAACAGTAACGCATCACTGTCAAAGTATTTCTTGCACGGAGAGCATCGCACGGGATAACGCGATAGTCGCGGGTTTGAATCCTGCTGAATAATCGGGTCAGAAGGTTGTTCTGCAAATGACAGCTTAGAAACGCCCACAATTTTGTTGTCGGATGCGAAACAAGGATTTCTTTTCACCAATACGTTATGATTTTTTTGCAGATTTTTAACATGGTATGTCAAGTCGCAGCCGATTTTGTTAGAACATTAATATTTTGTATAAACAGGTCTCCAAAATGTGTTCCTGCCCTTATATACGCCAAATAAATTCAGTAACTCGGAAATTGAACCAGGATCTTTTTCTAATGGTTAAAACAGGCCGATTTGTACATTCCAGGACGACGGCGATGCACTTTTCCCTTTCGTAAACCGTCGATGCCTTTTTATCGACATCGAAATTTTTTTCAGCTGAAAAGAAGAAAATGCGCATGTCACTACGCAGGATCGAACTGTAGTCAGGCGGAACATAAAGTTATCATTAACTTCTGTTATTATATGACTAGCTCCGTAAGCGGTCAAGATGAAGCGAATCTCGTGCTCTGATTGGCTACCCGAGCGGTCAAGATGGAGCCATCTTGACCTCTCGGGATCGCCCGCTGTGTTCCTGCAAGCGAAACAACTTTTTAAACCGTCGCTAGTTGATCATGAAAAAGCTTTTCGTCGTAAATTTTCGCAATGAAACTATTCAGTTTCCGAAATAACACAAAGATTTCCTATCTATTTCTAGCGAAAGGAAGTCCGACAACAAGGAAATAGGTCTTGAAGCGAATGAGAGCAAACAAATTAAATTACAAATGTTAAATAACGAGTTTCGTGAATTTTATTCGCCGCAAAAACCGGCTAATACAAAAATTAAAACGCAAAGCGACTTGAAGACATGGTATTAGCTTTGTTTGGCGGAAAAGGGAGAGACTAAAGTCAGTGACATACCTGAAGAATAAAGTACTCTGCAAACTTGTCGTTTGTGTAACATCTTCAAAAATGGAAGAAAGCGGACGGCACGGCGAACCTAACATCTTTTCACCGAAACCTCTAACGTTCACGTCGAGTAAGGGTTGGTCGAGCATGTAGAATGATGTAGAAAAGTTCAAGCTTTCCCCGTGACGTGGTAAGTCCCAAACGCTTTCAACAGTCACAATTTCAATATTCAGCTCGTATGTCACGGCAGGTTTGCACCACTAAAGCGCCAGAAGCGAGCAAATACTCTGCAAAACGTCCAATAATCAAAAGCTGGCGGCCGGATGGAATGGACAGTCTTCTTTTAAGGCTTCAAACTCAACGTTGTTTCGCAAATTTAAGCCATTTCAATATCCTTTTTAGGGCTAAAGTGAGGTGAATTTCGCTGTTGTCGCATCGTTTTACTTCGTCTCGATTCATTCAAGAATTTGACAGTCAGTCATTAAACTTTTAAACCAATGAAATGATTTAGCGTGCGCCATTGATTGTGCATGCAACTGGCTTTCTTTTCAGTGCTCGAAAAAAGTCATATAATAAATCCTTTATTGACCAAGCTTGTTCGGTCAAGATGGCAGGATATTGGCCTCGTTCTTTTCTTGCGTGTTTATGGACCTCGACTTCGTCTCGGTCCATAAACACACAAAAAAAGAACTCGGCCAATATCCCGCCATCTTGACCTCACGCTTGGTCAATAACCCATATTTATTGTTGAGCGACGTTTCGTTGCTTATATTCCATTCTTGCTTGGTGCGAATGTTCTTGTTACTGTTCATTGTTATTAATTTTATATTGATTTATTACATTCCTGGTGGAGATGTACCAGGTGGCAAGAATGGGCACTCAATAAAATTTTAGAAACATATGTGTAGTGTGAAGTACGTTTATCAAAACCCAAAACCTCTGGCGTGCTTATATCCCTCCCTCACCACTACACCGCCACATTGATCCGCCAAACCATTAACTATGGCCAAACCCCAGAAAAACTTAATTATGGTCAATTATGTAAGGTGCCTTTCTTTAACTGTCACATATATAACAGATGACCCTAACCTTAGCATAAATCTAACTGAGGTCTAATTATCGCCTTATCAAGGCCTTTATCAGAGCCGTTCCACCCTAGTCCAGGCCTGTCAGGCCTAAACTAGAAAAGATATGGCACCGTCTATTACGAAAAGCTTGGTTACCAATGATGGCATTGGCCGTTTGCAAGATAAAGACAAAAATGACGAGTGCCTATTGTGATACATGGATTCGAGGCTTAGGGCCTTGGGGAAAAATGCATTCAAGTGAACAACAAGCACTCAAATTAATGACTGGCTCCGAGGGAAACAGTAAGTTTTGTTTCCCCGAGGTCCCAGGGAACATTGAGGGTCGATTTTGATTCGATTTTTGTTTCGTTTCCTAATGCAGAAACGAAACGGTACTATCTTGGATTCGATGTGAACTATTTACACAGTGGGGGCTACTATCCAATGAGAAGAGCGCTCGTAACCACAATGTCAACACGTTGTACTCTTGGCAAATTGTGGGCAAACAATGTCGTAAAAACATGTTCTTCAAATATCGGAAAGATAATCGTTAGTAAGCCCAAAAATAATCGAGATTCATTACAAATAGATATACCTAACGACTGCAATCCTTTTTACTTCGAATAAAGCGATGTATTGGCGAAAAATGTAAAGTGAGCACTTTCCGTGTTTAATTGTTAAGTGAATATTCTAGCTATATTTTGAGAAGAAAATTCCCGCCAATCAGAGCGCTTGCATGCGCAAACCTGCCTCGTCCCCAGGCGCCGGTCAGTTTTCAGTTGACGCAGTAAGGCGGGAAAACAGGGGGCGCGGGGGTAGATGGTTAGGGAGCGAGCCGCGGAGCGCCTGGCAGATCTTGAAATCAAAATGGCGGACCAAAATATATGTCAAGCCGAAAATGTGTTTTTAAACAGCGCAAGACCCGTGCATGTAGCCTTTTACAGCATAAAGTGCCTTGCCCGCATGTTTTCTGTAAAAGAAATGTATTTTTCTACAAAGAGGACGGCCTAGACCACCATTTTCGAATCGCCCACCATTTCCCAGCTGGTGAAGATGAACGTCGCGAGGCCAAAAAAAGGCTTCAAATTCTTCATGGCGAAGAGACCATAAAGCGTTTTAAAAAATTTTCAGATCTCCGAGCCACGCAGGTATTCAATCAGTTTTACTGTATTCTTGTAAATCGAAGGGTCAATATCAAAAATATATATTTCTCGTGTTTTTCGTACTTGATTTAATTTCCCTGTACAGTATCCTTGATTTGACAAGTGGCCATTCAGTTTGTAAACTGACGCTTTAGTAATGATAGAGGTATCAGGAACAATGGAACAACACTCATGAATAATCAATTCATCAATCAACTTCTTTGGGATGTCACATAAATATATACTTTAATATTGTTTTGTCCCCCTTCTCGTTCGCAACAGTCCCACAACGCCAAGCGATCCGCGAATTATCAATCCCATAACGCAAAGTGCACCGCGCGCGACCAGGGAGCGGCGCCTAGGGACGAGGCTGCGTGTCGCATCTAGTTGCACGAAATTGCGGAAGCGTTCAATTCAATTTTCAATTCTTTTCGAGGGAGAAAAGTTCAAGAGAAGTTATTTACAGGTTGGTTACAAAGTTAATTTTGCTACATTTAACAGAGTAATCTATAATCTAGAATAATTGTTCTTTGCTATGTTCACTTGTTTGTAACTTCACCAAAATCAACAGACACTTATTGTTTGCTCGCTCTTTCAATGTGATTTCATTCTCATCCCTCCACAAACATACGCAATCTGGAAACGAAACACTATTTCTTTATGAAATAGCTCCTTGTTGATTATCAACGATGAAGGTCGATTTTGATTATCAGCTAGAAGTTTCAGAATTCGCTACCGTGGTTTATTTTTTTAATACATTTATCAACTGCCAGTTAATAATCAAGTGTTTCACTTGGCCGCCGACTCAAACTATATCGAAACTGGCATATTTATGTAGCAATCGCTTGCCACATTCAACTATTATTTCATGTTATTTGATGCAAATTCTCTTTTGATTTTTTATGTTGAAAAAATTCCAGGAAAGATTGAATATCAGAGTAAAAACAGAATCACCGTTGTGATTGGCTGTCTGTAGTCGGGTATTTCCCCCACAATGGCTGCCCTACTCTGTTTGTTACGACTATTTTTCAGAATGCAGAATAGGAGTTATGTTCGATAGTCGGAGCAGTAAACATCCCGATCTGATTAACAGAGATCAGTTGTAATCACATGGATGATCAATTGAGGTAAGTCTGTTCCACGGTACAGTATGCAAATTTCTTTCGTCTTAGATCTGTGTTATTCATTCCACGAATTTGCTCTGATTCATTTGAATACACTGTTTCTTACTGTTTCTCGACCACATCAGATTTTGCCTACAAATGACAACGGCAAGTCGTAGACATCCCGATCTGATTGATAGAGATTAGTTGTAATAACATGGATGATATATTGAGGTAAGTGAGTCGTAAGTCTGTTCCACGGACAGTATGACTGAACAGTGACTCAAGTGAGATGGTAACCACTTGCTTGGTCTTAAAATCATCGCCTTTTGTTACTTTTTCCTACGAGGAGCATTTTAAAGCCTAGTGAGCCTAAGCATTGCAATTGGTGATAGTTCGAGAACAATCACGCTCAAAACATTTCTTTATGGCAACATAGATTGCCGAGCGTTTTGGAGAATTACGTAGTGGTCACTTAAATAGCGAAGCGCACTATTACTAAAAATAGATTTGTCAGCGTGAGATCCCATGACACCCCCCGCACAGAGTCAGACAAACACTGCGATCAAAATAAAGCAAATGTTTGAGCGGGAGCCGCGGTTGTGAACCTAAGTGCGAGAATTTCAGTCAATTCTTCGGTTTATCGTTCTAGAAATAAGAGAAATGGTGGGCACTAAACACTGCTGCTGGGGTGAGTGCAAAACAGAATCAAGATATCCAGAAAAATGGCCGGAATCGCTAAAAGAGTTGGAGAATTCGGGGCAAAAAGTATTCACTCCTGAATGCGATGTAGACAAGAAAAAAAGTCAACAAAGGAAATATTCGTGACCTAGACTTTTGATAGACTTGAATAATGGTAGATATAAAACAAACAGATTCAAGGTTTCGAGAAAAAAACAACAACAAAATTGATCAAGGATTCAAGGATCCAGAAATGACGTTCCACTACAAAATTACTCTTGATGCCGCGAAATTTTAGCGGAGGATATAGTCTGGGAGCAAATGTCGTAAAATTAAGTCCCGTGGGAATTTCGTGCTGAAAGCAAGCCACCAGTCTAAAAGTGTTCATTAGGGTCTAGTGAACATGAAAAGTTTTGGTGGCAACTCTGCAACTTGCTAGGACGGGTTTTAAGGGGGGTTGAAAATTGGACGTATATGAACCAACATGAACACGACGCTGGTACATTAAATTCTTTATAACCTCATTAATTACCATCGGTTAACCACCAAATTTGGCCGATATTTGTAAATCGATTAATTAGTGGCAACTGTTGATTATGAGATGGTCACGTGACCATTAAACATGAAAACGAGGCTGCAATAGAATATTACATATTACTATATTTTATGTTTGAAAATTATTACGGTACGCATATTTTAGGCTTGTTATAAATTTTCTGCGTTTCTCTAGTATAACAACGTTAGTTTTTATTTCAATCCGATAGTAATAATTGCCTGTGGTTCTTTTTTGGTGGGGAGACTGGGCTCGAGCAACTCAAGTTTAGGTCAGCGGTGATTATCATCAGATCACAGAACCGCCATAGTTGTTGGAGGCGGATCCCTCGATTTTAGTGTATGTATTATTTGTCAAAATCGAAGTGCAGAGGATCTAGTTGAAAACTCGACCTCTCACGATAAGCTTTTTAGCTCGATTGAAGAATGGACGAAGTACGGAGATGCGAAACTTGCAGAGTTATGGTCAATTTTGAAAACTCTTTCAGCTGAAGAACGTGTGGAAAAAGTAAGATGGCACAGAAGGTGCTATCAAAACACTACCCATTCTGGTATGTTAAAAAGAGCCAAAGAAAGATACGAAAGGGAAGTAGAAGGGTGAGATGAGTCCAGACGGAAATCAAGTGAAGCTTTACAGGTAAATACCTTTCTTTCCTCGTTTGAATGAATGAATTGAAAAAAGCTTTAAACATTCGATTAGGATGACATTCCCTTCTTTTTCCATTCTTTTTGTCAACAATCAGGGACTCTTCACCCGATCAAAGACTGCTCCCTTTGACCGCGATGTCTGTTTCTTTTGTGATGGTCAAGCTAAATATCAGCAACCCTTACACTTGGTTTCCACTACATCAGCTGGTAATTCACTAGCTGCTGCAGTAAAAAGGTCAAGTGATCCAAGGCTCCTTGTAAAGCTATCCACTGCGGTAGACAACCAAGACGCTCACGCAATTGATATTAAGTATCATAAGAACTGCTGGGCAAAACATGTAACAAGAGTTTTACGCAAATCAACTACCAATGAAAGTCTTGGGGAGAAAACCAGTGAGATAGCAGCAAAAATTGAATTTCTAACCTTAACAGAAATTGTTCTGAATGGTAGCCAGATTGTTAACATGGCTCAGTTAGAAGAGGCTTATGAATGCATTCGTCGTGAAAACAATGTAAAATTAGGGCCAGAAAGCCGAAAATCTATTAAAGAACTAATTCAAAGAGAAATAGAAGGCGTAGAATTTCACAAGCAAAGACAAGTTAACAAGCCTGAGGTAGTCAGTGTAAAGCAATCTCGAGATGGCGCAATTCAATTATCGACAGAATCCAGGAATGAAAACGCGTCAAGTAAAATGAAAACCCTCTACGATGCTGCGTTAATTTTGAGAAATGCGATAAGTAAGAGTGATCCATGGGTCTTTTCTGGCTCTCTTGACACCCCATCGGAAGACCACTGTCCGGTAGAACTTCTTTGTTTCTTCCGCTGGATTATCCAAGGACCAAATACAAAACTATCTCATGAAGACAAATGCTCTGAGGTACAGAAAAGGGCCATGCAGCTGGCACAGAGTACGGTAGCTATGTGTTTGACCGATCGGCAAGTAAAGAACAAGAAGTCCCAAGCCATTTACTCGACCCGGGAAATGCCTCAGCAGGTTGCAGTGAGCATCGCGATTCATCAGGCAATCAGAAGCAAAGAGATCATAAATCTTCTTCACGGCTTCGGAATGGCTATTGAGTACAATCGTCTGTTGCGAATAGAATCTGAAATCGAGAAAACCGTCATTAAACGGATGCAAAATGATGGTGACATATACCTACCTCCCGATATCGTAAAAGGAAGACGTGTCTTCTTCGCAATCGACAACATTGACTTTTCCGAAGACACATCTGATGGCAAGCGAACCCTCCACGGCACGGCGATGGCCATATACCAGAAAACAGAGCCACAAGATGTAAAACCAGTACTGAGGTAAGTCGTGAATTGCTGATATATGAGGGGTGGTTCACACAGCATAATGACATGAGCGCGCGGTCTCATGCTTTTGTGAGCGCTATGACATAACAACATGCCATGCCACTAGAGTAAACATTCTTTTTACTCTTATGTCGTTATGTCTTTATGCTCTCATTTCGTCATTGAGTGTAAACCACGCAGATCATAGGCCAATATTTCATAGTTCACGGAATTTATTTTGTTTAACAGGCTCGAGGAATCGACATATGGCAGTAGGTCAGTGAAAGAGCTGCCCGACTCGCTTACATCCCTTCGTGAGTGTCCTGCGCCACCATCAAAGCCAGTAGTTCCTCTCCATCCTGTGTTTGTTCTGCTGAAAGAGCAAGACATACCTCTAGTAGTGAGCAGTGATGACTTTCCTTGGCTGATCGCTCGTTCCCTTACTAGATATCAAGTTGAAGACGAACCCGACCAAACTAGTGTTCCCGTGTGGTCTGCGTACCATTCGTTAGTCAACGAAACGCTACCTTTGACACGTGTTGGTGCACCGCCATTGTTAGCACATCCTGCCCACGAGTGGAACACATTACTGACGGTTCTTATGCGGGCTCAAGACATTTCGACCGCAGTGGTTGGCGATGAAAGGAAAACTGTGATCTCTCTCGACATGGGACTTTATCTCCCGGCTAAAAAGCTTCAAATGGCTCGGAAAGACCTGAACCATCTTGTTTTACGCCCTGGTGAATTACATATCGTCATGGCAATGCTTAAGACGATTGGCGCTTACATAGAAAATGGTGGAATCGACTTGTGTTGGCAAGAGGCTGAACTATATGGATCGTCCACTGTCAAACAGATTCTTGATGGAAAGCACGTGAAAAGGGGAGAAAAAGCGCACTTGATCACTCTCCAGGCTTTCTTTAGACTATACTTAGAAGGGTTTCTAAGGAATGAGCCAGACCTACGACAGAGTCTTGAGCAGTTATCAAGGGAGCTCAGTGACGCATGCAGAGAAGGTGTAAAGGAGAGAATCGAGAGAGCTCATCAACGATTCATTGATGTTATTAATTCATCTCAAGTTATCATGAAAATGTCTAAGTACGACACTGAGAACAACAGCAGTCCGTTGTTTGTAGTGACGCGCCACTATATGAGGATGGTCATGGAGATGTTCTCCTTCATTAAGGCTGTGCGCACTGGGAACTGGCAGTTACATCTTTCCTCCCTAGAACTCTTCACTGAGTACTTCTTTGCTCATGACAAGATAAATTACGCGCGAATGATTCCTGTCTATCTCGCCGAGATGACATTCCTGAAGGATACAGACCCCCGCTTATATGAAGACTTCACCAACGGCAACTGGGTGGTAAACAAGAACCATTTTGTGCGGTGGGAGGCGACAACGCTCTAGAGCATCTAAACCGCTCCATGAAAGTGTCCGGTGGACTAGTCGGTATCACACTGAATGCCAGCGCACGGACAAAGTTTTTCCTTATTGCTCCAGAACTAGCAAGACTAGCAACAGAGGCCAAATATATGGCAGGTCTGACTACAGATGCACAAGAATACCACCATGACTTGCTACCTGCTATTACGACGAGCGAGAACAAAGCCATCCATCAGCTGACGCAGACAATCAAGAGCTACACTGACCCCTTTTCACCTGATGACAACGCTGGATCAAATACTGACCTTTATAATTTGGTCACGAAGAAAGCTGTGTGCGAAAAGACGAAGAAAGATCTGGTTCAACAGAGTGAAATAGGGCAGAAGTTGTTCAGCTCGTTTGTAGAAGATAGAGTCAAATCTGGTAAGATAAATCTCTGGGCTGTGATGAAGAAGCGTAAACTACAGACATGGAAAAGTAATGGTAAGGTGATCAAAGTTAAGACAGTAGAGCGAGTGGTGGAGCTGAAAGAGGACAGGTCTCTGTTCGCGCGCCTAATGATGGTTTCCAAGAGTCGCCCAGATATTGACATCAAAGAGGCTATCGGTCTCTACGAATTCACGGTAGTTCCAAGGTCCCTATTTGCTTCAGATGGGACAATGATGCATTGGTCTTGCAAGAGCACGTTGCTGCAAATCCTTGAGAAAAGAAGTGCAGAATCAAGTACGAGTTCCATAGGCAGTAGCGATCTCAAAGTCGCAATAGTTGATGGCATGGCAGAAGTCCAATCGTTAGACAAGCCAGACTGGATCAAGACTTGCAAAGACTTAGCGGAACATTTCATCGCCCGTCTTTTCGTCAAATACAATAACACGCAGCAGATCCGTTTGATTTTTGACAGGTACGATGTTCTGTCTTCGCTTAAGTCTGCTACTTGGAGCAAACGACAAGGCACTCAAGAACCCATTTACTACCATATCACGGATTCAACTCATATCGCTAAAGTTACCTTGAAGAAACTCCTATCGCATACCAAGACCAAAGCAGAACTAACAGCTTTTCTGGCCCTGAAGGTGATGGAGAGAGGTGAGGCTACAGGGAAGCAGGTCATTGTGGCGTGGGCGACAGAGTGCAAAGCAACACACAAGGACGTGAGCCATTTGCAGAGCGACCACGAAGAAGCGGACACGAAGATTATCCTCCATGCGCTAGACGCTACAACAGACGGTGCTACTGAACTTTCGATCTATTCTCCAGACACTGATGTTTTAGTGCTAGCTATCAGACGCTATCCAGAGATGTGTCCAAATACAAGTTTTGTGACTGGTTCAGCAACAACTCGCCGAACAATCAAGTTGCAACCAATTGTAGAAGCTCTTGGATCAGCCAGAACAGCCGCGCTACCAGCATTCCATGCCTTAACAGGGGCTGATAACACGGGTAGTTTCTCAGGAAAAGGGAAACCGACTTGCTGGAAAGAATTTGAAGATGCTAACGAGTCGATCCTTAGATCCTTAGCCAATCTGGGTAAAAATGAAAAACCCGACGAAGAAACCCTTGATGGGACTGAGCAATTCGTCTGCCAACTGTACCAGCCAAAGACCACAATTAAAACTGTCAAAGAGCTCAGGTGGTTGTTGTTTAAGAAGAGACAAGCTGAATCCGACAGATTACCACCAACTAAGGCAGCACTGCACCAAGCCATACTACGAGCACACTACCAGTTGATGATTTGGAGCAATGACTGTGTACCTAATCCTGTTTTACCGTCACCACGAGGGCATGGCTGAAGAATGGAAAATGGTGAGTGGATCCCTGTCATGACAACGCTTTCACCCGCTCCCGAGGCTATTATACAGCTTGTGAAGTGCAGATGTCGAAAGGAACGATGCTCGACGAATCGCTGTCAGTGCCGCAAAGCAGGGCTGCTATGCACTGACCTCTGCAGCTGTTCCGATGATGATGATGAATGTGACAATCAACAAGACGAATGTGGCGATGATGACAGCAATGTTGAGGATGAAGAGGATGATGATGATGCGTTAAATTAGATATGGTAAACGTCCTTAGATAAATACTTCACCAACGAAAGGTGAAAAATATGGCCATTTTCATTTTTACTACTGCTGTTTCTAAGTCGTTGTTTTTTCGTCTTTTTTTAGTTATGTAGGTTGCTACCAGTGTAAATTTATCATAAAATGAATGATTGCTTGGAGCCTCGTTTCCGTACAGGAAATATGATCACATGACAAATGAAAATTTCATCAATGCAACCGTATCATCAAGGGATTAGTTTTGAGAAAGTTTGACAAGGTATTGTGATCATTTGAAAAAGGTTACATGCATTTTTCTGGCCCAGCCTCGCTTTCATTCTAGGCGACGTGACCACCTCATGATCAGCAGCTGTCACTAAATTATCAAATTGAGTATTTCTGCCAATTTTGAGTAAGTTTGACAAGCTTTTGCAAATATTAAATATAGTAATATGTAATTTCTATTCCAGCCTCGTTTTCATGTTAAATGGTCACGTGACCATCTCATAATCAACAGTTGCCACTAATTAATCGATTTACAAATATCGGCCAAATTTGGTGGTTAACCGATGGTAATTAATGAGGTTATAAAGAATTTAATGTACCAGCCTCGTTTTCATGTTGGTTCATATACGTCCAATTTTCAACCCCCCCTTAAAACCCGTCCTAGCAAGTTGCAGAGTTGCCACCAAAACTTTTCATGTTCACTAGACCCTAATGAACACTTTTAGACTGGTGGCTTGCTTTCAGCACGAAATTCCCACGGTATTACATTTGCTCCCAGACTAATAGCGACTTACTATGAGAATACAGAGAAAAAGATTCACAAATAGTACTGCATGTATGTTGGCTTTATTCAAGCCCTGAAAAAAACATCGATTACCAGAAATCTTCCCGAATTTGATGGCACAAACGTAAGGGGCCATCTGTTGCGGCGAATGATACAGATTGAAGGGGAAAATATTACGCTATTCAGACGCTTTTGACTGCAGCTATAGATACCCGGGTTCGATCTTTGCCGCCGAAACTTAATTGTGAAACGAAATTGACCTCTCAGGTCAAGGCAGCACGAGCGCTTCTTTGTTTAATTGTTCCTGGCATGACAGCTTAGTGCGGCTTAGTTTGAGAACCATGGTCAGCTCTGTTGTGTTGCACAAATGAACCTCTTAGGACTGCTTGAATCTCCTGAATTTCTCGTACAAATAATTTTTTCTTATGAGTATAATTTAGCAGGGCCTATGTGCAAATTAAATGCGGGAATGTGTAGACATCCGCTCTGTTCGACAAACCTTAAGATTTAAATCATAGTTACTATGTTTAAACCACCGGTTTAGCACTTTTAGCTCTCCTCAGCGGTATTATTGAGATATTTTATGGAATTCTGAGCCAGACTGACCAAAACGTTGTGAAAACAATCGCTTTATACGACTCCGAATTGCTCGTCAACTCCGCTTTCCCATACATTGATCTTCCGGGGGATCAAAATTTGTGACGTCATTAGTGCGCAGCGCTATAGAAAACGGAAAAAGAAAACGAAAGTGCAATTCCCTCTTGTTTATATCTGCTCTGGCAATATCGAACAACTGTCTTGAACAGTATAAAATTTTGTACCTTAATATTTCTGTCTGAAGTTTCGCTTACCGCCAAAAACTCCTATTAATTTTAAAGAATAGGTCGACTTTTGTTTTGTATACATAGATTGTAATCGTCGCGCAAATTTTCTTTGTCGTCTGTGTAATTTATTCCACTAATTTATTTAGTCATCTCATCTTAGGCTTCGATGGCTTTTTTTAGAACTCAAAAGAGACAGGCAGGTACGGTTTATTGACAAATGGTAATTTTTTTTCACAGTTTCGATTTGGTCGTCGTTGCATTAAAATATCGTGACCATTGTTTACTTTACCTAACAAATTTCGGGGAAACGTCCCACGACATACACCGTCACGCAATCTTTAGTGACAAAAGAATCGGTTTGTCGAATCATTTTAAAAGTCTGAGGGAAGAGAGTCAGAACGCAGGTTTGAGAACGGAAGGATGAAGTTTACTGTAACACATTTATCAGTGATATTTAACACACTCAGAAGACCATCAGTTTATAGCACCCTGCATCCTTCCGTTATTCTTCCTCAGAGAATTTTATTTTTAGCTTTGTTCTCCGAGAATCAAGGTTTCGTGCAGCTTTCGAGTACAGCCACGCATTATCGTCTTTGGATAGGAACCAAGTTTAAAATTAAAGAAGTCAACATTAATAACTATGTCGCCATTTAAGGAATGGGTAGCTCTAACAGTTATTGATGATTATTAACTTTTGTCAGTTTTATGACAGTCTGAGAATGTTATTTTTAAAGCGCCAATCAGTAATTGAGATTTCCTATGTCTCCTTTTTACTATCAAAATGTGTGATCGAGCTGTCATTCGCAAATTTGCTACCTTTTATTTTTCGAAAAATATTTAAAAAAATATAGCAGTTTTTAATACTTAGTTTTAAGAATATTAAAGGATTTTGCTACTTCTACTACTTAAGCTAATCAATAATAAAAGTGACAAAAAGTGTCAACAGGTAGTACCATAACGAAATACGTGTTTCTATTTACTTGTGTTAAAGAGAACGTATATTCTAATTTGTTAACACTGCTTAGTTAAGTTGTTGTTCTTGGTATTTGATACGATTGCTGAGTATTTTGTGGCTACGACACTAGTGATGTAAGAAATGACAGTTAATGAACGCATTTTTTTTTTTGCAGTAGCAAGTGGATGTCTTTGGGCTGGCTGAGGTGTCTTGTGTGTGTGGCCTTAATAGACGCCTCTTTTCAAAACGGTCGCGAAAGACCTGATGAAGACTTTTCAGCGACTGCGAACTTTTCCTCTTCCGTGATACCACCTTATTCCAACAACTGTGCTTCCCACGATCGAGATGGCAGGATTTACAACCTCGAACCACTTCAAAATACGGATGGGACTGCAAGGTTTGCAAGGCTGTTGCATAAATTGTGATCAATGGAAGCACCCCTTTTGTTTGCCGGCTTGTGTCAGAATGCTATATAAACCTCTTCTTCTTCTTCCTCTATGTTCATCAAAAGTACCGTACATCGGTGGTTTCAAAAGTGTTCTCCAGGCTCTCCATCAAACGAGCATAAATTGAACGTTATATTTCATATAGCGCATTTTATTTGTAATTTATACCTTGATTTCCCCATAAAAGTGTTTCGTTGCATGGGAAGTTTGTAACTCCAGAACAGATGTACTTAGGTAGTCCTTTTTCAGATGCGATACTAGCGTTCATCTTCCAGTGTCCCTTTCAAAAACAGATTAATTTAATACTAAGATTTCCTCGACATCCTTACGGTTAAGAGTAAAAAATACCCAGGATATTCGTACGCCTACAACCCCTGCAGCTCATTCAAGCTAGGACCAGCAGATGGTGGCTGTCAGAGGGATGTAGCGGTAAGGCAGCAAATTAAGAGTGTGGCGGGGAGTAATAGTGCTGTATGTACAACGGGAGTGTGGAAGGAGACTTAGCGTAAGTTATAAACAGGTTGCGATCTAGTTAAGGTATCAATAAATAACAAACATTACCCCAATAGTGGCCAATTTGAGCCAAAAGTAAGATTTCGCCCCGGGATTTTTTCAACAAGATCTGGTGGAAAGTGGCAACAGAGAGCCAGTTCGCTTGATGTGCTGATCATCCATTGTATCTTGACTGCCATAGAACCATTAAGTCACTTATCAGCGAGTTTTTAGACTTTAAGATCTCTGTCATGTAACGCATATTTCCTCCTCACCCATTCACTGGCTTTCCTGAGATAAGGCCTTGGTATTGCTTAGTCCAATTCTAACCCTCTGTTTGTCACGCAACGCTACGCTCTCGGGAGACGAGGGTAACGTAACAGAGAGAGGATAAGAACTAAAATACATAGGTACGGTTCAGATAATAAAAAGTTATTTTAAAACACGCGGTTTGTGTTTAAAGGTTACAGATTATAAGGCCACGTGTGTTAACAAATCCAGCTAGTGCTAAAGGACGGTGATCTTGGGATCTTCGGGTTAACAGACCAGCTCCCTGACCACTGAGCCAAGTAACCTATATTTTACAGGGAATTTATATTGTTGATTCGTGGTACTTATCGTTTCAGATATGTTGGTATGTTCCAAAAGGATTACCTGATACATACAAAACAATTGCAAACCAGAGAAGGGCAGGATGCACATTAGACAGAGAAACCAAAATACCAATTCTTGTGTACCATTCAACTTCAAGGTATGTATTTACACAAATTATAACACGTGAAAACACTACAGAAATGTATTAAGGAAGGTGATATGTGATCTTTGCAGTGAATTTCCAATTTAAGCAATTGGAATAATAAAGCCGGAAAAAAAAATCAGGTGTATTGTTCGTCCTTACCGCCCCCAAATTCAATCCAGGGCCTCCTTTAGCCGAATATTACTTTGTTTTTTTTTGTTCCATGCTATGTGTTTCAGGGTCATTTATATTACTAAAATTAAGTTTTAAAACATTGCAATGAAGTGTATGTTGTTGGTGGTGGTACTGGAAATCTGTACTAACTGTACTCTTTTAATGTAGCGAATTCCGATACCGAATGGCCACTGTCAAAATGAAGTGCGATGAAAAGAAGAAAGAGAAAGGCGAAGCAATCTTTGAAATACTTGACGAAGATGAATGGGTAAGAGAAATACAGAAAATACGTTTGTTTGGCAATCAGTTTGAAACATACAAAACAGTAAAGACGCGGGGAAGTATTTCTTGCTTTAAAGTTGATTTTAAAAATGTGTGGAGACGCTTCCTTAGTTACTAATATTGTTATATTTCATGGTATTTTTTAAGGTCGCGCAGGACCCTTGCTACATTATGTATGCATTTATTTAAAGAGTATGCACGAACTGCAACGGCTGAAGCCGACGGCAAACGAAATTTATGAGCAAATATTTCTTTGTATCAGTAATTACACGTTATTCTTCTTCGGAAGCGGCAAAACCTGCAGTTTTGTGTCCAAGTTTTCTCCCAGCCGATACAGGATTTCATGAGTTGATTCCAAAGGAACATAAACTTGGTGTACTCCATTGTGTTCTGGTCAAAGCGAATTTTTAAAATCCCTTTTCAAAAAGAAGATAGCACGTTTCAAAGTTAGATTTTACAATTTTACCCTCGTTGGAGCCAATAACTCCCAGAAACTTTTAAATTCCCGAATTTTGTTCTGACCAGAACACAAAAAAGGTTATGATTTACCACAAGGTTATATAGTCGTTTAATTTGATGCGCTATTCTGGCTGGAAACTTGGACACAAAATCGGATTATCTGCAGATTAACGTTTAAGAGCTTGTAACATCAAAGTAAACGGTCATCTGTTGGTAAAACGACAATCATGATAAAATTCCACTATCCCCTATCATCCTTGATAAGTTTTGAAGGAATCGATATTCAAAATTCGGAGAATTAAACCTTAACAATATAACGCCCGGTCAGATTAAATTGCTAATGAATTTATTAATGCGCAAGGGTCCTGTGCGACCTTAACTTAAGCTTATTTTAGTGGCATGTCTGTAAATTAGCTGGCGCATCTCATTACGTTTTGCTGTTTTATTTGCTTTTCGTCTTCAGATATTTCAAGTGACCCACTTGTGTGCATGTGGGGATGGTTGTCCGATAAATCCAGCGGAACCTACCACAACAGAACACGATGTCACAACTCCGCCGGATCCTTGTAAGTTAAACGATAGCACAGAATGTACGAGCCTGGTTCAAGTAACAATGCGTAATCTGCGTAAAATACGTGTTATAAACATAGCAAAACACACCACTTGTCACGACTTGCTGTCATGGAATAACCCAAGATAATTGATAGATATATCATAAAATATTTACTTAAACGATTCTTCTAACTTGCGGGTACGTTTATAACGTGTGTTCGTGGGAGGGTTAAGGAGCTGGGGGCTGGGGGCAGGTTTAAACAATACAAACCCCCCAATTAGTCAAAACAAATTTAAGGAAAAGTTACGTTAAGGCTAGGGTTCGTCACGCGTTCCTAGCCCTAAGACGTCTGGCCAGGAGGCTACGCTTAGGCCGGTTTAGACACTACAATGAACCTATATTGTGCAGGGTTAAATACTTTTTGTTTCTCGGTACAAATCAACAGAGAGGCGCAGGTTTTTCACATTTTTCTTTGATCGCTTTTCACATTATTTGGTTCTTTGGAGAAATTATATGATTGTATTATGTTGATCAATTTAAGTGCTATTAAAACGCTGCTGTTGCATTACTAATGAGACTACTTCATAGCAATTGAAAACATTTCTACAATGCTTAATAAGAGAACATTTCGAAATACAATTGACTATAAAAATAAGCGAAATAAGATTATGACGTTTCGGAATCATCTTGACTCCATTATCAAATAGAAATAAAGATAACGGTCGAGTTTCGAATTTGAATACAAATAAAGGTGACAGAGTATGTTAGAATATTTAAAAGAACTGTTTCGCGGTAATTAGCGTTCACAGTGTCGGTGCGTGCTGCATTAAGTAAGAGATAAATACCGAGAACGGAGGTATTAATCCATATACATCCCGAGGGCCGCAGGCCCGAGGGATGTATATGGATTAATACCGACGTTCGAGGTATTTAGCTGACTTATTTTATGATATTATTCATGAGGGATCATTATATAAAGCCCGTTTCCAAGAGGACAAAAGCCATCTAATTAGTAGTACATCGGCTCCGAGCGTAAACAATGTAGTCTTTGTTGTTTTTTATTGTTGCCATTGTGTGGTTTTCTCAGAATAGCCCGATCGTGCATTTCCACGGATTTCGCGATTTATTGTGATTGCAACCTTATTTGAATAACACAAGCTTGTTTTGATGGTTTGTTTTGCACTGTGTTGTTCGCAAGGTGCGGTTTAGCGTGTTTTGTACAGCGTCTAATGGTAGAAGTAAACGTACGAAGAAATTGAAACCTCGACAGGAACGGCTAAAAAAAATTATGAAGAGTTGAACCAAGGACAGGAACATGGGCTGCTCGGAACACCAGATACGTTGTAAGGAAACGTTTAGGATTCTCAATTTTTCAAGAATGAGATGCACGTTGTTGTTGAACTCAAGAGGAAGGAATTTTTAACTGAGGCAGTGTGCAGCGACAATTAAATTTGAGAACGGTATGACGGAAATTCAACCGCACTTAGCTAATCTTTTATGATTCCATTGACATGAATTTTATATTTCCAAAATGAATTTAGAAATGGAAGAAGGCTTTGTTATTTCAAAGACTTAAACTTTTTAGGGAAAGTAAACTAAAAAAATATTTGGGTTGCCACTGCTATATAGCTTAAAGTATTTCGTATCAGGTTGCAGTAAAATTTTTATGTTGGAATTGCAGTGTTTAATTTGTCCAGAGAGTTTTATTTTGTCAGGAATAGATCAGTCGGAACCTAGAAATTAGAATGCTAATGAGAGGTTTTTTTTAAATTATGCAGATAAAGGCCCTCGCATTTATCTGTATAAATCCCTGAAACGAGGGATTTATACAGATAAATCCCTGAAACGAGGGATTTATACAGATAAATCCCTCATTAATATTCATAAATTCATTCATCAGCCCCGCTCTTCCCTGCTACATTATCAAGCCCTCCCCGGACTTTCAGTTAGTTAATATTCAACAGGGTTGTAAGTTAAATAAAGGTTGTTGAATAACAAAAGAAAATGTGTCAATCATGAAATAAGATTAAATAAATACTTTCGCACGCATTGAGTCTGACTGCGTGTTTAGTGTAGGTTTTCTTTCACGAATTAAATTAGAAATATTTCCACCTATTTGCTACCCGCCTACCATCCCAGGCAGATTATATCCGGAACGGATACTACATCTGAAAATTCATAGCTGCATACAGGAATAACATATTTTATTATATGACTATCTCCGTGAGCGGTCAAGATGAAGCGAATCTCGTGCTCTGATTGGCTACCCGAGCGATCAAGATGCTGCCATCTTGACCGCTTGGGATCGCCCTCTGTGTTCCTGCAAGCGAAAAACCTTTTACCGACGCTACTTGAAAAAGCCTTTCGTCGTAAATTTTCGCAATGAAACTATTTTCCGAAATAACACAAAGATTTCCTGTCTATTTCTAGTCCGACAACAAAGAAATAGGTCTTGAAGCGAATGAGAACAAACAAATTAAACTACAAATGTTAATTAACGAGTTTCGTGAATTTTATTTGCCGCAAAAACCGGCTGATACAAAAATTTAAACGCAAAGCGACTTGAAGACATGATATCAGCTTTGTTTGGCGGAAAAGGGAGAGACTGAAGTCAGTGACATACCTGAAGAATAAAGTGCTCTCCAAACTTGTCGTTTGTGTGACATCTTCAAAAATGGAAGAAAGCGGACGGCACGGCGAACCTACCATCTTTTTACCGAAGCCTCTAACGCTCACGTCGAGTAAGGGTGAGTCGAGCATTTAAATTAATGATGTAGAAAAGTTCAAGCTTTTCCTGTGAAGTGGTATTAAAATCCCAAACGCTTTCAACAATCACAATGTCAATATTCAGCTCGTGTATGACACCGCAGGTTTGCACAACTAAAGCGCCAGAAGCGAGCAAATACTCTGCAAAACGTCCAATAATCAAAAGCTGGCGGCCAGATGGAATGGACATTCTTCTTTTAAGGCTTCAAACTCAACGTTATTTCGCAAAATTAAGCCATTTCAATATCCTTTTGAGGGTTAAAATGAGGTGAATTTCGCTGTTGTCGCATCGGTTTACTTCGTCTCGATTCATTCAAGAATTTGACAGTCACTCATTAAACTTTTAAATCAATGAAATGATTTAGCGTGCGCCATTGATTGTGCATGCAACTGGCTTCCTTTTCAGTGCTCGAAAAAAGTCATATAATAAATCCTTTATTGACCAAGCTTGTTCGGTCAAGATGGCAGGATATTGGCAGGATATTGGCCTTTTTTTGCCTTTTTTTGTTTATGGACCTCGACTTCGTCTCGGTCCATAAACACGCAAGAAAAAAAGAACTCGGCCAATATCCCGCCATCTTGACCTCACGCTTGGTCAATAATTTGAGCACCTTTTTTGGTCTTCGGAATTTAACGGTAAGGCCGATGCACATTGATTTCTCGACCGATCGTCGTTTCCCTTGGATTTGCTTAACTCAGTCAAATAGTGCAGTATTATTCCCGATATCTCGAACCAGTTTTCGTTTCTCTTGGAGGTTTGAGAAATCGAATTCCACTGTATACGTGATATATTTAATATATATTATATATATTAAGAAGAAGGCTATCCTGGCAATACGATCAATAAGCCGGATGAGAAAATATCTCTCACATGACAATCTCAAATGTATCGTGAACGCTTTTGTCATTTCACGCCTGGATTACTGCAACAGTATACTTTACGGCCTCCCTAAGCTTGAGCATGATAAACTGCAGCGAATTTAGAACATTGCGGCGCGACTGATTACTGGAACTTGACTAAGCGGAAAGAACACATTACTCCCACCCTCAAGGACCTGCACTGGCTTCCTGTCAAATCACGCATCGTTTTTAAGATCCTACTTTTAACCTACAAAGCCCTTAATGGTCATTCACCAACTTACTTAACTTCTCTTTTTAACGCCTATAAACCAGCTCGTTCCCTTCGATCATCTGGCCAATTACTCTTACAAGTTCCTGATGTGAAAACATGCACATACGGTCAAAGATCCTTCTCTTTTTACGCCACGAGACTTTGGAACGACCTACCTTTTTATATCAAACAGTCTGAGAGCACAGCAATTTTTAAAAATAATCTTAAAACATTTCTTTTTTGTAATAGCTTTTAACCTAGTAACAGATTTTTATAATTGCATGTTTTAGTTAGATTTTTTAGCTAGTTTAATATTTTAACTCTTTTTATCTTAATACTGAATTTCTGTATTTAACAGCATTTTTACTTTTATCGTTTTTTTTTAAATTCTTTTTAAACATGTGCAATAAGAACCTTTTTATTATTATTATTATTATTATTATTATTACAAGTGAAATCGGTAAAAACAATATATAATTTATATATCCCATAGAAAACAGGTGAATGTGCAAAGGTTAACAAACTAGATAAGTGTGAACCAATCTGCTGCTTACTTTTATAAGCAACTGTCTGCATTGTGCGGTTCCAGAAAATATCCATACCAATGCCAAGGATGGTCATTGGAAATTCCAAAGAGGGAGGGGGGTTATCTCAATAGCCCAAGTTTTTAAAAGAAAATATGAAGCTGAACTGTAAATGCCAGGGGGTGGGCGAGTCCAAGCCAAAGAACCATTCTTGGGCCGGAGGTATGGATTTTTTTTGGAACCACACAGTTGACTGTTGAATTTTTGCTTCAAAATATTATGCTTGTGTATAATTGGGAGCTGTTACAACAACGCTTAAGTAATGCTAAGATCCCATGGATTATTTAAAAGCTTAATTGCCGAGCAAAATTCGACGCGTTTCATCGAGACTAGACACACGAAACTAGATAAAGCCGTTTGCATATATGCTGTATTTTCTCATACTTAAAAATAAAAGAAAAAAAATCGGTAGATTTTTTTTAATTCGAAAAAAAATGAATATTTCAAAATTCACAATTTACGCATCGTAAACCTCTTCCTCTTCAGCAGCAACGTTTTAGTTGGCATTAAGCTTTCACATAATCCATGGGATCTTAGAATTACTTAAGCGTTGTTCAGATTCACATTTTTTTTATTTGTAACAGCTCCGCAAGCATAATATTTTGAAGCAAAAATTCAACAGTCAACTGTGCAGCAATTTCTACTCAGCCGATTTCGTTGAAACTTGCTTACATTAAGACTTGGAAATTTGAACTAGTTGACAGTAATTAGAAAAAATCTATCGTCCCGTTTGGAAAATATTCGAGTTTTTTTTCATAAATATATTTTTTCAAAAGCGCTAATATCTCGTGATCGTTTGCCTTGTTTGCCCTATTATTTAAAGTTTTATAAAATTTGAACATTTCTTATTTCGATTGCCAAAAATCAGAAAAAATCTGTTGCGGTTTACATGCCCAAAACTCGATTTAGAAAAGAGCACTTCCGTTCCCAAAAAATAGCGGCGGGCCACCTTAAAATAGCTGGCATGGCAAAACGAGTCCCTGTTTTGTAATAAATATTCCGAGTTCTCGCTCCGGAGTCAAACGAGTCCACAAAGTTCAGTTAACAAAGTCCTTGAATCTTTTCGGTGGTTTCACTACTCTGGTACGGGTGCACTTCATGGGCGTCGCAGGCGCATGATTAGTAGAGATATCAGGCACTGGATCAGTTGAGGTGCGGGGTGCTGTATCAGGTAAGTTTGACCTGTCTTCTTTTCGATCAGGTGGAGCAACAACAAATTGTTCTTTGGCAACTTCTGGCGGCACGTTCGAAGCAATACATGATGCTGACTGTTCCTTAGGCTTGAGAAACTGTCTGTTTCGACGAATAGTTTCATTCCCAGTCTTCACTCGATGGGATCTGTCTGATAGACAAGGGTTCCAGCTTGCCAAGTCTTTCCCTTTTGAAGAGGTGCTACTCTGACCCCTTGACCAACTTCTAGTTGTGGTAGTGGGTGTGCCGTCCGATCGCGATAACCCTTTGCGAAGCAAGGTTGAGGCAGTTGGCATGAGTGTCTTCGTTCTTCTAGACATGAGTCTCTGTGCTGGACTTGATGCAATGGTTTCAACAGGTGTGTTTCTGCATTCTAACAGGGCAAGCCATGGATCTCTTCCGTCCCGGAGCGCCTTCTTGAACAAGCTCTTTGTGACTTTAACTGCAGACTCTGCTTTGCCGTTAGATTTGTGATGTTGTGGAGATGACGTCACATGCTTAAATTCCCACTCGTCTGCAAATCGTCTGAATTTATGACTCACAAGCTGGACACTGTTAATGAGTCCAAGGGGTTTAAGGATTCAATCTCCAGTGCAAAGACTTGGAACTTCTTTTCTTCTTCTCCTACGCTGGCGAGGTAGGCCCTTGACAGATGGTCCGCTATGTACATCTACGAACCCGGTTTGAATGTGACATCCAGATTGAACCGTTGTAGGCGGAGTATCATCCTTTGCAATCTGCAAGGCTCTGCTAACACGGATTTCTTGAAGATTGCTTGGAGAGGCTTGTGGTCAGACTCTACTGTGATCTTTTCTCGTCGGGATAGGTACTGGCTGAACCTCTGATAGGCAACAGCTATAGTTTGGCTGTTCTGAAGAAGGACTGCATCTAATCCTTTTTCGCTTGTGTCACATTGAAGGGTGACTTCGGCATTGCAATCGTAATATTTAAGGACGGGGTGGTTGGCCACCAGCTTCTTTATTTCTTGAAAGGCAGTGTCATGCTGTTTGACCCACGTGAAGTTTGCATTCTTTGCAGTTAAGTCCCTTAGTGGTTGTGCTACCTCTGCAAGGCGAGGGACAAATCTGGAAAGATAGTTGACGAACTCGAGTAGACTTAACACTTGTTGCTTGCATGTTGGCTTGGGCATTTCTTCTACAGCCTTAACGTTTGCCGGATCTGGTTTTAGTCCATCCTTAATGATGATATGTCCCATGAACTTCGCTTCAGATTTCTTCAGCTCCATCTTCCTGCTGTTCAGGCGAAGATTGACTATACGTGCTCTTTCTAGTAGCTTGAGTAGATTTTCATCGTGATTGTGGACTCCTTTCTCTTGTGTCTCACCAAAACCCATGACGATGATATCATCTCTTATCACTGCTATACCTTCCAAGTCACCCAGTATCTCCTGCAGGCTCCTCTGAAATTATTCTGGGGCAAGGCTCACGCCAAAGGGCATTCGAAGATAGCGATAGAGACCAAAGGGTGTCCAGAACGTTGTCAATTTGCTGCTGGTTTCTTCAAGACTTATTTGGTAAAAGCCGTCTTTTGCGTCGAGCGGGCTGAAAATCTTGGCTTCGCACAACTTGGGCAGCAGTTCCTCCAGTGTGGGCATCTGATACTTCGAGCGCTGAATGGCTTTATTCAATTCTTGAGGGTCTAAACAGATGTGGATCTTGCCCGGTTTAGCCACCACGACCATATTGCTGATCCATTCTTTTGGGGCGGTTTCTTTTACGATGATGCCTCTTCTTTCTAGATCTTCAAGCTTTGTTTTCACTTCTTTCTTGAAGGCTACAGGTATACGTCTGGAGGTGTGCTGTACTGGCACTGCTGAGGGGTCCATTTGGAAACTGCTAGCACCAATGTGTCCCAGTCCTTTGAAGACGTCTTAATAATCTCGCAAGACACTCTGTGCTGTTGGGGGGGGGGGGCTTGTTTCGCATCTAAGGTTAAGACTTTAGCTTGTGATCCCAACTTGAGAAGTCCCAGCTTTAGGCAAGTATCGCCAGACAGTAAAGGCTTGTTAGTACCACCAACAACTTGAAACTTGAAAACTTGAGCCTGTCCACCACCATGTATGACTCGAAGATTAACTTCTCCAAGGGGCTTCATCAGAGAGCCGTCAAATAATTTGAGCTTTGTGTTGCTGCTTTCCATTGGGAGTTGCCCTCCTGTTTGATGATCGACAGGTCTCTGTAACTGAGTACATTACAGGTTGCACCTGTGTCGAGCTGGCATTTGAGCTTGGTTTCGTGCTTGTAGTGTTCACAATAGAAGCTGAGTGTGGCGAACCATCGATTACCACAGGATTTAATAGACGAATTATCTTCCACTTTAAGAACTGATTCCTCTGAATCTGAGCTTTCATGGCTTTCTTGGACGAGATTGACCTCACTTTTCTCCTTAGCCATACACACACTAGCGAAGTGGTGCCATTTCTGACAGTAAGCGCAACGTTTATTGTTCGCCGGGCATTCGTTTCGCTTGTGGTGGGTGCCACAGTTTTTGCACTTTCTGTTTCCAGGGTCTGCTTTCTGTTTCCTTTTATTGGGGAAACGATTCTTTCTGGGTTTGAATTTGTAGTTTGACTGCTTCTTGAAATTATTGCCCATCTCTTTTCCTACAAGATTCACTTCTTCTTTTGGCGGGGCTGTGGTGTCGGATTTCATAGATTCTAATTGTTTGCTGGTTATTTCGTTAGAACGCGCAATGTCAACTGCTTTGTCGAGCGTGAGAGACTTCTCCCGAAGAAGCTTTCCTTTTGTTCCCCCGTCGTTTATGCCAATGACCAACTTGTCACGGATTAACTCATCAGTGAGCGTTCCAAATTCACAAGACGATGCAAGTTTACGAAGGCGAGTGACGTACGCGTAACTGTCAACTGACTCTCCTTGATTTTGCTCACAAGAATTGAAAACATACCGTTCATAAACTACGTTGCGATGCGGTTTGAAATAGTTCCCCAACGTATGCTTCCACATTATTCCTGTCCTCGGCCGAGATATTGAGATTCAGGAATGTTTGAAGGCAATCTTTTCCCATCACGGAGCGAAATGACGCCAATCGTATTTTGGAGCTTTGTTTATCGAGACCAGTCGCGACTTCATAATCTTCCCATTGCTGACGTAAGAACTCCCAGTTAGCTACCAGGTTTCCTTTACAAACCATAGGTGCAGGGACCGGAAAATTTGAAGGAACATTCGAGTAAACAGCGGCAGCAGCGGTTCCAGCGGCAGCAGGCGGCGACGCACGTTTCCGTTTCGTAAACGGTCGGTGCCATTTTAGCGACACTTAGAATTTTTTTTTACCGTCATCGATGTTTTTTCTTTTAAAAAGAAAAATGAAAATTGTACGTCACCACCCACAATCGAACCTGGAACCTGTGACATGCTAGTATCTATCTCTCACCACTACACCTCGTTGATCCGCCAAACCACCGAAAAATTTAAATATATAAGGTGCCTCTCTTACTGTTACATCTTTAATAGATGACCCTATCCCTATCCCTAACCTAAGCGTGAATCTAACTTAGATTTAATAATCGCCTTATCTAAGCCTAATTTCATCTAATAATCAAAGCACAGTTTTGACCTTATCCAGGCCTAGACTAGAGCAGATATGCCACCGTCCATTCCGAAAAGCTTGGTTACCAATGATGGCATCGACGGTTTAAAATGGCACCGACCGTTTACGAAACGGGAATGAGCGGCGGCGACGTGCCTTCGTCTTCGTGATCCGACATGTTGTGTTTGATCAGTGCTCGATTTGCGGAGCGAAATCCGCGTTTCCTCGGATGAGACTAACGACAACTATTTCGAAGTGCTTCTCCTTGACGGCGATGAAGTTGTACTGTTATCTTTCAGTGTATTTGCTACGAAAAAATGTCCTTTTACTTCTGACACCTTGTCGGCGATGAAGTTGTACTGTTATCTGTCAGTGTATTTGCTACGAAAAATGTCCTTTTACTTCTGACACCATGTTAAACGAGTCAAAACCAGACCATGTGCGTTTGACAACTCCGGTTTAATACCCAATATGGGCATTACAAAGCAATACAGACAATGACGTAATCCGAGTAACAATGGCCATCATAACACACGGCTCCTTTGAGGGAACAATACATTGCCAGTTAATTAAATTCTACTGAGACTTTTAACTGATTTGCGTCCGCCGCAATCGTGTTGCAAACGAATCGGTCGGAAATGGGATTTCTTACTCATGGATAAAACAAGCTGATTCAGTTTCACAGACCTGACTTTGACCTGAAAGTGACGTAAATTGGTATGTGCAGTCAGAATGTAAAACAAGGTTTATGCACGAATGGAAAATTATTTCCAGGACACTGCTCATCTTGCTTTAATACCTCTTAATTGTTGCAGTTTGAGTAGCACGTAAATATACTGTTCTCTGGCAGCGTTCATTCGCTGTTGTCATTAATTGTTGATCACAGTGTAAAGATTTGAATTTGGAATGCGAGCGATTAGAATATCTGTATACGTATATGGATGCAAATGTCCTTTAGTATTATAGAATTACACGAACAATAATTTTACTTCTTCAAACTTACGTCTTCTATTGGTTTTAAAATTCCTGAATATGTTTTGAATATAATACTCCCGGGATAAAAATAGAACCATTGTTCTGGCAGATTGATTGTTTCGTGAAGGGAATTTTCCCGAAATACGCTTATTCCAAGTCAACAGGAAGAAAGAAGTGGCCGTTTAGTAACGCTTCTAAAACAATCAAAGTAAAAGAAAACGATGCGAAGACTATACGGACGAAGAAGAACTGGTTAATAATGATGCAGTTTTAAATGGGAATATCATTTGGAGGTAAGTCTGTTCCTATGAATACCAAGGAGTCAGATCAAGGAGTCAAATCACCTCATCTGACTTCGCTTCAAAATATTTTCTTATTCTTTTCGTTTGCGAGGAGCGTTTTGAAGGATGACTCAATCATACAATCCGCAGTGGGAATTTGAGGGCCATTACTCTGCAGACGTTGCTTGCGCACACAAAAGGTGCATTTCGATAGATATTAAACGTAGTGAAACCGAAAGTACAATTCAATTAAAGCAGTCAAAGAACTTACTCTCGGTAAGTATCTAAGAAAAGTGTCAATAATGGTTCCTTAGTTTGTCTGGAAGCAGTAAGAGTTGCTGGAATCACTTTTGTATACCCGACAGCAAAAGCCCGCATGCAAATTTCCTTCCTCGCGTGTGTAATTTTTGAGTCAAGTTCACTGGCAAGTTTCAAGGTCGCCACACACAAGACGAGGGGACCGGTCGCAGGGACCGGTCCCGGGGACTAAGTCCCATCGTGTGAACAGAGTAGTGAACAGATTGAACAGAATATATGGCCCAATTTTGAATAAGGCGTCCTCATATATTCGCTGAACCCCTGGTATCTTCGACTGCTAGTTCTTAAAACAGCGTGTGAAATGCTCCTCTTTGTTACCTTCGTAAAAGCCACTGTCGAGTGCACATTCTTAGTTCATAAGAAACCAGCAATTCTTCGTCTTGCATCGTCACGAACAACAGAGTCTTTCGTTTTCTTCGCAGCTCCCGAAGCCATTTTTATTCGATGAAAACAAAGTTCCCGCCAACTTTTCTCGCTAGCTGTCTGCGTGTTTTCTCCCCATTTCATGAAGAGAATGCGTGGCATCCGTATTATGGTATGCAAATTTGATCGGATGTTTTGATTTGTTTCAGCTAGCCTGAAGAATACTATACTTTTGCAGTTTTTGATGAAATGATGCAGTTTATAAAAGGTATAAAAACACCGAAAGGAAACCTGATATCAAAATTATAAAATAGGAGCGAATTTCGAACACTGTCAACATTCCATGTTTATAAAACAATCGTTGAACACAGTCCAGTAAGCACGCTCTGATATGAATAATAATAGGTATAATAATAACAATAATTTTCCGTCTCCACAAGGCGATAATCTTGTTTTATATATTGAAAACGTCATAAATGCTGCTACCTTGCTGTGAAACAGGTCCCAGCGTGTGAACCCTTCAAGGGACCAGTCCCCGCGACTAATTCCATCGTGTAAACTCTACAGGGGACCAGTCCCTGCGACCGGTCCCTGCTACCGTTCTCCTCGTGTGTAGCGACCTTCAAGTTTCGAAGAACTCGTCATTTGTTATTTCAAAATTCTAAATCTGGACAGCAAAAGATACAGTAAAATTTTCCTTTTTCGTTTCCATTTTAACTTTCGTTAAGGTTTGCTCTTATTAGTGGATAATTTCTGTGAGGTTTTTTACACCGGCCCCCATTTCGCAGAAACCTCCTACGCTGTTACTTCGTCACGCAATCTTGCCCAAATGATGTGCCAAGAGTTTTGTTTATCTAGCTTTAGAGCGCCAGACCGGATGTTGAAAACCAGGAGACGACCGTGACGGAAACATTTAGTTGTTCAACAAAACGATTACTTTTTATCCATTCCTTCCTTCCTCTGTTTCACAAAACTTTCGTTTTGTCTTCCGAGAATCAAGGCTAAAAATTACTTCCCAGTAACTTTGCAGACAAAAATTTAATTCAGAATTAAGAGTTATTATTAGTTATATATTATAAACAGGTAACCGTTATCATTGGTACAGCTGAGTTTATCGGTAATTTTCGCATTTTGATTGACGTCCAACTGAGGAATTTATAGTGACGCCAAGCTAACTTTGCATGCTGAAAACTGCAGCTGGGTCTTAAGTCTAAAAAGTTTAGATTTTCATGGAAAGGTCTATTCTTTACGTCAGGGGTGATCTAGCTTTGTCAGTGCAATTTTACTATCGTCGATCTTCCCTCGGAGGTTGGAAGTTAATTTTAAGAAATTTAAAGGATTCCTTCTGCTTTTTCCACTTTAGTTTACTAGTCCATAAAGGCACTGTGAAAGTGAAGTGTCTTGCCCGAAAACACAACACAATGATTCCTGACCCGGACCGCTCGATCCGGATTCCAACACTCTAACCATTAGGCCACTGCGCCTCCCTCAGGTTTCACTTTTGCCTGCGTTTCTCTTCACTTGACCGTTAATAAGGTATTCCGGCAGACTAAAGAGTGACTAGTTTCAACTGGTAAGGCACTTGACAAACATGGGTAAAATATTATGCTTGGAAGTAAAATATCTTGAACATCTACCACTAAAGGACTACTTTTTGCCTCTAAATTTCAACGTCCAGTAAATTTACTGAATACGTTACCCCAACAGATCAGAAATGAAAGAAGTCCCAATCCGTGTGGGATGCTACATGTCACATTATAGACATCAGATTGAGCTCCATAAATAAATAATTGAAGCATCATAACATTATAACATTTTATTATTCTTAATTTAGTAGTTCTGTAGTTAATGCACTTTAATCCCTGCGACTTTTAGCTAATGTAGTTAATCTGAAATTAATGTATTTTGAAGTATTTTCACATGACTCTTATCATTATATCGTGTATAAATAAAGATTGATGATGATGATGATGATGATGATGATGATGAAAGTCACTACACTCAAAACATTGCTTGGGTTTAAGGTGCCGTTATGCTTTGCAACGTGTTGCGTGTGATAAAAAGGTGTACAACGAGGAATTTTTGTTTTTGCAGTAGTAGTGACAGAGAGGTATTGTTTTCCGGATCAGAAATAACTTAATTACCTAACAATTTTTTCTTGATTTCTTTAGTTATTGTAAAGGAATTTTGATGTCCTTGAGCTGGGTGAAGTGTTTCTTGTGGACTGTAATCCTGCATAGTTCTTTTCAATACCAAGGACCTCATGGAAAGTATTCAGCGATAGCGAACTATTCCGCGGATTCTGGAAACCCGCACCCTTCTATCTGTGCTTGCCGCTTTGGAAAGGGCAGCCATATAAGGATCTACAATCTTGAACCATTGCGATCTACTGATGTTCATCGTCCAAGGTTTGCAAAGCATAATAGGAGTAGTGCAATGTAACGGAAAGAATGAACTTCAGCAAACCATAACGGCAATGGCAATGAGAATGTGAACAAAAAATGTTTAATAAACGGTACTATAGAGAACGAAGTGCAATGCCACCTTCTACAAAATAACAACGTGGAATGAATGTAGATTGCGACAGCGAATCTTTCATGTTTTTATTCGGAATTTGAGCAAGTTTTTTTACCGATAGACACCATGAATGGATTCAGCCAACCTTTAGTAAAATATGAATATATCTTTAGTCGAAGTTGTTCTCCGCGTCGCCGTCGACGTCGCCGTCCACACGAATAAGGCGTGAATATCGGACTGCCGATGTTGAAGTAAAATGCTATAGTGAAGACACTTTATGCAATACTTTCGAGTAGCACACCGTGACATATCCCACGAGTCACTTTAAGTACACACAGTAGCCTTTAGGCGAGTGTGTAAGATAATTGAAGTCACGAGTTGGATATTCACGGTGCGCCAAGAGCCGACATTGCATAATTATGTTATCCCATGCCTCCTCGACGTGTATAACATGTTATCCAGCTCTGGCGGTGGTAAGAAATTCAGAATTCTTTTTTCAAAAAATATATATTTTGCAAGGTCTTTGCAATCCAAACGTGTTTTATTCACTAGTTTTTTGCTTCCGGTTGCTCTTGGCAAATTCCTTAACGTTTGCATTAAGTTTTCCCTCTCTAGTATTAGGTTTTTTCGAAGCTTTAAACTATAGAAAGTCAAATTCAAAAGAATAATTCGGTTTACTATCCATGTTTGAACGTTTTCTCGCAAAATCAAAAATCTGTTCTAAGCGGAATGAATAATACATTGCCAGCTAGTCCTGGCGGGAACCTCGGAGGCCGTATTTGACAGCGGGAAACTTTCGTGACTATGACCCGTGAGATACCGCAGATTATGCAACGGCCTTCTAGCCTCCTGATTGGCTGTATTCAAGACGGGATGAAGTACTGCCGGAACGTCAACTGATGAACCTTTTAAAACGAGTTAACCTAATAATCGACGAGAATTAGTTGCATAAATGCGAACTTGAAATAAACGGGAGCGTTTATTCAAATCTAGACAGTGTTTTGTTCCCGCGGGTTTTGTACTGTTTTTTTTTTTTGGGGGGGGGGGGGGGTGGGGGGGGGGGGCTTATCGGCGTTAAATGGAGGAAATATTGTATAAGTTTTTTTGGTGGTTCAGCCCTTTTGCTCACCGGTAAAACACTCTAATTACTAAGATTACCAAGCTAATTACTTAGATAATAATACACATGCAAAAATTTCAGCAAGCTCATTGGCTGAGAGCACGTCAATTTATCCCAAACAGTGCAGAAAGTTGAAATTGAGTGCAAAAAGATGAAATTGAGTGCAGAAAGTTGAAATTAAATTGATTGACAGGAAAGTCGCCAAAGCGCGCCAAACAAAATGGCGGCCGCTGTCGGAGGGTTTGGAGAGAACAAAAACAGCAATTAATGCAAAGTTTGACCGATTTAACGAAAATTATCAGTGTATAAACCAATGTACTAGCAACTGGACGTTTTGTGCAGCACAAAAGAGGCTCTACGAAACTACTGAAAGCTACCAGTCGAGGATTTTCTTTCGCAACAGCTCGTAAAGAAGGAAGATTTATACAAGCCTGAATTGAAGTCGCACATTTCAGCTCATTCCCATGTAACTGAATGAGGATAAAAGCACCTGATAATACATGAAAGGGAGCTTTAAAATTCCGTGGCAGTATCTGGATTTACAAAGCCTGGCAACTCCGTAATGTTTTAACAACGATTCGGAAAGGTAAGCGACCGAACACGTCTTGTTTGTCATCCACTTGCAGAGAGATTTTTGTATGTGTATTATTAACAAGAAATCACATGATTTTTCTCGTGCAATTTGGGATAAATCAGCACTCGTAAATTTTTTAAAGACTGCAAATTGCAGTCGCCCTACGGGCTCGTGCAATTTGGTTAGCCTTTGAAAAATTTACTCGTGCTGATTTATCCCAAATTGCACTCGAAATCATGTGATTACCTATACTAATTAAGGTAACTACGTAGATACCAAGCTAATTTATTGGATTACCTTGACAGCTTTACGGTCAACGGTACAAAATACGCAGGATATTCTTACAGCTATAACCCCTGCAGCCCATTTAAGTTAGGACCAAGAAACAGTGACTGTCAAAAGGACGTAGCGGTAAGTCATTGAATCAGTTGTGCCAGTGAGAAGGCGAGCGAAAATGAAGCGTTGTACAACTTACCGTAAAAGCTCCATTAACCGCGCCACCCCCTCTCTCTCTCATAAGCCCCCGTCTGGAAATTAAATTTTTTATTTGCATATCATTATACGATATATTATTTCAGATTAATGTAACATTTAGATCAATGTAGCACTCAATGTAACATTTAGATCACTTTACCTTTTAGTTAACTCTTTTATATCAATCTCGCCATTTTAGAGTAATTTTTACCTAGTTTTTATATTATAGCGTATTTTAAACTAAATTTTGTAATTTTAGATTGTTAGATTTTTAGCATTATTTTTAGTTCTCGATTGTATTTTATATTAGAGGGCCACTGGTTTGTCAGTTTTTTACTGTTATGTGTTTACCCTCTATAAATAAAGTTGATTATTTTTATTATTAAATAAGGTCCCCAAATGCACGGAAAGGCTAACCGTACCTCCAAGAACAAGTCCAGTTATGCAACAACAGGAACAATAAGCTTTATTTGCATGACCATAAATACATAGAGTATTCCAAAAAGCATAAAAGAAGACTGATAATAGTCGTAATTGTAATCATGTAACATGGCTTGTGAAGGAATGAAGGGCGTAAAGCCATCCCGCGAAACACAGGTTCTCTGAATTACACGACCAGACCCCTAACCAGTTTGCCACATCTCCTTCAGATAAATACTTTGCAGAAGGATATACAATCTAGTTGATTAATGTGTGCTATTTTCGTTTCAGATTTGTCGGTGGGTTCCGAATCTGAAGGAATCACCCAAAACGTATAAAATACTAGGAAATCAGAGAAAGGCAAAATGTGATTTGGACCCTGAAACCAAAACACCAATTTTGGTGTACAAGGTCCACCCGCCTAAGTATGTACTCGCAAAAAGTATAAGAAATATGTTTTGACTTTGCTGTCATTTAAAAAGGAAATAGTATTGCTTTTATTGGGATGGAACATCTTCACTCATCCAGTGGGTAAAGTCTATCGATATCAAATATTTCAAGATCATGCGGGATCATGTGTACTAATTACGGATGAATGTAATCGTGGTCCGCAAAAAGTCAATCCAGTCGTTTGTAAGGCATCCATTTACTTTTATGTTTCTAAGTCCATTCTTCTACAGTGCTTTGTAGTTGACATTGAGGATCATCGGGCTATCAGTCTAAAACTGTAAATTGTTTTTATCCTCGTTAAATAATTTTGATTTTCTTATTCTTGTTATAACCTTCCACAACTTACTTTTCTTTAGTGAGTTCCGGAATCGAAAGTCCACCGTCAGACTAAAGTGCGATGAAGGAAAGAAACATAACGCAACCTTTGAAATACTTGATGAAGATGATTGGGTAAATAAAGATAGAAAATAAGCTTAAGTTACCGCAGACGGCACGATCTGATTATTATGGCATATGTGACTGAAATATATAAAAAGGACAATGTCTTTGTTATTGGGTTTTGTGTAATCCAATGGTTCGTATTTGTGATATAACTATTACTTTGGAGGAATTAAGAGGCCTTTTGTAGTCATTCGTGCTGCGTTCACAGCTAGCTAGAAGTCTCCTCCACATTATTACATACAGAAAGTAGGAAATGAACCATGCCACTATACGATAAGAAACTGTTAATCAAACATTTCAAACTAACAGAACATTTTCAGGATTTCATCTTTTTTTACCTTCAGAAATTCCAACTGAGCTACTTGTGGGATGGTTGCCCGTTAGAGCAAAGTACTCTGGAACCTGCTAATACTCGTAAGTTAATCAATAGCAATATAACACCTTATTCCCTGATCCCTCCAGCCATAAATAAAAAATTTGTAACGTTCCCTAAACTTAGAGGTTAGTAATTCAGAGCTAACCTACATGTTATTCACGGAAGCTAAATCTTGGTTGGTGTTTTGGTGTTCGTTATGTGGATAATTGTAAAAGAGGCATATTTATTGATGTGAGTGCTTCATCGAGGTACAGTGCACTTTCTATTTGGTGAAAGTGTTTCAAGTGTAACATTGTTAACAGATTGCGTTTCTTAAGATGGGGTTTTTCGTATTATCATCAAATGCACATGCTAGACAGTATTATTAGTAGCTGATGCATTTGTGAAAATTATTTTAATCTGTCTCTAAAATTTAATTCTCTGAATAGTCCAAATCCAGTAGTTTGCACTTCGCGTATAATAGTAATAAAAAGCAGTCAAGAAAAGGAAGCTTATTAACAATTCAAAATTATAAATTTTTCCACCAAAAATAGAAGAAAAACGTGTCTGCGCATGCATAGGGCCTTTGCATATCTTTATAGTAAGGTGTGCGGTGATTTATGATTAATAAAACAGTAACGATTTTCTATTTGTCTAGATCCAGATGCCCCGATAATAGTTATAGTTGCTGGTGCTGTCGGTGGGGGTGTTTCTTTGGTTGCTATTTTTGTTGTCGTCCTATTTCTCGTCCGGCGCTGTGTGAAAAACCGACACGATAACAACGATGATGACGAAGGACATGATAATGACGAAAGAGACAATAATGACGAAAGACGACCTATCATGAGGAATGGCGGTGGTGACCAATATCCCAACATAATCCACAATCCATTTGAAGAATGGAACCCAGAGAACCGGATACGGCCAAGGCCCATTGGCTCATCGTTAACCAAAGCTGATGCCAACGTTATAAGAATTGTGTGAGCTTGAGGACCTGTAAATGTTCTTAATCCGTCTTGGTTTTTTAATATAACGCCCTCCTTTGAGGGCTCAAACTTAAAATTTTAGTAGGTTACTATAAGCTGCCCCTCCTTCAATGTTAACTCTCAGCGGAAAAAGTGTACTCAAGTTTGAGGTGAGAACGACAATAGACGCTATCAAGAATGACGATCTGCAGAAACCAACAACTTTTGGTATTTAAAGCCGAAAATAGAGGGTATTTTCGCTTTCATAGCCAACAAGCGCGCGTACACTCTCAGTTTCTATCGACTTTGATATTTGGCTTGTCGCTTCGACACTCGCCATCTCATGATCATCCGAAGGAAACCTCGAGCTCGCAGTCTAGTTGTTAAATAATTAATGTTGAGAGAACCAATTATATTTTGGGGATATGCAATAGAAAAAGATGAATGTCAACAAAAAGTAGTTGGAACTACTATTTATAAGTTAGTTTGTAACAAACCATGATTATTTACAATAGGACTGATCGAGATAAACATCACATGTTATTTTACTGTAAGTTATTTGTTGGTTAGTCGTTCACGTGATCAGTTCATTCGTTCAGTATAAATAATTAAGAAATAATGTTTAAAACATATCATCACATCCAGGATAACTTGATGAGCGTAATCATCATTCATTTTCTACATGGGAACATTTGATAGCACAGTTGGCCTGCTTCCTACGTTTGTGGATCTACAGCTCAGTTAGTAGAACATCGCACCGTGACGCGAAGTCGGCGGCATCGTGCAAAGGCCGCCTTTTCCCGCCTTAACTGCTATTTTGTCTTGCTAGTCAGTGAGAGAGGAAAAAACGATGGCTGAAAATGCCTGGATGCCACAATAACGGAATGTTAACAGATTTTCTAGAATATGTGAAAGTTGAAACATTTCATTCATCATTTCCATGAGTTTTTGTTGAAACGTTCTCAATTCCGGTGTGTAGTTGTATTAAAGTTGTTCATAAACGTGTTTTTATCTTGGTTTTCTTGTGTCGCTACCAAAAGAAATTTTTAGTTTGCTTCATAGCGTTGTGTTACGCACTTAACAATGTCTAATTAACAATCGGATTCGGTTTTCGCATGATAGCGAAATTATCAAGGCCTCGGTTTGTGTTATCCGCCGAAGCTGAAGGCTTTGGTGGATAAGACAAACTATGACCTTGAATAGTTCCGCTATCATGCTTATCCCATTCCAAATATTGTTGATTGTTAGGCGAGAAGCGATGCTTTCTTTCACGTCAGTAATGTCTGATAACCGATCAAGAACCAAATAAATTGATAAAGTATCTATTTAGCTCGCTTCAGGCTTCGGGTTATAGTTAGAGGGCAGCGCGGAACAAGCTGAGAACGGGAAAAAAAGAGGCAAGGTGTGTGAGTAGAGAGGCAAAATAACTATCGTAAAACCGTGAAAAGTGTCGATTTTTTAATTCTCTTTCATACATAGACATTCCAATTGACCCACTTGTGTGCTTGTGGGAATGGTTGTCGACCTAATCCGGATACTGGTAAGTTAAACGAATTCAGTAAATTGCAAAGCCGCGCTCAGAAAGTGCAAACCTGACACAATTGCTGAGCATAAATGAAAGTAATAAGACGAACAATGCAATATTTGACATGTGCACCATACAGGAAACGCTTCATTTTCGCTTATTTAGTTTATCTAATTGGATAACAACGTTAAACTTTTGATAGTTTTATCACTGAAACGACGTGCTTGCTTCTATCGACTTCGCCTTTGAACCAGTGCAAGCCAATTCATTCAGATTTCATGTTTAAAGCGCGTCCGTTTGAATGTTCACAAGTTTGAATAAAAAGTTAAGCGAGGTTTCATGTTGAAAGCGACGGTTCGAATGTTCACAAGTTTGGGTCAAGTTTGATTAAAAGTTTTAAAAAAAGCGAGGTTTCATAATCAAAGCCTCGGTTCGAATGTCCACAGTTTGAGTAAAAAGTTCAGCAAGGTTTCATGATTAAAAACGTGTCGGTTCAAATGTTCAAAAGTTTGAATGAAAACGTTCAGCGAGGTTTTTATACCTAATCGTACCATTTGGTACGCTTCGGCGGCATATCAGGCGAGTTTGGTCGAACCATGATTCGTACTTTGGCGAGACGCAGTCGAGCCAAAATACCCATGGCGAGACCAAACGAGCCTGATATGCCGCCGAAGCGTACCAAATGGTACGATTAGGTATAAAACCTCGCTGGACGTTTTCAGCCAAATTTTTAGCCAAAGATCTGGAAAGTTCTCGTTTCTTTTAAAAAACCTCAATGGGCTTCTTCTCGTCCTCGACAAAATCGCTCTGTTAAAGCCCTGCTTACCAGGTACGTAGTGCAAATTGTGTGATACTTTCTTGGTCCTCAACACTTTTTTGACTCGTCTGTTTGGAGTTTCATTCTCTTAATTTTCAAAATCAAAATTTAGCGACAAATTTGGGAACTCCGACTACATTGTTTCAGTCTGAATGAACATCGCGCAATTGGCGAGCGCGCTCAAGTTTAGCTTTGGCGGAAAAGTTTGTACTCCTTTTACGACCGGTAAGCACCAGGTAAACTTAAATTGCTAGGTTTTGTTTTATTGGTAAAAGCCCTTTTCAATTCATCGTACGGTAACACTTCTTTACTTTAAAGTGACCCCAATATCATGGCATATCAGGTCCGTAACTTGATACCGTAGGATATCAGGACAGTAGATCGCTCTTCTTCTCTTGCGAATTGGGTACGGTAACATGTTGAAAGCGTCGGTTCGAATGTTCACAAGTTTGATTGAACACTTTGAAAACTCTCCACTTCGTCAAAACTCGGTGAATATTTTGGCCTGCAGGCCGGATAAAGACAAAATGTAGTTTCCAGGAAATTAGTGTACCTGAGTTTGGATATTGATATATACAGTAGAATCCCTTTTAAGCGGCCACCCTCGAGGAAATGAAAACTGGACACTTAATAGAGGTTGGCCTCTTAATAGGGGTTTGTTAGAAGTTAGCATAAGGCCATTTATACGTTATTTGAATACAAAATAGCGTGAAAAGGAATAACGGAACCAAATGACGACGACAAACCTATGTTTGAATGATTTTATCAGCCGTCATTAATGGCCGCTAAGTAGGGGTGAAAACAATAAAAGAACGCTCATTGGGACGGCAGAAAGGTGGTTGTGGCCGCTTAAAAGGGGTTTTGTTTACAGTATTATACTGACAATTTTTTTGACTTTAGTAACTTGCCGCTTAATATGGGGTGGTCGCTAAATGGGTGGCCGCTTAATAGGGGTTTGACTGTATTTCGCTTGGAATCCCTCAACTTTTGTAAAGAATACTCTTAAGAAGCTTCCGGGGCGGGACATTTAGTTTGCGACTGAACCCCTCTATCCATCTTACAAAATCTCCCCTCCCGTCCCGCCATTAGATCTGTTTTGTACTAGGCGACTATTCCCTTTACCCACCCCCAGAAGAGTTGATTTTGTCACCACCTAGTCATCAAGGAAGATGTTGAATTTCGCGCTCGGAAATTGGCTACACCAGTTCTTTCAGACCTTTGTTGTGGTTACAAAAGACCCTCAAAGCTGAAAATAATTCAAAATCAAACCCAAAGTTTGATATGGTACACTCTGCCCAGTCAGAGAATGAAGATCGTATTTCACTATTCATATTTATGTGATCAGGGGATTAGTTCGTGCCTTAGCTGTGCGTTGTTCCATTTACAGATGCACTCCCACTTCCAGCTCTCTGTTAACACACGTAGTGGAATTAACTACCCTTGTGGAACCAAATCGCAGAGTACGATTTAGAAAGGTATTTTTTGCATTAACTCTTGGCCATCCTCATTTTATGCTGCTTCTTTCCAGTCCCAATGACCAAGTCACAACCCTAGCGTTTCGAATCCCATTTCCCAGTGCAAAAATAGGCAAATCACAGCTCCTACTGTAATTTTTATGTGGACTTTCACACGAAGTGTGAAAATCCACATATTGCGATCGTGCAGATTTCCCGATTGGGAGGTCACTTTCCGTGATAACTCGTGTCAGCACTTTCGGAAACTTTCGAGGGTGTTCGGAGAATCCGAAGTTTTGGAGTGAGTTAACGCTGAAAACGCTGAAAAATGTAACTAGTAATTTATTTTGTTTTATTTTCATTTTTATTTTCATCTTTTATATATTTGTATGTTATTCCCATTTTTCGTAAAGTTTGTTTTGGCTATTCTGGTATTTTTTACATTTTTCAGCGTTGTATATAGTTATGTATCTTATTTCATTATATCTACATGTAGTTAAACATTAACTGCCATTGTATGTATATCCCTATTCAAATTTTAGAGCCGTTAGTTTCACATTGTACTGGCCCTGAAGAAGACTAGCTCTGCTAGTTGAAATATTGGCCAATAAATTTTGCCCTTTTGCCGTAGTACCAGCCTTGCAATCAATTTGGTTTTATCTACACTTAACGTGACGTCTGGTACGAGTATTTCTTTTACAAGAGATCTGGCAACAGACAAGTCAAGTAGTTTTATTCTTCGTTGCGTGGTCCTCTGCATCCAAACGTTTTTTATTCTTCTTTTGGTTTTAAGGACAGATTGCCAATGTTTTATTCATTTAAAGTGACTGTGTTGTCTGTGTTTTTAAATGGTGGGGGTCTAAAAAAAGTTGAGCCACGCCCAGATTGCCATCCTTTACGGGACCACCAACGATAATGCTGCTAACGTAGGACATACAAAAGATTCTATCAGCCGAAAAACTAAAATAACATTACAAATAGTACCGCAGGCTAATACTACGTGAAAAAGTAGACTTTGACAGACACCAACACGACAGCTGTCCACGGTTGCAGCCGTGCTATATTAATTCTGGGGGCCCGTTTCTCGAAGGTCCCGAAAGGTTTTCGCACCGGAAAGCCATTGCAAAATCTCAAACCTTATGATTACAGAGCTGTTTAATTCCATGATATCTTTTAATATGAACAGAAGTTCTCTTCAAACAAAGTTTCAGGCCTATACACTTCTCTGTTTTTAAGACACAGATAACTAAAAATGGCTTTGCGGTCCCGAAAAGTTTCTACTTTTTCACCTAGTATCAACCTTGCTGTATTGTTTGTAATGTTATCCTTCACAGGAGTAGAATAGTAGATCAAATTTTCCGACGAACATCCCCGTCCTTTTCATGTACTCATATAGAGATACTGTCGGGTCTTGTCCGAGGTTTTCCGCTTCTCTGACACAATTTAAATAAATTGGACTGCATTTCAATGTTTAAGGCGATTTTCAGGGTAAATTGCAAGGTGTGTTCCTCAAAACGAAAAGGCAGTTTTTCTTTCTCGAGTGACTGCCAACTCATAACTGACTGATACTTAGTCTTGCCTGCAGTCCAGCTCACAGAGCGCGAAGTAAACGACTTTTAGAAGGTCTAACCGATACTGTACATTGGCTCATTCACTCATTCATTATCAAAAACAAATGGAAGTCCACATATGTACGCATTGCGGACGCACTTTTATTTTATTAATATTATCTTCTTTGTGTGTATATGCAGACCCAATGGATATAGTAATTCCAGTTATTTCCAGTGCTGCGACTACAGTTTTACTATTGGTCATATTCGCCATCCGTGGCAAACGAAAAAATGCTGGAAATAATGAGGAACGACGGCATCTTCTGGAAAACGGTGTGGGCGGCCGACACGTGGACGAGGTCCATGACCCAATTCAAGAGAGCTTAGAAGAGTTGTCACGGCCAGCGCCAATTGGCTCATCGCACGGCAAACGTTAGAAGCGCTCAAGTTAAGGACGTATTGTTAATTACAACAACAACAACAAAACTTTATTTACAAAATCATTTTTTTTTACAATAGTTTTCACCTCCCACAATTAGTCTAGCTTTTCCAGGCCGGAGGTGAAGAAGAAAATGAAGAATTAATTAATTCGTGTTTAAATTTTAATAATTGGATGAAAAAAATTCCGAGGAGAGCCAAAATTGAGGCCGTAGGCCGAGTCCAATTTGGCTGTCAGAGGAATTTTTTGAATCTAATTATTTCCAAATTGGACAAGCATGTAGTCCTGTTACCTATTAATTATATAGCTAGACAGTCAATCCAGCGAATGTCCAGAACGGAAATAGCCTACAGTAATAGCAAGAATAGCATAGCATCTGCAGCTCAGTGAAAGCATTCCTGACAGCTATATAATTGGAATTGAAAGGGTCCCAGTCGAGTTGTACAGATTGCGATACTGTAGATAAAGTAGAAGAATATAATATAATTCATGCACAATGTCATGTTACTGTTAGCTATTCGTTGCGACTGTAACGCATCACTGTCAAAGTATTTCTTGCACGACCTGCTCCTAATGTGTGTGGTTTATAGCCCTGAGCATCGCACGGTTAACGCGATAGTCGCGGGCTTCAATCCTGCTAAATAATCGGGCCAGAAGGTTGTTCTTCAAATGGCAGCTTAGAAACGCCCACAATTTTGTTGTCAGATGCGGGAAAGAGGATTGTTTTACACCAATATGTTGTTAGAACATTTTGTATAAACAGGTCTCCAAAATGTGTTCCTGCCCTTAAATACGTCAAATAAATCCAGTTACTCGGATACGAGCTAAAACTACCTCCTGTCCACCCTCGACTGGGAGAGGCTATTGCTTTGACGAAAGAAACAGAAAGCGTTGACGATGTTTAAAACCATGAATGGACTTGCCCCGGACTTTTCTCTCTTTTCTCTCAGCATCACTCTGTTTATAACTTGAGAGACTCTGAGGGAAAGCTGACTCTACCCAAACCAAGCACCAATTATTTAAAACGAAGCTTCTCTTACAGCGGGGCTATGATATGGAATAACTTGCCCAAATGCCTAACAAATGCTGTATCTGTTAATAATTTTAAGCATATTATTAAGAATGTAGCTGATATATCGGATTCCTACACGGCAATCATGTAAAACAGTTTTGTAATTAGTCATAGTTTTTTACTTCAGCTAAATTTACTGATGGCTTCCCGTGTCTAAATAAAGTTTTACATTACATTACATTACAAATTGTACCATGATCTTTTTTTTAATGTTTAAAACAGACCGATTTGTACATTCCAGGACGACGGCGACACACTTTTCCCTTTCGTAAACCGTCGATGCCTTTTTAGCGACATCGAAATATCTTTTTAAACTAAAAGTAAAATTGTAGTCAGGCGGAACATAAAGTTATTATTAACTTCTTTTATTGTTGAGCGACGTTTCGTTGCTCATATTCCATTCTTGCTTGGTGCGAATGTTCTCGTTACTGTTCATTGTTATTAATTTTACATTGATTTATTACATTCCTGGTGGAGATGTACCAGATGGCAAGAATGGGCACTCCATAAAATTTTAGAAACGTGCGTAGTGTGAAGTACGTTTATCAAAACCCAAAACCTCTGGCGTGTTTATATCCCTCCCTCACCACTACACCGCCACATTGATCCGCTAAATCCCAGAAAAATTTAATTATGGTCAATTATGTAAGGTGCCTCTCTTTAACTGTCACATACATAGCAGATGACCCTAACCTGAGCATAAATCTAACTTAGGTCTAATAATCGCCTTATCGAGGCCCTAATCAGAGCAGTTTCACCCTAGTCCAGGCCTGTCAGGCCTAAGCTAGAAAAGATATGGCACCGTCTATTACGAAAAGCTTGGTTACCAATGATGGCATTGGCCGTTTGCAAGATAAAGACAAACATGACGAGTGCCTATTGTGAAACATGGATGCGAGGCTTAGGGCCTTGGGGAAAAACGCATTCAAGTAAACAATTGCTTGTTTTCACTGTCACGCCACAAAAAAGTAAATCCAAAACTATTGAGTGAAAAAACTCAAGAATATTATAGGTTGTAGAAAATTACCAGTTATTCTGTTTGTCCAAGTCTCGGGTTTGTACGGTATTCCGTACTCGAGTTATCCGTCAAAATGTTCCACACAAATTTACAGAGCTCTGTATGGAAACGCCATGTTGGTGCCCATGCAGTTGGGCACCAACATGGCGGCCGGAAATCAATGAAAACATCTGGAATTCACTTCTGCTATAAAAGACAGTTATATCACTCTCATGAACAAGTAAGCATTCACATAAACACTTCTCAGAAAACCTCAACTGCTCAGATAGTTAAAAATCGTAGGATAAGGCCATTATTTTGAAGCATACGTTGCAGCCTTCTGGCGGCCATCTTGATGTCGTGTGGCGCGTAATTCCGAAATTCAAAATGGTCTATCTTAAAGACGGCGGCTGCTATCGAGCTAAAAACCTTCAACAAGATATATATTAAGGATGTCTAATAGCCAGTGAAGGATAAAAACTCAGGGGTCTTGCGATTCTGGATTTTAGAATTTTGATGACGTCACGTGAAAACCAAGAATAAGGACTCAAATTGATGACTGGCTCCAAGGGAAACACTAAGTTTTGTTTCCCCGAGGTGCCGGGGAACATTGAGGGTCGATTTTGATTCGATTTTTGATTATCAACAATGAAGGTCGATTTTGATTATCAGCTAGAAGTTTTAGAATTCGCTACCGTGGTTTATTTTTTTAATACATTTATCAACTGTCAGTTAATAATCAAGTGTTTCAAGCTTGGCGGCCGACGCGAACTATATCGAAACTGGCCTATTTATGTAGCAATTTCTTGCCACATTAAACTCTCATTTCATGTCATTTGATGCAAATGCTCTTTTAACATTACATAATTTGTAAACAACAATAATTTTAAGGGTTACTTCCTCCAATTTTTTTTTATGTTGATAAAATTCCATGAAAGATTGAATATCAGAGTAACAATAGAATCACCGTTGTGATTGGCTATCTGTTGCCGGGTAATTCCCCCCCAATAGCTGCTTCCTACTCTGTTTTTTACGACTATTTTTCAGAATGCAAAGTAGGAGTTACGTTCTAGTCGCAGGTGTAAAATTTTGAAATCTTCGTTCACCGAGTCTCGCTTCTTGATATCATAGAAAACAATACGAAGAGGTCGAGAATGCGGAAAGACTGATGCGGTAAGTCTGTTTCACAGCATAACACGGAAGTGCGACCTTAAGCAGTTTCACTTGCTTTCTCTTGTCTTGTCATTGTCTTGTCATAATGTTTAATTATGTTTTTTGTGAGGAGCATTTTAAAGCATGATGAACCTGAGCATTGAAATTGGCTATAAATCGAATGGTTCGAAGACAATCACTCTTGCTTTTGGGCACATATAATTTGTATTTCGAAGGGTATTACATTGTGTGTATGCAAAATAAAGAATCTAGAAAGCGAAAGTTGCTACTCAAAGCATCAACTCTTGGTTATACACTCTGGCAATCTCGAACAACAGTACAAATTTTGTACCTTAGTTTCTTGTCAGTAGTTTTCGTATACCAAACCTCCTAAGGTGTATTCTCGACCATACCGATCGATATTCTCGATCCCCAATCGTTTTCTCAGTCATCAATCGTGTTTTGGACTATAGCGATCGCCATTCTTAATCACCAATCGTGAATCTCAACCATAGCGATCGTCGTTCTCGATCATCAATCGATGATCTCAACCATAGCGATCGTGTTCTCAATCATCAATCGTAAGCTCATACCACTTTTGAATGGTTTGGCCTCCCATAACCTTCTACATGTAAAGTCTGGTTTTCATATGTCGGGAAAGCCGCAGACGATCGGGGATTTCACTATTTCTCGACCGCATCAGATTTTGCCTACAAATGAAAACTCCAAGTCGTAGACATCCCGATCTGATTAATAGAGATCGGTTGTAATAACATGGATGATATATTGACTGAGGTAAGTCTGTTCCACGGTGCAGTATGACTGAACAGTGACGGAAGTGCGATCTTAACCACTTTCTTGGTTTATTATTTTTTCTACGAGGAGCATTTTAAAGCCTAGTGAGCCTAAGCATTGCAATTGGTGATAGTTCGAGAACAATCAAGCTGAAACATTTCTTTATGGCAACATAGATTGCCGAGCGTTTTAGAGGATTACTTAATGGTCACTTAAATAGAAAACCGAACAAGAAAACGAAAGTGCAATTCACTCTTGGTTTATATCTGCTCTGGCAGTCTGCACCATATTTTTTTCTGTCTGAAGTTTCGCTTACCGCCAAAAACTCCTATTAATTTTAAAGAATAGGTCGACTTTTGTTTTGTATACATAGATTGTAATCGTCGCGCAAATTGTCTTTGCCGTCTGTGTAATTTATTCCACTAATTTATTTAGTCATCTGATTTCAGGCTTCGATGGCTTTTTTTTTCGAAATTTTCGAACTCAAAAGAGACAGGCAGGTACGGTATATTGACAAATGGCGATTTTTTTCTCAGTTTCGATTTGGTCGTCGTTGCATTAAAATATTGTGACCATTGTTTACTTTACTTGACAAATTTCGGAGAAACGTCCCACAACATACTCCGTCACGCAATCTTGAGTGACAAAAGAATCGGATTGTCGAGTCATTTTAAAAGTCTGAGGGAAGAGAGTCAGAACGCCGGTTTGAGAGCGGAAGGATGAAGTTTACTGTAAGACATTTATCAGTGATATTTAACACACTCAGAAGACCATCAGTTTATAGCACCCTGCATCCTTCCGTTATTCTTCCTCAGAGAATTTTATTTTTAGCTTTGTTCTCCGAGAATCAAGGTTTCGTGTAGCTTTCAATCACAGCCACGCACTATCGTCTTTGGATAGAAACCAAGTTTAAAATTAAAGAAGTCAACATTAATAACTATGTCGCCATTTAAGGAATGGGTAGCTCTAACAGTTATTGATAATTATTAACTTTTGTCAGTTTTATGACAGTCTGAGAATGTTATTTTTAAAGCGCCAATCAGTAATTGAGATTTCCTATGTCTCCTTTTTACTATCAAAGTGTGTTATCCAGCTGTCATTCGCAAATTTGCTATCTTTGATTTTTCGAAAAATATTTAAAAAAATATAGCAGTTTTTAATACTTAGTTTTAAGAATATTAAAGGATTTTGCTACTTCTACTACTTAAGCCAATCAATAATAAAAGTGACAAAAACTGTCAACAGGTAGTACCATAACGAAATACGTGTTTCTATTTACTTGTGTTAAAGAGAACGTATATTTTAAATTGTTACCACTGCTTAGTTATGTTGTTATTCTTGGTATTTGATACGATTGCTGAGTATTTTGTGGTTACGACACTAGTGTTGTAAGAAATGACAGTTAATGAACGCATGTTTTTGCAGTAGCAAGTGGATGTCTTTGGGCTGGCTGAGGTGTCTTGTGTGTGTTGTCTCAATACACACCTCCTTTCAATACGGTGGGGAAGGACCTGATGGAAGCTATTCAGCGACTGCGAACTTTTCCGCTAACGTGAAACCTTATCCCAACAACTGTGCTTGCCACGATCGAGATGGAAGGATTTACAACCTCGAACCACTTCAAAATACTGATGGGACTGCAAGGTTTGCAAGGCTGTTGCATAAATAGTGATCAATAAAAGCACCCCCCCCCCCCCCCTTTTGTTTGCCGGCTTGTGCCAGAATACTATATAAACCTCTTCCTCTTCTTCCTCTATGTTCATCAAACGTACCGTATATCGGTGATTTCAAAAGAGTTCTCCCAGCCCTCCATCAAATGGGCATAAATTGAACCAGGGACAGTTTCCTGTTTGGTTCGTTTGTTTGTTAGCAAAAGTTGTTTATTTGTCATAGCACTTTGGAAAAAGCTGTATTTTATATAGCGTACTATTCCATTTGTAATTTCTAACTTAATTCCTCCACAGCAGTGTTTTGATGCTTTGGAAGTTTGTATCTCCAGAATAGATGTACTTCGGTAGTACCTTTCAGATGCGATACTAGAGTTTATCTTCCAGTGACCCTTTCAAAAACAGATTAATTTAATACTAAGATTTCCTCGACAGCTTTACGGTTAAGGGTAAAAAACACTCAGGGTATTCGTACGCCTACAACCCCTGCAGCTCATTCAAGCTAGGACCAGATGGTGGCTGTCAGAGGGATGTAGCGGTAAGTCAGCAAATTAAGAGTGTAGCAGAGAGCAATTGTGCTGTATGTACAACGGGAGTGGGGAAGGCGATTTAGCGGAAAGTTAGAGGGAATGTTATAAACAGGATACGATCTAGTTAAGGTATCTATAAATAACAAACATTACCCCAGTAGTGGCCAAGTTGAACCAAAACTAAGTTTTGGCCCCGGTTTTTTTTTAACAAGAGCTGGTGAAAAGTGACAATAGAGAGCCAGTTCGCTTGATGTGCTGATCATCCATTGTATCTTGACTGCCATAGAACCATTAATTCACTTTTCAGTGAGTTTTTATATTTTTAGATCTTTTTCAGGTAACCCATATTTGCTCCTCACCCCTTCACTGGCTATCAGATAAGGCTAAAGTACGGCTAAATCCAATTCTCAGCCTCTCTGTGTGACGCAACGGTACTCTCGCAGGAGAGAGGGTAGCGTAGCGTTGCCTGACAGAGAGAGGATCAGAACTGAACTACATTATGGTTCGGAGAATAAAAGTTATTTTAAAACACACAGTCTGTGTTAACACAACATTAGTTGTGACTCCATATCGTGGCTGAGCAAATCCAGCTAGTGCTAGGACGGTTATCTCAGGATCTCCAGACCACTGAGCCAAGCCACCTGTATTCGCAAGGAAATGCTTTCGTTGATTTGTGGTACTTTCGTTTCAGATTTGTTGGTATGCTCCGGGATTTTCTGGATCGTATAAAACGATTGGAAACCAGGGAATGGCAGGATGCAAATTGGATAAAGAATCCAAGATACCAATTCTTGTGTACAATTCAAGGTATTCATTTACAAAAATATACACAACACGTGAATGGAATGCATTGTTCGTCCACACCGTCCAACAAGTCTCAGTCCCGTCCCTTCTTTAGCGACAACTGCTGTTTATAGTGTTGCAAAGCTCGCTTGACGATCTGTCTCCATAAAGTTCACTCGTATATCAAAATATTTTAAGGACGCTTTTTATAAGTCCTTCAAGGATCTTTATGTGGGGCTACAATAGACCACTTTACCATTTGTTTTAGTTTTTAACTTGTTATAGTTATTTTTTTTACCTTACCTAGATTGTTATAGGCCATAGATGTATTTTAATTGTATATTTTCTTATTTGTATCATCTTTATTGGCTGTGAAGTGTTTATTCCTTTTTAAATAAAGTCGCTTACAACTTTACATTTGGGCCACGTGATACGGATTATGCTGGCTACACATCCCGACGTCTCTTTCAACGCATATCTGAACATAAATATTCTGTAACCGGTGACACCTGAAAGAAGATAACAAGCTGCATGCAGCTAATTTACAAGACCAGTTTTCAGTTCTAAAACAAATGTCGCATCTGGCACATAAACCAAAACTTAGCACCTTGGCGGATTCCATTCGCGCCAAACTTTTAAGATAACAATTCAGTACTTTAACACTTTCTAAATCTTTTCGCACTAATTTTTCCCATATCAATTTAACAGCCAAATTTCGATATATTAAAATTCAGCCTAAAACAATAGACCTCAGTACGAGGCTCCACGGAACAAACCATAGTATTTGTGGGGTTTTGTCCCCGGAGCCTCGTAGTGATGTCTATTGTTTTAAGCTGAATTTTAAAATATCGAAATTGGGCATGCACATGGAACTTGAAAATAATGGCATGCAGTCATCGAAACATCGTTCCGCATCAATATTGCTTATTTTTATTATAGTTTTTCCCACCATATGTTGTTTTTATCATCATCATCATTATTATATTATTATTATTATTATTATTATTAGCTGTTTGTAATAATATGTGGTAACATGTAGTAAGTGTAATCCTTTTTATGTAGCAGATATCCCCATCGAAAGGCAACCGTCAAACTGAAGTGCGATGAAAGGAAGAAAGGGAAAGGCGAAGCAATCTTTGAAGTACTCGACGAAGATGAATGGGTAAGAGAAAATAGAAATTTACATTCATCAGGCAATCAGTTTAAAATATACCAAAACAGTAAATACGCGGAAAAATATTTATCGCTTCGAAGTGGCTTTTACAGTACGTGAGAACGTTTCCATGGTTATTAGTATTGTTATCATTTAAAGTACTTTTTAACCTTAGTCTATTTTAGTATCATACCTGTAAGTAAGCTGGTGCGTCTCATTAGATGCACCGAAACCGAAGCACAAGCTAAGCGCGTGATTCACTAAGTAATGCTTGGTCATGAGGTCTTAAAACTGCTGAACAAACAGTGGCTATTAGATCCCTTGTTACATTCCAGGGCTATCATTTGTTTTTCGTCTTCAGACATTTCAAGTCACTCACCTCTGTGCATGCGGGGATGGTTGTCTGATAAATCCAGTCAAACCTACCACAGCAGAATCCGATGTCCCAACACCGCCGGATCCTTGTAAGTTAAACTATTACGCAGAACGTGCAAGTCTGCGCAAGATACGTATTATTAATATATAGATTTAGGCAGGCCTAAAAGCGGAGCTCCTATTTATTTATTTTTTTGCTTGAGTTTGCACTGTTTCCCAATTAATAAGTAGCCACACTATTTCTTTATAACGTATACGGTTACCCATATAGGTACATGTCGCTGCACTTTATTGGGTTCCTCATGCACGTACACACGTAGGCGCACACATCAAATTTTAGTGTAAAGACTTTTCATAACTCTAAGGGTAATTTAATGTAAAAAGGACCTTGATGAAGGCGAAGAAATTTGTTTTGATTTACTTCAAAACAGTCAAGGAAAAAAGATCAAATCCAAAACAAAGTGAACTAAACACTACAACAAAGAAAATCACAGCGGCAAAACTAACTCAGCAAATTCATTGGGGGCCGGTTTTTCTGTGTAAGAATTGTGACAGTTTGTGATTTAGGAAGTGGTGCTCGCTGTCTATTAAGCTTAAAATGTAGTTTTGAACCATCTTGGTTTGGTTGCATGATTAACTACGCTGCATGTTTTATCGTACACATTGTTAAATACCTTAGAGAATTCACCCAAGCACAGACAACTCGCAATATAAAAACTGCCGTAAATACTCGTTTACCAATCTAAAAACTTATCACACGTACGAGATTTCAACACACTCACCGAAATGACAAGAATGCAAGCGAGTGAAATAGAGCAGTTGGTTAATAAATCGTTTAATCTTTGGTATGAAGTATCATTGCCGAAGGTTTACTCGTTTTTTGCTTTGATTTGTTTGTGGGATTTTTCTGCAAATGCAGCCCGGGAAATCATGTTTTTGATCCGTGTAGCTCAATAATTTAATATTCTTTTCAAAATCCAACGATGAACACAAAATTTGAAATGAAACATTTAATAGGCAAAAGTGTACAGAAGTGATTAAAGCAGAGGTTTGAAAGCAGCCGTTTTAACGGAATTTAAGCGAGAAGATCTGTAAACCGACAAAACATCGAATTCGTACATAAATGAAGTATAAACAGATTCTCACAACAAAATGTGTACATCTACGTTTGTTACCTCATATTTTGAGAAGGCTTGTAAATTCTACAGGGCAAAGCTTTCAAACCAGCCAAATAACATCGGAGACGAAGCGACGAAAACGGTAGTTTCGTGACTTTCGTCTAATGTTCGTAATAAACTCACACCACCAACATATGCATAATCTGAATTATCAGCGAAGATCAATATCTTTCTTCCTTTCGGTGTAGCTTTAACATTCTTTTATCCGTCACTTCAGTCAACTTGACCGGCCCTGAGCACACTTTTATATTAGCTCAGTTCATTTTAATTTCCAGTCTTGGTCAGGAGCAGGAACCGTAAACAGTGCTTCAACTCTCGTTGTTTTGAACTCGTACTCCGATATATCATGTTCAGGTCGAAAATTATTTCGGATCTTCCCATTAAGAGGTTATCCTAAATCACTTGGCATAAGTTTCCATGCTGTAGACAAGTAAATAAAGCCAGAAATATTCACGAAGATCTATTCTCCAGCACGCTTTCTTCCCGTCTTTCAATTCAGCAGAGAACAACGTGCAAACGATTTGCCGCCTTTTCATACAATTGCTTCGTTTAAGTTGAAATGAAATGTCCAGATAATTTTTTTAACAAGAAAAAACTTTTTAGAATAGATTTAGCCAAACTTAAAAGCTGAGCTCCTCGGTTATCAACTTTGCCCTTTATTTAAATCTGAGTTTACGCGATGATCAAAAAATTTGTATAAAACCAGGACTTGAGCCCGCGATCATCTAGAAACCCCATCTGGTCAGCGGTCAACTTCCAAAATAGACGTGACCTCGATGAACTCCACATGTGAGCCCGCGATATGGTCACGTGATACTTTGTTTTGACAGCTGTCAATTGATCATAACATGGATGTCAAAGTTGTAAGCTCTGTTTACGTACGTACGGAGACACGTACGTATAGATAAGAAGAGATGGCATTCATCTGCTCCCCATCTCCCTCAGTCTATTCTCCCCCCCCCCCCACCCCCGGTCGGACCGCCTTGGGACTCCACTCCCCCTCCCCGAGAGTCTGTACGGGAGGGCGTGCGGGCGTACGCACCAAATTTTCTTGGCCTCATGGGTTTACCAAAATTCCTTACCCATGGTGCTCCGCTGGCGCGCTTCGCGCGCTGGAGCTCCGCTATAACATAGCAAAACGCGACCTTGTCACAACCTTCTCTCATGGGACAATTTCAAAATAATTGATAGACAAATTATTAAACATTTAGTTTAGTGGGAGGCGCGGTGGCCTAATGGTTAGTGGGCTGGACTCCGGATCGGGTGGTCCGGGTTCGAGCCCTGGCTGGGTAACTGCGTTGTGTTCTTTACTGCCTCTCTCCACCCAGGTTTATAAATGGGTACCGGCGAATTTACTGCGGCGAATTTACTGCTAGCATCCCATCCAGGGAGGAGTAGAAATACTCCTAGTCACTTCATGCTACGGAAACCGGAATAAGTTCCGGCCTGATGGACCACTAGGCTCCTATTCAGACTCTTAGTTTATCGATTCTTTAGCTCGAGGGAGCGTTTTTAATGTGCGTTCGTAAGAGGGGACTAAGGGTTGGAGGCTAGGAGCAGGTTTGAATAATACAGACCCCCCCCCCCCCCCCCCCCCCATGCAATAGGTCAAAACATCCAAGGAAAAATTATCTTGAGGCTGGTTAAGGTAATAAAATGAACCTATATTGTGCAGGGTTAAATAGCCTAAATACTGTATCATATAAACTCTTGTTCTTAGGCCATCGCAGTTTGATTAAAAAATAAGGCATATGCGGTGATAAACATGGTGAAATAACGCATTTTACTACACTTAACGTTTCTTATGCTAAGCAACATAGACATAGACATAGACATACTTTATTTAACGTGGACAAGTAGACGCTTAGCTGTTCGCTAGTTTCCAGGTGCTCCACGATTTAAATTAAGTAATGTACAACATTATAAAAACTTATTTACATCAGGCTAATTAAAATCGCTTAAAAACATCAAGTTAATTAAAAAAGAAGCCGAGCTAAGAGCGATGAAATACAATCAAAATGTATCAAACGTGAAAATCAGTTTGCCAGATCTTTTTCAAAGAGTCTTTTGAGCCTGCCAAGGAAAGAAAGTATAACCGTTAAACATTTTGACAACTATTTATATATTCTTTGTGCCACGCTCGCTCACATATCTATACATTGTTATAATGGGGGTCTGGAACCTAGACTGGGCTGTAGACCAATTTTCCCAGTCTAACAGTCAAACCGTGTAGTCTGATTTACCTGTCAACGGGGACAGGATGTCAGCTAAGTGAGCTGACAAATCCTAAGCGAAGGTGTTTACAAACGATACAACACGCCTATCATCTGCATGAGGCTGAATAACAACTTGGGGAAAACATGTAGGCTGTGTTGAATGCCGCAAAACTTTCGTGAAATACGCCCCATGCAATACCGCAGAATATGCAACGTCTTTCTGGGCTCCTGATTGGCTGAATTCTGGAAAGCATGGGATAAAACTTAATAAAAACCCATGGGGGCTATTATCAGAAGAAGTTTTTTCTGGGTGGGGGGGGAGTGGCTAATTATCGGAATTTTACGGTAATCTCCGATTTCCTTTTCTTGGGATATCCCGATTTCTTGAACCAGTTTTTGTTTCCTTTGGAGATTCAAAAACCGGGCTGCCACCATAAACTATAGGGAGTGCCGAGATTTACAATTATGATTAATAAAACAGTAACGAATTTTCTTTTTGTCTATGTACAGTTGACCCAATGACAGTCGTAACATCAGTTGCTGCTACTGCTGGAACACTGGCATTCTTTTTCGTCCCATATCTCGTCTGGCGGTTAGTGACAAGACAAAATAATAATAACAATAACGAAAGACGACATTTGCTGGGTAACGAAGCGGTCGACCAAGTGAATTACCCAATTCAAGAGAGCTCGGCCGGGCGGTCCCAGCCACTGCCCATTGGTGCATCGCATGTCGAAGCTGATTCTAATGTACAAACTTAGGCATAATCTAGTAGACATAACCACTGAAGAACACTTTATACCAAACAGTGAAAAAAGAACACGCAACAGCCATGCTTTTAAGTATAGGATGCCAAAAGTATCTAAGGACGTTTTTAAGTTTTCTTTTTTTCCTAGATCAATAACAGAGTGGAACTTACTACCCGCTGACTTTGTGAAAAGTCATTATCTGATTTTAAATTAAATTTAGGGAAGCATGTGAAATAAGTAAAGTAAATTGTAATTAAGAATTATTATTAAATTATCCTGCTATTTGACATCGGTTTTATCTAATTTATGCATATGTACATATTTTGTATTTATTTTGGCTTTTATTTATAGTTGATGTGATGTCTTACAAGATTTTATCAACTTTTAAATGTAGATGTAGAAAGCTGATATCAACGTTGTAAGCGCGCGTGTTTGAGGAACTGTTGTTAACTCGTTTTTAGTGTTTTACAGTTTTCTTTGCGGTGATGATTCCAATATCGCCTCCCGCTTCTCCTCTGAAGTAAGGCCTTTTTAGACGTCCATTACAATGGATTTGGGGAGCAAGGTAGCTCAGTATTAGCGAGATCAATCTCAATTTCTTAAAAAATACGAAATTAAGTTCTTGGTTTGTAATATGAGCAATAGACCGCAGTCTTACCTTCAGAAAGGTACAGTCTTAGCTTCAGGGAGAAAGCTTGAACCTTTCTTTATCATTGACCCACTCTTGTTCAACGTTAGCGTTAGAGGCTTCGGTGAAAAGATTTTACGAACTAGCCTCTTGCGCAGAAGTCTTTGGGCTCGTCACGAGCCCAAAGACGTCTGCGCAGCAGGCAAGAACACAACCGACAAGTTCAGCTTTTAATTCTTCAGGTATGTCATTGACTTCTCTGACTTTTTCGCCAAACAAGACCGCTACCATGACTTCAAGTCACTTTGCGTTTAAGTTTTGTATCGGTCGTTTTTTGTCGCAAAATTAATTCACGAAACTCGTCGACATTTGTTGTTTTGTTTGCATTCATTCTCTTCAAGACCTATTTCTTTGTTATCGGACACGATTTCGTTAGAAGCAGACAGAAAATCTTTGCGTGGTCTCTAAAAATAGTTTTCGTAGTGCAAATTTACGAAAAGCTGTTTGAACCATCGTTAGTTAAAAGTTTTTTTCGTACGAGGAACACAACAAGCCATCCCGAGCGGTCAAGATGGCTCCAGCTTGACCGCTCGCAGAGCCTGTCGTATAATAAATCGAATTATTGCGGTAGTAGTTGCATATAATAATAATCAGGCTGGGTAAATACAGGTACTTACAAAGCTTACATTCACAGACAGAAGTACAAGTTTGCCTTCGCATGCCTTTGAGGCGTGATAAGACGGCGTAACTTAATTCGATAATATATCCTTTCATAGGCAATAGACTGTTGGACCATATTTTCGGATACTTTTAGGGTTTTTGTGGGAAGATTTTAAAATTAGTTTTTTGGGGGTTCTTATCATATTTTGGGGACATTTTATTAACTTTGGGATATTTAAGGTGTAATTTGGGGTATTTTAACAATGAGGTATTTTGGGAATTGTTTATCTAAAGCAAATAGCGCTTATCCACGTAGTTAACCGAAATAGCTGTCAAAGAACTAATGGTGAAATTAATATTCGATTATTTTCAATTTGATATTAGATTGTTTCAATTCTAAAATTATGGTTTTAAACTACTAATATATAGATTCTCGCTAAAAGATCACTCCATTGCGGGAACGGATATTTCAAACAAACGCATTAGTTCTTTGATAGCTATTCAAACATATTTATTCAGAGCTTACTTGTGTTTACTTGTAAGTCGGTTACATTTATCTCTATTTATTCGGTTTATCATAATTTGCAATGATATCTTATTCTTTCTCGGTTATTTATATCGTTTTGGCAGAATTGTATTATCGGTTCATGGAATTACGGCTATATTTCAATTTCAATGTAATTGTTATTGTCCGTCGCATTTAAAGAAACAACTCACTTTACTTGAACGTTGACACAGTCGACCGGCTTTTATAAACAGGAAATATTACTTTTAGTACGATCTTTTATGAAGCCGTAAAACAGGACAAACAACTACAACTCATCTGTGTTTACGTTATTTTCATTGACAAACTTTAGTTTATTTCGTAAGGGTGATCTCAGCTGTTGTATTTTCCGATGAGGCAGTTGCTTGCAACGTTTAGTTTGTTTTACAGTGTGGAACTTTCGCACTTCGTAGTTCCGATCCGCATAGTAATGAGTTCCTCAGAGCAACGATTACTGTTCTCAGTTAGTCATCCTTAACATTGATATTCCTTAAAATACAGATTTTTGCACAAGTAAACAAATCAGGCAAAGTTTTCGATTCATTTGTTCTCGCCGGCCTAAACAGCTGAGGCCACCCAACTTATCCATAACAAAGAAGTTTACTTTTATCTTTTAATTAAAATGAGCACTTATGATCATAAATAGAGCTCGGATAATACCGTAAAGCAGATTGTTAAAGATTGTAAATCGACAGTTAGTAGTTGGTTTTAACAACACACAACCAGACCGATTAAAAGACCTGCCAGAAGAACTCCGTGTGCTGATTCATTCCTGTTTTTCCAAATCTGCCCCGCGACAAGACACTCATTTATTTACCGTTTTTTTTTCATCAAAAATGTTACGTGCATAGATCCTATTTGTTTTAAAGGGCCTTAAGCACGATTATACGCATGTGAGGTCTTAACTGACACTGAAAGTTTTTTGACCAAAAGAAATCGCAACAACTCAGAACTACTATGAACGTCTGTAGCTATATAAAATTTCAGATGTCCGTCTGCCCATCTTCTCTTCGTTTTTTTTCTTCTTTTCTTTAGAAACAAGGCGTCGTCCCGAGCCGCTTAGTGTTCCTTCTCTTGAAGGCATCAAATAATATATATAGATTTAGGCAGGCCTAAAAGCGGAGCTCCCTGACTCCCGAGTTAATCAATGTTACCAAATAACTAGCCACACTATTTCTAAGCTTATACAGTGGCCCATATAGGTACAAAATAAATTTTAATCGCTCATGGTGAAGCTTAATATCTTAAAAACCTCTCATGGTTTCGTTGACGGAAGCGACGTCAATATATTTCGTGCTTAACCCGTCTGACTATTAATTTCTTGCCTGTGACAGGTTCTCAAATTGAAATTGATGAGTGCATTTATAGAGTTCCTCACGTCCACACGTAGGTGCGCACACCAAAACTTAAGAAAAATTTTTTACAACGTTTATTGTACACTAATTAATACATCTCTATGAGTTATTCAATGTTAAAAAGGGCCTTGATCTTGTCTTGATTTACTACAAAACAGTCAGGGCAAAAACAAAATAAAGAAAAAACTACAGTGAACTTGCTGCTAAACACAGTCAAAATTAACTCAGGTCACGGCAAACTGAGAAAATCACACGGCAAAACAAACTCTGCAAATTGATGGCGTCGGTTTTGTAAGTCATTTTAAAGCAGTTTTTGTGTAAGAATTGTGACAGTTTGTGATTTTGGAAGTGGCGCACGCTAACTTACAATAAGCTTACAATGTTGTTTTGAACCGTCCTCTTTTCTTTGCGGTTTGGTTGCATGATTTACTAATTCGACTGTTTTATCGTACCGTTGCTAAATACTTAGCGAATTTTATGCAGAGAACTGAATAAATTTTCTTCATTTCTGGTAAGTAAATATGCGGTAGGCATAGTCTGAACTCACTCAGCATAGCACAAGTAGCTCGCAACGAAACCGGCGAACTATTCGTTTACGCATCTAAAATCGCGCGTACGAGATTTCAACACACTCACTGATAAGACAGACAAACAAATGCAAGCGAGTATAAAAATAGAGCAGTTGGATAATAGATCGCTTAAATATACTTTTGTGTGCAGTATCACAGTTATACTCGTTTTTGTTTAATGGATTTTTATTTACGTGTAATTTGTAATTTTCAAAGCGAAATCGTGATTGTGTTCCGTGAAGCTAAATAATTTAATATTGTTTTTAAAATCCAATAAGGAACATCACAGTTAACTCCACTAATTAAAACACAAAATAATTAGTCTAAACGAAATATTTATTTAACAAAGTCTGCATAAAATGTACAAACATGAACAGGTTTAAAAGTAGCATTAATGAATTATAAATATTTTCGGGGAACTCTGAAAACTGAGACAACTTCAAATTCGTTCATAAATGAAGTATAAACAGATTCTCGGCAAAAAATTAGACTTATGCTTAGTGCATGCATTTTCGTTTAAAACATGAAACTTTAAGGTAAAAAGCTGTTAAAATTACGAGTCTTAACGTTTTCGATATGTTTCATCATCATCAGACTCTGATGATGATCAAATAGATCGAAAACGTTAAGACTCATAATTTTAACAACTTTTTACCTTAAAGTTTTATATTTTTTTTTACTTTTATCGGCGAAATGTATTTACATTTACGTTTGTTATCTCATTTTTGGAAAAGGCTTGTAAATTCTACAGGGCAAAGCTTTCAAACCAGCCCAACAATATCGAAGAGGAACAGGCAGTTTCGATGTAACCATACTCCAACACCACCGACATATACATTATATGAATTATCAGCGAAGATCAATTTCTCTCTTTCCATCGGTGTAGCCTTTAACAGTCTTTTATCCTTCACTGCAGTGAAGTTTATCGGCTCTGAATTGACTTTTAGTTGAACTCAATTAATTTTCAGACTTGCTCAGCCGCAGGTCGAATCTTAGACATCAACTGTCGCTCTTTTTTACTTGTAGTCCGATATATCTTGTTTAAGACGGCAGTTATTTTGGGACTTCCCGTTAAGTGGTTGTCCTAAATCATTCGGCATAGGTTTCCATGATATAGATGAGTAAACAGAGCGAGAAATATTCACGAAGATCTATGTTCTCCAACAGCTTTCTTCGCGTCTTTCATTCAGCAACAGCGTTCCAATGATTTTGCCGCCTTTTCCTGCAATCCCTTTGTTTAAGCTGGTATTAAGTGTTCAGATCATTTTTTTTGGATGTGAGAAAAAATCTCTGAAGTATATAAAAACTTGCCACGATGACCATGAAAACTGAAACGCATGGTTTTCCTTTTAAGCAATCTCGCTCTTTATTATTCCACCACTGCGCCATTTTACAATATTGGGTCAAGAGAACGCGCAAAATATGACACATTATTACATTGTAGAACAAGGCAGAAATACGGACAGAAAGCGGAGCAACAAAATAGCCGGACTAAACTACCCAAACTTTGACTAATGGTTGAATAATAAATCCCTTATTCGATGGTTTAACATATTATACGTGCAGACATTTTGGTCATTGCTCGTATTTAAACTCGCCGCTACGGGGCTCGGAAAAATACTACGCAACTGGCAAAATATCCGTGAGTGTTATATGTTAAGGTGCATGTATTGTTATTTTTCTTGACGTGTTTAATATTTATGGTTCCTTCTATTTATTAAAATGTATATGATTTGTAGCGAGATCAGATATCATGAATTCAGTGTATTGTGAGTGAACAAACAAAATTAGATTAGATGTAAAAAGTTGACGAATTAAGCCTGGTTCACACTAGCGACATAACGACATAACGGCAAGGTCACGCAAATGCAAAAACACCTTATGTTGATGTTTTATGTTACCAGTGTGAACAACATAACATAACGACATAGTAGGAACATAATGATATAAGCACAAAGACTTAAGGAAAGAACTGAAGTTTTCTTTATGTCGTTATGTCCATGTCGTTATGTCGTTATGTCGCTAGTGTGAACCAGACTTTATTGTAAGTAACAGTTATCTTTCATACGAATTGCATTTTTTCATTAAACGAGTTAACCAAGATGGGGGTTATTCTTGTGAGTTTTTTTACATAATATATTGAGTATAATTTACTCATGCATTGAGTAAGCTGTCAGTTTATTCATTTGGCTTGAGCCCTGTTAATCAGTATACTGAGTGAAGTTTACTCATGTGCGAGTTATTTTACTCACACGTGAGTAACATATACTCAGAATATTGGGTACAATTTACTCATGTGTGAGTTATTTTACTCATGTGTGAGTCTACTCACGTTGTTGAGTTCACTTTACTCATCACTAATGCTTCCGTTTACTCAAAATATGGAGTCATTGTGGATTCAATGTCTTACTCAATATTTTGGGTTAAACTTAATCGACGTTTTTTGCAGTGTTATTAGCCTTTCTCAGCTCAGCTGTACAGGCCCGCAAATGATCCCCAAATTGGACCGCAAATGATCCCAGGACCGGAAATGATTCCTGCAAGTGATACCGCAGAAAAACAGAATGGCGTGGACCCCAACAAAAGTCTATGGATGTATAAATTTTTTAATTATCCTAAGTGAAGATTAAAGGCAAGAACCTCAAGCAAGAAAGCAGCCGCAGAAGAAGATAAACATACCACGCGAAAAAACAAAATTAACAGTACACGTAACTATATAAATTTGCACCGCAAAAATGAAGAGTCTTCAAAGATGCCTCTGCTGTGTAATTGCCCCCGCAGGGTTGTGGCCCAGAGGCCAAAACCCGAGGAGGAATCATTGTAGTCCACGCAAAAGTGGGCGCGCAAATAGTATCGGGAGTTGTGCAGAATGCCCGCAAGTGGGTATCGGGAGGTGTGATAAAATTCCCTGTACGGTAATTGGTCAATGATGAGGTCAATGATGATGACAGCCCATCAGCGCAAGCAAGTACGCACGCGACAAGGTATCGAAGGCGAAAGATACAGAGTTTATTTGTCCAAGAACCATTACGAACATATCTACAAATTTGTACCCGATTAACGATAAGCAAGACTCAGTCCAAAACCGCAACTTGCCAAATACAAACTACTTGACCGGATAAAAGATTCGATCAGTCTTCCGGCATTTAAAGTGCATATGAAGCGAAATTTATTTCGACCGTTTTAAGGTTTTCAATATGTATACAAAACCACTGTAAATTTAAAACTTCTATCCAACAAAGATCTCTGCCATTTTGCTGGGGTTTAAAATGCCCAATTTCCGATCAAAAGTGTCCGGAGACTGGATCGAGTTTTATCCAGATTGTGATGTCACGTTGGTTGCAAAGGTTTTGATTACACTCCGCGTGTCTCAATGAATCTCTCTCAAACACAGAAAAATGTCTAGTGACGAGTCCGAATTTAGCGTTTCCTACGACTCTTCGGGTAGTGAAGGTAGTAGAGAAGAACCAGACGAAGATTACGATGTAGTCTGCAACCAAAGTGACGTCACGAGTTAGTTTGGCCGCGCGATTCGAAGACCATTTTTGAGAGCAAAATGCGGTAACTTTCATGAGTTATAAAGTCATCAGTTTGTTTCCCCACAATCTCAAACTTTCAGATATTTCCTTTGAGATGTCAAACATTGGAAATATGCATTAAAAGTTTCGCTTCATATGCACTATAAATGAAATTTGTAAGTGAGACTTGTCAGGAAGGAAAAATAATTCAAAAGAGTTTTTGAGATCATAGTAATTAAAACTCACGGCAGGCGTTTTCACCGACAGAGGTGAGAAATCTTTCGGCATCCGTTTCGAGCTCAGCTGTCAAGTTGGTCATTGTTGCTTGAGTTCTCAGCCCTAATATCTTGAAACAAAAAATCTGAAAACAGTTGGTCTCAATTGGTAGTTTAAAACGTTTGGCTGTTACTTAAGTTTATCATAACTGAGATCATTCATTACAGCACAAAAGGGCAAAATGATCTCAGGAAGTTGGAGAGGCGTTCGTGTAATTAAATTTACGCGGTCATTTATCTTTTAGAATTTTGGCATAATTTGTTGAAGAAGAGAGAGCCAAAAACCACATGATACAACACGAGAAAAATTAGAGTGTTTTCTTTTGAACTATCACAAGACCACTCCAAACAGAAAACTGATTTTCAATCAATTTAGAAAATAGCAAGAGTGTTAAAAAACAAAACCGCCATTAAAGGGATTCAAGTCGACAATCGTGAAATAAAAGTAGCACAATATGCTGACAACACCATCGTCTTTGTCCGTGATAGAAAATCGGTTCATGAGCTTCTTGATTTTCTCAGAGAATTTAGTGCGCACTCTGGGTTAGAAATAAACACAGCTAAAACTGAGGCAATGTGGCTAGGACAATGGAAAAATAACCAAGACACTCCATTTGGTTTCAAGTGGCCAAAAGAGCCAATACTTTCTCTCGGAATTGTCTTCTCGCACAACCAAGCTGATGCAGACGAACTTAACTTCGGTGCCAAAATTAGAGACTTAGAGAAAACTCTTCTCGTTTGGCAGAAAGAAAACTAACACTATATGGAAAAATTAATATCGTTAAAACGCTAGGTCTCTCTAAACTGATTTTTAATGCTTCGGTTTTACACATTCCGGATCACTTTACAGAGGAAATTAACAAGATCACGTTTAATTTTATTTGGGACGGTAAACCTTCTAAAATCAAAAGAACAACCATAATAGGTGATAAAAAAAAGGCGGACTTAAAGTGTGTGATTTCTCAATTATGAACAAAGCATTAAAGATCGCCTGGATTAACAGAGTTCAGCCTCAATCTTCTGTCGCATGGAAAGTTATTCCAGACCACTTCTCAAGACTACATGGCAACCTTGCTTTTTTAACAACCTGTAGTTACGAAATTAAGATGCTGAAGCTCAATAACCTCCCTGACGTTTATCGGTCAATACTAGAATACTAGCAGTATTTTAAAACATTAGGCTCAAACGAAACAGACTTCAAAGATGAAATTCTATGGAACAACCGTAACATTTTAATTGACAAGAAGCCAATTTTTTATAGAAATTGGTTCACTCAAAACATTTTTCACGTGCATCATTTATTGAACGAACACGGTAATTTCTACGAACTTGCAGAATTCAAATCCAAATTTAACCTGAATGTCCCGTTTACTGCCTTCTACGGTCTCATCGACGCCATTGCTAACGCATGGAAATATAAAATAAAACAGCCCTTCCAAATCGACAATAACACAACAAACTGTAACACAACCCTGTCCACAAGTTCAATTTATTATACTATCTTGACAAGCCACTTTGTACCACCAACCTCTCAAAGTAAAATTCTGCGTCACGGCTTTACCGAAAACAATGTTCAGAAAGTTTACTTACTACCTTTTAAGATTACGAAAGAAGTTAAAATCATAATGTTTCAATTCAAAATTATACATAATATACTACCTACTCAAATGAGCTTATACCGTGACGGTTTTTCAGAAAACGATAGATGTCCTCTTTGCAAAAACGAAATACAAACCTTGAACCATTTATTAGCTACCTGCATCAAGACGACTTCCTTTTGGAAAACGTTTCAAAATTGGTGGTACGAGAAAACACACAAAACAATTCGCGTAAATGAAAGTAAAATATTGTGCGGCTTTTTTGAAAAAAAAAAAAACAACTCACTGGCAGGCCCTAAATTACTTACTTCTACTAGCGAAATATCACATTTTCTGCACAAATGGTCAACAAGATGAACTTTGTTTCCAGAGCTTCCTCAGTATTACGGGTAAAAGACAAATTGGAAATACTTGGGGAGATCGCAATTGCAAAAAATTCATTAGAAAACTTTCAGCTAACATGGACCTTCTTGCGGTGATTGTACGCAAATTTTTGCTTTCTTGGAGACAAATACTATATAACGCGTGTAAATCATAGTTGTAAGTAAATAGCGCAGTATTGTGTGAGTAATCAAAACGTTTTGTATGTGGCGATTATAACTAAGTATGCGTATAGGGTACCGTATTTTCTCAATTAAACGCCCCCGGCGTTTATTTCAAAATTGGCCTTGTGGATCCGGCGTTTATTTGAAGCCGGCATTTACTCGGGGCCCGGCGTTTATTAATGAAGTGCAATTTTCTGTCTTTTTTCAAGTTTTTATTATCACCCATCCTCCGAGACCTAGGGCAATTTGTCAACGCAGAACGAGTTTTCCCTTCGTACCTGAGTCTGTGCGTTATCAGTAATGAGACCTAATGACAACGCGAACATGTTATGCTCTTTTTTAGTTGTACAGCTTCCATTCTTGTTCTGTTAAGCCGGACGTTTCCTTTTGAACGTTTATTAAGATTATCAAGATACCATAGCGTACTAGTACTATTTAATATGGCAAAAGTCAACTTGTTGGTTCGAACGCAAATAAACGCCGGGGCCTCGATTAAACGCCTCGGGCGTTTATTTACAAAACGACCGTTTTGACCCGGCGTTTATACGAGGCCGGCGTTAAATCGGGGTCCGGCGTTTAATTGAGAAAATACGGTAACTGCAATATTGTAATTAATGTAATGTATCGTATTTTGTAAGAGACGTAAGTAATAGTGTACCAAAAATATTCTTCTGTAAGTAATGTACGGTAATTAATGTTAGTGCTATTTTTTTCTGTAAGATATATTTTTTTGTGTGCATTATTATTATTAATAAAAAAAATTAGAAAATAGAAGGGTCAAAATATCAAGAGAAAGAATAGAGTGTAATAACGGTGCGCTGAGAAAAAGAAAGAATAACAGCGGGTGCAGCTGTAGTGTCAACTACCTCTAGTTATAAACCACTCTAATATTTTCCTTGCACACTGCTTGGACTACTTTGCACACACGGGCTTCCATAGGGAAGCGCAAAAGATTTCTACATGCGGAGATAATGACGCATTCGTAATTTGTTAATTTCTTGTTAAATTAGCAGAATAAATAAATGCAAAACTATGGTCTAACAGTATAATTAACTCAAAGCAGGCCGCACAAGCCTGTCAAGAGCAGCTTGATAAACAACATCCGGCGAACAATGCTCTTTGATACCGATTGACACGTTTAGTGGCCTAGTCACATCCGCATTGATTAAAATACTATAACAAACTGCCAAACTGGGCAAACTGTATACGGCTAACAGATAAGCCAAGACACTGCAAGCTTTTACAATTTGTATTCGCAAAAGGGACATCAATCGCTTAATGGACACCGGCTGCAAGGGTTGCACCCTATGCTGCACATTTCTGCACGGCATTTCGAAACCTTTTTCTGCTTCTTAAAGGGGCTTTGTCACGGATTTTAACAGATTTTTGAACAGCCAAAATTTGTAATTGTGTCAAAGGAAACCAAAAAATAATAGTCCATTTTTATTAACAATTGCTATATTAGAGCACAGAAACTGTTAACAGAGCTCCTTTAACTTATAATGGGAAATGAAAAGGCAAGTGTAATTCTAAGTATGTTTTTGGCAAGTCGACGCAACGACTAAGGACATTTTCTTAAACGTCTGCGCACTATTTCTCGAGTTCATCATAAAAAAGTACTAATATATTTATTTGATACTTTTCACAAATGTTAAAACTAAGTTTCTGCCTAAATTCTTCATTGAAAATTTTTGTTAGCGATATTTCAATAATCATAGAAACAGGTCAATCAACCAAGCTGTATTATATTACATCGGATTGCTATCAAAAAGCCGCTGTCTCTTCAAACTGTCAGTGCGGGCTCGGAACCTCCGCCACAGAACTACTACAACAACGACAGCAACAATCACTCCAGTAACAGTATTGTTCCCGTGTCTGAAGGAAAGATAGTTATAGGTGAATTTTAAATAAAACGATATAAAAATTATTACGGAAGGAAAAAGTTAATTCGCATAACATAGATGACGTCCATCACAAAGGGAATATCGAGGTGATACCAGCTTAATTTGATTAGTTTCTATGAAGTATTCACATCCTGGAATTAAATCTTTATTCTCCCCTTATTGTCTCGAATCCCCTCCTTTTGTCTTAATAAACATTACCTTACACTGTGTAAAAACCCATAAAGGCATTTTAAGATTGCGGAAAATGTCTAAAAGGCTATGCAGATATGCTTCTCAAAGGTTTAAAGGCGATACTGCTCACCTTGACCGAATGAAAACCCTTTTCTTTACGAGAGTGCAAGATAGAGCTGGTTTTATTCCTACCATCAACTCGACGATTCAAGGATAAAAAAAAACGTCTTATCAGTCACATGAAGTTGAAGAAACACAAGCTTTTTGATTGAAGTCAGTAGAGGTAGCTGACGTGGCTACATGGTGGTTAAACATTGCAAAGATTCTGACCAAGATTCTTAACGATTCAACCGAGCGTTTGATATTCGCTCATGTGACAATTCGACGCTGTCACTGCTCAGTCAGATTGTTTGACAAATTAAATATCACAGATCAATTATTTTAAACATCTTGTTGCGCTCGCTAGATTTCTAAAGTCTCTTCTAATAGGATGAAGTCTTCTTTACAAGTTTGGCTTTTAACGAAACGATAAGGAAAGACAATTTTTTTATTTATCATCTTGTTCTTCTATCGTCGTTCCCAACTGAACCTCAGCTTTGATAGAGTCTGGAGGAGAAACTGAGGCGGCTTCATGCCACGATGGGCAGCGGTTTCGACAGGCACAGTAGTGTTCCCGGGAGTGTTTAATGGAAAAGATCTGTTTAAGAAAAGTGCATAGTGATAGTATTGACCACTTAACAATATTCTTTAGTAATTTGTATATGTAATAGGGCTACATGCTGTCCAATTTGGAAATAAATGGATGAAAAAAATTCCGAGGACAGCCAAAATTGGACGAGGCCGTAGGCTGAGTCCAATTTAGCTAGTCAGTCAATCCAGCGTAAACAGTTATGTCCAGAACGCAAAAAGCCTACAGTAATAGCAAGAATAGCATAGCATCTGCAACTAAGTGAAAGCATTGTCTTCACAAATAAAACTTAATAAAACAGTGCAAATTTATTCACCTGAGTTTGTGAAGCTTGCTACATGGTGAAAACACAGCTTCGATCGATGAAAGTCGTAAACAAAGTGACACTTTGTAATTGTCCTAACGAACTTAATAACTTCTTGAATCTTACATCCTCCTTTCCACTATCTGGTTCGTATTCGTCGCATTGCAGCGACAAACGACAAAGAATCGCTTCTGCGTAGCTCAGATCATGGCGAGGAACAATTTTACCTTCCAACTTACTCGCTTCGCTACGCTGCACTTACGCTCAGCCAAGTTTTCTTTTCTTGGAGGTGTTTTGGCTTTGGTTTTTGCTTCTTAAGTTAGCACTCTTCTTTTCTGACAACGTAGGAATTTCTCATTTTAGTCACTGCTACTGAAACGATCAAATCTCCCTGATAAAATTCCGCCATTGCATGTCAACTTACAGTTTACAGAGCAGACGCTACGCTTTGTGCTGATTGGCTAATCTCTATCACATGTCGTTTTTTCTTGCATTTGATTGGCTGAGAGAAACTGTCCTATTTTTCTTAAATTGGACAGCTTGTGCTTAAGCCCTAAGTGAAACTATCCAAATTTATCCTAAATTGGACAGCTTTCGGAAATTACAAGATAGTAGTTGTGCCGGCTAAATAGGGGTGAAAACAATAAAAGAACGCTCATCGGGACGGCAGAAAGGTGGTCGTGGCCGCTTAATAGATGTGGCCGCTTAAAAGGGGTTTTGTTTACAGTATTATACTGACAATTGTTTTGACTTTAGTAACTGGCCGCTTAATAGGGAGTGGCCGCTAAATGGGTGGCCGCTTAATAGGGGTTTGACCATGTTGACTGTATTTCGCTTGGAATCCCTCAACATTTGTAAAGAATACTCTCAAGAAGCTTCTGGGGCGGGACATTATAGTGTATTTACGACTGAACCCCTCTATCCATTTTACAAAATCTCCCCTTCCGTCTGGCCATTAAATCTGTTTTGTACTAGGCGGCTATTCCCTTTACCTACCCCCAGAAGAGTTGATTTTGTCACCACCTAGTCATCAACGAAGGTTTTGAATTTCGCGCTCGGAAATTGGCTACACGTCGGTTCTTTCAGACCTTTGTTGTGGTTACAAAAGACCTTCAAAGCTGAAAATAATTCAAATTCCCATTAAAGGACGGTTTTGCCGTGCCATTGTCTAGCCAAAATCAAACCCAAGTTTGATATGGTACAAATCGACTCTGGCCAGTCAGAGAATGAAGATCGTATTGCGCTATTCCTATTAATGTGATCAGGCGATTAGTTCGTGCCTTAGCTGTGCGTTGTTCCATTTACAGATGCACTCCCACTTCCAGCTCTCTGTTAATAAACGTAGTGGAATTAACTCCCCTTGTGGAACCAAATCGCAGAGTTATTTAAGTAAATTACGACTTAGAAAGGTATTTTTTGCTGCATTTTTTGCATTAACTCTTGACCATTCTCATTTAACGCTGCTTTTTTCCAGTCCCAATGATCAAGTTACAACCCCAGCGTTGCGAATCCCATTTCCCAGTGCAAAAATAGGCAAATCCCAGCTCCTGTTGTAATTTTTTAATTAACATAATCTTCTTTGTGTGTATATGCAGTTGACCCAATGGATCTAGTTATTCCAGTTGTTTCCAGTGCTGGAACTGCCGTTTTGCTTTTGGTCATATTTGTCATCCGTGGCATTGTAAAAGAACGAAACAATACTGGAAATAATGAGGAACGGCGGCATCTTCTGGAAAACGGTGAGGGCGACCGACATGTCCAAAACCCAATTCAAGAGAGCTTAGCAGAGTTGTCACGGCCAGCGCCAATTGGCTCATCGCACGGCAAACGTTAGAAGAATGCAAGTTAAGGACTTATTGTTAATTCGTGTTTAATTTTTTTTAGAATTTGACATACTGTCACCTACTTGACTCAATATTGTGCGTCTGCTGTAGCTCAGCATGTAAGTCTGGTTTTAGTCGCCTTATTTCCCACGACCCAAGACTTTTTTGTCAAGGTCGCTCCGTAAGCCACGATGTTAGGCAGTTCTCTCTCTTCTGCCTTGTGAAATATTTTTTCAGGCTTTCACACCCTTTAGTGATTTGAAGCACGTACTGTGCTGATTCAAATTAGCAGCCTCTTTTTAATACGATCCAAACGTCCTTCTTTAAAAGCCCCTATAAGAATTTTCGCAGTTTGATATATGCGCTCAGAAGATATAAAGTAGGTCAGTTGAAGCTGAAAACGACTGGTTTTTTCATGATGGTGTTAGGCTGTCAAGGGGTTTCCTTTCTCTATAATTAAAATTGAAAGGGTCCCAGTCGAGTTGTACAGATTGCGATACTGTAGATAAAATAGCATAGAATAGAATAATATTTCTCTATAGTGCTTACGAGGAAATCAAATTTCTTTGGAAACGTATCGAAAACATACTCTTACGTGTAGCCAGTATATTTAGAGGCTCCGTAACTTGAAAAACGGCTGGAAGGTTTTCAAGTAATTAATAAAAGTAGTATTCGATCTGAATGAAACATGGAAGGAAGGAAAATGAAGGAGCCAAATTTTAGGAAGAAGTTTGAATTTTTGACAAATAAACAAAATAGCGTTCATGTATCATTTTGGGGAGGGCAACTAGCCAATGTTTAGCGCTTTGTGTACTGTTGTAGTAGATGCTGCAAAGAATAGCGATGAGAATTATTACATATTTTTAAGCCGAAACTCGCGAGTATTTCCCCTTTCATAGGCACGAGCGCGCACTCGTGTCCCTTCAGTGATAGTTGGCTTGTTGCCCTGCCGATAGACACCTCGAGCTCGCAATAAAAAAAGTTAATGAGAGAACCAATCATATGGGGATATGCCATAGAACAATATGAATGTCTGAATAAAGCAGTTTACACTACTATTTATAAGTTAAGTTTGTAAGAAATCGTATATATAATTCATGCACAATGTCATGTTACTGCATGTCAGCTATTCGTTTTGACTAACAGTAACGCATCACTGTCAAAGTATTTCTTGCACGGAGAGCATCGCACGGGATAACGCGATAGTCGCAGGTTTGAATCCTGCTGAATAATCGAGTCAGAAGGTTGTTCTGCAAATGACAGCTTAGAAACGCCCACAATTTTGTTGTCGGTTGCGAAACAAGGATTTCTTTTCACCAATACGTTATGATTTTTTTGCAGATTTTTAACATGGTATGTCAAGTCGCAGCCTATGTTGTTAGAACATTTTGTATAAACAGATCTCCCAGATGTGTTCCTGCCCTTATATACGCCAAATAAATCCAGTAACTCGGAAATTGAACCAGGATCTTTTTCTAATGGTTAAAACAGGCCGATTTGTACATTCAAGGACGACGGCGACGCACTTTTCCCTTTCGTAAACCGTCGATGCCTTTTTAGCGAAATGGACTTTTTCTTTCAGCTGAAATGAAAGTTAACAAATGTGCATGTCACTACCCAGGATAGAACTGTGGTCAAGCGGAATATAAAGTTATTTTTAACTTCTGCTGTTGTTGAACGACGTTTCGTTGCTCATATTCCATTCTTGCTTGGTGCGAATGTTCTCGTTACTGTTCATTGTTATTAATTATATATTGATTTATTACATTCCAGGTGGAGATGTACCAGATGGCAAGAATGGGCACTCAATAAAATTTTAGAAACATGTGTGTGTGTATTGTAATGAAAGTTTATCAAAACCCAGAACCTCTGGCCTGCCAATATCCCTCCCTCGCCACTAAACCGCCACATTGATCCGCCAAACCCCAGAAAAATTTAATTATGTAAGGTGTCCTTCTTTAACTGTCACATCTATAATAGATGACCCTAATCTAAGCATAAATCTAACTTAGGTCTAATCATAGCCTTATCAAGGCCTTAATCAGAGCAGTTTCACCCTAGTCCAGGCCTGTCAGGCCTAAGCTAGAAAAGATATGGCACCGTCTATTACGAAAAGCTTGGTTACCAATGATGGCATTGGCCGTTTGCATGATAAAGACAAACATGACGAGTGCCTTTTCTGAAACATGGATCCGAGGCTTAGGCCCTTGGGGAAAAAAGCATTCAAGTAAACAATAAGGACTCAAATTAATGACTGGCTCCAAGGGAAACAGTAAGTCTTGTTTCCCCGAGGTCCCAGGGAACATTGAGGGTCGATTTTGATTCGATTTTTGATTATCAGCAATGAAGGTCGATTTTGATTATCAGCTAGAAGTTTCAGAATTCGCTACCGTGGTTTATTTTTTATTATACAACAACCGAGTTCCTGCGCGCATTGTGATTGGCTGATGCCTGTCATCTATTAGAGTACAGACGCACAAATGACGTCACTGCGTTGTGTGACACGCGCGCGTGATCAGAGTTCATAGTCCAAGTCAGTCTTCTCGGCAAAGTTTTTCAAAACTTGCAGCGAAAACAAAAGAGAAAATTCAGCTTAATTATAAATGTACACAGAGGAACAATCCACCAAATACTCTACAACTTTCGAGACATTTAACTGGGCTAAACAAACTTGAAGTAGACAGTGACTGATCTGAAAAATTATCGAAAGTTGTAAGTGTTTGTCCGATGCTCGAGTAGTTTGACGACGCTACGGGAAATCCATGAATGGCAGTTGAACGCCGTTGAACGCTTACCTTAGTTAAAGCTTACAGAGTACAAAGTCTACAAAGGGAATAAAGGTCAGTTTCTTTCGCTGACATTTTATTTTTCTTTCATATTGCGTATTTTAAAATCAGTTTAACAGTGCTTCGTGATTACGGAAAACTATCTCGAAATGAAAACAACCTACAATCCTAGCCAAAAATAGTTGGGTCACTTCGAGTGGGTCACGTAAACCCCTCCCCCCCCCCCCCCCCCCCCCCCACACACACACACACACACACAAAAATGTTGGAAAATATTGCACTTTTGTGAACTAAAAGACCAAAAAATCACTGATTTTCAACATTGTAAGTGGGGGGAAGGGGAGATCGTGTACAGTGGCCCAATATTATTGTCTAGGATTGTAGGCTCACGGTAGCGGCGCTTTTATAATAGCGATACTGAAGTGTACAGAAGTCTTGTTATTGTATAAAACAAATAGATTCCAATTTGCGGTGCGTCTGTTCAGTTATAGATCACAGAAGACGTCAAAATGTGGTAAGAACATCAGTGACCCACTCGCCTAGCGGCTCGTGGGCCACTTTTTTGTTCTTACCACATTTTGACGTCATCTGTGATCTATAACTAAACAGACGCACGGCACAATGGAATCTATTTGTTAACTACATTTATCAACTGCCAGTTAATAATCAAGTGTTTCACTTGGCGGCCGACGCGAACTATATCGTAACTGGCCTATTTATGTAGCAATTTCTTGCCACATTAAACTATTATTTCATGTTATTTGATGCAAATGCTCTTTTAACATTACATAATTTGTAAACAACAATAATTTTCAGGGTTACTTCCTTCAATTTTTTTTTATGTTGAAAAATTCCAGGAAAGATTGAATATCAGAGCAAAAATAGAATGACCGTTGTGATTGGCTATCTGTAGTCGGGTAATTCCCCCGCAATAGCTGCGATCTAATCTTTTTTCTATAGTCCCAGCAGTAAACTATGAAATATTCGTTCACCGAGTCTCGCTTTTTGATATCATAGAAAACAATACGAGGAGGTTGAGAACGTGGAAAGACTGATTAATGGAGATCCAATTGTAATAACATGAATGATAGTTGGAGGTAAGTCTGTTCCACTCTTGCTTTTGGGCACATATAATTTGTATTTCGAAGGGTATTACATTGTGCGTATGCAAAATAAAGTATAGAAAGCGAAAGTTGCTACTCAAAGCATCAACTCTTGGTTATATATTCTGGCAATCTCGAACAACAGTACAAATTTTGTACCTTAGTTTCTTGTCAGTAGTTTTCGTATACCAAACTTCCTAAGAATTATTGAGTTCAGTTTTGTGCAAATGAATGCATTCGTCATGCAAATTTCTTTCATCTTAGATCTGTGTTATTGAATATGTAAGATATTTCGAGCGGCTTTTTGAAATACTTGGAACTCTAAAGAGGCAGGAAAATACAGGTAGATACGGTATACCGAAAACGAAAGTGCAAATCACTCTTGGTTTATATCTGCTCTGGCAATATCGAACAACTGTCTTGAACAGTATAAAATTTTGTACCTTAATTTTTCTGTCTGAAGTTTCGCTTACCGCCAAAAACTCCTATTAATTTTAAAGAATAGGTCGACTTTTGTGTTGTATACATAGATTGTAATCGTCGCGCAAATTTTCTTTGTCGTCTGTGTAATTTATTCCACTAATTTATTTAGTCATCTTATCTCAGGCTTCGATGGCTTTTTTTCGAAATTTTCGAACTCAAAAGAGACAGGCAGGTACGGTATATTGACAAATGGTAATTTTTTTTCGCAGTTTCGATTTGGTCGTCGTTGCATTAAAATATCATGACCATTGTTTACTTTACCTAACAAATTTCGGGGAAACGTCCCACGACATACTCTGTCACGCAATCTTGAGTGACAAAAGAATCGGTTTGTCGAGTCATTTTAAAAGTCTGAGGGAAGAGAGTCAGAACGCAGGTTTGAGAGCGGAAGGATGAAGTTTACTGTAAGACATTTATCAGTGATATTTAAGACACTCAGAAGACCATCAGTTTATAGCATCCTGCATCCTTCCGTTATTCTTCCTCAGAGAATTTTATTTTTAGCTTTGTTCTCCGAGAATCAAGGATTCGTGCAGCTTTCGAGTACAGCCACGCATTATCGTCTTTGGATAGGAACCAAGTTTAAAATTAAAGAAGTCAACATTTCAACTATGTCGCCATTTAAGGAATGGGTAGCTCTAACAGTTATTGATAATTATTAACTTTTGTCAGAATGTTATTTTTAAAGCGCCAATCAGTAATTGAGATTTCCTATGTCTCCTTTTTACTATCAAAGTGTGTGATCCAGCTGTCATTCGCAAATTTGCTATCTTTGATTTTTCGAAAAACATTTTTAAAAATATAGCAGTTTTTAATACTTAGTTTTAAGAATATTAAAGGATTTTTGCTACTTCTACTACTTAAGCTAATCAATAATGAAAGTGACAAAAAGTGTCAACAGGTAGTACCATAACGAAATACGTGTTTCTATTTACTTGTGTTAAAGAGAACGTATATTCTAAATTGTTACCACTGCTTAGTTAAGTTGTTATTCTTGGTATTTGATACGATTGTTGAGTATTTTGTGGTTACGACACTAGTGATGTAAGAAATGACAGTTAATGAACGCATTTTTTTTTGCAGTAGCAAGTGGATGTCTTTGGGCTGGCTGAGGTGTCTTGTGTGTGTGGCCTTAGTACACGCCTCTTTTCAAAACGGTGGCGAAAGACCTGATGAAGACTTTCCAGCGACTTCGAACTTTTCCTCTTCCGTGATACCACCTTATCCCAACGACTGTGCTTGCCATGATCGAGATGGCAGGATTTACAACCTCGAACCACTTCAAAATACTGATGGGAATGCAAGGTTTGCAAGGCTGTTGCATAAATTGTGATCAATGGAAGCACCCCTTTTGTTTGCCGGCTTGTGTCAGAATACTATATAAACCTCTTCCTCTTATTCCTCTATGTTCATCAAAAGTACCGTACATGGGTGGTTTCAAAAGTGTTCTCCAGGCCCTCCATCAAACGAGCATAAATTGAACGCTATATTTCATATAGCGTATTTTATTTGTAATTTATACCTTGATTTCCCCATAAAAGTGTTTCGTTGCATGGGAAGTTTGTTAGGTAGTCCTTTTTCAGATGCGATACTAGCTTTCATCTTCCAGTGTCCCTTTCAAAAACAGATTAATTTAATACTAAGATTTCCTCGGGATTTCCTCGACAGCCTTACAGTTAAGAGTAAAAAATACCCAGGATATTCGTACGCCTACAACCCCTGCGGGACATTCAAGCTAGGACCAACAGATGGTGGCTGTCAGAGGGATGTAGCGGTAAGTCAGCAAATTATGAGTGTAGAGGAAAGCAAAAGTGCTTTATGTAGAACGGTAGTAGGGAAGGAGATTTAGTGGAAAGTTAGAGAAAGTGTTATAAACAGGCTACGATCTAGTTAAGGTATCAATAAATAACAAACATATACCCCAAAAGTGGCCAAGTTGAGCCAAAAGTAAGCTTTCACCCCGGGATTTTTTCAACAAGATCTGGTGGAAAGTGGCAACAGAGAGCCAGTTCGCTTGATGTACTGATCATCCATTGTATCTTGACTGCCATAGAATCATTAAGTCAGTTATCAGCGAGTTTTTAGACGTTAAGATCTCTGTCAGGTAACGCATATTTCCTCCTCACCCATTCACTGGCTTTCCTGAGATAAGGCCTTGGTACGACTTAGCCAATTCTAACCCTCTGTTTGTCACGCAACGCTACGCTCTCGGGAGACGAGGGTAACGTGACAGAGAGAGGATAAGAACTAAAATACATAGGTACGGTTCAGATAATAAAAAGTTATTTTAAAACACGCGGTTTGTGTTTTAAGGTTACAGATTATAAGGCCGCGTGTGTTAACAAATCTAGCTGAACAAATCCAGCTAGTGCTAGAGGACGGTGATCTTGGGATCTTCGGGTTAACAGACCAGCCCCCTGACCACTGAGCCATGTAACCCATATTCCACGGGGAATTTCTATTGTTGATTCGTGGTACTTATCGTTTCAGATATGTTGGTATGTTCCAAAAGGATTACCTGATACATATAAAACAATTGCAAACCAGAGAAGGGCAGGATGCAAATTAGACAGAGAAACCAAAATACCAATTCTTGTGTACCATTCAAGTTCAAGGTATGTATTTACACAAATTATAACACGTGAATACATTACAGAAATGTATTAAGGAAGGTGATATGTGATCTTCGCAGTGAATTTCCAATTTAAGCAATTGGAATAATGAAGCCTGAAAAAAAATCAGTTGTATTGTTCGTCCTTACCGCCCCCAAATTCAATCCAGGGCCTCTTTTAGCCGAAAATTACTTTGTTTTTTTTTGTTCCATGTTATGTGTTTAAGAGTCATTTATATTACTAAAATTAAGTTTTAAAACACTGCAATGAAGTGTATGTTGTTGGTGGTGGTATTGGAAATCTGTACTAACTGTACTCTTTTAATGTAGGGAATTCCGAAACCGAATGGCCACTGTCAAAATGAAGTGCGATGAAAAGAAGAAAGAGAAAGGCGAAGCAATCTTTGAAATACTTGACGAAGATGAATGGGTAAGAGAAATTCAGAAAATACGTTTGTTGGACAATCAGTTTGAAATATACAAAACAGTAAAGTCGCGGGGAAGTATTTCTTGCTTTAAAGTGATTTTAAAAATGTGTGGAGACGCTTCCGTAGCCTGCGAGCAGGCTCACCTTTGGGTTACACTCGCGCGGCGTCACGCGAGTGGCAAGCCACGAGAAAGCGAGCCTCACTATCTTGGCGCTTCCGCACCAGACTCCTGCCCGCCAGATCGCTTCGCTCGCAGATCACTCGCGCGTGTGACCCAAAGGTGAGCCTGCTCGTAGGCTAACGCTTCCCTAGTTATTAATATTGTTATATTTCATGGTATTTTTAAGGTCGCGCAGGACTCTTGCTACATTATGTATGCATTTATTTAAAGAGTATGCACGAGCTGCGACGACTGAAGCCGACGGCAAAGGAAATATCATGAGCAAATATTTCTTTGTATCAGTATTTACACGTTATTCTTCTTCGGAAGTGGCAAAACCTGCAGTTTTGTGTCCAAGTTTTCTCCCAGCCGATACAGAATTTCATGAGTTGATTCGCAAGGAACATAAACTTGGTGTACTCTATTGTGTTCTGGTCAAAGCGAATTTTTAAACTCCCTTTTCAAAAAGAAGATAGCACGTTTCAAAGTTTAGATATCACAATTTTATCCTCTTCGGAGCCAATAACTCCCAGAAACTTTTAAATTCCCGAATTTTGTTCTGACCAGAACACAAAAAGGTTATGATTTACCGCAAGGTTATATAGTCGTTTAATTTGATGCGCTATTCTGGCTGGAAACTTGGACACAAAATCGCATTACTTGCAGATTGACGTTTAAGAGCTTGTAACATCAAAGTAAACGGTCATCTCTTGGTAAAACGACAATCATGATAAAATTCCACTATTCCCTATCATCCTTGATAAGTTTTGAATGAATCGATATTAAAAATTCGGAGAATTAAACCTTTACAATATAACGCCCGGTCAAATTAAATTGCTAATGAATTTATTAATGTGCAAGGGTCCTGTGCGACCTTAGCTTAAGCTTACTTTAGTGGCATGTCTGTAAATTAGCTGGCGCATCTCATTACGTTTTGCTGTTTTATTTGCTTTTCGTCTTCAGATATTTCAAGTGACCCACTTGTGTGCATGTGGGGATGGTTGTCCGATAAATCCAGCGGAACCTACCACAACAGAACACGATGTCACAACTCCGCCGGATCCTTGTAAGTTAAACGATAGCACAGAATGTACGAGCCTGGTTCAAGTAACAATGCGTAATCTGCGTAAAATATATGTTATAAACATAGCAAAACACACCACTTGTCACGACTTGCTGTCATGGAATAACCCAAGATAATTGATAGATATATCATAAAATATTTACTTAAACGATTCTTCTAACTTGCGGGTACGTTTATAACGTGCGTTCGTGGGAGGGGTTAAGGAGCTGGGGGCTGGGGGCAGGTTTAAACAATACAAACCCCCCAATTAGTCAAAACAAATTTAAGGAAAAGTTACGTTAAGGCTAGGGTTCGTCACGCGTTCCTAGCCCTAAGACGTCTGGCCAGGAGGCTACGCTTAGGCCGGTTTAGACACTACAATGAACCTATATTGTGCAGGGTTAAATGTACTTTTTGTTTCTCGGTACAAATCAACAGAGAGGTGCAGGTTTTTCACATTTTTCTTTGATCACTTTTCACATTATTTGGTTCTTTGGAGAAATTATATGATTGTATTATATTGACCAATTTAAGTGCTATTAAAACGCTACTGTTGCATTACTAATGAGACTACCTCATAGCAATTGAAAACATTTCTACAATGCTTACTAAGAGAACATTTCGACATACAATTGACTATAAAAATAAGCGAAATAAGATTATGACGTTTCGGAATCATCTTGACTCCATTATCAAATAGAAATAAAGATAACGGTCGAGTTTCGAATTTAAATACAAGTAAAGGTGACAGAGTATGTTAGAATATTTAAAAGAACTGTTTCGCGGTAATTAGCGTTCACAGTGTCGGGGCGTGCTGCATTAAGATTAAATAAATACTTTCGCACGCATTGAGTCTGACTGCGTGTTTAGTGTAGGTTTTCTTTCACGAATTAAATTAGAAATATTTCCACCTATTTGCTACCCGCCTACCATCCCAGGCAGATTATATCCAGAAGGGATACTACATCTGAAAATTCATAGCTGCGTACAGGAATAACACATTGTAAAACTCTATTAACGTAAAAGTATAAAGTCCTGCAGTCGTTAGTCTCTGAGCATACTGTAACGACGTAAAATACAGAGCAAGCATAATGACAAGGGGCTTATAATGGGAAAATTTGTATCTTTCTTTAGGAGCTATAACTAAATAAAAGCCCATGAGCTCAAACCGGAAGAATTTTTGCGTCTAAAATTTGTGCACTTTTTTTGGTCTTCGGAATTTAACGGTAAGGCCGATGCACATTGATTTCTCGACCGATCGTCGTTTCCCTTGGATTTGCTTAACTCAGGCAAACAGTGCAGTATTATTCCCGATATCTCGAACCAGTTTTCGTTTCTCTTGGAGGTTTGAGAAATCGAATTCCACTGTATACGTGATATATTTAATATATGTTATATATATTGATATATAATGATTACTTAAATAGTAACTGTTTGTTTATGTCTCTGTACAGATGACCCAGTGACGGTCGTAACACATGTTGCTGCTGGTGCTGCTGGAACTTTCGTTTTTGTTTTCGTCTTATATGGCCTCTGGCGGTTTGTGAAAAGACGAAATATAAACAATGATATTAACCATGGACAACATCCGCCTGGTTACGGCGCAGTCGACGACGAACTCCAAAATCCAATTGGAGAAAACCCAGCAGGGCGGTCACAGCCAATGCCCATTGGTGCATCGTGCGCCAAAGCTGACGTCAATGTTATAAGCGAGCGTGTTTAGAGACTAGTTAACTTGCTTACCGCCTTACAGTTAACTTGTTGTGTAATGTTTTGATTCCAATATCACCCTTGCTCCTCTTCTGAAATAAGACCTTTTTAGATGCCCAATAACAATACATTGGGGCAGCCGGGTAACTCAGTATTTGCGAGATTAATCTCAATCTCTGACAAAAGGCGAAACAAAGTTCTTGGTTTGCAATATGAGCAGTAGAAGGAAACACCCCGTTCTGATTTAGTGTGCAGTCTCAGCTTCGGTAGCTTACCTCAAGTGAACTTCTAAAATGTAGTCACGGTGTCCCGGGCGCTAAATCGAATTATTACGGTAGTACTTACATCAAACATGTTACTATGATAAGACTGGGTACATACAGATACATAGAAATCTTTCATTCGCAGACCGAAGTGCAAATTTGCCGCTCACATTCCAATGGCCTTGTGTGCGTGCGTTTCATTTCATAGACAACGGTTCTCGACCAACAATACAATGGACGCTCAGTCATTTACTTACCGTATTATAGGAAAATTTACGTGTTTTACCAAGATCCGATTCAAATATGATATTGTCAATTGTAACAATTTTCCCTTTTTTCGTAAAAAATTGAAACAAACCCGTTGTAGTTAAAAATTCTCTTTTCTATTTTTATGTGGACTTTCACACGAAGTGTGAAAATCCACATATTGTGATCGTGCAGTTTTCCCGATTGGGACGTCAATTTCCGTGATAACTCGTGTCAGCGCTTTCGGAAGCTTTCGAGGGTGTTCGGAAAATCCGAAGTTTTGGAGGGAGTTAATGTTAAGTTGGACGTGAACCCGGGAAATGAACTGCCCACGAGACGCCACAATGAAAGCATCACGCATGTTAAATACTTGACTTTCATTAATCTTTATATTTGCATGGCGTTTGACTGAACTGCGGGCAAAGGTAACGCTATTTTTCACACTTTTCGCGCGCCATTTGTGTTCGACTGGACCTCAGTTGCTGTATTCGCTTGATTCGCATACAATTGAAAATACTTGATTAGCATTATTTAGCAAATATATGGATATTTGTTCTTTTGTTTCAGCTTTGCCACACAGAATCTTTAGAACGGTAGAATGGATACACAACGAGTCAAAACAAAACAAGTTCACTAATCATGTTGTTTTCCCGGGGCTTTCCCGCATTCATTATTGTCTTGGATTTCTCCCAAGTTTAATTTGAATAACGCAATCTGACTGATGTCGAATTCAAAACTGCTGGTAAAAAGTAAGTGTGAATCGCATAAAACTTATTTTGAACCGAAAAATGTATGTATTGAAACCGTGTGGTAAACTAAATTACTGATAATTATAAAACGTGTCGTTCGCAACTCGCCGACTCCACTCGAAAAGAACGATGATAATTTTAGGTTGAAAAAAAGTATTCATCTGCCTTCTTGCATCAAGAAATTATTGGTGAAATCTTGCTGAAAGGCGATAAAAGCCATTACGGAAAATTTATATATAAAAACAACGCATTCAAAGAAAATGAGTTAATTAATGAGTTCAGCTGTTGTTTACACAAGCGTTCAGATGAAATGTCACGCAAACAAAGACAGTCTACATACTCCGCGAAATATTTATCTATGAATGGACTGAAATTAGTATCCCCGATTTCTAGTGGTAAGATTTTGTTTTTCTTCTTAATAACTAATTTTATTGTTCTAATTTCAATGTAAAGGTCTTATTTGTCTATTTCTAGTACCCCCCCGCCCAATAACCCCCCCCCCCCCCACCCCCCGCAAGAGACTGTCATATGAATGGTCCCAACAGACATCTTCTTTTGGTTTTAAGGACATGTTGCCAATGTTTTTATCCATTTAAAGTGACTGTAGCTCTTTTTTGAATTGTCTGTGTTTTTAAATGGTATCTCTAGCTTGGGGGCTAAAAAAAAGTTGAGCCATGCCCAGATTGCCATCCTTTACGGGAAAAGTAAAACTCAAAACAGCAAGGGACCGCCAACGATAATGCTGCTAATGTGGGATATACAAAAGATTCTATCAGCCGAAAAAATAAAATAACATTACAAATAATACAGTAGACTAATACTACGTGAAAAAGTAGACTTAGAGAGACACCAACACGACAGCTGTCCACAGTTGCAGCCGTGCTATATCAATTCTGGGGTCCGTTTCTCGAAGGTCCTGAAAAGTTTTCGTACCCGGAAAGCCATAGCAAAATCTTAAACCTTATGATTACAGAGGTGTCTAATCTATGATATTTTTTTAATATGAACAGAAGTTCTCTTCAAACAAAGTTTCAGGCCTATACACTTCTCTGTTTTTAAAATACAGATAACTAAAAGTGACTTTGCGATCCCAAAAGGTCTCCGGGGCTTTCGAAAAACAAAGTCTACTTTTTTACCTTGTATCAACCTTGCTGTATTGTTTGTAATGTTATCCTTTACAGGAGTAGAATCAGTAGATCAAATTCTCCGACGAACATCCCCGTCCTTTTCATATAATCATATAGAGATACTGTCGGGTCTTGTCCCAGGTTTTCCGCTTCTCTGACACAATTTAAATTGGACTGCACTTCAGTGTTTAAGGCGATCTTCAGGGTAAATTGCAAGGTGTGTTCTCAAAACGAAAAAGTAGTTTTTCTTTCGTGATCATAAGAAAAGTTGATTGATAAGTTTTTTATCATCTCGAGTTTCAAGTGACTGTCAACTCATATTTGACCGATACTTAGACTTGCCTACAAGTCAAGCTCACAGAACGCGAAGCGCCAGAGCGCCGGGGTCTATTGCCAAACCGGAAACGAGAAGCAAACGTCTTTAAAAACGTCTAACATTGGCTCATCTACTCATTTGTTATCAAAAGCAAATGAAAGTCCACATATGTACGCATTGCGGACCCACTTTTATTCTAATTGTAATTCAATGTTATTCAGTTTGGATTAAAAGTTATATTTTAAGAGAACTGATCAAAAAACTTGGTTATAAAGAGGTCTTATTATCTGAGCGATCTCTGTGAGTCATTGTTTACATTTCGCATTTAAAAACTTTATCCTTTATGAAGCAAGCATCATACTTAAGAAGCTCATGTAGTTATTAGCGCCATTGAAACTTTTGATACGAATTTGATTAGTTATTATAACTATTTTGCAGTAAGACACTACCTCTCTGGAACCTCTATTTTCATTCGCCCGCTACAAACACTACCTCTATTGGTATTCAGGGATAGGTACATTGCCATGACCTGTTCCCAGAGGAAGTGGGCGACCCCTATTTTGAGTTGGAAAGGATCAAAACCTGCTTCAAACGGTGCAGACAAAAGATGCAACATTTACAGAGAGCTATACCAACGTGTCGTCTGCAAATTCCTCTCACAGGTCTCGCAGAAAGTTAATGTTAAAGTCGCTACCAGGACCAATCTGTATACTGTAAATTTCTTCCAACAAAAACTAGCGAAAAGTAATTTGTGGTTAACATGAGCTAATAGGTTTATAATATGACCTTTTTGAGGGAATATTGTTTATTTTCGAGCGCGTAGTGTCATTTGCGGCCCGAGCGCGAGGCGCAAGGGCCACAAATGACAACTAACACCGACATTAAAAAAGCTTAACATTTTTAATAATACAAGAACATTTTATTTTCTATATGCTACACCGAGGCCAACTTTGTGGACTGGTGTAGTTGAAAAGCACTACAATTTCTCTGAAAATAATCAACAATGCGTAAAGAGCTCAAGGGATAATAATACTAACATTTTTCAATTGAGCCTCGGCGTGAAATTCCCCAAATGCTTCAGCTAATTCAGCTCAACCCAAGAAACACAAATTCAAGTGAACGACGTTTTGTCGTGTTTTTTTTTTTCTTGTAAGGCAACAAGAACATCCTCTCTTTGTATCTTCGCCTTGTGCTTTTGCTTCTAAATCCGAACATTTCAGCTGCGTTTTGTCCAGATAAGAGAAAATAGACTGATTTTCTTTCCGAAATATATTCGTTCAGCGAGTAACTGTTCGAGAATGTACTAGCACGCAAGCTGTTCGCACCTGAATGATTTTCTCGCGTCAATAACCGTAACTTGATTGGCTAATATTCATGGAATGATGAACCGTGAAACAATCAGAAACAGGGCCGTAAATGCGTTTGCAGCCCGTCAAATTGGAAATCGCCCGCCACTCAGGCTTGTGTTCGCGAAGGCAGTTTCTTATTAATTTGGCCGTGTATGCTGATTATAATAATGAGTCGAAACGAAATTTATAAACGGCGACGTATACAATCTCGCACTGTTTTTTTTTTTCATTTTTTTATGCTTATGGCTCCTTATTAGCCTTTCTCGCTCTAATTCTACTTAAACATATTTAAAAAATCTTCTTGTACTTCTCAACTTACAATGGCAGATGAAAATTAAATTGGTTAAGGCAAGTGTAATTTCGGCAAATGCACAACGAGAACATTTGTTTGTGTCTGCGCACCATTTCTCAAGTTCATGGTAAAAAATATTGATATATTGCTTCGATGCTTTTTTTTAAGCAAAATATTAAAGCTAAGCTAAGTAAAAAAAAATATTGTAACGACATTTCAATAATCGTAGAAACGGGTCAATCTACCATGCTGTATGGTATTACATCGGATTGCTATCAAAGAGCCGCTGTCTCTCAAAACTGTCAGTGCGGGCTCGGAACCTCCGCCAAAGAATCGCTACCACGACAACAGCAACAATCACTCCAATAACAGCCACGATGGCTGGGACATTGTTTGTTCCCGTGTCTGAAAAAGAGGTAGTTATAGGTGAATTTTAATAAAACGATATGGGAAGGAAGGAATGAATAGAGCCATACAGCCAATCAGGTATATACGACCAGACTGTATTAAACCCAATCTTCCCATTTGCGCTGGGACCTTATTCCCGACGAATTTTAGTAAGCGTATTTTCTATGGCATGGCATAAAATAGTTATGAAACACTTTCTCGTGGTATACCATAGAATACCCACTTGTCACTTGTATTTTCTTGGTATACACATTCGCCTAAAGGCTCGTGTGTACACGTGACTCGTGGGATATTTCATAGTATACCACTCGAAAGCTTTGCATAACTAGTATATTCACATCAAATAGATAACGTCAATCACGCCATTTAATTTGGTTAATCTCTATAAAATTATTGACGTGAAATCCTGGTTGAAAAAAAAAACTCAGAAAATAAATGTGTTTTCGTGATCGCTCCATTTCTAAGCTTGGGTTTTAGAAAAGCTATAAGAAAGTCGTTTTTACCATCTTGTTCTTCTGTCGTCGTTCCCAACTGAACTTCACCTTTGATAGGGTCTGAAGGAGATACTGAGGCAACATCATGCCACGCTGGGCAGCGGTTTCGGCAGGCGCAGTAGTGTTTAATGGAAAAGATCTGTTCAAGGAAAGTGCACAGTGATGGTATTGACTACTCAGTATCATACTCAGTAATATTCTTTAGTTATTTCATAGATATAATAACTGAAAAAAGATTTTCTAATGCAATACAACATAATAATGGACTGTTCGCGACAAACAGCGAGTGGGCCATAATAAACTTCTTCAGTGAAGTTGTTTGTTGTCCCATTTTAAATCAAGTGATGCTACTTCTGGCCGTTGTTTCCTTCAAAAACAGATAATAAAGGAACAACTCTCCAAAGAGCGTTACATCATCTGAATTGCACAATCAACAACGATCCACATAATGACCCTTTCTGATTTTCATTTGATACAAATACCTATATTAATAGTAATAAAACTTGCTTTTACGATCGAATACAACGTTCTAATTGTCAATTTATGAGCTAAAGGCTGTAAAGGTGACAGTTCATACTAACATAGTTATCTTCATCCTCGGTTTGAAAGACTGGATCTGAGGCTGACTCGTCACAATGGAACACGACTCTGGAATGCGGATTGTCTATGCTGGGATCACTACAAAGTGAATGTTTATAAATTTTTAGGTTAACTTACAAATGCTCATCTGCTTAAGTGGCAATATACCGTACTTTAGTGTCACTATCATTTTAGAAGACCGAATGATTGAAACTGTAGGAATTTGTATTGAGAAATAGGAAGAAATGAGAGTAAAAAATTCCTTTGATCCACATATTCGCCAAAACCGAAAGTTTTACACTATGTGTAAAACTTACCAACTCACAGGTTTTTATGGGGCTCCTGTCACCCAAACGCCCTAACTTAAGTATATTTACTATAGTTGGTTAAAGTGTTTAACAATAATAAGAATAACGAATAGATTCATTTACTTGGTTTTATAGACCAGCTCTATATGTCCATCTTGGCTTATTTCACAGTTGATGTCTCGTTGCAGACCAACCTCAAAGTATTCACGTGGGTCTTCGATCTCTGCATATTTGCAAATCTGACAAATTTAGAAATGTATCAATGTGGCGATACTTTTAAAATTGACTGAAGAGTTGAAGGCGCTACACTGAACAATTTGCAATTTACGTGTTTACAGAACATACAATTTAACATAACTAATTTTAATTAAAGGGTTACAGGTTACAAAATAAGAGGGTTTACAAAGGCCAGAAGAAGAAGAAGAAGAAGAAGAAAGGACAAGGACAAGAACAACAAGAAGAGGAAGAACAGCAACAGCGATACATAAACAATAACTATCTATCCCCCTGCGGCATGTATTTATTGATCAGCATGCTGGACGCCATGCCTCTGGAATGGCGGAACTTGTTAAAGGGCAGTAAATCATCTATAGCTCACCTAACCTCTCCCTTTGAGCCTAACTCTTCTTATATAATTCACGAAAATGACATAATGCCACTTGAAAACGTTTAGTAGAAATCACTTTATAACAAAGTCTCAATTAGATTGGAAAAAAATTTATCTAGCGCCTATCAGAGCAACACTTAGCACAAAACTGCGGGAATTTCAGTATAATATACTTAATAGAATCTTATATACAAATGACATGCTTTTTAAGTTTAAGAAAATCGAGTCTCCTCTATGCTATTTCTGCGAAAATGATATAGAAACCCTAGAACATTTTCTTTTCCTCTGCCCGAAAGTTCAACTTTTTTGGAATGAAGTATGCTCTACTTTCGGAGAAAAACTGAAGTGGAGCAGATCTCTTCACTTAAAAGATATCTTTTTCGGATGCCAAGACCTAAAAACTCACAATACCTTGACAAATTACATTATCCTGGAGAGCAAATTCTTTCTGTATCGCTGTAAACTAAACAAAACTCCCTTATCTATTCTGCATTTAACAGAAAAAATTAAGAATACATATCACATAGAACGTTCTATTGCGAGAGAAAATAATAAAATTGGTTTTCATTATGAAAACTGGGAACCTCTACTCCCACTTATCTCTGCTTGATTAGTTGTTGTCACTTTTTTTAAATTATACTGCAAACTACATGTCACAATGCTGTAATATACCTAAGTTTTTTGGCCTTTGTAAACCCTGTTATTTTGTAACCTGTAACCCTTTAAAGGAGAAGTTCACTCCAGAATGGCCATTTATTTTCTTTACGCCGATAAAAAGCATCCATAGGCATAGAAATTAATAAACCCGTCAAGGCGAGAAAATTTGGTTGTCGTCTACGTACGTACGTACGTACGTACGCACGGATTAGGCCTGGGGACGAGTTTGTCTTTATCTTTGATTTGGAGTCCTTCTTACGCAAAAAGTAACGCAAAAACATTTTTTGGTTTGTTGAGAGTTAACTTACTTGTCGTAGAAATTTTTAAGAACACTGTGTTATTTCAGAGTTTTTTTCCTCATGTTTTCTCATGATCTGGACATTTCATTTCAACTTAAACGAAGCGATTGTATGAAAAGGCGGTAAAATACTTGGTACGTTGTTCACCTTCAAAGCTGAATGAAGACGCGAAGAAAGCATGCTGACGCGAAGAAAGCATTCTTCGTGAATATTTCTCACTCTATTTAACCATCTACATCATGGAAACTCATGCCAAATGATTAAGGACAACCTCTTAACGGGAAGATCCAAAATAATTGCCGACTTGAACATGATATGCATCGGACAACACCGAGAGTTGAAGCACTGCGGCTGAACAAGGCTGAAAAATTAATAGAACTGACATTGAACTGGCATAAAAGTGAGCTCAGAGCCGGTGATGTTCACTAAGTGATGGATAAAAGACTGTTAACAGCTACACCGAAAGGAAAGGAAAGATCGATGTTTGCTGATAATTCAAAACGTGTTCATGTTGGTGTTGGAGTATTCAGTAAGCTTACAACGAGTGGCGTGTTCGCTTCCGAAGTTATTGTGCTGGTTTGAAATTTTTTCCCTGCAGTATTACAAGCCTTTTTCAACACTGTTTTCAAAAGATGAGGTAACATATGTTAATGTATGCACTAAGCATAAGTCTAATTGTATCATGAGAATCAGTTCATACTTCATTTATGAGCGAATTTGAAGTTGTGTCGGTTTTCAGATCTTCCCGTAAATATTTATAATTCAATTAATGCTGCTTTCAAACCTGTTCATGTTTGTACATTTTATGCAGACATTGTTTATTAAATATTGCGTTTGGACTAATTGTTTTGTGTTTTAGTTAGTGGAGTTAACTGTGATGTTCATAATTGGATTTTGAGAACTACATTAAAATTTTAAGCTTCACGGCACAAAATCGCGATTCGCTTTGTCAATTACAAACTACACGTACAGAAAAATCTTGCGAACAAAAACGAGTAAAACTATTTAGCGATACTGCACACCAAAATATATTTAAGCGATCTATTATCTAACCGTTCTTGTTTTATACTCGCTTGCATTTGTTTTGTTTATCTTATCAGCGAGTGTGTTGAAATCTTGTACGCGTAAAAAAACAACAACAATATTTCGCCGATTTCGTTGCGAGTTACCTGTGCTTGGCTGAGTGCCTTCGGACTTTACTTACCGCATATTTGCTTACCAGAAATGAAGAAAATTGAATCATTTCTTCTGCATAAAGGTATTTAGCAACGCGTACGATTAAACAGAATTTGTTAATCATGCAACCAAACCGCAACGAAAAGAAGACGGTTAAGACAACATTGTAAGCTTATTCTTAGTTAGCGTGTAACACGTCCCAAATCACAAACTGCCACAATTCTTACACAAAATCTGCTTTAACATGACTTTACATAACGGGCACCATCAATTTGAGTTTATTTTGCCGCTGTGATTTTCTCAGTTTACCGTGGCGTGAGTTCATTTTGTCTACTGTGTTGAGCAGCGAATTCACTTCGTTTTTCTGTGTTTTGTTTTTGCCTTGAGCTGATTTTTTTGCCCTCACTGTTTTGTAGTAAATCAAAACAGGGTCAAGGTCTTTCATATATTGAATAACTCATAGAGTTATTAATCAGTGTGCATTAAACGTTTTAAAAAAAGTTTTACTTAGATTTGTTGTGTGCGCCTACGTGGGTACGTGAGGAACCCAATAAAGTGCACTCGTCAATTTCAATTTTAGAACCTGCCACGTCAGGCAATAAGGGTCCAATAAAAGTCAGATGGTTAACCTCGAAATATATTGACGTTGCTTTCGTCAACAAAACCACGAGAGGTTTTTAAGGTATTAAGTTTAACCATGAGCGATAAAAAATTAATTTATTTGTTCCTATATAAGCTACTGAATAAGCTTAGAAATAGTGTGGCTACTTATTTGATAACACCAGAAGTTTTTTTTTCTGATAACACTAGCAAAAAAGTAATAAATGGGAGCTCCGCTTTTAGGCCTGCCTAAATCTATATATTAGAACATACAGAAGGTGGTTTATATCGGGACGTCGTAAGCCGAATAAGTTTGAATATCACTCCTTATATGGCATTTATATATAGCACCAAGTACGAACAAATTATAGCGGTATCCAAACAGCTAAAATTTATGAATTTAGCTCTGTTGTGATTTGGGGTCTTCTAACGTAAGACCGATTACATTTAGAAATGGCAAAGAAACTAAAAACATTGGGTACGTGCAAAGGAACCAAAACAAAAGTCATTCCTCAGGGCAATTACAACAACTGATAAAATGGACGAGTTAATCAAAGTTTGGCGCAAATGCATGCAACCGGCCACAAGCAGGAACAAGTTTAGAGGTCGTTGCAATCTTCCAGGTCAGCACACGCAAAGCAAGGCAAAAACAAAATTACTTTAACAAGTCAACTAGCATTTGCTTCATTCGCCTGCATTTACACATACTTTGGAAGTCCGTCTGTTCTTCGGAGCGGCATCAGGCTGTAGATTCCTCCATCAGACGTTTTACACGTACAGTTGTTGAGTATCTCGATGCCTTGGCCGAAACTTCCGTACATATTCCACATGAAAACGAATCCGAAAAGATATCGGTACTTCATTTTTGCCTAGGAAAAAATATCCATAAAGTCATGGCTAACATGGCAACTGTATTAGTGTTGTGTAGTTAGACAAGTTATCGCTTGTATACATTGACTACCATCTCTACCACTATGCAAGCAGGTAATTATAAGACATACACTATTCACACCAACTAAACCTGTTAATTCATACCAGTTTTAATAAACTAGAAAGCAGCGGGACACTAAAGCGACTTCAAATCATGATTGACAAAATGATTTTTAACTATACGTAACTGAAATAGATAATGGACATAGTAAGTAAAACTTTTATAATTTTAAAGATTCCAAATTCTATTGAGATAGATAATATCTCCACAATAACGTCTTTGTTGCTGATATTTTGACGCCGCCACAGCACGAATTAACAAGGCTTCAATACATAATGAAATCACTAAAAACAAATACTGTGTAATTTTTGTTCATTTTAGAGACAAACTAAGAGAGGGAAACACCATGTAAGTCCTAGACAGACACAAAACAACAATGAACAGTCGCCGCTCGCAGAAACCCAGGCGCGCCATATATCGTCTATACCAATTTTCTAGGAAATATCGATCACAGACACTGATGATCTGCCAATAATCTGTCAAATGCGCATTAAATACCGTGACAAATCGGCTTTTATGTCAGTAGCCAGTGAAATGTTAGATGTTTGAGATTTCACAATACCAGTGGAAAATTGCGAAACTTTTCTTAGTTGTGACGCTTGGTCCTGCAACCAAGGTAATGTTAAAAGACATGTCTCAACTTTGGGGAAAACATAATTCGTCATAGCATTTACCAAGTAACATTTAGATAAGACTCAGTAACCTACTTCTGTAATGGTAGGAAATATTTCCGGCCGTGACTATTATGCATGGTAACAATTCTCTTGAAACAGCAAGAAGCTTAAATAGGCTATAGAAACCGCCTCTTGATTACCAACCACTGATCCTGTTTTGCATATTTGTTCATAGAACAGCTAAAATTGGAATTTCCATCGATCACAATGAATATATCTGTCACGATTCGAACAATGGCTCCTGTAGCTAGGATCTACCAACAAAATGTTTCGATAAGATTGTATAGAAAATTTCAAGATGTACTCGTAATATAACTTGTGCTTCATTCCATATGAACAATCAAGAGCTATTCACACCATCTGAAAACATATAATGACGCAAACATTGGTTCATTATTTAACCCAACTAAATGACAAGCAGTATTCGCGCTATTTCACACAGAGACTGAAGAACATCTTAGTTCAAAGATAGACAACAGGACAATACCTGGTTCCGCAGCTCAATCGATAACAATCCTGTTCTTCTTTCGGTATTCTTTATGGAAACGGGAATTCCTACTGTTATTTTCATTCTCAATCTCCTCTCACGATCAATGTGAAAGTAATAGAGTTCAAGTTCGGTTCCCGGAAATTAAACCGGAAAAAATCTCTCATGTGACGATCGAGCGGTTCTGGGAATATTAACAATAGATGACATCACAGCCAAATATGCCTAACAAAACACTCAACAGAGTCATTCAAATATTAGCTTGATATCATGGAAAATCTTAAATAATATCGAGTGATTAAGGCATTGGCATGGTCAACAGCGTTTGCTTTATTATAAAATTGAAGTTATTTCCACATAGAAACACGGTGTAACCGGAGCCACTTTATAATGCGACAATTTTCTGATTTTATTTTTCTAGATTTGTCTTCCCCCAAGCACAGAATTTCGTTGGTAGACTTATAAACAAGCGATAAACTTTAGAGGGGGGCCAGAGTGCTCATGCCATAAATAATGACACGTTTAACTACCTTAAAGTTATGATATCAGTTCTACTGAACTCATATTTTCTAAACGTTCTACAACAATGTGAGTTTGAACCTAAACAGATACTCAGAGAACAATATAGTTAACAATAACGTTAACTTTCAATGTGTTGCGTGACCAAAGTAAAAAGTTCTCAGTTCGTGATTCAGTTTACCAGACAAAAGGGTATTGTTGTTGAGGCAAAAAAAAATGAAAAAAAATGTTGAAAGAAAAGTTCCAGACGAGAAAATTAACCACGGATGGCGGCTTGCAAATTTTTGTAAGATTCAAAACGTAACTCGTTTCGCTTCAAGTGTTAGTTTTCGGCGGAGACAAGCGACAGCCGGAAATACGTCTGCGTTCGCAGGCTAGTGTTTTTCATAAAATATAAATATTCATGTCATTCAGTTGAAGTCAACATTTCCAGGAAAGGACTCCACGATTTGAAACAGTTTTGAACCTCCAAGAAGTCCAAGAACTTAGTAGCGTACGGTTATCAGGTAAAGAAACATACAGTAGGTTAAAAGTGTTTTTCTTGAAACTTGATTTCGTTGTTTTGAGACGGTTGACTCTGGCAGTCTATTCCTGTTTGTCGAGCGACAATTCATAAATGTCCGCTAGAGCAAACAGTCAGGCAAATCTACATGCGTTTACACGCATAGTGGGAGAGGTTCGAAGGCTCGTTCTAAGATATTTTCGCTCTTTGTTGTTATGGTTTATTGATGCAGGAGTTTGAACGGAAGTTTCAGAGGAGATTGTTAGGATCGAAATAGACAGCACAGAACGCATCGAAAGAATAAGGTATGCACTTTTCGTTGTATGAATTGCTTACGCCATTTGTTCATGCCTGGTGAATATTCTTGTTATGGTATTTAAAAATATCAAGATTGTGTCTTGTTGCTGCTGATAATACCCAGGTCAAACATATGCAGGAGTATGGAGACGAAACAGCAAGCTTAAAACATGCCAAAAACGATATCGCTAGCTTTACTACGGCTCTGAATGTACATCAGTTATTTTATTCTGCAGTGTTGTGGACAATATTCGAGATGACGAATTTTCAAATTCAAGATGACGAGTTTTGTAAAGACCGTCACCCAACCAAACCAGCGGCTTGTCCTTGTGTCTATTCCGGCTTGAACGTTGTCTTACGTATTCAGCTGACATCGATAAGGAAACTAACAATGAGTAGCCCATATTCACGATATCCGCCATGATGGTTTTAATTAGCCACATTGTCTGCCAGGGGGCAAGCTTTAAAATGATGCCGTTTCTCAGAAACGGTTCGTCAAAATAGTGAAGTATCTGCAACAGTTATTTCATTATTAAAATAAGATTGAAACAGTTGTTTGATAACTTAACTTGTAAACCACGTAAGCTGTTTTCACTTTATAAAAGGGCCGAAATTTCGTAAAACCTAGAATATTTTCGCCACGATGCTAACTATGGAAAAAAATTTCCAGACATAATACGAAACCAGCTGAAATTTACCAATTGCCTGTTTACCCCCTCACAAATCACGTACCTTATTTGCATAATAACATGACAACAAGCATTTCAGAGAAGTGTACAGGAAGTAAAACTTCAGTCACAAGAGCAAGCAAACATGTGCTTTTGAAGAGTCTGTCATTTTGCAGAATAACTTTTGTCTGGCTGTTACATTAGGCTCTGTTTACAGGATGATTGAGTGTTGTGATGAGTCTTGAATGAAAAATTTGTCAATTTGACTGTTTTTTATTTTTTTCTCTCCAGTTTAAAACGATGCTTCTCGACTGGCTATTAATCTCAGTGACAACATATAATATATTTTTCGTTCTGCCCAGGAGATGTTTCGGTATAAAACCCACGTTAAAAGATAACTGTACATGTGTGACAAGCCAAGGAATATACAGTCTATTTCCTCTACAAAGAAAAGATGGTAAACCAAGGTAACCTACCATCACAGTAGCATATAAGGAATAATTACGATAGTGAACACGGGATAGGGAAAAGTAGTTTTCATTCAAATGCCACAAGTCAATGAACTTAGGCCTAATGGGGTAGAATGTTAAAGGAATAGTTATTAAGTAAGTTAACCTACTAAAACTACCACAATACGTAAATGGTATGACTGATATACGAGAGGGCTTTCAAATGCTTTAGGAAAATGTTGCACCAAACGAAAAACATCACGACCACATGTTTGTAGTTGACACGCTAACCATAATGCCGGACACAACACCAACGGTAACCTTTCTTCAGGTTCTTAACACTGCCACACACTGAAGTGGTAAATTTCAGTTATGTTGCATTAGGCAAAAAAAAAAAATCCAAAAGTCATATGTGTTGTCAAACAAGTCACCGGTGAGGTACAATTTTATCTTTTCAAAATGTAGAATGAGTTCGATTGTTCAGTTCATAAAATGTTGCAAATTAGAGATCTCAGTGACAGTATATCTTAATTCCCAATCGAACTCAATTCGAATCAAAAACTATTTTCGTGACATTCCATAATTAATTATTTCTTTTTTATCTTCAGCGAACTCCAAGGGACGGGCCATTAGAAAAAAATTAGGGGTAGTGGAGGGGGGAGAGGATGGGAATATATCATGACGACGCCATTATGTCGTACATTTTTATCGCTGATTATTTTATCGTTATTTCCCATAATTTTATAGATTTGAAATAAGCCTCAAGGGCTACACTTACACTTACAATCCTTGTAAGCCGTACACGCTTTCTTCAAAGAAGGGGACCTGCAAGAACGTGGCAGTAAGTTGTCGAGACTAGTTTACATTTTGAATTACTTCTATTTCATGATTTCTACTTCTTGTTTCAAGCAAATACGGCAAAAGCTAACGATTAAACCCGACGTTTCGGTGTCCTCATAACAAACGCCATCGTCAACTGAGGTAGCCTGCGAGTCTAATACTGGGTTCACACTAGGCCGAAACATGATAAGTCTGATCACGAATGAAACATGTTTCGCTCTGACAAGTGTTCACATCAGACGGTGCGTTTCGCGAATCATGATCGAAACATGTTTACCCTGATCATGATTGAAACAACCTCATGAAGAATGAAACACGTTCAGATGAAACACGTTCAAAATGGCGGATATGCGGAGAGGAGGCAAGTGCCCAAAAGATCCAAATTTAATTTGAGCCTACTATGAGATCAAATGTTTAGTTGAAATATGGGCCGATGTAGCAATACACCGGCAATTATTGTTAAAGAGTTGAAGGCGGAATATTTAGAAGAACATCGCCACGAAACTTAACGACAACCGCTACAAGCGCAATGCAAAACCAAAATTTACAAACAACTGTTCTTGTACCGAAGATAGCGCAAATGCTGTCTGCTCGCTAAACGCTGGAAAGCCTGCTAGTCCGACGGGCTTGATTATTGACTCTCAACCGAAGAATAAAAGGAAATGTTATAGTAATTCTCGATAATTTGGTACAAGATTTCTGCGAGTACCGTAAAACCGCATAAATTTAAAACCTGGCATAAAACGTGTTTGAAACTGACATCTCTGTGACCAACAAACATGATTTGTTGAAACATGCTTACTCTTAACATGTTTCGGGTTTAATGTGAACACAGCTTTATAACACTGCACCAAAACATGTTTGGAATAAACATTGCTTGTAATCAGAGAGCCCACGTTCGATAAGTCATATTCCTAACATAACTGCAAGGCATTCTGGTAAAAAATATGCATGCAAACAAAACCAAATATAGAAGTTGAGAAGCAACCCTCGGTGTCATGATTGAATTTTGATTACATTGCTCTAAGCTCTTCGTTTCCAAACACGCACCATGCATGGTTTTATAATTTATGCGGCACTAATATCAAATATTTTCTAAAATCAAAAAATGAAACTAAGACATGCTTTCACATTTATTGTGTGGTGGCTTTATCACACTTAACAAGCCCTTCGGGCCCTTACTTCCCCATCACTCTCGGCCGCAACCTGTTGAGGTAGTTTAAATTTTATTCAAGAACATAGTTTAAATGACATAGTAGAAATTTAGAAAAGGCTGCTTCTCTCTTAGTCAAAAATAGTTCTAAAATAACAGTTTTTACCTGCATTCCTGAAAGTTAATACCAACAGTTAAATCTGTGCCAATATTTTACACCATCTGTTTTTAAGAAACATAAAAAGATAGTGAAGACTTAACATGGATCTGGCAAGTTTTCTTTTGATGTTTTTCTTTGCTCCATTCGTTTAATCTACAGCTATGTAAGTACGATACAAACGGATCTCCACATGTGTATATCGATATTGGCGAACAGAGAGATGTTCAGTGCGAAATGGAAGATGGGAATATGGTTCTAATATACCCTATAAAGTAAGTAACATGCATGTTTTCCATCTAGTATGAAATGTAATCGACAAGTTTTCAACGTCTTTTATTAACCAATAGGATTACGCGTTAATAACACTAGATTGACACCACACACCTGGATTCGATGTTCGGAATTTAGCCATGTGAGCATGTAGGCCGATGTACTGTAACGAAAGTCATTATTTCGTGCTCTCTTATTCTTATTCTATCTTATTTATCTCAAATGCTGTTGCCCGGATCATGAGCGTTTTGCCTGAAAATTGTCACAATTTCTGAAACTGCCTGCCAGCCAGCGCGTACACCTATGTAGCTAGTAGAGCAACACATTGGTAAGTGGTATCGCGGAGGTTACGGGCTCGTATTTGGTTGTAGCCTTAAACGCCAAATTGAAAAGGGCTAAATCGCAATTTACGGTCGCTTCTACTAAACATCCCCAACCGATCTTGTGACTGTGGAAGAAGAAGTCCCTTGCTAGGATTCCCCTTCTCGACAGTCATATGAACTGAACATTTGCAATGTGAAATCCACTAATCCCAGTAATCTGACACATTGTTTTCTTGAATAATTGCGGAGTGCAATCCAGTTACGTTTGTGCATGGAAACACTGTGAAACGAAACAAACTTGATTTCAGCAATAACAGTTCGAATAGCCCCGCATTCCCTTCGTAGCCACAATTTTGAGCGATGTTATCGGACACATGGGCTTGCCTCGAATCTTCGTTCCTAAATACAGCAAGCAGTTGAACCTTAACTATGCTAATCTTTAAGGTTAAAAATTTGCAATACTTAAATGTTATTAATGTACGTCTTCTTAACTCTTTCTTCTTTTTTAAGCAACCCAGGCGTCCCTACACATAAATCTAAAGTAATTCTAGTGTGCAATAAAGATTCAAGGGCTGATCCTGAATTTCATCTTGTAAACGAAAACGCAATGGTGAGAATTTGTTAGCAGTAATTAATTCTTTTTTAATGACCTTGTAGTCGATCTTAAGTTGTGCTCGTTAGCTAACATTCCTGTAACATCTCTTCGCTAAGACCAGGTTCCCACACACCAGGTTCCTCAACCTTCTCTCGCCATGCTCAATCGTCGAAACGAAAACTGATATTCAGTTTCTTGAGCTATCGTAAATTATAGCTCTATTTTTCCTTTCACGATCTTTCAGTTAGGGTACAAAAAACTTAGATTTTTTATTGCTTAGGTGCTGTTTAATGACATTTTCAAAACGTAAGTGTGGTGGATGGATAATTTTAAAAGAATAAGATTACCTTCATAAATTTTCATGATCTACCATATGGAAAAGGAGGGGCTTTTTTAAGAAATGGAACGTTCAGAGGGGGGCTTATAAGAAAGGGGGCCGAAAAGAGGGACAGGGTAGGAGTGGGGAACTCAATAGAGCTTTTATGGTATTTACCTAAATAAATTGTCCCAAGAATCATAAAGAATCATGTTTGGATTTTGTAAATAACGATATAGTGAACAGTTTCGAGATAATTCTACAAGTAATCCCAAATTATATCATTTAACAGATCTTCAACTTAACAAGCCATTGCGGATGCCTAAATGGATGTCAACCTGGTCCAGACCCAACCATCCAACCAGTCCCAACCTCCCCCGGCCCTACTACGCCATCAGGACCTGAAACTCCATCACCAAGATCTAAAGGTAAATTGTCCCATTTAATTATCGGACACAGCTAGAAACAATTTGGTGGATTGCGGGTTGAGGAAGTTCCGAGCCCTACAATTCCCATATAAATATGGATTGGGTTACAATTAAGATTAAAAAACGATTTGGTATGTTAAGATAAGAGAATAGTAAGAAATTGCACCTTAATTTCAGGACGCCACATTCATCGACTATACATTATCTAGTTTCAAAGTGGTTTGAAGTATCCTGGTACTTTTATTGCGAGTTTATTCTGGCGAATTCGTTTACAGTGCGGCTACTGTTACGGGGGTCATCCAGACAAAGTCAACCAATCGCAAGGTAGAGCGGGAACAATAGATAATAATAGATTCCGAAATATTTATCTTCAGCAAATGAAATGTCATAGGAGGCGCGGTGGCCTTATGGTTAGTGCGCTGGACTCCGAATCGGGCGGTCCGGGTTCACGCCCTGGCCGGGGCATTGCGTTGTGTTCTTAGGTAAGACACTTTACTCCCATAGTTCCTCTCTCCACCCAGGTGCGTAAATGGGTACCAGCGAATTTACTTCAGGGGATAACCCTGTGATGGACTAGCACCCCATCCAGGGGGGAGTAGAAACACTCCTAGTCGCTTCATGCTACGGAAAAAAGGGATAAGCTCCGGCTGATCGAGTACAGAGCAATAATATTTCAACTTGTTAACTCGTGAGGCTAATATAGTTATGTTGAATAAAGCGTTACCCGGCGTTGACTTTTCGATTTAAAAATTTAAGTAGTTTCACATGCTTCATTAATAAAATGTGCAAGTGCAAGTGAGCGAGAACTGATTTCAAAATGTATGAAAGCATTGGAGCGACGGTTGTTTGTTTGGGCGAATAGTGTGGCGCGTGAATTCTTCGAAAAATCATAAACTCAACAGCCGGCTCAATGTTTTGTTTTCTAAAATATGACACATTCCGAAACAAGAATATCGGTTATTTTTTCAACACTGGCAAGTGAAATTGCGCTATGAACTTTTTTCTGAAATAAATTTATTTCCTTCACTTGTCGAGTTGTTAGGTAAGGTAAGGTAAGGTAAGGTAAGGTAAGGTCTTTATTAAAACAGGGTAGCACTTAATAGCTATAAAGCTAATAAACCTGTGGCCCTCCTATTTACAATTATTAAAAAACTAAGATATACAATAATTATAAGAAACGAAATTATTAATCACAAAAGTAATTAAAAACTATTCTAAAAAGGATAATCTTAAATTAAAATGGTCAATAAAATGTTGTTGTAATATATAAGAAACGAAATTATTAATCACAAAAGTAATTAAAAACTATTTGAAAAAAGATAATCTTACATTAAAAATGGTCAATAAAATGCTGTTTTCTAGCTTAAAATTGAACTGGGAAAACTATTTCGAAAACTGTTAAGTGAAGGGTTTTTCCTCAGCTCAAGTGGCAGGCTGTTCCATGCTTGGCAAGTTACAACTGCAAAGGTTCTTCCTCCTTCAGTTTGCCTTTTAAAAGAAGGGCAAAGTAAATTGTAATTCGAATATCTCGTGTGCCTATCATGCATACTACTATTTAACCTTAGGCTTTCTTGAAGATATGAAGGCAAGAAACCTAGAACCCTAGCCTTTTGTATGCAATTGCACATCTTGTCACTTTTGCATCTTCATAAAACGGAAGCCATTTGAGACAGTTAAATAGTGGAACAGAAGGGGCCATTCTGTCGGCGTTCAGAATTATTCTCGCAGCTCTCTTTTGTAGCTTCAGTACCCTGCCAAGATTATCCTTGTTACATGTTGTCCAAATGACATTGACGTAATCAAATACAGGCTTTATCATACTATTATAGTACAATATTCTTTGCTTGTGAGGAAGCATACTCCTGATCTTCTTTGGAAGATGAAGAAATGCTCGAGAGAGCCGGCGGTTACCTGTCAGCTCTGTCAGCTCTCTTGAGTACTTCAATGGTTTCTTTCAATTTTCCCCAGAATTCAAATTCGCCACGCAATTTGCCCAAGCAAACGGCCGTCACGTGCGTTCACTGCTTTCATACAGCTTGAAATCAGTCCTCCCTCACTTGCAGGAAACATGGCATTCATTTCTGAAGCATGTGAAACCTTTCAAATTTTTAAATCGAAAACTCAACGCTAGCTATCGCTCTTCTCAACATAACTGCAGAGGCTTCACGAGTGAACAAATTGAAATTTCATTGCTCTTCGTTGGCTGAAGTTAAAAATGTTGAAATTTATTGGTCCCGTTCTACTTTGTGATTGGTTAACTTTGTCTGGGTGACCCCGGTAACAGTAGCCGCACTGTAATAAGGGGAAAGGTGGAAATTTCGCGTGAATAGTTTGTGTGATCAGTGAAAGAGGAAGTACATGATTTGCCTATTTTTATACTAGAGAAACATTATTATTCTGGATTTTCCTGTGCGTCTGGTTATGCTTCTCAGTATATCAAAAGATGAATAATGCGTCAAGACAAACTACAGTCACAGCTCCAGCAAACGTTTTTGGGACATCAATAAAATACAAGCGAGAGGCCATAACTCCTCCACCCTTAACCCCCCCCCCCCCCCCCCCCCCCACCCGCTACAAAACACAAGTTTGCCTAAGCTGGAGGGAGGCATACAAATCGACAATGTGTTAGGGGTGGGGAGGGGTAGGGAACTAGGAAAAGGTAAAGTGTCCGTCCCAAGGACGTCTTAACTTTTACGGCGTCTTAGGTAACGCACTAGAAGCCAACTGGGGGCTAATCACGTTTGATAAACGAATAAAATGCAGTCACAATTCCTCTGGACTGATAAAGCGTAAACATGACTGTCAAAAGTTACATTGAAATAAACTAATAAACGCAAAGAATAACAATACACCGTGAAACAAACGGGTTGAAATATATCTATTTTTTTAGATTCCTATTCCAATTGGGAGCTGGTCATCTTATTACCAAGTCTTGCAGCATTTGTCGTCATGGTTATCTGTTTTGTTTGTATCTGGAGGCGGTTATCAGATATCCAGGAGGCCCTCTTGTACAGATGCTGTCCCTGTTATGAATACAGGGAGCCAGGCAGAGCAACTGAGACTAGTTCGCTTATCAACAACATAGAGGATTACCGGGCTGTTGAACACGAAGATGCGGTGGCAAAAGACAAAATCAAGGAACCGATACAAGTAGAAGAGGAAGATGTGGATAAGGAAAATCAATTCGCTGGGAAAGGCGGCAAAACAGTAGTTGTATAATGTGAACACTGGCATCAGGTTCTTGTCATTAGTGACAAGACTGATAGGCGGAAAGCAACGATTGCCGTTGCTTTCGGGTGGTGAAAGTAAAAACTTGTCTGCAAGTGTGACGAGAATTATTAATAATTCCTCTTGCCAAGTTTTTAGCTGGCCTCGTTAACAAAAAAAGGTTTTTCTCATTTTCGTAACTTTATTATTTTAAAAAGTCAAAATTTTGATCACATGTTTGCCATTTACTAATAGTTGTCATGCAAACCAACTTTACGGAGGTGAATTTATTATGGCACCTTTCAATGGTGTTTTCTTTTTAAATAATTTGTTCCTTTGTAACTAGTGACAAAAACCTAAGGAAAACTGCGAAAGCTTAATTGCTTTAAATGCACGAAACGGTAACAGCAAGAAGGAGCTAACACTTTCCAGTCATTTGTTACCTGTGGGTAGTTTGATTTCTGTATTATAGTTTAACAAATAATAAAGTCTTTTTTGGGAGAGGCTAACAGGAATCCTGTTTAATTCAGCTGTCTTATCTCTTTATCCTTTTAGTCTTGATTATGCAGATTTATTAAAGCCAAACGGAAAGATAAACAAAGTATTTACTGTATATATATTTTTCATTTTTATGCTAAAAAATGGCTACTTTTCCTACTGAAAACAAAAATATCATAAAGAACAAGAATACGAGCACGAGTTTCATCTGCAAGAGAAACATTCCACGAGGCGAGTTGGTATTTTGACTGTACATTGAGGAGTTCAGCAATTAGTCTAACATAAATGATAGGTGGTTTTCGCTTTTAAATTCTGTATGTTATAAACGTGAAAGCGCGCGGATGCGTAATATAAGATACCATGATACCTCTCTGCATCTGAAAATTCATAGCTGCATACAGGAATAACACATTGTAAAACTCTATAAACTACTTCAAACTACTTGAACAAGTACTTCCAAACCTCATTCATTCAGACCAAACAGGCTTTGTAAAGGGAAGATACATTGGTGAGAACATTCGACTCATAGCTGATGTAATGGAAACAACGAAATCGCTCAACCTTAGTGGGATGCTTACATCATTAGACTTTCGAAAGGCCTTTGACTCTTTAGAATGGCCGTTTATTATGAAGACACTCGACTACTTCAATTTCGGATGCGGCATCAAACGTTGGGTTATTACTTTCTACTCGAACATAGAGAGCACGGTAATCAATAATGGCTTTAGAACAAACTGGTTTAAACTGTCTAAAGGAGTTCGCCAGGGCTGTCCTCTTTCTCCTTATCTACAACAACAACAACAACAACAACTTTATTGCACCCTTAATTAATTTAAATTACAATACAGACAAGAATAAAAATAAAATAAAGTGCATGCCTGCCCAAAATAACCATCATTGGCTAATAAGGTTGGGCAGACATCCTTAGTGCTTATTACAAATTTAAAGTTTTTAAAGGGGTCAGGTGTACTAAAGATTTAGTTAACAAATACACAAACACACAAACACACAAACACACAAACATAATCTAAGTTTACTTAAGAACTTTAGTGAAAAAAGGTGGAGAATAAAGTGTATGGACAGATTAACTAGCAGAAGAAAGGAATTTAAAATTAGACTTGTAAGTAAATAGTTCCGTTAATAGCTTGCAATAATGTTTGATTTCAACTTATCTGTTCATTCTCTCGGCCGAGATACTCTCAAATTAAATTTCGGCAAGATCCCAACATAACAGGTATCAAGATCTACGGAAATGAGATTAAGCTATCACAGTTTGCTGATGATACCACTCTCTTTAATGCCGACTTAGCATCACTAGAAAGGGCACTAAAGTTAACCAACGACTTTGGGAAAATAGCTGGTCTATCCTTAAACGTGAAAAAAACAAAGGCAATTTGGTTGGGGAAATGGGCAAATAATGAAAACAAACTTCATAGCCCGGTGAAAATATTAGGAATCCACTTCTCATACGATGAAAAAAGAAACAACGAGCTTAACTTCATACCAGAAATTCAAAAACTACAAACTAAACTCGATATGTGGAGTTCAAGGGACTTGACAATATTCGGAAGAGCTATGATATTAAAGACTCTGGGATTATCACAACTCGTCTATTCTGTTTCTAATCTTCCGGTTTGGAGAAACAAAAAAAGATAAGATAAAAAGATCTGGCCTCTATCAAGAACCAGATAGGGGTGGAATTCGTATGACAGATCTCAACATAATGTTTAAGGCCCTAAAGTTAGCATGGATCCCCAGACTCTTGGCTTCGGACAATGGGAACTGGTGCACTATACCAAACCACTTTTTCAATAAAACGGGAGGACTTAACTTTCTCTTACGATGCAATTACGATGCGAGGTTTTTCAACGACTTACCGACCTTTTATAAAAGAATTCTTGACAATTTTAATGAATTAAAAACTCTTTACAATTACTATCAAAAACAAGATATAGTATTGTTCAACAACAAAGAAATACTTGTAGGTGAAAAGCAGGTCTTTATCAGTGAATGGTTTCAAAAGGGCATTATTTCAATTAAAGACCTACTTACTGAAAACGGCAAATTCCTCACATTCCAGGAATTTTCACTTAAATATTCATGCAAAACTAATTTTCTCCAGTACTATCAAGTGATAAGTGCCATCCCAAAGCACCTTCTGTCCATTGCCAAGCAGACTGACGACTTCAACAAATCTTTTTTCATCAGTAACGATAAAATCTTTCCCCTTAGGGAAGCTGTTCAAATAAATCTAGGCAAGGCCAGGTCAAGAGACTTTTACAAACTGCTTAATGTAAAAACTCACAACGATGACCACACGGGCCCTCTGCGCTGGAGTCAAAATCTATCTATAAATAGCGACACCTGGAGCAAGATTTTCAAGTCATTGAAAAGTATCTGCAAAGACACCAAGCTCAAAGAGTTTCAATTTAAATTCATACATAGAATCATAGTAACAAACAAAGAATTATTCAGATTTGGTATCAGGCCTGACGAGCACACATTCATTGAATGCCCGTTCACAAAAACTTTTGTGCAAAGGGTTGTTCAATGGTTTAACCAAACAAACGTATGTCAGATCTTTCCAACCACCGAGGAAGTCTTGTTTGGCTACTTTTCTAGCATATGGGATGCACGTATTAAAAAGAAATTTAACTACACCACCTTAGCTATGCGCCAATACATATATGCTAACAAAACCAATAGCAAAGCCATCTCCGTTCATGAGTTTATTGACAAATTACTCGTTAAATATAATCTTGAAAATATTTACTAATTAGAACCAATACAGGAAGAGACTAACTCCTTCTCGAAATCTCGAAAATATTAAATCAAGAAACTTTAATCTCGGAAAATATTTACGAAATATTGATTAGTAGCACAACCTGATAATATTCCAATTATAGACTAACTGACTTGCATTGTATATTTCAAAAGACTTACTATGTTCTAAAATAAATCAATGAGTAAAGGCAATGTAATATAATGTAGCGTAAGTATATTAGCACAATCAGTAAGGAGATATTGTAACGTATTGAAAGCTATGTTTCTAAATAAAATTTTAATGCACGAAAAAAAAAAATTGCAATTGAAAACATTTCTACAATGCTTAAATTAGAAATATTTCCACCTATTTGCTACCCGCCTACCATCCCAGGCAGATTATATCCGGAAGGGATACTGCATCTGAAAATTCATAGCTGCATACAGGAATAACACATTGTAAAACTCTATAAACGTAAAAGTATAAAGTCCTGCAGTCGTTAGTCTCTGAGCATACTGTAACGACGTAAATTACAAAGCAAGCATAATGACAAGGGGCTTATAATGGGAAAATTTGTATCTTTCTTTAGGAGCTATAACTAAATAAAAGCCCATAAGCTCAAACCAGAAGAATTTTTGCGTCTAAAATTTGAGCACTTTTTTTGGTCTTCGGATTTAACGGTAAGGCCGATGCACATTGATTTCTCGACCGATCGTCGTTTCCCTTGGATTTGCTTAACTCAGGCAAACAGTGCAGTATTATTCCCGATATCTCGAACCAGTTTTCGTTTCTCTTGGAGGTTTGAGAAATCGAATTCCACTGTATACGTGATATATTTAATATATATTATATATATTGATATATAATGATTACTTAAATAGTAACTGTTTTCTTTATGTCTCTGTACAGATCACCCAATGACGGTCGGAACATCATTTGTTGCTGCTGTTGCTGGAACTTTCGTTTTTGGTTTCGTCGTATTTGGCCTCTGGTGGTTTGTGAGAAAACGAAATATAAACAATGATATTAACCATGGACGACATCCGCCTGGTTACGGCGCAGTCGACGACGAACTCCAAAACCCAATTGGAGAAAACCCAGCAGGGCGGTCACAGCCAATGCCCATTGGTGCATCGCACGCCAAGGCTGACGTCAATGTTATAAGCGAGCGTGTTTTAGAGACTAGTTAACTTGCTTACCGCCTTATAGTTAACTTGTTGTGTGATGTAATAATTCCAATATCACCCCTTGCTCCTCTTCTGAAATAAGACCTTTTTAGATGCCCAATAACAATACATTGGGGTAGCCAGGTAACTCAATATTAGCGAGATTAATCTCAATCTCTCACAAAAGGCGAAACAAAGTTCTTGGTTTGCAATATGAGCAGTAGAAGGAAACACCCCGTTCTGATTTAGTGTGCAGTCTCAGCTTCGGAAGCTTACCTCAAGTGAACTTCTAAAATGTAGTCACGGTGTCCCGGGCGCTAAATCGAATTATTACGGTAGTAGTTACATCATGTTACTATGATAAGACTGGGTACATACACGTACATAGAAGTCTTTCATTCGCAGACCGAAGTGCAAATTTGCCGCTCACATTCCTATGGCCTTGTGTGCATGCGTTTCATTTCATAGACAACGGTTCTCGACCAACAATACAATGGACGCTCAGTCATTTACTTACCGTATTATAGGAAAATTTACGTGTTTTACCAAGATCCGATTCAAATATGATATTGTCAATTGTAACAATTTTCCCTTTTTTCGTAAAAAATTGAAGCAATCCCGTTGTAGATAAAAATTTCCCTTTTCTATTTTTCTAATTGTAATTCAATGTTATTCAGTTTGGATTAAAAGTTATATTTTAAGAGAACTGATCAAAAAACTTGGTTATAAAGAGGTCTTATTATCTGGGCGAACTCTGTGAGTCATTGTTTACATTTCGCATTTAGAAACTTTATCCTTTATGAAGCAACCATCATACTTAAGAAGCTCGTGTAGTTATTAGCGCCAATGAAACTTTTGACACGAATTTGATTAGTTACTATACCTATTTTGCAGTAAGACACTACCTCTCTGGAACCTCTATTTTCATTCGCGCGCTGTAAACACTACCTCTATTGGTATTCAGGGATAAGGGCATTGCTATGACCTGTTCCCAGAGGAAGTGGGCGACCCCTGTTTTGCGTTGGAACGGATCGAAACCTGCTTCAAACGGTGCAGACAAAAGATGCAACATTTACAGAGAGCTATACCAACGTGTCGTCTGCAAATTCCTCTCACAGGTCTCGCAGAAAGTTAATGTTAAAGTCGCTACCAGGGCCAATCTGTATACTGTAAGTTTCTTCGAACAAAAACTAGCGAAAAAGTAATAGGTGAATAAAATGACTTTTTGAGGGAATATTGTTTATTTGCGAGCGCGTAGTGTCATTTGCGGCCCGAGCGCGAGGCGCAAGGGCCGCAAAAGACACTACAAGGGAGAAAAATAAGCAATATTCCCGAAACAAGTTATTTTATTATCATTATCAATATACAAGCCCAGGTAACGTCCAGACACTAACACCGACATTAAATAAGCTTAACATTTTTAATAATACAAGAACTTCCGTTGAACATTTTGTGCTATATGCTACACCGAGGGCAACTTTGTGGACTGGTGTAGTTGAAAAGCGCTACAATCTCTGAAAATAATCAGCAATGCGTAAAGAGCTCACGGATAATAATACTAACATTTTTCAATTGAGCCTCGGCGTGAAATTCCCCCAATGCTTCAGCTAATTCAGCTCAACCCAAGAAACACAAATTCAAGTGAACGACGTTTTGTCGTGTTTTTTTTCTTGTAAGGCAACAAGAAGATGCTCTCTTTGTATCTTCGCCTTGTGCTTTTGCTTCTAAACAAGAGAAAATGCTCTTGTTCTAAATCCGAACATTTCAGCTGTGTTTTGTCCCATTTATAGCAAATAGACTGATTTTCTTTCCGCACACTATTCGCTCAGCGAGTAACTGTTCGAGAATGTACTAGCACGCGAGCTGTTCGCACCTGAATGGTTTTCCCGCGTCAATAAACGTAACTTCATTGGCTAATATTCATCGAATGATGAACCGTGAACCAATCAGAAACAGGGCCGTAAATGCGTTTGCAGCCTGACAAATTGGAAATCGCCCGCCATTCAGGCTTGTTTTCGCGAAGGCAGTTTCTTATTAATTTGGCCGTGTATGCTGATTATAATAATGAGTCGAAACGAAATTTATAAACGGCGACGTATACAATCTCGCACTGGTTTTTTTTTTCATTTTTTACGCTTATGGCTCCTTATTAGCCTTTCTCGCTCTAATTCTACTTAAACACATTTAAAAAATCTTCTTGTACTTCTCAACTTACAACGGCAGATGAAAATTAAATTGGTTAAGGCAAGTGTAATTTCGGCAAATGCACAACGAGAACATTTGTTTGTGTCTGCGCACAATTTCTCAAGCTCATGGTAAAAAATATTGATATGCTTCTGTCTTAATTGTTAAGTAAAAAAATATTGTAACGACATTTCAATAATCGTAGAAACGGGTCAATCTACCATGCTGTATTGTATTACATCGGATTGCTATCAAAGAGCCGCTGTCTCTCAAAACTGTCAGTGCGGGCTCGGAACCTCCGCCAAAGAATCGCTACCACGACAACAGCAACAATCACTCCAATAACAGCCACGATGGCTGGGACATTGTTTGTTCCCGTGTCTGAAAAAGAGGTAGTTATAGGTGAATTTTGATAAAACGATATGAAAATTTTTAAGGAAGGAATGAATAGAGCCATACAGCCAATCAGGTATATACGACTGTATTAAACCCAATCTTCCCATTTGCGCTGCGATCTTATTCCCGACGAATTTTAGTAAGCGTATTTTCTATGGCATGGCATAAAATAGTTATGAAACACTTTCTCGTGGTATACCATAGAATACCCACTTGTCACTTGTATTTTCTTGGTATACAAATTCGCCTAAAGGCTCGTGTGTACAAGTGACTCGTGGGATATTTCATAATATTCACATCAAATAGATGACGTCAATCACGCCATTTAATTTGGTTAATCTCTATAAAATTATTGACGTGAAATCCTGGTTGAAAAAAAAAACTCAGAAAATAAATGTGTTTCCGTGATCGCTCCATTTCTAATCTTGGGTTTTAGAAAAGCTATAAGAAAGTCGTTTTTACCATCTTGTTCTTCTGTCGTCGTTCCCAACTGAACTTCAGCTTCGATAGGGTCTGAAGGAGAAACTGAGGCGACATCATGCCACGATGGGCAGCGGTTTCGGCAGGCGCAGTAGTGTTTAATGGAAAAGATCTGTTCAAGGAAAGTGCACAGTGATGGTATTGACTACTCAGTAATATTCTTTAGTTATTTCATAGATATAATAACTGAAAAAAGATTTTCTAATGCAATACAACATAATAATGGACTGTTTGCGACAAACAGCGAGTGGGCCATAATAAACTTCTTTAGTGAAGTTGTTTGTTGTCCCATTTTAAATCAAGTAATGCTAGTTCTGACTGTTGTTTCCTTCAAAAACAGATAATAAAGGAACAACTCTCCAAAGAGCGTTACATCATCTGAATTGCACAATCAACAACGATCCACATAATGACCCTTTTTGATTTTCATTTGATACAAATACCTATATTAATAGTAATACACCTTGCTTTTACGATCGAATACAACGTTCTAATTGTCAATTTATGAGCTAAAGGAAGGTGACAGTTCATACTAACATAGTTATCTTCATCCTCGGTTTGAAAGACTGGATCTGAGGCTGACTCGTCACAATGGAACACGACTCTGGAATGCGGATTGTCTATGCTGGGATCACTACAAAGTGAATGTTTATAAATTTTTAGGTTAAATTACAAATGCTCATCTGCTTAAGTGGCAATATACCGTACTTTAGGGTCACTGTCATTTTAGAAGACCGAATGATTGAAACTGTTGGAATTTGTATTGAGAAATAGGAAGAAATGAGAGTAAAAAATTCCTTTGATCCACATATTCCCCAAAACTGAAAGTTTTACACTATGTGTAAAACTTACCAACTCACAGGTTTTTATGAGGCTCCTGTCACCCAAACGCCCTAACTTAAGTATATTTACTATAGTTGGTTAAAGTGTTTAACAATAATAAGAATAACGAATAGATTCATTTACTTGGTTTTATAGACCAGCTCTATATGTCCATCTTGGCTTATTTCACAGTTGATGTCTCGTTGCAGACCAACCTCAAAGTATTCACGTGGGTCTTCGATCTCTGCATATTTGCAAATCTGACAAATTTAGAAATGTATCAATGTGGCGATACTTTTAAAATTGACTGAAGAGTTGAAGGCGCTACACTGACCAATTTGGGAAGCAGTAATAAAAGGCGTGGAAGAAGAAGAAGAAGAAGAAGAAGAAGAAGAAGAAGAAGAAGAAGAAGAAGAAGAAGAAGAAGAAGAAGAAGAAGAAGAAGAAGAAGAAGTAGTAAAGTAAATCATCTATAGCTCACCTAATCTCTCCCTTTGAGCCTAACTCATTTTATATAATTCACGAAAATGACATAATCCCACTTGAAAAAGTTTAGTCGAAATCACTTTATAACAAATTCGTCTCAAAAGTTTGCACTAAACCTACTGCTAGGAAGAAATATGAAGAAAGCTTTAACACCGAAGAGTCTCAATTAGATTGGAAAAAAATTTATCTAACGCCTATCAGAGCAACACTTAGCACAAAACTGCGGGAATTTCAGTATAATATACTTAATAAAATCTTATACACAAATGACATGCTTTTTAAGTTTAAGAAAATCGAGTCTCCTCTATGCTATTTCTGCGAAAATGATATAGAAACCCTAGAACATTTTCTTTTCCTCTGCCCGAAAGTTCACGTTTTTTGGAATGAAGTATGCTCTACTTTCGGAGAAAAACTGAAGTAGAGCAGATCTCTTCACATAAAAGATATCTTTTTCGGATGCCAAGACCTAAAAACTCACAATACCTTGACAAATTACATTATCCTGGAGAGCAAATTCTTTCTGTATCGCTGTAAACTAAACAAAACTCCCTTATCTATTCTGCATTTAACAGAAAAAATTAATTTAGAATACACATTACATAGAACGTTCTATTGTGAGAGCAAATAATAAAATTGGTTTTCATTATGAAAAGTGGGAACCTCTACTCCCACTTATCTCTCCTTAATTAGTTGTTGTCACTTTTTTAAAATTATACTGCAAACTATATGTCACAATGCTGTAATATACCTAAGTTTTTTGGCCTTTGTAAACCCTGTTATTTTGTAACCTGTAACCCTTAAATTAAAATTAGTTATGTTAAATTGTATGTTCTGTAAACACGTAAATTGTAACTTTTGTGTCCGTAAATAATTGTATTTCTTTGTGCTGTACATTTCTTTTCTGCTGAAATTGTATGTCAAGCTTGATAAAACAATAAACAAATAAAATACAAAAAAAAAAATAACAAAAAAATAGGAATTCTGAAGTGTTAATAAACTTACACAAACATTTCGACATATTTTATGAAGACTTTATCAGAGAAAAGAGCAGGTAATATGCAGGCAAGGGTAGAGGCAGACGTTGGTGAAGGAGCAGACCAGGAGAAAGAGTAGGAGAACCAATACTATAACGGGAAGAGAAAGAGGAAGAACAACAGCAACGACAACTGCAGCAACAAAACGACGACAACAAAAAAACGACAACAGCAACAGCAGCAGCGACATCACACAACCAAAGCGGCGAAAGCAGGAATGGCAAGAAGTTCTCATGAGAGAAAGAACATCTGAAAACCGCAATAAGAACTTACAGCAACATTTCGACAAATTTTATGAGGATCGGCATGTGGATCATTCTGTCCCACGTTTACTGGCGTACACGGGTTATAAGCGTAGCGCCAACCAGGGTATTTCTTGCCAGAAATCACAAATCTGTTGTTGAAAATATAATTAATATGTATAAATTGAATTTTAATAGAACATACAGAAGGTGGTTTATATCGGGACGTCGTAAGCCGAATAAGTTCGAATATCTCTCCTTATATGGCATTTATATATAGCACCAAGTACGAACAAATTATAGCGGTATCCAAACAGCTAAAATTTATAAATTTAGCTCTGTTGTGATTGGGGTCTTCTAATGTAAGACCGGTTACATTTAGAAATGGCAAAGAAACGAAAAACATTGGGTACGTGCAAAGGAACCAAAACAAAAGTCATTCCTCAGGGCAATTACAACAACTGATAAAATGGCTGGGGGGGCTTTAGCCCCCCCCCCCACTTTTTTACAGTAAAAAGAAAAAATAATTAGAACTTAAAGGTCAAATGAACCAAAATTCCGACATTCTTTCTTTAGCAATTTTAAAGCAACCAATCGCTAGAAGAATTCATTATTAAGTAAACTTAAGGCGAAATTTTGCTTTCTGAGCCTTAAAGCGCGAACTATAGCAAAAACTACGAAGATTTCCGAAGACTTCACGAAAACGTTTCCAAAATGACCGCGCACTGAAATGGTAGGCATGGATCGAGCTTTGAATTTTGTGAGGTAATAGTTTTATTTTACGGCTTTGCGATCGAAGAGACGATCGTCGTTTAAAGAGCGAATAATGTAAAGTTTGAGAGTTTCGGTCAATCTGAGTAATTCAAATAATTCTGAAAGGATCTAAGTTTTTTTTTAAACATTGTTGTTATATTTTTTACTACATTGGAATCCAGTTTCAAAGATTAATAATTATCAAAGCACTGAGTAAAATTGTAAGCATTGTACGATATAGGAGGTTTTCAAACACTGGATGGCGTATAAAAATCATCAGTCTGCTCAGCTTGGTATAGAACAATTAATTTTGCTATATACCCCAAGTGAAATGCAGTTTTTTGGATTTGCACGTAATTCTTATCAGGACGTGTGCGGCTTGCATAGGATGTGGCCAAAAGCCACATCCAAGATTGAATTCACTGTTTCTTTTCCGTACTCGAGAGTCACACAAAACACAAAAATAAATTTGTACTCAAAAATTAACCTTGAATGTAAGGATATTTCTCAATGCAAATTCGAAACCGCAAAAGCATCACGCAGGGTAAAACTTTCAATGAATAAATTCGTGTCGTTTTATTTTTCAACTGAAGGAAAATTCAACGTTGAAATAAGTACAGAGCGTTTACACACTGTTCCTGTGGACACTGCGAGTTCTGTTTGTATTAGCTGTTTTTGTTCCATATTTATTTAGCCGGTGCCTGTTATTTAGTGCTCGAAATTAACGATTGTAAACCTAACATAAATACAACCTTTGAAGCATAATTTTATACGCGTCAAAAAGCACGTGCACGTGCATTGAAGCAAATTATTTGGCGAGGATATTGAACTAATATTGACCAGCCAAACCAACAAAGTAAAAGTGTTAATAATCATAACAAATACTCTATCTAGCTCTAGGTAGAATAAGAAAGGTGCAAAATGCATACCTCTAACTTCCTTCGTTTAGCAAAAGCCGAACGGACAGGGGGACCTTTGTGCTTCGGAGGCATTCTTCCCCGTGTATCTTTTCCGAACCAAAAAACTAGTCGGCATAGCATCCTCTTTGAGGTGGAGTCTGAACGACTGGAAATCAGAACCAGAAACCTACGTATCGCCAGATTTTCTCTGAAGCAGTCTTCGGTAAAATGAACCGCACAAATGCGAGAGTTCTTGTCTAGCTTAAATTCTTTTCTTTTCATTTTGAAAAGCCATTGTTTCCTGAGCTTTGAATTTGCTGGAAACTTATACGTATTTACTTTCGACTTAGAATTATTTAAGCAGTTTGACTGAAAGACTTTGAATTTCCCGCAATTTGACAGCACACCAATAATGACGTCAGAGTTTTAAGTTCCGAAATGTTCTCGACAATTTTCCCGAGCGCTCTACGATTATGAAGGCCTAAAATAAGCATTTTTCAACTTGAAATTTCTCTGTTTTGCACAGTCCAATTACTTTGAAATTTCGGAATATGTTTATTTGGTTCTTAATCAACAAGTTGGCCAAAAAAAAAAGAAAATTCGAAATTTTGGTTCATTTGACCTTTAAGTGAATAAGCAAATAAAGAAAGAAACAAAGGAAAAAAATATTATTATTATTATTATTATTATTATTATTATTATTATTATTATTATTATTATTATTGAAGGAACAATTACTAAAAGTATTCCATTTGAAAGCCTTTCCAAAAGCTGGTGATAAATTGTGTTTTTGAGTTCCATTTTGGTTAATCATGTATCGAGTGCATCTAGTGAATGATCACTAAGTTTCCACTGCCCAAAGAATAAACATTTTGCCCAACAATGACGCAAGAGAGATTTAGTAACTTGACAGTGATAAACAGTCGTGAAGAATGGTTTTTGACCGAACACTAACGAATTTGCAGATTGTAGCAATAACAGAAAGAGAAATTTTGGCACCGTTTACAACGTTAAGCTGAAGTATAGCAAACATCGTCAGATTCCTGGTTTATAAACGCCAATGACAGTTGTACTGATTTGGAGTAAATTTTATTGTTTCAAGCAGGATTTGATAGTAAATCTATAGGTCTGGTTCTAAATGTTAATTGTACTTATACTGTAAAAGCATTACAATAATATAGCAAGGCCGATAAGTACTATGTGCAAAAGTAACTTTGCAAGACACCAACACGACCAGAACGATAAAGTAGGGTTACAATCGCGGACAGCCATTCCGTCCTTTTTGGGACTCATCAGCGTGGTGTAGCAAATCTAAATAATGCCAGCTCGAAGGCCAGCGCAAATAAATTACAATAATCTCTTATAGATCCTGATACGTTAGCACCATTGTTGTTTGCGTACCGTTGCTGTTTCAAGTTGTAAAAACATTGCGCTTTAACACACTGTTTGTTAATTTTAAATCCGCCTTCCGATATCTGAAAATAACTAAACCCCTAATTTTCCCAGGGTAGCATGCCTCCACTCCCCCCCCCCCCCCCCCAAAAAAAAAGAAAAATCTGGCTCACGCTTGAGCCCCCCCACTCAAAATCTTGCTGCGCGGGCCCTGTAACGTCTTTGTTGCTGATATTTTGACGCCGCCACAGCACGAATTAACAAGGCTTCAATACATAATGAAATCACTAAAAACAGATACTGTGTAATTTTTGTTCATTTTACAGACAAACTAAGAGAGGGAAACACCATGTAAGTCCTAGACGGACACAAAACAACAATGAACAGTCGCCGCTCGCAGAAACCCAGGCGCGCCATATATCGTCTATACCAATTTTCTAGGAAATATCAATCACTGACACTGATGATCTGCCAATAATCTGTCAAATGCGCATTAAATACCGTGACAAATCGGCTTTTATGTCAGTAGCCAGTGAAATGTTAGATATTTGAGATTGCACAATACCAGTGGAAAATTGCGAAACTTTTCTTAGTTGTGACGCTTGGTCCTGCAACCAAGGTAATGTTAAAAGACATGTCTCAACTTTGGGGAAAACATAATTCGTCATAGCATTTACCAAGTAACATTTAGATAAGACTCAGTAACCTACTTCTGTAATGGTAGGAAACATTTCCGGCCGTGACTATTATCCATGGTAACAATTCTCTTGAAACAGCAAGAAGCTTAAATAGGCTATAGAAACCGCCTCTTGATTACCAACCACTGATCCTGTTTTGCATATTTGTTCATAGAACAGCTAAAATTGGAATTTCCATCGATCACAGAGAATATATCTGTCACGATTCGAACAATGGCTCCTGTAGCTAGGATCTACCAACAAAATGTTTCGATAAGATTGTATAGAAAATTTCAAGATGTACTCGTAATATAACTTGTGCTTCATTCCATATGAACAATCAAGAGCTATTCACACCATCTGAAAATATATAATGACGCAAACATTTGTTCATTATTTAACCCAACTAAATGACAAGCAGTATTCGCGCTATTTCACACAGAGACTGAAGAACATCTTAGTTCAAAGATAGACAACAGGACAATACCTGGTTCCGCAGCTCAATCGATAACAATCCTGTTCTTCTTTCGGTATTCTTTATGGAAAGGGGAATTCCTACTGTTATTTTCTTTCTCAATCTCCTCTCGCGATCAATGTGAAAGTAATAGAGTTCAAGTTCGGTTCCCGGAAATTAAACCGGAAAAAATCTCTCACGTGACGATCGAGCGGTTCTGGGAATATAAACAATAGATGACATCACAGCCAAATATGCCTAACAAAACACTCAACAAAGTCATTCAAATATTAGCTTGATATCATGGAAAATCTTAAATAATATCGAGTGATTAAGGCATTGGCATGGTCAACAGCGTTTGCTTTATTATAAAATTGAAGTTATTTTCACATAGAAACACGGTGTAACCGGAGCCACTTTATAATGCGACAATTTTCTGATTTTATTTTTCTAGATTTGTCTTCCCCCAAGCACAGAATTTCGTTGGTAGACTTATAAACAAGCGATAAACTTTAGAGGGGGGCCAGAGTGCTCATGCCATAAATAATGACACGTTTAACTACCTTAAAGTTATGATATCAGTTCTACTGAACTCATATTTTCTAAACGTTCTACAACAATGTGAGTTTGAACCTAAAAAGATACTCAGAGAACAATATAGTTAACAATAACGTTAATTTTCAATGTGTTGCGTGACCAAAGTAAAAGGTTCTCAGTTCGTGATTCAGTTTACCAGACAAAAGGGTATTGTTGTTGAGGCAAAAAAAAATGAAAAAAAATGTTGAAAGAAAAGTTCCAGACGAGAAAATTAACCACGGATGGCGGCTTGCAAATTTTTGTAAGATTCAAAACGTAACTCGTTTCGCTTCAAGTGTTTTTCATAAAATATAAATATTCATGTCATTCAGTTGAAGTCAACATTTCCAGGAAAGGACTCCACGATTTGAAACAGTTTTGAACCTCCAAGAAGTCCAAGAACTTAGTAGCGTACGGTTATCAGGTAAAGAAACATACAGTAGGTTTAAAGTGTTTTTCTTGAAACTTGATTTCGTTGTTTTGAGACGGTTGACTCTGGCAGTCTATTCCTGTTTGTCGAGCGACAATTCATAAATGTCCGCTAGAGCAAACAGTCAGGCAAATCTACATGCGTTTACACGCATAGCGGGAGAGGTTCGAAGGCTCGTTCTAAGATATTTTCGCTCTTTGTTGTTATGGTTTATTGATGAAGGAGTTTGAACGGAAGTTTCAGAGGAGATTGTTAGGATCGAAATAGACAGCACAGAACGCATCGAAAGAATAAGGTATGCACTTTTTGTTGTATGAATTGCTTACGCCATCTGTTCATGCCTGGTGAATATTCTTGTTATGGTATTTAAAAATATCAAGATTGTGTCTTGTGGCTACTGATAATACCCAGGTCAAACATATGCAGGAGTATGGAGACGAAACAGCAAGCTTAAAACATGCCAAAAACGATATCGCTAGCTTTACTACGGCTCTGAATGTACATCAATTATTTTATTCTGCAGTGTTGTGGACAATATTCCAGATGACGAATTTTCAAATTCAAGATGACGAGTTTTGTACCGACCAAACCAGCTTGTCCGGCTTGAACGTTGTCTTACGTATTCAGCTGACATCGATAAGGAAACTAACAATGAGTAGCCCATATTCACGATATCCGCCATGATGGTTTTAATTAGCCACATTGTCTGCCAGGGGGCAAGCTTTAAAATGATGCCGTTTCTCAGAAACGGTTCGTCAAAATAGTGAAGTATCTGCAACAGTTATTTCATTATTAAAATAAGATTGAAACAGCTGTTTGATAACTTAACTTGTAAACCACGTAAGCTGTTTTCACTTTATAAAACGGCCGAAATTTCGTAAAACCTAGAATATTTTCACCACGATGCTAACTATGAAAAAAAAATTTCCAGACATAATACGAAACCAGCTGAAATTTACCAATTGCCTGTTTACCCCCTCACAAATCACGTACCTTATTTGCATAATAACATGACAACAAGCATTTCAGAGAATTGTACAGGAAGTAAAACTTCAGTCACAAGAGCAAGCAAACATGTGCTTTTGAAGAGTCTGTCATTTTGCAGAATAACTTTTGTCTGGCTGTTACATTAGGCTCTGTTTACAGGATGATTGAGTGTTGTGATGAGTCTTGAATGAAAAATTTGTCAATTTGACTGTTTTTTATTTTTTTCTCTCCAGTTTAAAACGATGCTTCTCGACTGGCTATTAATCTCAGTGACAACATATAATATATTTTTCGTTCTGCCCGGGAGATGTTTCGGTATAAAACCCACGTTAAAAGATAACTGTACATGTGTGACAAGCCAAGGAATATACAGTCTATTTCCTCTACAAAGAAAAGATGGTAAACCAAGGTAACCTACCATCACAGTAGCATATAAGGAATAATTACGATAGTGAACACGGGATAGGGAAAAGTAGTTTTCATTCAAATGCCACAAGTCAATGAACTTAGGCCTAATGGGCTGGAATGTTAAAGGAATAGTTATTAAGTAAGTTAACCTACTAAAACTACCACAATACGTAAATGGTATGACTGATATACGAGAGGGCTTTCAAATGCTTTAGGAAAATGTTGCACCAAACGAAAAACATCACGACCACATGTTTGTAGTTGACACGCTAGCCATAATGCCGGACACAACACTTACGGTAACCTTTCTTCAGGTTCTTAACACTGCCACACACTGAAGTGGTAAATTTCAGTTATGTTGCATTAGGCAAAAAAAAAAATCCAAAAGTCATATGTGTTGTCAAACAAGTCACCGGTGAGGTACAATTTTATCTTTTCAAAATGTAGAATGAGTTCGATTGTTCAGTTCATAAAATGTTGCAAATTAGAGATCTCAGTGACAGTATATCTTAATTCCCAATCGAACTCAATTCGAATCAAAAACTATTTTCGGGACATTCCATAATTAATTATTTCTTTTTTATCTTCAGCGAACTCCAAGGGACGGGCCATTAGAAAAAAATTAGGGGTAGTGGAGGGGGGAGAGGATGGGAATATATCATGACGACGCCATTATGTCGTACATTTTTATCGCTGATTATTTTATCGTTATTTCCCATAATTTTATAGATTTGAAATAAGCCTCAAGGGCTACACTTACACTTACAATCCTTGTAAGCCGTACACGCTTTCTTCAAAGAAGGGGACCTGCAAGAACGTGGCAGTAAGTTGTCGAGACTAGTTTACATTTTGAATTACTTCTATTTCATGATTTCTACTTCTTGTTTCAAGCAAATACGGCAAAAGCTAACGATTAAACCCGACGTTTCGGTGTCCTCATAACAAACGCCATCGTCAACTGAGGTAGCCTGCGAGTCTAATACTGGGTTCACACTAGGCCGAAACATGATAAGTCTGATCACGAATGAAACATGTTTCGCTCTGACAAGTGTTCACATCAGACGGTGCGTTTCGCGAATCATGATCGAAACATGTTTACCCTGATCATGATTGAAACAACCTCATGAAGAATGAAACACGTTCAGATGAAACACGTTCAAAATGGCGGATATGCGGAGAGGAGGCAAGTGCCCAAAAGATCCAAATTTAATTTGAGCCTACTATGAGATCAAATGTTTAGTTGAAATATGGGCCGATGTAGCAATACACCGGCAATTATTGTTAAAGAGTTGAAGGCGGAATATTTAGAAGAACATCGCCACGGAACTTAACGACAACCGCTACAAGCGCAATGCAAAACCAAAATTTACAAACAACTGTTCTTGTACCGAAGATAGCGCAAATGCTGTCTGCTCGCTAAACGCTGGAAAGCCTGCTAGTCCGACGGGCTTGATTATTGACTCTCAACCGAAGAATAAAAGGAAATGTTATAGTAATTCTCGATAATTTGGTACAAGATTTCTGCGAGTACCGTAAAACCGCATAAATTTAAAACCTGGCATAAAACGTGTTTGAAACTGACATCTCTGTGACCAACAAACATGATTTGTTGAAACATGTTTACTCTTAACATGTTTCGGGTTTACAGTCAAAACCGAAGAAGCGTGAACGCCAAAAATTATTTCTGGAATGTTTATTGTTCTACGACCAATCAGATTCGAGACGTTACCGCAACAAACCGCAACAGTAATTAGCAAAAAGGTTTCGATTCTTTTATCACGAAACGACTTTTTCGTCTACATTAAGTCTTGAGATCATCACCGATTAACAAACACTCTGGAATTATTACAGTCAAAATACTCAGCGCGTGCCGCTTAGAATTCCGGAAAAGTTTTGATTAACGGCGAACGGATTGCATTATTGGTTTCAAACATTCAAATTTAATTTGAATATTGTAGATCATCCAACAGTGAACACGTGAGCACGTGAACCTGTAAAAAATAAACCAATCAAATTGCTTCATTTCTGACAGGCTCACGTGTTCACGTGTTCACGGTTGGATGATCTACAATATTCAAATTAAATTTGAATGTTTGAAACCAATGGCCGTTTTTATACTAGAGACGCGTTACCCGTCTGGACGAGCTTCGGCAAATATTTTGTAATTCGTCCGGTTATCCGTCTCTAGTATAAAGACGGGCAAAAGACGCGTTACCCGTCTGGATGAGCTACTTTTCGAAATCCGTCGTTCAAGACGCGTTTCGAAAAGTAGCTCGTCTAGACGGGTAACGCGTCTTGTGCCCGTCTTTATACTAGAGACGGATAACCCGACGATTTGCAAAATGTTTGCCGAAGCTCGTCCAGACGGGTAACGCGTCTCTAGTATAAAAACGGCCAATAATGCAATCCGTTCGCCGTTAATCAAAACTTTTCCGGAATTCTAAGCGGCACATACTACGCGCTGAGTATTTTGACTGTAATAATTCCAGAGTGTTTGTTAATCGGTGGTGATCTCAAGACTTAATGGCCGTTTTTATACTAGAGACGCGTTACCCGTCTGGACGAGCTTCGGCAAAAATTTTGTAATTCGTCCGGTTATCCGTCTCTAGTATAAAGACGGGCACAAGACGCGTTACCCGTCCAGATGAGCTACTTTTCGAAATCCGTCGTTCAAGACGCGTTTCGAAAAGTAGCTCGTCTAGACGGGTAACGCGTCTTGTGCCCGTCTTTATACTAGAGACGGATAACCGGACGAATTACAAAATGTTTGCCGAAGCTCGTCCAGACGGGTAACGCGTCTCTAGTATAAAAACGGCCAATGTAGACGAAAAAGTCGTTTCGTGATAAAAGAATCGAAACCTTTTTGCTAATTACTGTTGCGGTAACGTCTCGAATCTGATTGGTCGTAGAACAATAAACATTCCAGAAATAATTTTTGGCGTTCACGCTTCTTCGGTTTTGACTGTAATGTGAACACAGCTTTATAACACTGCACCAAAACATGTTTGGAATAAACATTGCTTGTAATCAGAGAGACCACGTTCGATAAGTCATATTCCTAACATAACTGCAAGGCATTCTGGTAAAAAATATGCATGCAAACAAAACCAAATATAGAAGTTGAGAAGCAACCCTCGGTGTCATGATTGAATTTTGATTACATTGCTCTAAGCTCTTCGTTTCCAAACACGCGCCATGCATGGTTTTATAATTTATGCGGCACTAATATCAAATATTTTCTAAAATCAAAAAATGAAACTAAGACATGCTTTCACATTTATTCTGTGGTGGCTTTATCACACTTAACAAGCCCTTCGGGCTCTTACTTCCCCATCACTCTCGGCCGCAACCTCTTGAGGTAGTTTAAATTTTATTCAAGAACATAGTTTAAATGACATAGTAGAAATTTAGAAAAGGCTGCTTCTCTCTTAGTCAAAAATAGTTCTAAAATAACAGTTTTTACCTGCATTCCTGAAAGTTAATACCAACAGTTAAATCTGTGCCAATATTTTACACCATCTGTTTTTAAGAAACATAAAAAGATAGTGAAGACTTAACATGGATCTGGCAAGTTTTCTTTTGATGTTTTTCTTTGCTCCATTCGTTTAATCTACAGCTATGTAAGTACGATACAAACGGATCTCCACATGTGTATATCGATATTGGCGAACAGAGAGATGTTCAGTGCGAAATGGAAGATGGGAATATGGTTCTAATATACCCTATAAAGTAAGTAACATGCATGTTTTCCATCCAGTATGAAATGTAATCGACAAGTTTTCAACGTCTTTTATTAACCAATAGGATTACGCGTTAATAACACTAGATTGACACCACACACCTGGATTCGATGTTCGGAATTTAGCCATGTGAGCATGTAGGCCGATGTACTGTAACGAAAGTCATTATTTCGTGCTCTCTTATTCTTATTCTATCTTATTTATCTCAAATGCTGTTGCCCGGATCATGAGCGTTTTGCCTGAAAATTGTCACAATTTCTGAAACTGCCTGCCAGCCAGCGCGTACACCTATGTAGCTAGTAGAGCAACACATTGGTAAGTGGTATCGCGGAGGTTACGGGCTCGTATTTCGTTGTAGCCTTAAACGCCAAATTGAAAAGGGCTAAATCGCAATTTACGGTCGCTTCTACTAAACATCCCCAACCGATCTTGTGACTGTGGAAGAAGAAGTCCCTTGCTAGGATTCCCCTTCTCGACAGTCATATGAACTGAACATTTGCAATGTGAAATCCACCAATCCCAGTAATCTGACACATTGTTTTCTTGAATAATTGCGGAGTGCAATCCAGTTACGTTTGTGCATGGAAACACTGTGAAACGAAAAAAACTTGATTTCAGCAATAACAGTTCGAATAACCCCGCATTCCCTTCGTAGCCACAATTTTGAGTGATGTTATCGAACACATGGGCTTGCCTCGAATCTTCGTTCCTAAATACAGCAAGCAGTTGAACCTTAACTATGCTAATCTTTAAGGTTAAAAATTTGCAATACTTAAATGTTATTAATGTACGTCTTCTTAACTCTTTCTTCTTTTTTAAGCAACCCAGACGTCCCTACACATAAATCTAAAGTAATTCTAGTGTGCAATAAAGATTCAAGGGCTGATCCTGAATTTCATCTTGTAAACGAAAACGCAATGGTGAGAATTTGTTAGCAGTAATTAATTCTTTTTTAATGACCTTGTAGTCGATCTTAAGCTGTGCTCGATAGCTAACATTCCTGTAACATCTCTTCGCTAAGACCAGGTTCCCACACACCAGGTTCCTCAACCTTCTCTCGCCATGCTCAATCGTCGAAACGAAAACTGATATTCAGTTTCTTGAGCTGTCGTAAATTATAGCTCTATTTTTCCTTTCACGATCTTTCAGTTAGGGTACAAAAAACTTAGATTTTTTATTGCTTAGGTGCTGTTTAATGACATTTTCAAAACGTAAGTGTGGTGGATGGATAATTTTAAAAGAATAAGATTACCTTCATAAATTTTCATATCTGCCATCTGGAAAAGGAGGGGCTTTTTTAAGAAATGGAACGTTCAGAGGGGGGCTTATAAGAAAGGGGGCCGAAAAGAGGGACAGGGTAGGAGTGGGGAACTCAATAGAGCTTTTATGGTATACCTAAATAAATTGTCCCAAGAATCATAAAGAATCATGTTTGGATTTTGTAAAATAACGATATAGTGAACAGTTTCGAGATAATTCTACAAGTAATCCCAAATAATATCATTTAACAGATCTTCAACTTAACAAGCCATTGCGGATGCCTAAATGGATGCAAACCTGATCCAGTCCCAACCATCCAACCAGTCCCATCCACGCTAGGATCCTCCCCCGGCCCTACTACGCCATCAGAACCTGAAACTCCATCACCAAGACCTAAAGGTAAATTGTCCCATTTAATTATTGGACACAGCTAGAAACAATTTGGTGGATTGCGGGTTGAGGAAGTTCCGAGCCCTACAATTCCCATATAAATATGGATTGGGTTACAATTAAGATTAAAAAAACGATTTGGTATGTTAAGATAAGAAAATAGTAAGAAATTGCACCTTAATTTCAGGACGCCACATTCATCGACTATACATTATCTAGTTTCAAAGTGGTTTGAAGTATCCTGGTACTTTTATTGCGAGTTTATTCTGGCGAATTCTTTTACAGTGCGGCTACTGTTACGGGGGTCATCCAGACAAAGTAAACCAATCACAAAGTAGAGCGGAAACAATCGATAATAATAGATTCCGAAACGTTTTTCCTCAGCAAATGAAATGTCATAGGAGGCGCGGTGGCCTTATGGTTAGTGCGCTGGACTCCGAATCGGGCGGTCCGGGTTCACGCCCTGGCCGGGGCATTGCGTTGTGTTCTTAGGTAAGACACTTTACTCCCATAGTTCCTCTCTCCACCCAGGTGCGTAAATGGGTACCAGCGAATTTACTGCTGGGGATAACCCTGTGATGGACTAGCACCCCATCCAGGGGGGAGTAGAAACACTCCTAGTCGCTTCATGCTACGGAAAAAATGGATAAGCTCCGACTGATGGGCCACTTGGCTCGTACACAGACTACCTTTACCAATAAAATGTCGAGTACAGAGCAATAACATTTCAACTTGTTAACTCGTGAGGCTAATATAGTTATGTTGAATAGAGCGTTACCTAGCTTTGACTTTTCGATTTAAAAATTTAAGTAGTTTCACATGCTTCATTAATAAAATGTGCAAGTGCAAGTGAGCGAGAACTGATTTCAAACTGTATGAAAGCATTGAAGCGACGGTTGTTTGTTTGGGCGAATAGTGTGGCGCGTGAATTCTCCGAAAAATCATAAACTCAACAGCCGGCTCAGTGTTTTGTTTTCTAAAATATGACACATTCCGAAACAAGAATATCGGTTATTTTTTCAACACTGGCAAGTGAAATTACGCTATGAACTTTTTCTGAAATAAATTCGTTTCCTTCACTTGTCGAGTTGTTGCTTTTGGAAGATGAAGAAATCAGTGAAATGCTCGAGAAAGCCGGCGGTTACATGTCAGCTCTGTCAGCTCTCTTGAGTACTTCAATGGTTTCTTTCATTTTTCCCCAGAATTCAAATTCGCCACGCAATTTGCCCAAGCAAACGGCCGTCACGTGCGTTCACTGCTTTCATACAGCTTGAAATCAGTCCTCCCTCACTTGCAGGAAACATGGCATTCATTTATGAAGCATGTGAAACTATTCAAATTTTTAAATCGAAAAGTCAACGCTAGCTATCGCTCTTCTCAACATAACTACATAGGCTTCACGAGTGAACAAATTGAAATTTCATTGCTCTTCGTTGGCTGAAGTTAAAAATGTTGAAATTTATTGTTACCGTTCTACTTTGTGATTGGTTCACTTTGTCTGGGTGACCCCTTTAACAGTAGCCTCACTATAATAGGGGGAATGTGGAAATTTCGCGTGAATAGTTTTTATATTAGAGAGACATTATCATTCTGCATTTTCCTGTACGTCTGGTTATGCTTATCAGTCATGTATCAAAAGATGAACAATGCGTAAAGACGAACTACAGTCACAGCTCCAGCAAACGTTTTTGGGACATCAATAAAATACAAGCGAGAGGTCATAACTCCTCCACCCTCAAACCCCCCCCCCCCCCCCCCCCCACCCGCTACAAAACACAAATTTGCCTAAGCTGGAGGGAGGCATAAAAATCGACAATGTGTTAGGGGTGGGGAGGGGTAGGGAACTAGGAAAAGGTTAAGTGTCCGTCCCAAGGACGTTTTAACTTTTACTGCGTCTTAGGTAACGCACTAGAAGCTAACTGGGGGCTAAGCACGTTTGATAGACGAATAAAATGCAGTCACAATTCCTCTGGACTGATAAAGCGTAAACATAACTGTCAAAAGTTACATTGAAATAAACTAATAAACGCAAAGAATAACAATACACCGTGAAACAAACGGGTTGAAATATATCTATTTTTTTTAGATTCCTATTACAATTGGGAGCTGGTCATCTTATTACCAAGTCTTGCAGCATTTGTCGTCATGGTTATCTGTTTTGTTTGTATCTGGAGGCGGTTATCAGATATCCAGGAGGCCCTCTTGTACAGATGCTGTCCCTGTTATGAATACAGGGAGCCAGGCAGAGCAACTGAGACTAGTTCGCTTATCAACAACATAGAGGATTACCGGGCTGTTGAACACGAAGATGCGGTGGCAAAAGACAAAATCAAGGAACCGGTACAAGTAGAAGAGGAAGATGTGGATAAGGATTATCAATTCGCTGGGAAAGGCGACAAGACAGTAGTCGTATAATGTGAACACTGGCATCAGGTTCTTGTCATTAGTGACAAGACTGATAGGCGGAAAGCAACGGTTGCTGTTACTTTCAGGTGGTGAAAGGAAAAAAACTTGTCTGCAAGTGTGACGAGAGTTATTAATAATTCCTCTTGCTTAGTCTTTAGGTGGCCTCGTTTACAAAAAAGGTTTTTCTCATTTTCGTAATTTTTATTTATTATTTTATTATTTAATTTTGATCACATGTTTGCCATTTGCTAATAGTTGTCATGCAAACCAACTTTATGGAGGTGAATTTATTATGTCACCTTTCAATGGTGTTTTCTTTTTAAATGATTTGTTCCTTTGTAACTAGTGACAAAAACCTAAGGAAGAAAGGAAGACCGCGAAAAATGCACGAAACGGTAACAGCAAGAAGGAGCTAAGACTTTCCAGTCATTTGTTACATGTGGGTAGTTTGATTTCTGTATTATATTTTGACAAATAATAAAGTCTTTTGGGAGAGGCTAACAGGAACCCAGTTTTCAATTCAGCTGTCTTATCTTTTTATCCTTTTAGTCTTGATTATGCAGATTTATTATAGCCAAACGGAAAGATAAACAAAGTATTTACTGTATATATATATTTTTTATTTTATGCTAAAAAATGGCTCCTTTTCCTACTGAAAACAAAAATATAATAAAGAACAAGAATACGAGCACGAGTTTCATCTGCAAGAGAAACATTCCACGAGGCGAGTTGGTATTTTGACTGTACATTGACGAGTTCAGCAATTAGTCGAACATAAATGATAGGTGGGTTTCGCTTTTAAATTCTGTATGTTATAAACGTGAAAGCGCGCGGATGCGTAATATAAGATACCATGATACCTCTCTTAAAATTAGCAACATTGATTAACAGTACGAGAAAACATACAGAGAATCTCATTTAAAAACATATTTTGAAGCGAAACAACGAAATCGCCGAGAAAGAGCTATATTGTTAACCCAAATGCAGCTACCAAAAAACAGAAAACAAAGATCCTCTCTATAAAAAAACTCAAACACAACAGTAATCATATATGAATATTCTTCCGCAGTATGGGGCTGCAAGACAAATAAATAGTGAATGCATTCTGTCTGTGATGTGTTTTGTGTTCAGGTGACTGACGGAAAAGCACTTAAGATGTTGGATGAAACATGTTACCAGACGGCGATTGTTCACAATAAATTAACCTATTGTTAATGTCAATCTTGGAAAAGTGTTAATGAAATGTAAAATTGCAATGTCATCGACCACTTTAGCTATCTTCATATGGATGTCACAGAGGAGGAGATGTAACTTCAGTAAAAGCCTAATTCAGTTAAAAACTACCGTTTCAAAATTGGTATTAAAAGTATTATGATCAGCAATGAACTCAGTAACGATCAGAATGAATATTTAGGTCAGAGCATTGAATTGCCGCCATTATTAAGGAAACTACTTTAACAAATTGACAACTTAACTATTACGCACTATAAAAAATATTTGCATATTGCTCAGTCGCCGCATTGTTAGTTGACGTGAACAGCTGGACATTATGGTAAATGTTTTGCGTGCAACGGGCTGGAAAAGTTGAAATTTCAGCCCTTTTCAGATAAAATGTGTTTTGACGGACTTCAAAACTTGCTGTAACGGAGCATCATATTGTTGGACACAGGTAAGTAGGTAAAGATTTCAGTCGCTGTCGAAGAACTATTCCAGAGCAGGATGTGAGGTAGTAAGTTTTATCGATCGCCTTGCTCTTTTATTTGCTCAATTCAAGAAGATTGTTGTGGAGTATTTTTGTTACTATTTTCATTGCGAGGAAGACGTTATGACTAATGGCACTCTCAATAGGCTTTTGCATAACTACAATTAACAAAACATGAAAAATAGCTACCTTTACCAAAAAAGGCAGTTTAAAACCAAGTCGACATTACCAGTTGTTTAAAATATTTGTTCAAAATTAGCTTATCGATAATATGATTTCCTTTTTTTATTTTAAACTTTTCAGGAAATTTAACTGATTAGTTCGAAATGATTTCAGTCGTGCCTCATGTAACAGTTGTTTTGAGGTTTTGGACCTCACTCTCAACAAAACTGTTATTTTCTACCTTACAACTTTCCTTTATCATGCTTCTTTACCGGTGCTCTCGTGCAACATTTGTGAATTTCTCAACACAGTGTGATTATTAATTAACGCTTTGCGTTTGTTTTCTTAGCACAGAAACAACCGGCTGTCGATACCTCATCGTTATAAAGAAAAATAATCCATGGTAAGCATTAATGTTTATATATGTTTCCTGTAGAAACAATAACGAAGAGCTGACGTGCTAACTCAATGCTGGTCTAGAAAAAGACGTCCTGCCCTATACGCCTCAACAATTTATTTAGCACGTGCAGTAATTTAGCTCTCGGTCAGTTTGTACGGAGCTCGCTGCGCTCGGTCCGTGCGCTATGACCTCGAGACAAATATTTCCCCGTGAGACCCTCCCACTCAGCAAATAAAGTCATATGACTGTCGGTTTGTATTTTATAATACATATTTTATAAAACCCCTTTCCTGAACCCCCGTTGAATTATTTTTATAATTGAAAACCCTCGCCAATAAATAGTTACATTCCCATATGATAAAGGCCACTTTATGTAGCGCGTGATCAGATGACCTATGCTCATTAGAATGTAAAAGGAAAAAAGACCGACAATGGTTTATACCATCAGAAGTTGACTGGTGGTGGCCGTTGCAAGCGCTTCAGGCCTGTTGCATTTCCAATGTGTCTGTAGGTAACAAACCAAAAGAAGGTTGGCAGCGGAGTCTCGAGACATGTTCTCGAGATGGGCTATGCTTAGCATCAATAAAAGGTAACGTCTAGTCGGAGACATCGATTGCTCGTATCAATATTGTAGGCTCGAAAAAATGGTATAAGACAATACTACAATTGACAACTAGAAAGCAATCAATCGTAGACATTCGACCTTACACGTGTCATTTTTTCAAATATATCCTTTGCCATCATTTGTTTTAGGCAACGCTGGCTCCTGGAAGTCGTCCGTATCAAAGATGCCTCATTCCTGACATTCCCGAGGACTTACAGTATACAGTGCGTAACATCACCAACCTTGTACTTATTCCTGTTGATCTGCTGCTGGCTTCCATGTCCTTTGTCGCTAATTTTCTTGTTTTAACTGCTGTGGTACGAACAAAATCCCTTCAGCATCCTTCGTTACTACTGCTGTGCAATCTTTCAGTCAGCGATCTCCTGTGGGCAGTATTTACCATTGTCAGAAACACTGTGAGAATCACGCATGTCGATCAATGTCCTGAGCAAACGGGGTTAGAACCTGTATTTGTTGTCCTGTGTGTCTTAACAACCCTTGGGAACCTGGCCATCATCAGTAAGGACCGCCATCTGGCAATGACCAAGCCCTGGTGGTACCGTTGTCACGTGAAACGATCGCACGTCTTCAGGAAAACAGCCCTGCTGTGGGTCTTCAGTGTGATAATGGCGATATTGGTCCACCCCAAAATACACCTCCCAGCTCTTCGTATAATGTTAATCATTGTTGCTTCTTTATTTCATCTTCTGTGTATTGCCGTCATGATTTCTTCGTATGTTGGAATATTAATCGCAAATAGACGCAACAGGCAGATCATGCAACAGCACCAGCGGGACCATATGCAAGCCTTCTTTCAACGCGAGAAGCGATTGGCTAACACAGTTGGGTTGATACTGATTGCGCTTTTCTGCACGTTTTTACCAGCCCTACTTTCGCCGTTGATTCTGGTAATACTGGGATTTTCAAACTCTGATTTTATACCTCTCAGGCCATTCTATTCCTTGTTTATCACCTTAAATGGATTGTTCAATCCGCTTTTAAATTACGGTAGGAATAAAGACATTCGTACAGCGGTTCGTCGTTTAATCAGGCGTCCCCAACGTATTGGAAGAGTTCTTCCTCAATCGACTCAACGCAGACTGAATATTGTTTTTACTAAGTCATTCGAAATAAGAGTTGAGGAATGCTCAAGCCCAACTCACATAATGTCAGGCACTAACTCTTAGACAAGTGCTTCTGGCGGTACTTTGGAATAAAGGACTATCAAAAGTCGGTTTGATCAAATGCACGCTCACTTGTCGGCTGGGCGATTTTGTATACTTTCCCTTGAGTTTTCATACAGTGCTAATATACAATTAGTTGCTATAGTACCCAAGAGCATACAAGTGCATTTCATCACGTAAGCCGTCTTCTGAGAAATGTTTGTGAAATATGTAACCTCATCTGGAGCAATAAAAAAAAAAAAAAGGATAGTGTAAGTTGCATGTTAGCGGTCATCTTAAAAACTGGAATTACATACTTTTATTCTGCACAATCTAAAAACCTGGAAAAGGCAGCATGAAGAAATGCTACCCACGGGCTGTATCGAAGACATGGAAGCAAGGCAGTAGTACTGCACCGATCCAAAGCGGCTCTGTGATTGGCTACTCTCGATCACTTCCGTACCGCAATGTACCGAACCAATCACATGCAAGCTTTGGCTTGTCTTTTCGTTTGGAGCGCTTGTCGACGAGAAGTCGTTCGTGTGGGACACGTGAGCATCGTGTTGTGCGTAGTTTTTTTTTAAATATCGCTTCCACAGTGTTGGTAAAGTTATTTTTTCTTAAATCGTCACTGAACAAATCCTAAAGTAAAGTAATAAATGGACGATGAATCTGAAATGCATAATAACAAGAATGCCACTCGAACCTCGAACTCATGTGTCTATATGTCCGGCAGCCGGACAGGTTTTCCAAAATACTCCGTGTCCGGCAGTCGAAAATATTTTCAAATTTCAATTAATACCATCATTTACGTGTTAACATACCTGAAAACTTCACGAATTTCACCGCAGTGCGAGGTTTTGTGTTTTTTATCGGCGCCCTCAGTGTATAAATCGAATCCCATGACTTAGAAGCTTGCCGCCAGCTTCCGGACAGGAATTTCTAAATACTCCGTGTCCGGCAGTCGAGTATTTTTGGTTTTCTACTCGATAGATTCGAACAGCATCATGATAGGCAATGCTAGGCAATGCTTTTCTTGTATTTCTTGCTAAGAAATTTACGATTGTCGCCGAAGTACACAGATTTTGTTGTTTTGTTACAAATATGCTTGCCGCCAGCTTCCGGACACGAATTTCTAAATACTCCGTGTCCGGCAGTCTAATATGTTTGGTTTTCTACTCGATAGATTCGAACAACATAATGCTAGGTAATGCTATTCTTGTATTTCTTCCTAAGAAATTTACGATTGTCGCCGAAGTACGCCGAGTTTGTTGTTTTGTTGCAAATATGTTTGCCGGACACGAATTTCAAAATACTCCGTGTCCGGCAGTCTAATGTTTTCTTCTAATAAATTGAAAGTTTCTCTCTTCGATAGATATGATTCCAATAATAACATGCTAGGCAACCCTGTTCTTCATGCGATGCGATCGTTGTTTCCACGGAAGGAAAGGTTAATATATTCTGTATATTTATTTACCTCCTTGCCTTGACATACTATGTAAACATGCTGTATACACGGCTTCCGAAATGTGTCAGTGAAACATTGTTTTCGGTCACGCTTGACCCAAGGTGACCTAGCTAATTTTTGGCGGGAAACCTAGAGCGACTGCCGGCGAAAGGTGAAGATTTCCATCAACCAAGCGTGCTTATTTCTCTGGAGGAAAGTTTGAAGGCAAAATTGAAGGTAAGATCACAGATTTGACGTTTCCCATTTTAATAGCGCTGTTAATGGAGGAGAGGTTGGTGCTGGCCGATTCGCTGCACTCTCAGAATGCACGGGAACGAACACGAAACTCGCGTGTTGTTGCCGGACTGTGTGAGTGTCTGGAAAACAAAGTGAATAATGGCCGAATACTCCGAATAGTAACGATTAGCTTGACCAATTTGAATATGTGCTGTTTGTCTCTTGACCCTCAAATCGTTTTGGTCAAAAATCAGCATTTCTGCGTTAACTCTTTATAATATTGTGCAACATGTGCTTATCTGCCTGATCGATCGGGGCTGGGTATAGCTGCAACCAAGAAGAGGAAACCACGCAAATCACTACCCGTTTCAAAATATCGAATAAATGAATATTAAAAGTCCATCGAAACTGAATTACGGATAACTTCAAATCCTTTTTTTCTCTCGCGGGAACAGCTTGAGTGCTAAACCGTTTCGATAAGGTTTTGTTAACTGTACTCAAACTGTTACCATGCTATGAGATCTTTTTAGGTACTTTATCTCTGCCTTTATTGCAAAATAAAAAATAAAATAAAATAAAATATCTCAAAGTAGTTTCTTTAAATCGCGATATATTGTAGTCAAACCGTATGTCAATTAAGTTAATGCATAAAAAAATGGGGATCACCGTGCTCGTTTAGAAGGAAAACAAAATTTATTTCCCTGCCGAGCTTAACCTGAAGGAAATCGCATAATGTTGTGTGCGCGCGCTTATGCGGAGAATCACGAGAAAAAATTAAACCAATCAAAATTGCAATATCTGGACTAAATTCACAGCGCGCGCTAGCTCGCGCGTAATCTTGTTTCAGTTGAACAATTTGGGTTTAATAAAGTTAAAATTGGTTAAATTCTTCTGTTTCGTCGTCATTCAGTCGGTCCGGAGAACTTTACTTGATACTGTAATGAATTTTTTTAGTTTATGTGAGTAATTTATGGCGTTTTGGTCGAAATTCAAGCGAGTTATCGCAAAACCGAAAATTTTGTTGCGTGTGTCGTTACGTGTGTTTATCACATACGGGGCAAAATTACTGAACGCTGATTGGTTGAGACAGAGGGCATTTTTTCTTAATCACGAGGGCACTTTTTGGTAATCAAGAGGGCATGATTATTTGATCCTGATTGGCTGAGCGCGCGTCGTCTGCACTGAGTTGGTTTCCCGCTTGAAACGAGTTTGAAAAAAGTTCAGAAACGCAGTGCATCCGAGTTTGATATAAATGCGGTTATTTCATCAAATGTGAAAGAAAATCGGTAGGCAGAAATGAGTGGTGCCTTGGTGGAATAGAGAGAGGACTTTTCAATCCAAATTCGTTTGTCACAGCCCGAAAAAACGTCTGGACGATTGGCGCTGCACGGAGAATAGAAATTCATGGCGGCTGAGACCACTGAATCGACACTGAAAGATAACATTTCTTCGTTTTGCTTGCTTCGCCTTATTAGAAACAGAGCCTGGAAAGGGCATAAATTTAGTTGGTACTTACAGTTTTCGCTGTGGAAAGGAGAATGTCAGGTTCAAGAAGTTATTAAAGCTCGTTCGGACACTTAATTTGTGACTTTCATCGATGCAGCATTTCTGCGCGGTCGGACGCCTCGTAAACAAAGGTAAATAAAATTTAAACTGCATTCAGTTTTATCTGTGAAGGAACTATTATGAGTGAATTGCACATGCTGTGTTATGCTTACTTTTACTGTTTCTCGACATAAGTTGATTATTGATGTGGTCATTTTGCTACGAGCAAATATTCTTGCCAACCGGTTTACGCCATGGCGGACCTCGTTTAAGTTTTCTTTTGTACACAATTTTGCCCTTTATGTGATAAACACGTAATCGCAATGTGCCCTCGTGCAATTAAGGATTAATTTCACTTGCATTTTCAAAGTTTTCCAAATTGCCCTCGTCGCTTCGCGACTCGGGCAATTTTGTGAAAACTTCGAAAATGCGCGTGAAATTAATCCTTAATTGCCCTCGGGCCCATGCGATTACATATACAAATCATTCACGTACAAACTCTTTGTGTTGCCAAATATGGTACTTGGCAAAACTGAATATTCGAACGCTGTGAACGCGCGTTACACGTTTCAAGTCCTTATGAGTTTCTGGCGTAATAGGCCGTTTGCATTATTACGTCAATGCGCAAAGACTTCTGGTAGTTGTAGTAAAGTTCGCGCCAATCACGCGTAAATTACGCGTGTACAGTAACTTCGAAATATGGAAATAACCTTTGAACGAGCGCGTAAACGGGCAAGATATGTTAACATTTTGACATTGATTCACTGTAGAGCAATATTCCCTTTCGTTACTCCCGTCAAATTGTAAAAGTGTACACAATTTTTGTACTTTCTATAACCTTGAAATGGCTTTGCTCGCGCAACTGAATTCGTCATTTGGTGGAGAAATTTAACCAGCGCGCGCGTCCGTTGAAAGTAAGAAAAATTGCGCGAAATATCAAGGTAGAAAACGCAGCCACAATAGCAGCCTGTAATGTTTCGTCCTGCGGTAAACATAGACTGAGGTGGCTTTCCAATGAAAGCCTATCTGATTTGCATTTTTAGACCTTTTTAAAGCAATTCGGCGAGCCGTAAGCAAAATAACACACAATCGGCGTTATTTGTTCGTCGTTATTAGGCGCGAACTTTACTACAACTACCAGGAATCTTTGCGCGTTTGACGTCATAATGCAAACGGCCTATTAAAAAACGTTAACAGCGCCTCCCTAAAAGTGAGAGATACTGGGAACGAGGTTGTGACGCGTACTCCGGTGATTTAGGATGGACGAATCTAACACGCCAGCAGCAAATTCAAAGGACCACATTATTTTTCAGGTTTCTACACGGGTTGGCTCCAGACTATCTTTTCACTAAACTTGAAAAACGAGAAACCGTGTAGAACCTAATGCACTCTGAGAACAAACTCAACGTTCCATTACCATGCACTAACTATTACAAGAATACCTTGATCTGTACGCTCGGTACAGTCGGTACAGTCGGTACGCTCGGTACAGTCGGTACGCTCGGTACAGTCGGTACAGTCGGTACGCTCGGTACAGTCGGTACAGTCGGTACGCTCGGTACAGTCGGTACAGTCGGTATGCTCGGTACAGTCGGTACAGTCGGTACGCTCGGTACAGTCGGTACAGTCGGTACAGTCGGTACAGTCGGTACGCTCGGTACAGTCGGTACAATCGGTACAGTCGGTACAGTCGGCACAATCGGTACAGTCGGTACAATCGGTACAGTCGGTACAATCGGTACAGTCGGTACAGTCGGTACAGTCGGTACAGTCGGTACAGTCGGTACAGTCGGTACAGTCGGTACAATCGGTACAGTCGGTACAATCGGTACAGTCGGTACAGTCGGTACAGTCGGTACAGTCGGTACGCTCGGTACGCTCGGTACAGTCGGTACAGTCGGTACAGTCGGTACAGTCGGTACAGTCGGTACAGTCGGTACAATCGGTACAGTCGGTACAATCGGTACAGTCGGTACAGTCGGTACGCTCGGTAACAACAATACATTCACTATCACTAACAGAGTAGGAAAAACCAGCAAGTATTCGTACCACAGAAATGAGCATGACGACAGCAGGAGAGGTTTTACTAGCGACAAGTAGGAAGGCAATTCTTATTTTAAAAAAATCTTCCATTGTTCTTGCGAGATGGCCAATCACAGAGCCGCTTTGGATCGGTGGAGTACCGCTCAAGCAAGGACGAGATAATCTACTGGTCTTTACTGTTTCATTGTTAGAAATAAATGTGGTATAAAAATAAATGACCCGAAAGGATGCATGAAATTTGTTTATATAACAATTTAACCTTTAAAAGCTAATATCTTATTCACACCAACAAAACATGTTTAGTTAAACCAGGTTTAAGAAAATAAAAATCAGCAACAGACAACTCACACACTAAATTTTACATAGGGTTCAAGTATGCTTTAACTTGTGCTTTCATTGTGCCAAATTTGAAGTCGATAAACATCAGTCAGCAACTTCCATCAAGAAAACAATTTTAAACCGTGTTTAACTAAACAACATTTAAACATGTTTAAGCTTTGATGTGAATGGGGCATAAGACTGTATTTGCCGCTTTAAACCGGTTGTGCTAGTCGAACTGCATTGGTAAACGATCCACCAGCTTTTAACAACTCACCGAAATAGCTAAGCCTTCAGTTAATGTATTTCAGTCTTTTGCGCAAAAAGACGTGCAAACGAGGCATGGAATTCACAATTAAAAGAGCCGGGCCTTGAAACTGCGGTACCCCTTAGGGATAAAATAAATAGAAAGGGTTAAAATTAGAAGATAATGTGTGGGAAAAGAAGTGGGGTAAAGGATCTTTAGGGTATGTGAATAAACGAAGAGTTCACAAGTGCTTGTATACGTGATTGTAAAAACGATGGAAGCAATGGAAAATGAAATTTTTTTAATTATTTCATGACATTCTGATCAGAAACCGAAACATCGGATAGTGGCGGAAGTTGGAAATGTTACGTGTCTGAATTAACGGTAATCAATTCCGAGAAAACAAATTGCGAAAGGAGGTCAAACACTGAGGTCAAAATCGTGTAGTCGGAAACACCGGAAGTGAAAGTAACGTTATTTCGATCGTTGGCAAGTATTTTAATTTCAGTCTCGCTGCAATCTATGCGACGTCAAAGGAAAACTGTTTCATCTCTTGATCTCTTGTACTGGACTACTCTGAAATATAGGTAAGTAGGTCTTGAACTATTCTGTGAAATTGTTGATTGCAGAGTTTGTGCACAAACCGAAATCTTCACAGTGGTCAATAATGGTCTCACGCGTTACTTTCTCCTCTCCCCATCACAATGCTGAAAACAGACGATGAGCTGGCTGTATCTGCGTTAACTTACAGCGACAGACAACGATATTGTCTTAAAATGTAACAGACTGAGAACTGTTGCAAATTATTTATATTTCACGTACGTAAGAAACGAAACCTCGTTTTAATCAATGTTCAGTCACCCGTTTGAAGAATTTAATTCTTTAAATTACTTATTACGTCTGCACTGCTCGTCGCCTAGAACTAACGGAAATTTAGCGTGCGCCATTGATTGTGCATGCAACTGGCTTCCTTTTCAGTGCTCGAAAAAAGTGATATAATAAATCCTTCATTGACCAAGCTTGTTCGGTCAAGATGGCGGGATATTGGCCGAGTTCTTTTTTTGCGTGTTTATGGACCGAGACGAAGTCGAGGTCCATAAACACGCAAAAAAAAACGAGGCCAATATCCTGCCATCTTGACCGAACAAGCTTGGTCAATGAAGGATTTATTATATCACTTTTTTCGAGCACTGAAAAGGAAGCCAGTTGCATGCACAATCAATGGCGCACGCTAAATCATTTCATTGGTTTAAAAGTTTAATGAGTGACTGTCAAATTCTTGAATGAATCGAGACGAAGTAAAACGATGCGACAACAGCGAAATTCACCTCATTTTAACCCTCAAAAGGATATTGAAATGGCTTAAATTTGTAAAACAACATTGAGTTTGAAGCTAAAAGAAGAATGTCCATTCCATCTGCCCGCCAGCTTTTGATTACTGGACGTTTTGCAGAGTATTTGCTCACTTCTGGCGCTTTAGTGGTGCACTGAACCTGCGGTGACATACACGAGCTGAATATTGAAATTGCTGGAAATTGTGATTGTTGAAAGCGTTTGGGATTTTAATACCACTTCACAGGAAAAGCTTGAACTTTTTTACATCATTAATTTAAATGCTCGACTCACCCTTACTCGACGTGAGCGTTAGAGGCTTCGGTGAAAAGATGTTAGGTTCGCCGTGCCGTCCGCTTTCTTCCATTTTTGAAGATGTTACACAAACTGTAACGACAAGTTTGCAGAATACTTTATTCTTCAGGTATGTCACTGACTTCAGTCTCTCCCTTTTCCGCCAAACAAAGCTGATATCATGTCTTAAAGTTGCTTTGCGTTTTAATTTTTGTATCAGCCGGTTTTTGCGGCAAATAAACAGATAAAATTTACGAAACTCGTTAATTAACATTTGTAGTTGCCCCCGCAGGGTTTTGGCCCAGAGGCCAAACCCCGAGGAGGCATCATTGTAGTTCGCGCGTATATAGACTATATATATAATATACCAGACAAAATCTCGACTTGGCCAAAGTGGGACCGCAAGTAGTATCGGTAGGTGTGATAAAATGCCCGCAAGTAGTATCGGTAGGTGTGATAAATTTCCCTGTACGGTGATTGGTCAATGATGACGCAAGATAAACGATGATTGGGTGATGATGACAAACCAAAGCGTGAGCACGTACACAAATGACAACAAGTCAACAAACGATGATTGCAGTTGGGTTGCTGCAGTTTCCTTCGAGCTTTATTGATTTCACTAGGTCTAGAAGCCGAAACTTACGCAATTGATATGATCAAAACCAAGAATAGTACGTATTGGTCTAGAAATTTCTCTTGTTAGCGTGTTGCGAGCAGCTCTCGTTCGCTCGCAGGATTGACAGACTCAATCCGAAATCGAGATTTGTCCGAGACACAAATCACACTTTACACGAGGGGTTTGAAAGACTCGGGCCACAACCAAGATATAAAGTTAGCAGCTGCGATAAGTTCAAAAAGAGTTAAAGAAGGAAAGTTTTTGAAAGATACCGCGAGCATTGAAACACGCAGAGAAGTGAGAAAGTTTTCACTTGAGACATACATGTATAACTAGCAACCTGTTGATCCAGTGCTTTCGGCCTTTAGGCGGAACATCATAACTTAAAAAAAAACTCAAGTGGTAGAAATAAAAGATAAAAGACTCGATCAGTCTTTAGGCATTTAAGTAAAATTTGTAACTGAGACTTGTCAAGAAGGAAAGAGAATTCAAAAGAGTTCTTGAGATAATCAAAACTCATGGCAGGCGTTTACATTGACAGAGGTGAGAAACCTTTTGGCATCCGTTTCGAGCTCAGCTGTCAAGTTGGTCATTGCTGCTTGAGTTCCCAGCCTTAATATGATATATTGAAACAAAAAATCTGAAAACAGCTGGTGTCAATTGGTAGTTTTAAAACGTTTCGCTATTACCAAAGTTCATCCTCGCTACGATCACTCATTACAGCAAAAAAAGAAAAAAAGAAACTCAGGAAGTTGGGAACGCGTTCGTGTAATTAAATTTACGTGATTATCACATGTAATCCTTCAGAATTTTTGCATAATTTATCTTTGTTTTACTTAGCTACTTGACCTCAACAATTCATAGTGAAAGTTTGTCTTAAATGGCACGTCCTCGTCCCATGATCTTGAAAAAGAGAAGGCCAGAAACAAGTGATGCTTTGTGAGTAGAACACGAGAAAAATTATCGCAAGACTGTTCCAAACAAAAAACTGATTTTCAATCAATTAAGAAAATAGAATAGCCAAAATATCAAGCGAAATAATTGACTGTAGTAACGGATACGCTGAGAAAAAACATGGAAAAAAGGATAACAGCGGGGGCAGCTGTAGTGTTAACTATCCCTAGTTTAATTTGTTTGCTCTCATTCACTTCAAGACCTATTTCTTTGTTGTTGGACTTCCTTTTGCTAGAAATAGACAGGAAATCTTTGTGTTGTTTCGGATAAACGTTTCATAGCGAAAATTTACGACGAAAAGCTTTTTCAAGTAGCGTCAGTAAAAGTTTTTTCGCTTGCAGGAACACAGCGGGCGATCCCGAGCGGTCAAGATGGCTCCATCTTGACCGCCGGTTCGGGTAGCCAATCAGAGAACGAGATTCGCTTCATCTTGACCGCTCACGGAGCTAGTCATATAATAATATTACTTACTAGAAGTAATCACACAGCTTATTGAGTGCGTCTGAGTAAGTCTAACAGCATGTGGCTACATGTGTCTGCTAGTTTGTCGACATAGTGCCCACACGAGTCATGGTAGTGAAAGTTTAAACCTCAGATAATGAACTTAACGGCAAAAGCTATTGATATCAGAATAACTGTAAAACAAACTGAAGTCGCTCCTTGCAATTTCGCGTGACATTCAAAAGCATAAACAGAGTCACAAATGCATGAGTAATATTTAAAGTGATCACTGTTTCCTTCACTCCATATGCGTAATTAGAATAATTACGTATTTCACTTGAATTGTTATCGTTTGGCACTAAACTACTTCTCAACTCCACAAAGATCTAAAAATCCTTTCACTTCCATTTCAAATTCCAGAATACAGACATATTAACACGCGAACTTTCCATTCAATGTCACTGCGCGCATAAATTAAATTCAATGAAGACAATGATTTCCACTTCCTCGGGCTGTTAGTCGGGGCGAAACGAAGTAAACCCTGCAGAAATCGTAGCGGCGAGAGTTTTCAAGAAAAGTGGCAAGAGCGCCTGGGAAACGAGTCTCTCCAGACCATTTCCAAGCGGCTGGCCTTTTCGAAAGGCCCAACGAAAAATTTTCGCCTTGACTACACAAGACCCCCAAGAAGTCACAGACTTCACAAATTGGGATGCGTTCTCCTAGCCTCCAACGCGATTAATTATGTCCTGTTCTCAGAAGTTTTTTCTTCTTCTCAACCCGAGAAAAAACTGATAATGGCACCAAAAAGAAAAAGTCAATTTGCTATGAAATTGCTTGGGCTGGGCAATGCAAACATTAAAATTACTATTTCCATTTGTGTTCCACAGATATTTGCCCAAATGGTATGAATGATATGGATCCATTTACAACGCTTATTGGTCTTTCAAATACAACCAGCTCATCAACTGGACATCCACCGACAACGTCGGCCAACAAAGAGGAAGGTGTGGATAGCTGTATCTAATAAAATGAGAATGGTCGAAATTTAACAGACAACCATAAATTACATGATGGCCTTATATATAATACTTGATCACTAGGACATGCATTCTCGTTTCATGAGGGCACATTCCTTTTGGCAAGCGCCATGAATCACGAACTATTTTTGGCCAAATTCATGACGCGCAATATATATAGTTAACCTTTTCGGAAATGCTGTTCAAAGTAACGTTTGAAATCCATTTTCTTTTCTAGATCTCAAGCTTTGGGAAAAAATTTTCATCGCATGCGTCGTCGTGGTGGCTATCATTGTAGTGCTTGTGTGGCGCTACTGCAAAAGGCGACGAGAGAAGATTAGCGACGAAGAGAGAACGCCGCTTATTAACGAAAAAGAAGACGCCGATGAACAACAAAAAGATAACGAAGAAGAACAAGGCGACGATGACGATGGCGATGGCGATGACGAAGAAAAACGAAAAGAAGAAGAAAAACGACAGGAAGAAGAAGAAGAAGAAGAAGAACAACAACAACAACAACAACAACAATCAAAACAAGATAAATGGAAGAAGGAAAAGCCTTAAGTCACAAAGGCTGAAAACGATAAATAAACGTTGATGGTTTAATTCGCTACTCAATTCTTGAGGCTTGAGTAACGAAAAATGAATTCAAATCGCTGAAGAGAAAACTTTAATGTGCAAGGATCTGCAAGGTTAAGAACAAGCAATCGACCTGTAAATGACAAACGCTCAAGCTTACGTGGTCCGTACTAGACCCTTTGCCCTTGGAAACGTCTGACTGTTTTGAGAGTATTTTAAAAGCACTCCTAACATCCGTTTCACTATAACTGTCATTATACCATCCCCACTGAGTCTAATTTTGTTTAAAGGATGTGAAAATTTGGCGTGTGCGGGGCCGGACAGTTTTCTCCAACCGTCTTACGTCAAACCGTCCAGTCCAATAGTCGGTCACCTCGTGGTATTGTTTTCGGTAGGATTAAGTCACCAAGACCCTAACTTAAGCGTATGATGTCTTCGGCGCCACCCCGCGTGTGCCTTAACGTTTGTTGAGAAAACCTTTCTTCCGCAAAATTAAACCCAAACTGCATTGTAAAATTGAACCACGCTGTTTCTTTATAACTTATTTAACCACCGCGGAGCTTTAAATTATTTAAGCGTGCTTCTCTTTAAAACTGAAAATGTAGCATGTTGTTGATACCATTTTGTGTGTTCAAGCTGTCGAAAGATCTTTTTTCTTTGACTCGCTAAATAGAAGTCACTTTGCCCCCAAACTGAGTGCTGCCATTATAAACAAATAAAAAGTAAGGTCTACGCCTTTTTCTTTGTTAGTAAACTTCTTGGGACGTGGTCGAAGCGCAAAACGATACCTACGCCTCACGTTTTTCTCGACGCTTCTTTCGTACTTTCGTGACTTTAATTTCTTGCTTTATTTTTACAAATACGGTAATGATATTTTTATTACTTAAATAAAGTAAAGACTTTTTAAACATCCTGTTCGACATCAAATGGATGGTCATTCTAGTAAAAATCCGATGAGTTGACAGAAACAAAATCAGGGCTTTTCCTTTTTCAATCACCACAATTTAAAGATATAAGCTTATTTTTAAAAACAAGGTTTACTTTTAGACACAATAATTATCGAAGTGAGGCATCTTTTGGGAAGAAGTGGGAAGCTTGTTCACAGGGAGCTGGGTTTTGAATTTCACATTCTCGGGGGCGCTTTGTCGAGGATGGGAGCTTAATTGAGGAAGTTCTCTGTTCATAAAAAAGCACGCGAAGAAATATAATTCTCACAGGGGTTAAGTCGCGATACTGTTAACGGGTATTGATTTTTTCTTTAATTACGATTTTAGTCAAAACTTAACACAAGAAATGAAATATTCATTCCGTAGATAACGAAATATTCAAATGTACCCTATTTGATTTCTTTCGGTATATTTCGGTTGTGTTATTCTACCATTCAAACAATTATTAACTTAAATTGCCTGAGATAAGTTATAAAATATCTTGATTTACAATCCCAATAAATTTAAAACATGCTTTAGAAAACTCCAGGGCCCCAGTAGCTCAAACCTATATCCGCTCTTTAAGCAACTGGCGATCTCCCAAGAAGATAACTTATACGCGTTTTGTCGGTTTTTTGTTTACGCAGTGGAATATCTTCTAATTACGGAAGTCCTTTCACACGAATTGGGAATGAATGCAATCAGTAGTTCTCAATGTTACTGCGATAACGTTTTTTAGTCGCTTTATTAACAAGTTCCTTTTCATAGTTATCAATCATTTTCAAAGACTTCCACCACCGCGCATTGTAAAATCGCTACAAATTCAACAGATGGTGAACTCAGTGGGTATTCAACTTTTGAAATGAAAAAAAAAATTAACGCAGGGTTCTATGCCGAACAAAAATAAAACTGAAACCTGTTGTGATGCGCGTCATAATTAAGTTTTGTTTACAAATTTCTCCAAAACGAATTGCAGCTCAAATGAATCAAAAGAACCGATAAAAAGCATATTCCTATCGAGACCGAGGCTTGTTCACAGAGAGAGGTTTAAATATTACAGACCACACAATCACCCAAGATACAAAGGTGAGGACTTACAAAGTAAGCTTGTTCGTCTAAAACCACCTTTAAGCTCATTGTTGAATTAGAGCTACATGTCCATACACTATTATTGGGTATCGTAATAGGGACACTTGCCTGTTGTTTAAAAGTAAGATTTTCTTATATTTAAGACTCCTTACACGAAGATAGAAAAAAAAATGGTAACTAAATATACAGAGTTTTTCATATGAACTTTTGCTTACCTTACAATTTGTTCACAAATGACTAGGGTCTATTATTATGGGGTAACTTATTTTCAAATGGAAGTATTCTGGTATTAAATCTGGCTCTGACGATGGAAAAAATATAAGAAGTATCAACAATTCTGAAAAATAAACTATGGATTAGTGGAAAACATATTGTAACTCGTGCAATTATTTTGTCGGTGAACCATCCTTTTTCTTTAAAGATGGTAAAAGCTACAAGCATAAATTAAGACATTATCAATTTTAATTGAAGATGAACATCTTAAATAAGACGAAAGTGAGCTTATTTTAAAATGCTGGGCCTTCGTGAACTTAAATCCTCAGGATCTAAAATTTGGAATGACGCACAATTTTGTTTACTTTACGATACAATTCCATCTTAAGATTTTAAATTATTCCTAGTTGATAAGATGTCGCGCCTCTTATTAAAAACAGCGTTTTCAAGTTCAAAAGGAATATCTTAATCTTATCGCGGAATTAAAACTGCACATTGCCTTGGTAGCATGAAAAGACCTCTCGAGAAACGAGTTAAAAATCTAGTTTCTCCAAATGAAAACGTTTTTTCGTATGGTGGCATGAAATTATCTTGCATTAAAATAACTAACATCTAAATTTAAGATATTTTTTGTCAATTTAGGATTTAGATTTCACGAATTGATATTACAGAGCAAGCTTGGGTCTGGCCAGTGTTCTTATTTTGTCCGACCGAACCAACATTGATGGGGTCGGGAGGGAGACAGGGGGCCTGAAAGTCCCAGTTCTCGTACCTTTTACTCCCGGCTTATGTCACTATTCGTACTGATTCCCGCTTTTTTGTCCCATTTATATAGCAAAAATATTACGAAATGTTGCGAATTTTTTTATATATTTCTCCCGGCTCCCGCCACTTTAGGAATCCTGCTCCCACCCTCTTTTCTCCGGGTTGCCAAATTCCCCCAAAATTTCACACCGAAAACATCAAAACACATTTCACTTTTTCACTTTTAAGTTTAAAAACTCCAAAGATCCCATTAGACCACAACTCATCCAAATACCGGATTCAGTTAACGACGTCCCTAACCTGGCAAAACGCCTAGGGTTGCCTCCAATGGACTAGCATCCCATTCTGAGAAAGGAGCAATACTCCCAGACATGCGTTAAGTACCGGCTTGTCGAGTAACCTCTCAAGGCTTCCGGGAGAATGTTTACTTCCATTGTTTACTTATGAATCGCTATTATTCTCACAGACCGTCAAGACTGTTAGCCAACAAAATGGTATCCAACTGCACAGAAACCAATGCAACATTTCCCATATACCTCACAGAGCCATTCGCTGTCATGATCTTCAGAATTGGCTTACAAATTGCCCTCGGCGTTTTGGGGGTCACTGGAAATATGATTGTCTGTTTCATGATCATACGAAAGCCAAAAGTGCTTGGACCCACAAGCCAGTACCTCTTCAGTCTGGCGATTGCAGACATCGGTGTTCTGAGCCTCAACTTACCTATCGGCATTCTAAAGCAAGGAGATCCCTTCAGATGGTCATTAGGGAAGGCGTTCTGTCTGTACGTTGCACCTGCGACAGAAACCTGTTTTGGCGCGGCCATATTTACCATCACCTTGATCGCTTTTGAGAGATACTTGAACATTGCCCGAACGGAACTTCGCGCCCACCGGGCGCTGTCCCGGAATCGAAGACGCCTTGTCCTAGCCATTCTGTGGGTTGTATCGTTTGTCGTGACCTCGGTGCCGTTATACATGTTTCAAGAATACGATTCATGCCACCAAATGTGTTACACTACTTGGTCACCGAAGGTGTTCCTGATCTACACTATAGTCCTCACTGCCTTGTTGTACGTTTTGCCACTTACCATCATAGCTTTCAGTTACATAAGCATCGCGAGGCTTGTCTCGAGAAGAACGAACACCTTTCAAGACGAAAGCTCCGGTCCTACAGATGGCCACAGTGTACCCCAATCTACAAGCGTCAGAACCATGCTGCGTCAAAAGAGAAAAACATACCGCATCCTCAAACCATTGGTGATTGTTTTTGCCGTGTCCATGTTTCCCTTGACTTTACTACGCTTGGTCTTGACGCAGTGGACCGATCTTCCCTTTCAAAGTTACTACACCGTTCTGCTCACACTCATGGTGATATTTACTGCGATCAATTCGGCAGCAGACCCGATAGTTTACTGTGTTGTCAACAAGGAGTTTCGCAAGCAAGTCAAGTGGCTTTTAGGCTGTAGTTTTCTGCAAAGGCTCAACACATTTCGCCGCAATATCACTCTTACAAGTATGGGAACAGGACGTTACACAGTTTCCATGGAACAGACAACACAAGACACCCGCCTGTAGACAACAACAACAACACTTCTTTTATCTACACACGGTGAAAATTAAAGCTTGTAAGACCTATGGGGCCGTGTTGCAATACTAAGTCCATTAAAAATAGACATGGTAGATAGCCAACGAGGCGCCCAGCGCCGAGTTAGCTGTAACTATCTCATATCCAGAGCAGCGCAGCGCAGAGCAGAGCAGACGAGACGAGACGAGACGAGACGAGACGAGACGAGACGAGACGAGACGAGACGAGACGAGACGAGACGAGACGAGACGAGAAGAGACGAGAAGAGAAGAGAAGAGAAGAGAAGAGAAGAGAAGAGAAGAGAAGAGAAGAGAAGAGAACACTTTCACATAAAACAGCACAACACAACATGACTGATGATGTTTCATTACATAAAATGAAGATAATATTAGGAAAAACGTTATAAACTAAATTATATGACCCATGAAGTTTTATTTCGAAAGTCGAGGGAGCTTGTTTGTGTAAATCTGGTGGCAGTATACGTCTATGTTACAAAGCACTGTTCTTACAACACATGACAACTTGACCAGCTGTAAGAGTGTGTGGACTCAGACTACAAGCATCAGTGTGCTACTGTTGCGCCAAAGATTCAGGTTCGACTGCAGAAATGCATATTAAGGGTAATTAAGGGTTTTAAAAGGTAATTAAGGGTATATTAATTTCATATCAACATTATTACACAAGTTTCGAGTTATTCTTAATAAAAATAAAGATAATAGCGACACACCGCCGGGAACACTAAATGACACTCCCAAATTTACATGCTACACATGTGTAAGCCTCCCTAGTATTAGAATTTATATACATCGAACCTTACTAAATGTATTCTCATAGGGAATATACGTGGAATATATCATGCAAAAACATCAAGGATTTTTATGGTGAATTTGAACCAAAAATTGAGCCCAAAGTTTTCAAGTTCTTATTTCCGGTTTATTACCTTTGGAAGTGTTGATCTACCCCTTGTGATGTATTATTTTGAAATTTCCTGCGATTTGAAAGGCATTCGGCTGCAATCACAAAAAACTAACTTAACAGTACCGCTTAAAAGTAAGCCACCGCCCTCCCGTCTCGTGAGACCCGATTCGCGTTCATGTTGCGACGTCTACTACTTGTAAATTCCAAATTGCCATTACACATTAATTGGCGTTTCATCTTCGATTTACCCGAGCAAGATCGTTTACTACATCATCAATTTAATGGGTATTTTCGCGTTACACTGTACGTGTACCTGCTGTCTTTGTTTCAAAAGCGGGTCTGGTGCAAAATCTTTCGTATGAAAAATGCGAAGTAATATTTGCATTTCACGCCCGTAGCCAGGATTTTGCATGGGGAGGTGCGCATGAGCGCCGCAGGCGCGAGAACGTAGGGAGGTGTGGGGGTATTCTCCCCCAGGAAATTTTGAAAAAGCAGGTCATCTTAGACAGCATTTCGTGCGTTTTGAAGACAGTTTGTTGAGAAACAAGGCAGGTAAAAGTGACGGACAATTAGGTAGAATGTATCATTGAAATTAACATAGAATCCCACAATTTGGTCCAAAATATACCACACGAATCTACAAATGGTGGACCTTCAACCAAATGGACCATATTGAATGTAAATACTCGAAGCACAGAAATACCATTTCCCATTATTTATTTGTTTATTTATTTTGATAGGTTTTTTATAACAATAAGCGGACTTCCAAGGCTCGTGGGGGGGGGGGGGGGGGGGTGCATTTTTCACTATTAAAGTCGAATCCATGTTTATTTGAAAGATTTGTGACACCTCATGTTGAAGTTAAGGAAAAGGAAGGTTCCGAAAGGGTCTATGAAGTTTTCATTAATTATTCTAAGTTTTACTTTTCTGAATGGAGACTGCTTGCAGTAAGTTACACAAGCTTATCGACCGTCCCAAAATTATTATTAACTCAAGTAAACTAAGTGACTATAGCACAACAAACCAATCAGAACCTGAGTTATAATCAGATAAATGGGGAGAGCACTGACGGGAAAGGTCACATGAACCAAATGGTGATTGCTGTTTGCTTTGGAATCTGATTGGCCAAAAACGTATTCAGGGTATTCAGTCACTTCCGGAGCTCAGCACACGTAAAACTGAAAGCAACTACATTTCCATTTTTTAACATGCAGATTAACACTCAAAACTCAGTCAAACTGCTTTTCTTGATACGTTGTGAAATTTGAATAGAACCCCATTCATGATCAGCTTGGCTAAACATAGCAGTTTTCTACACTGGGTGACATACATGTACGTCCAGAGTGGGCCAAATATTAAAGTGTCAACAATATCCGAAATCAACCACTGTACTCCCTTTTCGTTTTACGTTTTAAACCCATTTCTTCTTATTCGTTGATTTATAAAGTCACCGATCAATAACGTTTTAATGGTGCATCATACATTAACATCTGGCTTATACTATTCAAGTTTTTAATAAAGGCCAATCACTGTAGGGCTAAAGGGTTAAGGTGTATCTTCTGTTTTTGTTGGGTGAAATTTAGCAGTAAGCTGTGAAGGTTGAAAAATCAGAATTTTCTTCTGGCACCCTACGGCATTTTGTGTGCAATGTAGTGGCTTATAAGCAGCCAGAGCAGCAGTATTAACATGTACAATTTTTTAATATTCATGTAAATACATGCATGCTTTAATTACTCTTAAAACAAAGATTGTTGTTGTTGGAGGGGCTTGGGGAGGGGTGGGATTATAAGCAGAATAAAAAACGTTTTGAAATGAGCCACAGCAGTGTTGATCGAAGGACGTTTTTAATTTACTAGTTTTTAATTAAGCTTTAAAACCTCGTAATAAATCAAAAACTAGATGGGAAACATGAAGGGGGGGGGGGGGGGGGGGGGCTACATGTATAACCGGATGTATTTTTTTGTTTACAGGATGGGTTTATGGCTGGGGGTGGGGGGAGGGGAGGCTAATAAGTGGCAGTTTACGGTACACTTGCATTTCCAACAAGTATGTTATGGCTCAAACTGTAAGTCCCCAGGAAAACCATTTCAACTTAAAATGAATGAAATCAATAAATAAAATAAACAAATAACAAAAAGATGTTTAGAAATTATAAATCATTATTTCATCTGTGTATTACCAGTTCCAAACAGTGTTATCATTACATGTGTTTTCACATGTAATCTACACAGTAACCACCCCTTTGACCACTGGCAAAGAAGAAACTGATGGTAATGAATCTACCCAGTGGCCTTTATATTCAAACCTTCCAGATTGAACTGGAATATTTAGATCTGTTTGTTTATAGTGTATGTAGAGGAACGAAAAACTGAAGATCTCTGAAAAAAAATTGTAGGCAAGCAAACTCAAATCACATGCATGAATGCACCTGTCTGTAAAGAAATACTGATGCTGAAATGGTCACACAACAAACTTGTAAAAGTGTACTGCAAGGTACATGTACATGTACATGTACCAGGTTCACAGCCAGAGCACAGTGATAAGAGGCCTATGTTGTGACAATATAATCATACCTGAATCATGTCTTACACTATGTGTAGATTGCATCCTGGTCGTTAACTACAAAATTATACAGCTACATTGTACACATGTATGTATACATATTACATTTTTTTCATGTGTATTATTATATCTACATTGTATTGCATATAACATGATTTTGCATAATACAGAGTACGAAATTCTTTATCATTCTTCACATTACAACATACACTGTATTTTATGTGTGATGCCTCTAAAATATATTTTTGCTTGAAATTGAAAAACAATGTATCTGTTTAACACAAAATCCCTCCTAGAAAGTTGATACTACATTACCGGTAATTATACATGTACATGAAAAGAACATTACTCTCAAAAAACATATAAAATTATTCAGTCATATAGCATGTAAATCTGTCATCACAATTTGCAGTGAACTTCATTTACACTAAACATGTTCACTACACAATCGGAACTAACAGTGGCACACAAAGTGTAATCCTTGTTCCACACCAATCCTTCAATGGATCCAGCATGCATTTTTCTGCACCCAAGTCGCTCACCACTCAAGCAATCCCAGAGAACCAAGCGGCCATTCTGCGTCGAGCAAAGACACCAGTTTTTAACAGGATTAAGACTCAGATATGTCAGTGTGTACCAGCCATGGATGTCTTTCGTGTCAAGAAGATACTTCATTTGGAATGTTACTCCATCTCGTAAGTGAACAGTCCTGTCATCAGCACAGGTGGCCAGTAACAGTTGACCATTGGCCATTTCCTTCCAGTCTACTGACGTCACAGCAGTAGTGTGACCAGTCAGTGTTTCAAGTTTCTCCCCTAAAGAACGTAATTACAATAATTTGGAATTCACCATTGATTGGTCATCATTTTATATTTCCAACAACCACTGTTTAGTTAGATAGCCTGCACTACAGAGGACCCAAGAACTGTGGGTAAATTTGGGAAACAGCTCATTATGGCTTTAAGACACGAGAATCAACGCCTCTAGCCAGTGAAAAATAATTATGACTGTAACCACTGTTAGGCTTTTAGTAGTTCTACCTCAGGATTAGATAGAATGAAGACTTGGTGTACATGTATGTATACACCTTATTGAAGAATCCTTGACCCATGAAAAACATAAACCATGACAATGGGACCCAAATGTTTACTGGGAAATTTGTTAAAAATAATCGTTGTCTGTGATACATGTAGAATAAACATAATTATAAGACAGGTTGCTTAAATCCTGCTCTTAAGGCTCTCAGAGAAAGAAAATACCTTGATTATCAATAAAAGGAATGTTACTAAGCTTATCAATGATGTCTACCCAGAATACCATTGGGTCATATTGCTCATGGTTTATGCTTTCACATGGTCAACATTTCTTCAATTAGGTGTACATGTATGTGTTGTGTTTCAATTTTATCCTTGGTTCAAATTAAATTTTCTTTTGTTTTAAACTCATTATCATGCATTACCATACCCAAAAACAAAGGAAAATAAAATTTGAACCAACTTGGATAAAATTGAACCACAACATATGTACAGCTGATTACAATTGTACATGTAAAGATCTGACAACTTCAATACCCCTGGTATCAAGTAGTAATCGTAATGCTGTATGAATAATACTTGATTAAATGCACGGTACAAGTAATTACAAACCAGTTTGCACCGATGCATGGAAATGATCTTTAAAGGTACATGTACATACCTTTAAATTAATCATCCCAAATTAGGCATCAATTAATCAATCAATCAAAAGAAACTACAGGGTTAATGTATTGTCCACTGACTGTGGTAGTACATGTACTCTTCCCAGTAATGTTGACTGTAATACCCAACGGTGTTTGAACATGCATTGTATGGTACATGTATGTTTGGTTGTACCCGGTGACCAACTTTTTTCATGACATGAGTTGCCGGTTTATGTGGCAAAAAGCATTTGTTTGCTGACAAACTATACATGTTGGGGGAGCGGGGATGGCGCAGTGGGGAGAGCACTCGCCTCCCACCAATGTGGCCCGGGTTCGATTCCCGGACCCGGCGTCATATGTGGGTTGAGTTTGTTGTTGGTTCTCGTCCTCGCTCCGATGGTTTTTCTCCGGGTTCTCCGGTTTTCCTCCCTCCGCAAAAATCAACACTGCTAAATTCCAATTTGATCGGGAACAGTGGATGAAGAGCCACTCTGTGGAAGTGCCACTGCAAATTCCCATTTATTTATTTATATTTTATTTATTTATTTTATTTACATGTGACATCGGCATGAGTAGCAGTTGCAAGCTAAAACTGCTGAAACTGAATGAAAGTTTAGTCAAATAAGTACAAATAAGAAAGTTTGAATGATCACAACACGTTTTGATAGCACTGATGACAGATTCTTTACTTACACAACGAGAAAGACTACACAAATAGTTGTGTCGCTTGAAGGAAACTTGATTGGTTTTCATCAGTTACGCTACAATGTACCAAGCCTTGTCATGTAAAAATAGTTGATTACAGGTAAAAACAAGATGAACCATGTGATGCATGTTAAAACACTATAAACACAGTGAAAAAATGTTGGGTGTCGCGGTCTGTTGGGGAGAGTACAGCAGCCACTGATACAGTTGTACACATACCGTAAACACCCGCTGATAAGCCGCACCCTGAATTTAGCAACTTAAATTTTGGAAAAAAAACTTTTTTTAAAGAGTCTTCAGAAGTCTTCTTCATCGAATGTAACTCACTATGGCAATGAAACGGAATTGAACAGATCAAAGTCTTACCCTCAATTTTAGCATTTCAATACATGTATAATGAGCATCATTTCCTTTAACTTTGACATATGATTGATCTTTTTCTGGTACTTGTTGACAGGTATTTCTTCATTCAACACTTTTTTCCACAGATTTTTGCGAACAAGAAAGCTAGTTTTCGTTTGTCGAACGTTCGTAGCTTAGTAACCAGGCATTAGATCGAACACGCTGGGAGTAGGCCAAGAGCGATGTTTGTTTCTGTTTACTCAGGTTTCAAGATGGAGGGAGATTCTGCTGTTTGTGGCTATCGTAACGCACAAATAAATAGATTTGAGAGCCAACTGTTGGAGATAAACTTGTTGCACAAAGAGAGTTTTGTAATCAATTTGTCATCGAAGTGCTAAACGGAAAAGTTCGACCACACAAATCCTCAAGAATAACGTGCAATTTTCTCACTCGTGGAGGCTGGGCCGATCGATTACTGTTGAAGTTTATTACAGGCCGCCGTCGACACTGCAAACAGCTTTGTGGGGGAATAGAAATTTTGTGCTGTGACGTTTTCCTGTTCTAGAAAAGCGGCCATAAACCGTTTAAAGGATTTGCTAACGAAGGCTTTTATAAAAGTGTCAATTCACTGAAATGTACGGCACCTTTTTGAAATGTTCCCGCAGATAAGCCACACCCCCGATTTTGAGCGACGATTTTTGGAAAAAAGGTGCGGCTTATCTGCGGGTGTTTACGGTACATGTACATGTACATGTACATGTAAGGTAACGTAAAGTCTGAAAACAAGCCTAGTGGCCCATCAGGCCGGAGCTTATCCTGGTTTCCGTAGCATGAAGCGACTAGGAGTAATTCTACTCCCCCTGGATGGGATGCTAGTCCATCGCAGGGACAGTTACCCCCAGCAGTAAATTCGCTGGTACCCATTTATACACCTGGGTGGATAGAGGCACTATGAGAGTTAAGTGTCTTGCCCAGGAACACAACTCAGTGCCCCGGCCAGGGCTCGAACCCGGACCACTCGATCCAGAGTCCAGCGCACTAACCATTAGGTCACTGCACCTCCCATTTACATGTACATGTACATGTAACTAATTTGCATGCTATTACTTCATCAAACGTACAGTAAATTGACCAATAATTATAAAACACTTACCACTGGCAGCATTCCATACACAAGCTGTCTGATCCTCAGAAGCAGTTGCAATCATGGAACCACATGGACTCCAACAAACACTCCAGATCTCAGCTGCCATCTCTTGGTCTTCTCTCTTGATAAAATGAGCTCTAAAATTCAGCAGTTCCTCAGGCTCGGGTGAGGTGACTGGTTGAAACCTATAGAGACATAAATTCCCAGTGTCCAATCCAACGGCCAAGCTACTGAGATTATGTGACCAGGCCATTGTCAAAATCCCACCAATGCAGGTCAAAGCAGTACTTTGATGGGAATCACTTCCAGGGAGCCATCTCAAAAGATTTCCATCCAAGCAACCAATGAAGGCAAAGTTATTGTTCCATGTGAGGCATCTGATGGCGCTTTCATACTTTGTTTGGAAGATCGGATCAGCTTTACCTTTCTGCCAAACACATATTTTCCCAGTAAAATCGCCTGCCAGAACCAAGTTTGCGTCATTTACTGCAACACCACACCCAGTGACTTCAAGGAATTTGATGTTGTGCTGCTCTTCAAGTTGAACGGGAAATGTATCCTCAGGGTTGTTGTACCCCAAGCTGACGTAATGGAGTGACATGATTCCACCCACCCATAATGCTTTTCCTGGTACTGCCCAGTTGAGATGGATAATGGAATTTTTTGGACCACCATGAACTTCATGGACAAGCTCACCACTGGACGTCCACCAGGAGAAAATTCCCGACAGGTAAGATACTGCAAGAAGATAGTTCCCATGCCACAGGGCTACCTGGGCTGAGCCTGTGGCTTGAAGAAATGAGCTGACTGACAGGTCATTTTCATTGAGAAGAAGAAAGATCCCTCCCTGGAATCCGACAGCAAAGATGCCCTTGTGGCATGGCGACAGACACAGCAAAGAAGCCTTTGAGTCTCCAAGTGGATCTAAAGTTTGGGATTTCAAAAAGCTTCCACTTCCAGAGAACAAATGCGCCTCACTAAAATTATTATGATGCCTTTGAAGAAGTGCAATAACATTGTTCTGGGGTGTAAAAATTGCCATATCATAGAAATCTTTCTGCTCTACATATGTGGAGCTGCTCGGGTTGCCCTGCCTACTTACTGATTCAGGTTTTTCAGTTACAAAACAGTTACTGATTGCTTTGTCTTGAGAATTTACAGGCTTTTGTGGGTTGACAATCCACTTTTCTTGAATTTCCCACCTTTCATTGCTTTTCCTGAGGTCGTAGGCAGTTACAACAGAATCTCCGCCGCCACAGAGTAAAACCTGGTCTCCATCTGTAGACCAATCGGCAAAATGAAGCTCTCCGACTTTCGCTTTACTGTTTAGAAGCAGCTCCCATGTTGGACTCCAAAGCTTGATCTCACCACTGTAACTTGCCGTGAAAACAGCGTTCAGACGGGCGTTATAAAGCATCACAGTTATTAAATCACTATGAGCTTGAAACGAGTACTTTCTCTGCCTTTTTGTTATGTCCCAACAGACTACAAGAGCTCCGAGAGGCGTGACATAAGATTTATGATCTTCTGGATCGAGAAAACGAGCCGGGAAACCGGCGCACTGCCGCAAGGAACCAACCCCCCAGGAAAAATCCACCGTAAAACCAAATTTGTCTTTTGTGCTACTACACATACCTTCATTTGAGGTAGGTTTATCCATGTCTGAAAATGAAAACGCTTTCGTGCAGCCTGAAAGATTTTTGCTAACTCACGATGGAGTGCACGATGAATATTTAAAATTCGCTTCGTACAAAAAGTCACGAAATGTCTCGGTAAAGAAGCGCGGTGCACTGTGGTATAGCTTCTTCGGTGTCTATGGCAACGGTACTGTCGAGTATTTTCCGCCATCTTTGATTGTACATAAAAGTTGCACATTCGCTTTTACAATGGTGAAACTTCACTTAAAACAGGGAGATGAGAGTTTATTCCTTTTCGAGACAACTTGTCAAGCTGAGCTGTCGGAGCTTATACCACAACTAGTTAGAATTCAGAATGGGCGACTGAAAATCGAGCGTTTGTTTTATGGTAAGCCTGCAGTTGAAATTTAGGCTATTTACACGTACATGTAAGCTTATGTCATGTATCCGCATTTATTAGCCCTTTTAGTCAGTCACTGGTTTAGTTAACAGCACCTGCTGGCTGCGGAGATACGTTTTCTTACCATTTTCTTGATAATAGCACAGCAATCGGCCCATACATTCAAAACGAGTGTTATGTTGTACGGTTGTATTCGACATACACTGGATGGGATGGCATCAGGTTAATAGTATAATTTTGTTCAATTAATCATTTTACCTATCAGCTGTAAATCAGTTCATGCATTAAGATCTTCATCCGTGGCCCTTCATTGATTCCTTTATTTACGTAGGATATATATTTTTTATTTCATTTTATTTATTTTGTTTTGCTTGAATCTGGTTTCAAAATTGAATTAGAACAATAAAATAAAAGGTATAATTTATTATATTTCCACGTATAAATTTATTTTTCCTCACTATTATTTTGATCCTCTGTATTTTAAAGCTTTTGCAGACTACAATTAAGTAAAGCATAAGCCTTTTCTCATTTTATAAGACATTTACAATGTACAGTATATAAGACATGGAATGATTAGGAACTGGTGTGATCAGGCAACCACAGATGTTCAGCTGACTCACCACATGGTTCCTTACTGGAAGCTCACTTAAAATCAATTGTTATGTGTTCTGGTAGAAATGGAAGAGCTTGCAAAGCATGGGATTACCCTACCACCCAACATGCAGGGTTTAACAGAAGAGCAGCTCTCTGACCTTAATCTTCATGATGAATGGGAAGATGAATGCATTCCTAGTGGAGGCGTCATTGAAAACAAAGACCCTATTGGAAGACGAAATGGCAAAGGTTAGGCCTGTAATATGGGTTGATGAGATGTACATTTTTAAATAAGCAACTTTGGAGAGTTTTTTTTTAATACTGTAAAGGAAATTTTTTGTAGACATATAAAAATCTTGGACACTGGCTCTTAGAATTGAGCAGTTTCTGTTTGTCTTTGATGCAGCACCTGGTGAAAAAATGGCAGAAGTCATCAACAGAACAAGGGAAGAGGCAAAGGCCAAAGTTTCCAAGGTTGTACAATTTGGTATTTTCCTTCATTTTTATTTATTTTTATTATCATATATTACCATACACTAGAACAAATAAACTTAAAATACCAAATTGTACCAAAGGTAAAATTGACCCACAACATACCAGTATAAAAAGGCAAACTGGTTATAATTAACCCATTTATAATACAATTGCAGGAGCAAGCTGATAAAAATATCCCACTTACTAGTGAGATTGTAAAGGAAGCTCTTGATCAAATGAGAGGTGCTGTGATGATTGTGTATCCCATGGGACTACCTCCTCATGACCCAATCAAACAAGAACTGGAAAATACTGAAGATTTATCAGGAACACAGGTGAGGTTTATAATGGATAATGTACAGCACTGCACATGTACATTATTACAGGATTAATAGTAATAGAAATATTTCTTTTTTTAAAATGGTATCATCAAATTAAAAGTCCCTCCAAATTGCCTTGGATCCAATAAAAATTCTCAGAAGGTTGAAGATTTTATTATCTTCTCAGAATGAAAAATGTACACTATAAGTCTTATGTACAATGTAACAGTTACAAAACAAGTCTGTGTTCAAGCTTGTGTAGTGGCCCATCAGATAGGGGCTTATCCCGCTTTCTGTAGCATGAGACAACCAGGAGGATTTCTACTCCTCCTGGATGGGATGCTAGTGCATTTTATAGGTTTTAACTATTTTTTTTTTATTATGGGGAGGTGTGATGGCCTAATGATTTAAGTGTGCTGGACAGTCTGAGTTCTAGCCCTTGCCATTGTGTTTCTTATAACAGTAATAAATAAAATTTAAATGAAATAATTATTTAAATTAGATGACATAAAGGTTACGCACAGCTTCTCATAAAATAAATGAAAAATAAAATTTCCGAAACAAGAATGTTTTGAGGGCAGATTTTAAAGATGAAAGAGATGTTGTATTTTTAACAGAATCTGGTAAAGTGTTCCATAATATAAGTGCAGAGAAAGAAAAGGCAGGTTCACCATATTTCACATAGTTCACAGTAGGGGCAGTAAAAAGTAGTTTAGAGGATGAGCGTAGGCTTCATTGCAGGTGGTGTTATTGTAGAAGGGACAACAAGTAGGCTAGACAAAGTCCATGGATAATCTTATACATCTACATGTATATAATACTTGAAGCATAAATAAACCTTTGAAAGAAGTCTCAAACATACAGTTTAGCTTAAAAAATCTCAAGAAACATGTAGAGCAATTAGACACACATGCATTTACAGTACAGCGTGTGTATGTCTTTTCTACACTATTGCCTGTTTGCAGCCTGGCTTGGGATATACCCTGTCAGTGAGGAAGCTGTTTAACCATTTTTAATCTTTTTTTCCATACAGAAACCCTAGAGCCATAATTTGCCTTCTGATATTTTTTTAGTTTTTCCTGTTGATTTCTGGTTTCTTTCCTGATGATTCCCACATTTTATCAAGATACATGAAATGTTCATACATGTGTATTCCTTTGAGAGATGTTTGTTTACATGTAAGATCCAATACTGTATTTAACATTTCTAGGCCTCTCTCCAAGTGTTGGATGAGGGCACTACCCAATTGTGGTGGGCTGGAAAGGAGCTTCAAAGAGGAAAAAAGCTCCAGGACTTCATTGGAAAAAATGAAAAAACTAAACTTATTGCCAAGCTTCAAAAGGTGAGGAAATAGAAAAACTAAAGGATTTTCTTATGTCTGTCTTTCTTTGGTCACCACATCTGGTAGATGTCAAATTCCCCCCAGGGGGGAGGGCACTCCCTTATATATGTATAATCTATAAGAGCTACGTGCATGTGCGGCCCCAAAGGTTATGGTTTTCTAGCCATTTTAGTCTGAAATACATGTAGGGTATAAATTTTTGTAGGTATGGCTTGTCTGGTGAGTCTGGTCAGCGACTGTTGGAAGAAATTATTTCTATTGTTGTTATTATGCACCCCTTGAGAAATACGATTTAAAAAAGTTGGGAATTTGAGGCTCCTGTCAAATTTTTAATCCAACCAAAGCAGTTCATGAGTACAATAATTATGGTCTGAAATAGGGTATTGGTTCTGGGGTCAGGTGTAAAATGGGCCAGGGAAATTGCATTTTAATTTTTGGTCTGCAGCAGGGTAAGGGTTTCTTGAAGTGTGCTGCACGCCCCACCCAAATTTTTGGAGAGTCCCTGAAAAACCTCCCTCCCTGCCCAAGAATGCAACGCTGTGATTGGTGAAAGATTGAACCCGGACCAGCACGCTAAACGTCAGATTTTAAAACTAAAACAAGTTAACATGATTAGTTCTCTCTAAAGCTACGTGAAGTGAAAGTTTTCCAATAGGAGCTTTACTGTTTATTCCAGAAAGGGCAAGGTCCACCAGGCAGAGAACCTGTGTTCAATGAAGAACAGCGCAAACAGATGATGGCGTATGCTTACAGGAAACAAGAAGAGCTTAAGGTTCGTTTCGACAGAGGAGTAATTCACAAAAATAATGTTTACTTACAAAGGTTTTCTTTACAGGTTTTCTCTTTTCATGTCTGATAAGTTTTGTGTAGAGAATCAGCATAAATTCATGTCGGTGTTCAAGGCACGGAAGTAGACGTAATGCTTCTTGACATGTACTGCTGTGTTTTGTTTTCACAGAAACTGGAAACAGACGAAGATGACAGCTACCTTAACTCAGGCTGGGCGGATCCTCAGTCACTCAAAAGACAATTTCACGGCGTGGGAGACGTTAAATGGCGGCCATAGGAGTGACTAACAAATTAAATTTGCGTACAGCGTTTTTACTCACATGAATAGTCGCCATATTGGTTCACTGAAGCAAAAGACGGTGTTTGCATAAATTGAAATAGAGTTCAATTCCCGATACGGCCGCCATTTCTTTGTTTTGGAACACCAATATGGCTTCCGTGACGTAATATGAAAACGCTCTATATAAAAACATACAGCCTTGTCAAGAACTCTACATTTGTCAGCATCATCGGGACTACACGGCAGGCAGGGAGATCACCGCAGTTTAATGCTTATAATAAAAAAAACGACCGTTGGCGCTGAATTTATATTTATCGCTACTGATCTTACGTGGGAACATTGTTTCCATTATTCATGCTTGGGAATTCATTTTTTAAGAGACTGTTGGGTATTCGACTGTTTTACTGTGTCAACAGGCCTTTGCCGAATTGGTAACTTGAAATATGCTCTATTTCACATTTTTTAGTTGTTGAAGTTCGAGTGTTTGTTTGCCTATCAGAACAAACCGGTAATCGATATCCTTTAGGCTGACGCCCAAAAAGTCATCTATAAGTGGAGGTTTTTTACCAAGTGTTTTCACTAGTTGCTTCGCTTTGTCACGTCGTTTCAGGCAAGAGTAAAGTTTATCCTCGTTAGTGGGTATTCAGTTACATATAGTATTTATCTGACTCGTAACGCGATACTGTTTCTTTACCTGGCAGAGTTTCGAAGAAACCATGCACTTCTCTGATAGTTTAGTTGGCTGCAGAGCTCGCTAAATAGCTAAGGCACTATGGCATAAACACTTGCATCGGTACTCAGACATGGAAAACAACAGTACGATGTTATGTTTTGTGGGCTGAATTCTTTGAATTCCGTTTAACATCTGTTTCTAAACAAAATCTCTTGACTTATTTTTTGGACACTTGCTTGCTATAAGTGAATGTACATTTCTATATATTTTACACCGAATGTGAACCGGGTAACTTTCTTACTCGTAGAACATGCTTCGATAAATTATCCAAGCTTTGACTCCTAAATATCAACGACGCTTGTCTCGATTTAAAGAATGCTATGGTAGAACTTGCATGTTTACTCTCTTTTTTATCAGCCACATATAGGATATAAAATTTTATTGTTGTACAAAATAAAAAACACTGCAGAAAAATAAATCAGGTAAAAGAAATAAAGTACCAGTGATAGTGATGTGGTCATGTTTCATTTGATCAAGTTACCCCATACAGCTAATGATATTTGAACATAGTTAGATTAGTCATGAGAATTAATCTCTAGAGCTTGGACTGAAAGTTAGTGATTTTTTCGACAATTCCGTGTAAAAGGCAGGCTGTTCTAGCTAGGGGTCGGTATGACTTAAACAAGTTAGACTGTACAAATGTTTCCCAACAAATATACTGAATTTCAGTTTTATGTTGGAAGCAGCGAGAGTATGTCACGTTTTCAATACCAGTTAACGCCCTGCAACCCACAACAACAACGACGATGACAACAACTTTATTAAATTGTACTTTTTGCAGCGCAACGGAGACTGCTTTACATAGTTCAGGAATACTTGAGTAAATATAAGTTGACTAGATAACCACGAAATACAGATCTAAGGGTGCTTATCATTAGTCAAAACTGGCCGGCCGGTCCCGTGGTTTTGAATGTGAAATGAGCCTTTTCCACGTGATCTTCCCGCAAATTCACCACAACGGTGTATAATCTTGATGCATCGACTAATATGACTGGACAAATCTGAATAACAACGGAATTCGTTTCTCGAATATAACGGTATGGCCGACAAGTTCTGACTAATGGTAAGCATCCTAAGTCAATTATTATACTATTTACAAGCCATACTATTCACAAGTGAAACTATTTACAGATAAAAGATTTTAGGTTTGGTCAAATAAAATAACTTGCGTCGGCCTGTTCGGTGGAAAACGTCCCTACCCAAATTGTTGGCCAAAATGAATTGATTGATTGATTGATTGATTGATTGATTGATTGATTGATTGATTGATTGATTGATTGATTGATTGATTGATTGACGATCCTCAACTCAAAAGGCCGCGTCTCTGCAGTGTGTTAGTAATACATGGCTAGACGGATGAGTAAGCAATCTAGCAGCGATAGTATCTTCAACGTAACAGTCAAATTTAGGATGACTCGGTTCCTCTTACAGTTAAAATTAGCGTGTTTTTCATAAACGAGAAATTCTATTATAAAAGGGAATGGTACCTCCCACGTTTTACATCATCCCTTTCAGACGCAAAAAGCAAATTTGTTCTTTTAAGGGGTTGTGACACGTTGTGGAGTCAAGCGTCCTGCAAACTGAACATGTTCAAACTCTCATGAAACCAAATATAATGCTGACAAAGATGCGATATAAGTTGCTTATGTTGTAACAATATTATTAGCAAAAATGGGACGCAGTTTATTGGCAACTGTCAGAGAAAATGTGCTAGTTGGCTGCCTGCTGTTTACGTTTTTACAGTTAACTGGCAACTGTAGGTGAAAATTGCTGAGCCAGGCACCTTTTATACCTGAAATTCTTGTTTAAGTTTACCCAAGGCTGGGAAAGGATGGTAAGTATACAGGAGAGGTCGGAGCACTCTTGATCATGGTGAAACAAACATTTCCATTTTGGTTTCCGACAACTCAAGAACAAACTCTTCGATTTTGGAAGAGGTTAATACAAATTTACTGATTTTTCATTTTTTTTGTTTTCAAATTCACTTGATTCAAAGGAAATTTTTGTTAAAACAGTGTTTCCAACCCTTTCTTCACCTAATTTCCTCGCATATTTAGGGTCGCCCACTTCCTCTCAGAACGAGATACTTCATTGGTTCTTAAAACAATAGATAATAGGTCATAACAATGCCATGAATAACAATAAAGGTAGTGTTTACAGAGGGCGGATGAAAATAGAGGTTCCAGAGAGGTAGTGTCTTACTGCATATTTACAGTGACCTTCCTCAAAATGTTACACATATTTCTTCCCTTGGTTCGATCTTGCACATTTCCATGGGCGGCATAGAAGTTCCCAATGTCCCCACCTTAGAGAAGTCGTTCTCTGCATTATGTTCCACAGAGCAAGTACCACAAATAAGATTCCTCACGAATACCCTGAAATCTTTCATCTGAACAACATAGATTACAAAATTGATAGCGCCGTTGGAAAATGCGAGCACCCCGCTCGAGTAGCGAATAACAAAATCTGTTTTGAAGTCAATATCGGGTTTGGCGATCATGTTGTATGTAACATAACCCAAATATGCAAAATAGGGAATGACAAAGGCAAACGTTACTGCAACCAGGAGTAATGTTCCCCGAACTTTGGCAGCCCTCAGTTTCACCTTCATCGGATTGTCCACCTGCATGGAAATAGTCACTCTTACTTTGATCCACACCGTTCTTATTAATGAGACATTTACCACGACAAGAAATATGCAGGGGAGAACATATACTATTACAGTAAATGATAGAAACATAAGTCGAAATGGTAAGTATTCTCTGTCATACTTGCAAATAACCGTGAAATGTGTCTCGTTTAGATCGTATCTTATTGGCTCAAACGTGGTAGCGGGGAGCAGCGTTATAGCAAATCCAACAACCCAGGAGAGGAAAATCAATTTTCGAACCGTTGAGGCTCGTAGGGTGCGTGGAACTCTTCTTAGCGAGAAATATTTCTCCATACCTATCACTACTAAATTGTTAATAGTTATAACAGGAAACACAATGTTAAAATAGCGAACTATTTTACAAGCCCAGCGTCCTTGAAAGACGTCAAAATGAATCTGAATACAAGTAAGGGGAAGCGATACCATGGCACATAACATGTCCGAGAGAGCTAAACTCTTTATGTAAAAATTGAAATTTTTCATGAAACGGCTTGACTTCAAGTAAAGCGCCTGTTTCCTAGAACAAACAAAATACAGTATTAAACTGCCCCCTACGAGGCCCACTACACCTATAATCACCATTGATAACAACAAGGCAAGTTTTGTCGTGTATCCCGCTGGTGTGAAGATGTAGAACGGTAAAACTTCGCCCAAAAAGGACACATTTTTGCTGTCACCTGAAGCCACGTTTACAACGCTCGCCATGGCTGTAGGTTCCTGTAAATGTATAAGAGTTACCAGTTAATAGACACCTAAACTTTGATGTTGTTAAAAAACGTTACCACCTAGGAACAAAATTCTTATTGTAGAGAAAAGCCAACAAAGAACGAAAAAGGAAAAAAAAATGCGACTCTTCTGAACCCAAACATGTCAACTTTGCAGTAACGAATAAAGTCGGAAATGTATGAAGCAGTCGCCTATGACACGTCTGTGCTAAACTTCTTTCATGGCCTCAAATTTTCAAAAATTGTATAATACCCAGCATTTACTTTTTTATTTGTTTCAGATACGGTCAAGCAATGTCTTTAACATTTTATAATTGCCCTCCGTTTCTGGGTGTACATGTGTAGCTTTGGGCTTAAATTAGTTTTACCGTTTTTTCCGCATAAGTCCCAGAAGAACCATTTTAATAGTGTAATAAAAAGATTGTCAAAGCAAGGACCTGTACTCGTGTACTCGATGAACAAGAAATCCATCAAAACTTAAATTATGGTACAGCCCTCAGTTTAAAATGTTATTCATTGAATGGCAAAAACCAAGCAAATTTTCATTTACCTACAAAGGGATTTACTGAGAACGGCAAGCAATCAGAAAGAGACCTTCTTTTCCAACCTATAAGAATAAAACGACAATCAATCAATCAATCAATTAATGTTTGCAAAATATTGCTCACGCACTTATTTTTGGGCAAAGATGAATGACGAGATGGCATCGATAATAACAATATATATTTATAGATCGTTTTTTGATATTTTTACTTAATTTAATGAAAGACCAATCGATCATTGAAAAGCTAAAAATCAACCATTTGTGCATATATGTTATTTGCCGGCTGGAGGTCCGTATAGTGAAACGCTGTGACCGAGGTCTTGAAAATGCTGCCCGAGGCCGAGGTCACATGCAGTTTTTCACTATACGGACCGACCCAAAGCCGGTAAATAACGTTTTTTTTCCTACCTCAAAGTTTTTGGTTACAAAAAAACCCTACAAAGATTGTTTTACAAAATGCGTTTGTTTTATTCGATTTTATATGCGCGTATCCAATGTTGAGTCGATCGCTATTTTCATATTTCTAATATGAACACTATTCACGGAAAAGGTCATCATAAAAAATAGAAAAGCATCTGAAATAGCTTTTACATTTGTAATTAACGAGTCAATAACCTCTGTGTTGATTTTCACAACATTTTGTTTTGATAATAAAAAAGTTTGCGACAGTGAAACTGAATGAAGCTGAAATGTGTAGTTTGGCCGCTTATTTGACTGTTTCTTATCAAAACACCTCATTTTCTTGAATGGTGATAAGTAGTAGTTGGTTTTGGGGAAAAGTAGCAGAAAGGCAAGGTGTCTGAAGGGAAAAATCGAGTCTGTGAACCAGCCAAATGCAGTTAACCGCATTGGCCTGAAAACCAGTCCGAATAATGCATAAACAACTATCGACAAACTACGGCCATAAAATTATAACTTGATTTTGTCAATAAAGATAATAAATACTCGCCTTTTGGAGAACTTTAAGGCCTTAAATTCCACTGCTAATTTTTCCTTTCACATTTACAACAGTTGGTGAGCACTTACGTTAATTTTGGAGGGCAAAACTCTCTTGGGTTCGTTCGTCTTGCCGCGAAATGAAAATAACGCCGCTGTGAGCAGGCCGGATGGGAGAATAGCGCCCGCTCCCGGAACCAATCAGATCGTAGGATTTGTAGAATACTGCCCGCTCACAAACTGAGAAAAAAATAACATCACTTACTGTTTTGCGGCGAAAAATGTCACCCATTCTGCTGAAGTTAACTGGCAGCACTTTCAGACAACCAGACGACTCTTCACTTTAACAGCGTGTCTCTGTTTTTGACTAAGTAAAATGCAAATTTAAAATTTAATTAAACAAAATTAAAAACTAAATTCACAGTTAAAATTCTTACATGTCAACCTCTCTTATTCCCCACTCCTTAAACCAAGAGTAAACACATGGTCTATCAGTCTTTACATCTTCATCATGCCATGCCGTGCTAGTTTTCCGTTTTCTTGCTTCACTTATGTTTAATGTTCTCTTTAATCATTTTTCTTATTCGAAGAACCCATAGAGAGGACAAAAATAGTAAAAATGCCACGTATACGTAAGTAAAGCCTGGATAAAATAAGTGGATGCCCGATTTCTCTCACCTTCAAGGGAAACGAAAATTTGTCTGAGAAATCGGGATTAAAGTTGCAGTGTTCGACTGAGGCGACTGAGCAAAGCAAATCCAAGGGGGAGACGACTTTCGGTTCGAGAGATCCAGGGTTCGAGACAGAAACGCAGGTGGTCAATTTGTTACAGCTGCGAACGTTAAATGCTAACAACCCGACGAGCAGACGTAGAATACTGTCGTATTGCGATGAATTTAACAGAAATTAAAATATCCTGATGTGTTTTTCTGTATGAAAGTATACTGTAAGTCATGTACACTGAAGAACGCTTTATTTCTCTGATCGAGCCCTATCAGACGGTATTAACATTAAAGGAGCAATGCCATGATGTTTTTAGTCATTTTCCGATTACTTTAGCATACATTAGCATAGAAAAACACCAACGGAATAATCAAAACGCGAAAATGACCAAGGATGGTTTCGACTGACGAAAATTAAGACCGATTACGACCAATAAACTTGACGTAGCTCTCTTAATTTAGTGTGAAAAAGTCCATCGTCCGCAAAAATATGTTGAACTGATTTTCAATATTGCAAAAATATATTTTCTTTTTAAGCTTTTTAAGCCAATGGGGATAATTTGTTTTGAAGCTGGCTTTTAACGCAGATATAAAATTTAGATATTTGCGACGTAATGCGCTGAAAAACGAACTACCTTGTGCATTTGTTTATTTCAGTAAAAAAAAAATATTTTAATGTGCGCTTTTAAATAATGTTTTCTTGGTGACGATTACCGCACTTTCAGAAGATGTTTAAAGCGCGCAGTAAATACGACTTAAACTTTTTAAAGAAATGTCGAAAATATTTGGACGCAAATATTCTAAATTATAAAATTAAAAGGTAACTTTTTAACAAATCAAATATTTAAAAAAGGATTTATACCTTATGTGGTGTAAATGGGTTTTATTCAAATTTAAGACGGGTTTGTTGTTCTTCACTCAAGGCAAACAAATTGATTAAATTTAATGTGAAATGTAAACACTCTCATCACTTACATACTTCGACGTATAATGTTCAGTAGTGCGTAAGTAGCTCTCAAAGAAATGCAATGCCAGGCGTCTGCGAACTTTGACGGTTTAGATCTGAAATGAAGCAAATACTGTTTAAATAAAGTTTTGAATAATGGAATAAAACTCGGAATAACAGAGACTCATCCTTAAGTACGTAGTTAACTAATGAAATAATGGTTTCACATTTAGTACTATAAAGTACTGAACGAAAATTAAAGAGGACATAGTTACTTACAAACAACTTGATCATAAAGACGGCAAAATGAGCGAAACGGACAGTATTTCGGCATCGAAACGGGGAAATGATTCTAAAGGAGAAATGCATCTTTCCTTCATTATATACGATTCAATGTAAAAAGACACTTCTCTTTTGTGTTTCATTTTCAGGAGACACCCACTAATATAAACAAAGGTAATAATTATCTCCCTTGTTGTGATAAGGTACATCACAAACCTTATCGGGTGCCTTTCGGAAAATGTCTTGTACGCACGTAATTTTCGGGGTTTAAAAATAATCGAAATATTTCTACTGCGACACCTCTTTGAGTGACGCGAAACGAAAACGTTCCTATTGGCCAACTTCAAAGCCTGTTTTCTCAGAGACCAATAGAAAGATCCTTAAAGCCCGACACGCTTTGGTTGCCTATCAAGTGCTGATTGATATAGCGCGGTTTATTTTGTTGTAAGAGATAACGCGTAAACATCAACGGTTTCAAGTCTGAAGGCTCGAGCGCGCTAACCGAAGCTAAAGTTCCAAGATTTTATATATTTGGATTCTACATATAGTTAGCTATAGCTAGGTTTCACTGAAAATGACGCGCGTTCGAAACATTTTCCGTAAGGCACCCGAAAAGGTTGTCAGTAAGCTTAATTTCCCGGTACACTTAGGCAAAGGTCTGTATCTATAACACTCTGAAGCTGTATCTATAGCACTCTGAGGCTGATAACAAGCGTTAATCAACACTCTGGAGTCCTCTTCCTGGAATTAGTGGGAGCAACTCACAAAATGTCCACGCAAATTAAAATGAATGCCAAAATCCAAATTTTGAGACATCTTTTGCATGTCAAATTCGATCAAATCAGTACTGCCAAGAGAGATCCTTGCAACTTGAAAAAGCGTTAAGCAATATATTTAGCATATGGTGTCAGTCAACTGAAAAATTGTCAACAACTTCATAATTTATATATTTGCATAGCCTGAAACGAAGAACTTTCTTTCAGAGAAAATCAATCGAATTTTAATTTGTAAGGTACACTTTTAACAAAATATTCTCGACGTTTAAAACAAAGATGCAGTTGCCGAAAATCTTAGCGCAACTGATAAGAACACTAGACGTGGGAAGAGTTGCACATAAATTTGGATCAGTGAAAATGATTAGGTAAATGAGGCAATCAATTTTTTAACAAAGCAAATCGTTAATTAAGGAGACACTTCCATTGAGTGCAGCAGGTAAAAAAATGAACTCTTATGCTCTGTAATCGTTTAATCCATGAATGCAGTAGCATTTGTATATAACCATTGGAAGAGCTTGAGTAAATTTGACTCGTTAATTAATATACTTGTAGAACTAAATCTCTCTCTCCTGGACTGAAATCAGAAGTTCTCAAAGATATGATATGCCATCGTCCTTTAGTATTGATGGTCAAGAAGGACTAACTACCGTATCTGCAAAAAACGTCTTGTTTTAATATCGAAGAAACGCAGAAGACGTTAAAATTTTGAAGTTTACTGGTACAAGAAAGAGAAGAAAACGAAACAATCGAATACTGAAAAAGGAATGAAGGAAGAACTTTGCTTTCGTTTTATAATTTGACGGTTTGTGGATAAGCGTGTAGTCAAACAGTGAATTATCCTTATTTAATTTACATATCTTTTCTTGAAAAAATCATCAACGATAAGCCTGTTTTACGCAGAACGTTTAAATAGCGCTAAGATATTTAATTGCATGCAAGGTGTTCACAAATATGACATAACGAATAGAAAAAAATGGGTAGCGCAACTTATCTAATCTAATGACGCGTTCGTCACTTCAAAAATATAAGAATATAACAGGGGATCTGATGCTGCTGTTTTCGCTTCCTTGAGACACCCACACACCGGTAATAAACTAACTTGTCATGATAATCTATATGCCAAAAACAAACCCTGAGGAAATCCAAGAAGAATTGTCTTTAATGTGGTTCTTTGTCCCCATCACCTGTGACCGGCGTTTTGAAAACACAGTTTTTTAAACCAACGTTTGGATCCGGCGCACGAACCATAACCAAGGTGCCCACGATTATGAGCCTCGAGTGCCGAAACAAAAAAAATACAACGTTTTCTAATTGAAGTCAATGAAAAGAAGGCAGATTCGTGTAGCGCAGTTTGGCCCAAGTGTTGTATCAGTTGTGTGGTCGTTTACTCAAATTTGCTTCAGACAAATTTCAAGATTCAGCCTCTCGTGTTGTCCGGAAATCATTTTTTTGCGAAAACTCCATAGCCTATAAAAACTGCAATTCAGCTCGAGCAAGATTGATTTTCCATTTTCATACATTCGTTTGACATTAGTTCTGAGCAATGATGAATAACTGGACTAAGTGGAATACAATTTAGGGTGTGTAATCGGATGAGTACTATCAAAATCATACGAGCGTTTAGCGCGAGTCAGGTTTGAAATTACGTGCTCATTATCCACTGAATTGAACGAAAAATTACTGATTAATCGTAACGATAACAAATTTTGCGCTTGAGAAGATTTGAGGGCCGCTGTTGAGTGAAAACATTAGTGGTATATTCTATCAGTCTTATAAGCAACCGATTAACATACGAAAGGACACATAAATAAGTTATTACGCGCTACTGGCATAGTTGTCCAATTACAACTAGGTAATTACAAAAACTTGTAACTGGACAAAGCAGTTGGACGCCACGTAATCGCGCATCACTGAAGCGACAAGAAGGCGCGCGGAGAACCAGTCAAAATTGAGAGATTTGGTACATATGCGATATTAAACAGCACAAAAGTAAAAAGCCCGCCTTATCTGTTTTAAGATGTACCTCAACTGACATACAGCTATTTCAATTAATGCTGCCAGATCAAAGCTTAAGAGGCTGTCCGCGTAACAGCGGATAAGGCAAATTTTGGACCTTCACCGATTTCTCTAATATTTTCAGTGAAGTCGACCATTATATCCCATGAATAAATATCACATTTATTTGGACCAAATCTTTTATTTTTATTTTTTGCGAGGCAGTTTTCACTGCAACCTCAAAACCGCCCATTTTGCATTTGAAGACTCCATAATTTAGCATTAAATGTCGGTCGCTGCCGAAGAGTATTTCCTTAATCAAACAAGCTGAATATTTTATATATCAAGGTTTTATGTTTCTTCTATACTTTAACGGTTAAACAATTGTATTCTATAAAATTTGGACTGAGTTATGAATTTTCAAAAACACTTCCTAACGGACTCAGGAATGCGTGACACGTAACATACCTGTAGTTGAAAGCGATTTTCTCGAATGTGGGACCTGATCAGAAGTCAAGTCTATTGTATCTCGAAAGTACTAATACCAGTCTAGAAACCTATCGAATAAAATTTGTGGGCACTCTGCACTTCGCGCCGTACAGAGCAGCAAGATTTTCCCAAATTTTCGCCATTTTGATTAAAACCAAAGATAACGACGGTCCCATTTCTTTACAGGGAACGCCAATAAATACGACCATTACCACTAAACGCCACACTGTGGTATGCAAATAAATAAAATTTGTCGATTTAGCCGTCGTTTGAGGAAAAATCTACCGCTGTTGCAGGATTTTCAAAAGAAACAGCGATAAATGTCAGTATGCAAATTAGCTCCGAAAGCGACATTTTGCTATATTTCCCTCTGTAATTCCCGGAAACTTTTTTTCTTAAAAATTATTTTACAAGGCAAAGAAATGTTTCTTACCTGAGAAAAGATGCCTTTCAGACTATGTAAAAGCGTTTCAGTTTTGCTGTGAGTGATTATTTTCATTTCCCACGCTGCGGCCGGTAACACAGTGTTTGTTTGCTAGGCTGTTGGTTTCACTCTAATTCAATTAAAAGCGGGCAAGTTGTCTACATTTTCAAAGCTCTCTCAGCTCATCCTTAAAATGTCTGAGGTACCTGACTATTTTTGTCAATAAAAAGTTTTATATTAAAATGTCGAGATCTATCTAGTCCACCTCTGTTTTGTACGTACTCAGTTACATGGCGGATCATTGGAATTCACGGGAGCGGGGTGGTAGGTGAGGGGGGGTGGGGTGGGGGGGAGGGTGACAAGTTAATGTCCCCTATAAATGTCGAAAAAAAATCCTAAAACTAAGCCGAAGTATAATCAAAACGAAACGTCGTTAAGTAGTGGATCTTAATGAGGTTAGCCGTTAGCCGTAAAGCGACCAAAAAATTAAGTCTTAGGCGTAACCGGTAACAGTCGTTGGCCGAAAAAAAAATGTTAACCGTAAAAAGAAAGTTCTAGCCGCAAAAGTGAAAGCCTCAGGATTTCTTGTCAAGACTTTTACGTGTTTTGGTACCGAGAAGTGTTACATTTGCTCCTAGTCGTTCGCTTTGTCTTTTTGTCAACAGAGTTATTTGAATTAATCATTCTGGTCCCCAGAGCCCGCGATCCTTCTGGTCTCCATCAGGGATCGAGAACTCAAATTTCTGAGCATTAACATGCGCAGAGCACTCGTTCAGTATCTTTCAGCCAATCAGATTTGTCAAATTTGACAATGAGTCCATTAATCGCGGACTAACGGTTTTGGAGGCGGCCAGATGTCTTGATTCCTGGCGCAGACGATAAGGATCGCGGCCTCTGGAGACGAGACTGTGAATTGATCACTTACAAAAAAGGAAACAAAATCGCGCATTGAAGTGTTCGCGCGCGAAGCGCACTATTAAATTCCAGGAATGGCTGGTTCCGCGAACAGTAGCAATTTTTGATTTTCAAGCCAGACTGTGTACCCTCCTTATCCAGTGGTCTTTTTCGAATCAAACGAGGAAGCAACTTGGAGCAAGTGCTATGAATTACAACAGGAGGGAAATTTGCATGCGCATGCGTCGTTATGGGCCAGTGGGCACGAGGCTTGTCTGTTTTCATAACTTGTTTACACACTGTACAACACTTCGTAGCCGAATTTCTCGCTTAAAACGAAAAGTATCAGATGTTTTATTCGGTGGATGTGATCCTCAGAGGTGCATTTTATTTTGGGGGTGAAAATGAGGGTATGTTGGCCTAGTCGAGCCGCTGTTGGACCAGCCTTTTATTGTGTTAAACAACACAAGAAAGACAAGATGGCGGCTGGATGTTGTTACGGGCCTAAACATCATGCCCAAGTTTAAACAACACGAGGAGCTCAGCGGACAAATTTCTGCATCTGGTTTGTCATTAAATGTAGTGAAGTATTTTTTCATAACTTGGTGATATAATCAAGAATCGTTTTAAATGAGAAATAATGTTAACTTTTCCTCGGTTATGTTTTGAAAATTTACATTTTACTTTCTCGCCGATAGGCATCATTCAAAATCTGGCCTTGTTCCCCAGCATAAACTACCGATAAATGCAGCCAGAAAAACCTGTACAATGATAAGATGTTGTGAAACTAACTGTTAAAAATCGCCTGCTTTATAAATCGGAAGATTTCTTTAAGCTTAGTTCCCACTAGCAACATAAGGATCATAGGAATCAGCATAATCATAAACATAAACATAAGCTTCTTATGTTCTAGTGGGAACTTCCGCACTTAAAACTCAAAGAATGGTATTCCAATGCGTGTCTCTGTTAAAATGAACCGACCCGAAACAACTGGACCTAGAATTTTATTGGCCAAAACACAATGACCCAGTTGCGTCATTATGTTTCTGATTATGTCGTTATGATTTTCGCGTTCCCACTATAAAGAAAAGCAACGTAGTCATAGTCATAGACATAATCATAATCATAAGAAAATGGTCGATCATTTTCTTATGATTGTGATTATGTTGATCATGAGGGCGCTTATGATTATGTTTCTGGACGTTCCCACTAAGACATAAGCGACATAACAGCATTATGTTTGTGCTTATGATTATGATTATGATCGTTATGTCGCTAGTGGGAACTAGGCTTTACCATGCATTCAGGCTTGTAACTTATATTATGGAATTTTAGTCTTTGAAAGTTCCAAGATTTCTTTTAGTATTATTCTTCATGTCTTGAAATTGGGATCATAGCACCATTTCTCGATAAAGAAACGAATATAATAGCAATCGCACCAAATTTAGAGGTTTTGAGGTGAGACTTCGTTTGTTTACGTTTTATTGCGTTATTGTGTTCATTACTAAGCCAAATAAAATAAAATCTAACCTAGATCCCCAGCATGAAAATGCAATGAAATGAACAAAAAGCAAACATATAATCCGCATTCCTCTTCATAACTGCTACAAAAAATAGCTGTATAACTAGATTGAGCTTTTTTTCACTCATTTACATGTCAGCTTTTATGCAAATATTAAATAAAATGTTCTTTCTGTTCACATAGAGTTTTGTTATGACTTGTTTTCCATAATTATAGCAACTGAATATGTTTCTTAAGAACAGCAATGTTTGTTCCAGGGATGCTTGTTTGCCATTCATGAGAAAACACATTTTCTAGATACAGAATAAATCCACTTAGATCGTGATAATGGCCAACTGCAATCAACCCTCCATTTGCGCCATGTTTGTGGCTTTCAAATAATGCAATCTTTCTTTGTGTAGGGTCAAAACAAAGGAGCATTGATTTGTAAGGGGGAACTATTATAACTGCACACAATTGTTCTTGCATCTGACAAATTTCTGTCAATTTGTTTTCTAAACAGGCAGTGGTAGACAATCCAAAATCTTCACTAATTGTCAAGGAAAAATGATCAGCCCATGTGGCCAGAGCCTCTTTGACATCAAGGTCGAGGTGGCCTTGGAAATATTTGCGCTTCCACAAAAACAAACATTTACAAAAAAAAATGCTCACGTTTTGAGAGCTCTTTCATACCATCCGCAACTTCTTCAAAAAGTGCTGTGGGTAGTAGAGTCTCACCGCTACGGCCACGGAGGACATCTCCGAAGCAGGTCTCTTTAACAGTCCACTCTCTGTTAAGTTTAACAGACCACGCGAGTTATCAGTCAAGATCAGAATTCTCCTGCCGTCATTAACAACTGGTGCGTCAGTTTACGTCGCCGCAGATTTCTTTATAGAGTTCATTTTAAAAGACCCAGGGAAGCCCTTTGTGAGAGGGAAGCCTTTCTTTGGTGGTCTACCCTTTGATTGAACATACTTTCCAGCGAGCTGTAATGCAATATATTTGCGTCTTTTTTGTGTGCACCTCATCGATTACTTTTAAAACGCATTGTTCTGATAACAAAATAATCATACTTACATTTATAAAGGTTTTTTTTTTCGGAACTCAGTTACGACATTCCTGCACCTCCCACATATTTTTGCACCGAATTTCGCGCGCCATCTTTACTCCCGCGATCGCATTATCATCATTCAGCGGATACACGCATGCGCATGCAAATTTCCCTCCTGTTATGAATTACAATGTGCTATGGCACTTGTTCCAAGTTGCTCGCTCGTTTGATTCGCAAAAGACCACTGGATAAGGAGGGCGCACAGTCTGGCTTAAAAATCAAAAATTGCGTCTGATCGTTGAATGAGCCAGTTCTGGAAATCCTGCGTTTCGCGCGCGAACACTTCAATGCGCGATTTTGTATCCTTTTGTATCCTTTTTTGTAAGTGATCAATAGACCTTTTTCGCTTGGGCGGTTTGTTTTCCCATTACAGACCACGTGATATTCTCTAGAGAATTTGTCTTTTATCCACATAAAATTTATTCATTCATATACACGCGACTATTTGAAAATTCATTGAAAGCAAGAATTCTCAAGAGTATCATCAAATGGTCTGTAAATGGGGCAACAAATCACCCGAGCGCAAAAGGTCTATAGGCCATCTCCGAGTTGCCTTTTGCCTCAGATTCAAAACGAGTCTTCGTGCAAAACCATTCAAATAAAAAGAGGTTTGATTTGCGTGAAAATGGACGTGAAGGTGGAAGGCATTTTCATATGAATGGCTCCGCACGTAGATTCGTTTTCAAACGGAGGCAAAAAGTAACTCGATCCTTTTGCTCTGCGCCAGGAATCGAGACTTCTTTCCGCCTCCAACACCGCAAGTCCGCGATTCACGGACTCATTGTCAAATCTGACAAATCTGATTGGCTTAAAGGTACAGAACGAGAACTCTGTGCATGTTCATGCTAATGCTCAGAAATTGGGAACGGTCAGAGTTGTAGATCCCTGGTGGAGACCAGAAGGATCGCGGGCTCTGGGGACGAGAATGATCAATTCAAATACAGTAACTTTGTTGACACAAAGAAAAAGCGAACGACTTGGAGCAAATCTAACACTTCTCGGTACCAAGACAAGTGAAAGTCCTGACACGAAATCCTGAGACTTCTGCTTTCGTGGCTAGAATTTTCTTTTTACGGTAAACATTTTTTTTTTCGGCCAACGACTGTTATGCCTGAGGCCTACCACCTACGGATAACCTCATGAAGACCCATTACTTGAAGTTTCGTTTTGATATGATACTTTCAGGATTTTTTTTTTCGACATTTATTGGGGGAAATTGTCAATAAACTTTTTATTGACAAAAATAGTCAGGTACCTCATCAGACGTTGTAAGGATGAGCTGAGAGACCTTTGAAAAAGTAGACAACTTGCCTGCTTTTAAATGAATTAGGGTGAAACCAACAACCTTGCAAACAAAGCAAACACTGTGTTACCGGCCGCAGCGTGGGAAATGAAAATAATCACTCACAGCAAAACTGAAACGCTTCAACATAGTCTGAAAGGCATCTTTTCTCAGGTAAGGAACATTTCTTTGCCTTGTAAAATAATTTTTAAGAAAAAAAGTTTTCGGGAATTACAGAGATAAATATAGCAAAATGTCGCTTTCGGAGCTAATTTGCATATTGGCCGTTTTTATACTAGAGACGCGTTACCCGTCTGGACGAGCTTCGGCAAAAATTTTGTAATTCGTCCGGTTATCCGTCTCTAGTATAAAGACGGGCATAAGACGCGTTACCCGTCTAGACGAGCTACTTTTCGAAACGCGTCTTGAACGACGGATTTCGAAAAGTAGCTCATCTGGACGGGTAACGCGTCTTGTGCCCGTCTTTATACTAGAGACGGATAACCGGACGAATTACAAAATTTTTGCCGAAGCTCGTCCAGACGGGTAACGCGTCTCTAGTATAAAAACGGCCATTGACATTTATCGCTGTTTCTTTTGAAAATCCTGCAACAACGGTAGATTTTTTCCTCAAACGACGGCTAAATCGACAAATTTTATTTATTTGCATACCACAGTGTGGTGTTTAGTGGTAATGATCGTATCTATAGGCGTTCCCTGTAAAGAAATGGGACCGTCGTTATCTTTGGTTTTAATCAAAATGGCGAAAATTTGGGAAAATCTTGCTGCTCTGTACGGCGCGAAGTGCAGAGTGCCCACAAATTTTATTCGATAGGTTTCTAGACTGGTATTAGTACTTTCGAGATACAATAGACTTGACTTCTGATCAGGTCCCACATTCGAGAAAATCGCTTTCAACTACAGGTATGTTACGTGTCACGCATTCCTGAGTCCGTTAGGAAGTGTTTTTGAAAATTCATAACTCAGTCCAAATTTTATAGAATACAATTGCTTAACCGTTAAAGTATAGAAGAAACATAAAACCTTGATATATAAAATATTCAGCTTGTTTGGTTAAGGAAATACTCTTTGGCAGCGACCGACAATTAATGCTAAATTATGGAGTCTTCAAATGCAAATTGGGTGGTTTTGAGGTTGCAGTGAAAACTGTCTCGCAAAAAATAAAAAAAAAAGATTTGGTCCAAATAAATGTGATATTTATTCATGGGATATAATGGTCGCCTTTCACTGAAAATATTAGAGAAATCGGTGAAGGTCCAAAATTTGCCTTATCCGCTGTTACGCGGACAGCCTCTTAAAGGCAAGACCGAATGGAAGTATGGGTAGATGAGAGCTACTGCACGAGTTGAATACTAATAAGATATAACGACACGACAAACGCGAATTTGCACGTTCTCTTCAGAAATGTGGAAACAAGGTACTTTTAGCCACACTGGATTTTGGAAGAATTTTCAAACCTCAAAGTCATGCAACAGTAAATTTAAAACTACAGATAATGGCCTCCTGAGAGGAAAAACAAATTCTTGACGTGGAAAATACAAACTTGTACATTTCCTCTAGGCCAATATGCAAAATTCCAGTGAATACCCAGACCACCATTCGGTCTTGTCACGTAAGCTTTAAGCTTTGATCTGACAGCATTAATTGAAATAGCTGTATGATCTGAAATAAGCTCCCCGCCTCTTGTAAGTGCCCATCTTTATGTAAAAAAAAAGATAAAATGCAAAAAGAATATATTTAAATTCCAATATTTCGGAAGGCACAGCCTTCCGTTTTAAGGGTGTTACAGAGAATGACTCAAGTAGGATTAAACGTTACAAATTTAAAATATGGGAAACACGATATAACACGTAAATGACAAAAGACAAAGTGACGGAAGAAAAAAAATAACGTAAAAATTTGAAATTCAAAAATACGGAGGAACGACATGAGCTAACATGAAATGTGAAAATGCTATAACAAGAAGCTATAAATTGCACAAAAGACCTAAACACTGATAGCTAATACTATAATAACATAAGTGATTACACAAACTACGAAATGTCATGTTACATTTTTCTTATTTAATCTAAAGGTTCAAACGTTTGGACTTTAATTTTCAGCGAGGTGTGCTACTCCTGCTTTCCGTACACAGTCACGATTAGATTGAACGAGTTCAAGAGGAATGAGTTCTATGTCAGTTGCGTTATGATTGTCTCACAGAAAATATTCTGATACTGTAGTGAGTGTAGAGTTTTTAGTTTGTTTGTCAACAGGTCTGCGATGTTCGTTAAATTTCAAATTTTGTTATATCGTATTTCCCATATTTTAAATGTGTAACGTTTAATCTTTAGACTCATTCTCTGCAACACCCTGAAGAAGGAAGGCCATGCCTTCCGAAATATTGGAATTTATTCCCACACCGTTTAATCAGCCTTGCATTTTATGTTCGTTTTTTATCCAGTTATAGCTGATTAGATCTTCTACGGTGAGAGGATCCGGTAATTCTCTTTCGTCACGGTGGTCTTATTTCGTTCGTTTTCATCTCTTTATAGATATGTGGTGTGAATTCAAGGGTGTAAGTATACATTTAGCTAAAAAATATAGCTAAAAAATAAAGGTCCGTTCTATTCAATAATGGGATCAATTGAATGGCATCTGGTAAATTATAAATACAAGACACGTTTATTGGTCAAAGTTGCACATGGATGTTATCGCACAATGAGCCCAGCTTCTAACTAAAATGCCACTTCAACTGCACAAACTGAGCCCCATATTAAAAACATTGAAGAAGGACTAGGGGTACAGTAGGGTAAAGTGAGGTTCATTAAATACAAGTGAAAGAAAAGATAAAATAACCATTTACTACCAGTATTTTCTAGCTTGCAATACGCCACGACAATTCGATATTTTTATAGTTATTATCGTTATTTACAATTCACATCGCGCTCAAGAAATAAATAACTGTGGAGCTTAGCTTTTAGGCTTTGCTAAACGTAAGTTTATTAATCTTAAGTCTACTGCCTGTGATCGTCTGGTAAATTTGATTGTTCGCAATTCAAGATAATTACAGTTTTCAAAAAACGTTATTTTATAGTTAAAGAGCTACGTCACGGACAACGCATCTTGAAAAAACTGGCAATTTTTTCCAAGTTTGTTGGTCGTCATCGGTCTTCAGGGGTCTTATAATCTTCGTCAGTCGAAACCATCCTTGGTTATTTTCGCGTTTTTATTACTCCATTGCTGTTTTTCGTTGTCAGAATTCAATTTCAAAGTAATCAGAAAAAAATGAGTACAAACATCGTGGCATTGCTCCTTTAAATGCGAGCTATTTCAAGTGCCATCCGAGTTGTAAGCCGTGGACAGCCTGTATTGAGCCAGCTACATACGTTTTGGTTGTGAATCTAAAACATCAGTCGGAATTTTTGGACTATTGAACAGGTTACGTTTTACCTTGATTCTGGTAACAAGCCTAAACGAGGAATTTGGTGATCAAACCAGTGAGACCGAAATTTTATTTTTGAACAGAGCGATAAACAATCTTTGAGCGATTAAGCCTGAAAACGTACTTCAATTGTTTCTAGTTTTTCAAATAATGCACTAGGTGAATCATTCTTTAGCACACTTTCTTAGAAAGGTAAAGTTTGATATAAAAACTAGCTCCTAAAAATATGTTCTGCAACGGCACAGAATTTTTCATATTTCTCCTTTTACTGAGATTTAAAACGCGTACTGAAATCAACAATAGCAAACACAAACAAAGACCCGAAGGTGATAAGTTACGCTGTTGATAAGCCGTTGGAACTCGATAAAATTTGAATGTCAATTGTATGATTATGCAAAACCTCCGTGGCGACATCGCGGCAAAGGTAGAAATTAAACCAGCTTCAACAAGCCATACAAAAGATATCACCAAACGCAGAACGACACAGGAATTGAAGAATTAAAAAATATGCACAACAGACTAATACCACAAGAAAATCGAAAGAAACAAAATATAGACTAAATTGTTCTCACCGAGTAGAAGACAGGATACGGAATGGTAAATAAAAGCGTCCAATCTTCGTCTTCGATGATATCAGTTGAACTTTCCTGACTTGACGAGCCACAGGAATCTGTAGAGCCATACAAACTGTGTTTGATGAAACTGATCATGAGCGAAAAAGCAATACCGGTATTTGAACTGCAGTTGTGGTGTTTTACTGTCGAAAGACCTCGAAATGTGGCACGCTTCACAGGGAGCGGATTATGTAATAACTCTTCACCGATGGACAGAGCCACGGGGTTAATGTGCCATTCTCACGGACTTATGATACACATGCATAATAGATAAAGAGAATGAATGAAAGAAAGGAAAAAAAAACAAACAAAGAAGTAAGAAAACATGAAAAAAGGAAAATCGACCAATCAGAAGACGCATTTTCCATATTGAATAGCGAGCGGAAGAATAAGGACTAGTTTAGGAAACTGAAAGTTGAGGGATCCTGAAGTAGACATTTTTTGTTATTTTGAAGAAGAAAGCAAAAGCCAAATTGATCGGAAGCAGCAGTTAAGGTGATTGTAAGTTATTTAGAGTAAAGTTTCTTTTCCTTTCAGTTTCATGGCAGCAGCACCCAAGGTACTCCCTTGTATAAGCTACATAGGTATGTGCGGCGCAAAAGGGTTTGGATTTCAAGCCATTTTAGTCTAAAATAGGGTTTACATTTTGATCATTTTGGTTTGAAATAGCGTATTGTTTGTGTACTCTGGTCAACGATTTGTCGTTACTTCTGACGTCACTAGTGATCCCTTGAGAAGTGTGATTTAAAAACGTCGGGAATTTGAAGCCCGAAGCTGTTCCTGGGTAGGGTCCGGTCTGAAATTAGGTATCGAATTGGTGGCAGGTCTGAAAAAGGGTGGATACAATCGTTTAGTTTGGTCTCAAATAGGGTAAGGGTAACGGTTTCAGAAAGCGTGTTGCACAACCCCACCCAAATTTTTGTATAGAGTCTTCCTTCTCCCCTTGCAGTTACAGCCACCTATGTCTTCTTCACCTGTGTGCCTGGGGCTTTCATTTCTCGGATGAGATGTTCGCTGTTCTCGTCGAAAGAATACAAAGAAAGGGGGAAAAAAGGTAAAGGAATGCCAAAAAGCAAACTTCTAAGGTTTCTTATGTATTTACTGAGGCATGCAAGCATTTTCAAAAAGTCTTTTGCGCTGGAAATATAGAAAAACTTCGAACTGTGATTATACTTAAATCCTAAAAATATATGAATTAATTTTGACTTTTAACTGCAAAACAGCCACATTTAGAAAAACTTTGTTTTTTCTGCATTTCCATTAATGTAATTTATCGGCAAGGATATAAACGACATTCTATAAAATTTTTTAGGCGTTGATTTGAAGAAATCACCAAGAAAATCAGTCAAGATGTAATTACAATTTATTTCCACAAAATACGTGTGTTACTTCAAAAAATAACAATATATTTACATTTTTGACTATACAATGTTTATAGAACGAAATCCATACAAAAGTCGACCCAGATACGGCCTCTTGTATCGCAAATATCAAAGGAGGATCTACACCTTCACTAAGTATTAGGAATTCTTGCAATATTTCAAATAAATGGAGGCAAACTTGAATTTTCACATAACAATCTGTTCCCAGTCTCTGAATCTTAAGTCTCCCTCATCCTAATGAGTTTGTTATTTATCAAGTCCAGTTTGACATGTAGTTGCAGCATTATTGTCTCCCACGACCACATCCAATGCCTATTCAATTTCTCTTCGAGAAGATAATGCCAAAGGGACGTTTAAACTTAGAACGATACGGTGTGATTAATTATTCTGTTGAGTCAGACAGGGCTAACAAAGAGGTGTCCCGTGCTATTTCTGGAGTAGAAAGATGCTTTGTAACTTGTCAAACGCCTTTTTTGCTTCAGCTTTTTTGATATATTTTACAAACTTCCACCTCAACCGTACTGTTTTTATCATTTCAGGGGCACCCCACGAAGTCCGTGAAACTTAAAATGATGTTTGTAGATATGGAAGGACACCGTTACATTGACCATTTGGCCCCACCCCCAGAGAGATCAATTTGCCTGTAGCACCGCAATACACCTGTACAACAATGATGAACATAAAACTATTTTTTGCACTTCTTTGAAGCAGACTTGAAGTGGAGAGCCTCATATTTTCAAGCTAATAAATCATATCACTTTCCGATTCCATACTCGCCGCGCATGGAAATTATCGCCGGTTTCAATGAAATATATGTTTTTTTTGAAAATCGAAAAAATTCTAAATCTTAGTCTTGACCACACTCCTTTACTAACATTTGCTTTCGTCCAGGCATATTTTTCAAGTTTACCAAACTATTTTGTATTTTCTCTCGTGCAGCCTTCCGACATCGGTTGCGTTTCTTTTTAAGAAACATTGCCATAGGCTCTTTTGCGAGTTTGTTTAGGGTCCTTAAAAAGCAATGTAAGCACTGAATTAAAAAATTGTTTTGTCTGTTTCAGGCCTGCCTGATAATAAAGAACATAAGTTAGCTAGCAGCACAATTGTTATCTCCAAAATAAACCAATTCTAGCGGATCACTACCACATTTGCGTAAACCAAAATACGTTATGTCAAAATATGCCAACTTCTTTTTCTGCTTCAGGCCTGCCTGAGAACACAGAACATAACTTAGTAAAATATAAATTATATCACAATAGAGGAAAAGTGAGTTTATAGTTTTAAGTTAAATCATGCTGAGTGAAGTGCTTGAAATACTTTCAGCTGTTTCAGAAGGTGAGGATTTTGTGTCACTGAATACAGCAGCAAGTAGTACCTATGACGAAACATAAAACAAACAAAAGCCCCCCTGACGAAATTGTAATTAGAATTAAAACTGTTGGCTACTCTAATGTTTTGTTGCCTAATCCTGGTGAACGACTATTTGTTTTTTCGGTTTTCTTCTAAAATAGTGGTTTTGGTACCTCAAAAAGAGGCAAAAGATTATTTCCACTCTAAAAGATGACAAAATATTGCGTTTTACACTACTGCTCTACTGGTTTACGCATTCTCAAATAATACCTAGCGGAGAGGAGGGACGCAGTAATGAACCATGCTGACAGGTACATTGTTTCATCCCAACGGAGTCATTTTTACTGTCTCTACTCTCACTCGCCTCTGTGGAAATCACTGACGGACTATCGCAAATGGAAAATTGCTTTCTAATCGATATCTGATCGTCACTTCCAATGTTTTGACTATTGTAAAAGCGGACTATTTCCGAAAGATACCCGAGGTCCTCGCTACCCGGTCGATCAACGTCATTGTGGTCAATGATAATGATATCTCCGGGATTAACGTTTATTTCTTTTGTTTCGTCGTCACTCCCCTGTAATTCTATCGTAACACTTTTAATTTTGCTTCCTTCATCCTCCTCGTCGTCTCTTTCTCTCATTTTGTTTTCAATTGAAAATTTCTTCTTTTTTCGTTGTTTCTTGCAAAGATGAATGGCTAAAAGAAACAACAGCAATAAAACAGTAGCACCAGCCACCCCGGACAGGAACACGACGAGAGTGCCACGTGGGTTATCTGAAAAGAATGGAAATAAACAGTTTTTGTATTAATGTTAAAATTGAAGGCGTACCATTGGCATCAGGCATTATTTACGTAGGACCTTCGTCGAGAACCACTTCCAATTCTGGGTAAGCTTTTGATTCATAATTTTTAAATTTCAAACGAGAGCAAATACTTAAACAAAAATGTCACGTTAGCTTCCCGCCATGATAGGTTGTGATACTTAGCAATCGAGTCAGTTACAGGAATCCAAAGACAGAAAAAAGCAGTTTTTAAAGGTGCATATATTATCACTGCGCCTAACTTACCGTGTTAAATGGCCAGCTTACAACGCTACATGGTGATATCATTTAAAACTATAAATACTGAACTTGCCTTATATAGAAGTCAAACTTTTAAAATGGTCTCGCTCTTTGGTTTTGCCGACAGTGGCATTCTGACATGTTTTTAAACATTAATGAAACATGAATTAAAGCCTTATAAAGTAGTATTTATAGCCATGAGCTAAACTTCAAGCTAAAAAACTATATATTTTATAGAATTTTACTTTAAAAAGAAACCTTTAGGAAAACGTCTTCCTGCTTTCAGTATAAGGAAACGTTTAGGGAAAGTGTTTTTACTGCAGGTTAAAAGGCCTCGAAGAATTACTGGAGGTTAAATTATCTCATTATTTCCCGAAGTTAACTTTTCCTAATGGTTTCTTTACAGTTTTAACAAATAGTTTACCTTAGACGAGGGAGTTACGCAGGAATGTGGCACAGTAGAGAACCAGGACTGGTTAATACACACTTAATTCCAATCACTTTCTGTCCTTCAGTTAAAAATTTAATCAGAATGGTGCTTAGGACGACTTTAAGTTGGTTACGTTTCAGATTTTATCTTACAACGAAATTTATTGCGGCTATTTCATAACTGACCTTTACACAAAAGAGCTGCGTTAACGACCTATGCTTCACACTTCTTAGAAAAGGAGTTTGGTATATATTTAATTTTCTCTTCATTTACTCTATAACGACTTTAATCAGCGGTTGACTGAAAATGCCATACGAAAATTTTTTATTATAATCTCGAATTTAATTTTACTGTGTTTCGAAAAGAAGATTGTAACAGTTAAACGTCTTATTGGAGCACAGGATTAACACGAGATACACACGTAGTTGACTGATATCTCTACAGTGCCACCCTGGCACTGACGTCACAGTCACGTGCGCTGCATGCACTGATGGTCTATATGAAGAGGCAAGATACAAATGAGCAATGTTTAGCCTTGAAATAAGATAAAAAGGCAACCAAAAACGCAATGCTGGAGACATGTTTTTACAAAAGATATATTGACTGCGTCTTTTGGGAAGGTAACGAACACTGCAAACGGCACGAGTTTCAAGGTTGGACGTATGATGGGCCATTACACATTAAATGAAGAGTACAGGGTAAAAGACGAAAAATGGAGTGAAATACAGTGTTGGTGTTGGAACTTATTGAAACTTACAGTACCCTTCAGGACTAGGTAATGGAAACGCTACTGGAAACTCAAAATCTTTACTAAAGGATAACCAGATTTGATTAACAAATTTCATTAGGGCACCAAAACAGGTGCTTATGTTGCGCATGCCTTATTACAACCGCCTCGACACACATGACTGCAACGCTAGTGCTCAGATTCCTTAATTGCGTACCTTTCATTAACCAGTATGTGAGGTACAGAGATCTCAGCAGGGCTATAATGGCCCACACCTCACCTCGCTTGCCTGAGGCCTTTGATTCTGGAACCTTTGGAGGTGGCTGCCTCTGTGTCGTCGTCGAAGTCGAGAGACTTCTACTCCAGCTTCGGGTGCTGGACTTTATCGTAGGAGGGTATATTCTAGTTATGTTCGACCCCGTTGTTTCATTGCCATTTTCTGTGGAGCTATTTTGAGTTGTTGTTAGAGTTTCTGTTGTGGTTGTGGTACTCGTTGACTGCGTTGGTTTCGATGCTGCTGATATAAGGGTTTCTGTAATTGTCCGATTTCGATGGTGTTTTGTTTTCGGCCGTCTTGAGGTAGGCGTTGGAGTCCATGTATCACCGGGAACTGTTCAATGGGAAAGTTTAAGTTAAAAATTAGTGTGTTTTTCAGTTGACTAATACAATTAGTTAGGTGTTTAGATTCAGTTTTGCCTTTTCTGTGCTTTCTAACTGCTCCAAACGTTTCACTGAATAAGTTTAAACTGATAAGAGCAAACATGGTGTGCTTTCATCAATAAGACGCATAACACGAGCTAATCGCTCAGGTCTGTTACAAACATTTCACAAAATAGTTGAAAATCGAAGGAAAAATAGCAATGTGGTAAGCTTGCTTGCACAAATTATGAGTTTAATTTGCTTTGGTCATTGGGTGTACGACACGTTAGCTTAGGAAGAAGACAAAAGCTGACGTTTGAACAGTGAACTGGAGAAATCATTGGCTGGCCAAGTTTAAAATAGAAACCCAATACATGAGGACTTACTGCATCCGTAGATCACATCCAGATATTTGTAGGTCCCAGGGCAAGGATCTCCAAATACTGTACGATCTGCTCTAACGGTACACCTGTGTTTGTTACCACATCTTACTGTCATTTTCAGCAGCACGTTAGGCGCTTGACAATTCAGATCGGTGATGTTCTCATGTGGACAGATGGAGCTTCCAGGCTCCAAACGTCCATATTTGGCCCCGAATATGCGGATTATGTAATGTCCTTCACAGCGCAAGCGTAACCTCTCTCCTTGGCACACGTATTTCGACTTTACCGCAACGGTTCCTTGGGTTAATAAAAGTCAGAGGTAAGATTACAAATTATATCTTCACTACCTTTAATAATGAAAGTGACAAAAAGAGATCCTTATGAATAACTGTACCAAACAACCAATCTCGTAATATCAAAATGGAATTTAACCTCGAGAGCTCTCGGGAGTCGATCACGAGTTTTTTAACTTCATGTTTTTATCGATGCCAGGACAACAAAAATTGTTCATGAATCTGACTCCAGCTTCAGCTAAGAAAATAACTATTAAGGGAAAATATATAAGCCTTAATATATCCTGCAGAGAGTAAAGGCTGTAATAGACAATCATCCAACCAAGGAGATACCGTTTATATTTCCACGAGAGAAGATCGACATCTTGACTTAATTCCTAGCTCTCTTCTGGGAGAATAGGGCCATAAAGTAAAATTGGATCGACATCTATTTTTTTCTTAATTATGAATACATTATCAAGCGGACAGGTGGTAAAAACAGGGAGTCTCAACATTATACTTAATTATCATAATTAGAAGTACATAGCAACCAGAAAACAGTTAAAACTACGAAACCCGAAGAACATCGTCGACTCATTGTCTCTGTCTTCATTAGACCACATTACACCAAATCAGTTATTAAGCAATGAACTAGTCTTTCAACAGGAAGGAAGTCAAGGACGCCTTAAGCATAGCTGTACAATGCAATTAACTCGTAGATCTCTTAATTAAAAATATTTTCCAACTATCGCCTAATGAACTTTTGAGCTTGTTACCTATTTGTCAAATATGAACTATTTACTGAAGAGTAATTGCGTTTTTCTGTAGCCAAAGCAGTCGAAAGCAGGGCAGCCATGGGCGCGATTTGGGCTTAACCAAATCGTTAACATCCCTAAAATGCCATCACGTTTCTTCTCCACAGCAAAGTAACACTCTTGTCTTACAGGTTATGTAACCTTTCACTGCTAAAAGTTCCTAGGCTTAAATATGTCAATTTCATCAAGCAAATACTGAAAGTACTGCTCCATAACTTTGTTTGAATGCTCGCAACTTATAACTTATACATCGAAAGAAATTTAGAGCTTTGATCACAAAAAAGCATTCAGAGCAGCTACTGCAAACCGTGTAAGCTGAAATTGAATAAGCTACATAAAGCTCCTCAACACATGACGCCACTTGTTAGGAGCCGCGAGAAACTGAAGTTTTGAAGTTAAGAATTTCCGCTGGATATAAGCATAGTTAATAAAAACCTAATTAAACAACATAACAACATAGTGACATTGTAGTACAATCTACGAAATAAAATATGATGCGGGGACGCAAAAAAAAAAAATAACCAGCATCTTCATAAAAATTCTTCTTTTGTTGTAACAAGACTGTATAAAGGTTTTACTTCCCCATTTTAATCTAACTTTTTCGCAGCTAAAAATATATCAACTTAATATGGTCTAGAGAAGCAAATAATTACGCAACATTTAATTTGTGATTCGTGAGAGTTATTATTTTGTTCAATTTAGTTGAAAGAAGATTGTACTGCATAATAAGCTTTTCCCTCTCTTCTCCTATTTACTACTATGCTTTGTAAGGTCAGGAATGTTGTGTGTGCATTGAAAGGAGGGCAGAATCTAAACAGAATATATAATTTATATGCATTTTTCTTTGTGTAGTCCTGTGTCCGAATGCTTTCGTGCGGCCCGCAAAAATTTATATTTAACCTCAGTTTTAAAGTTTTAAACGGAGTTATTTCAGTAGCCTATTGTAATTTAAGACTAATTTATTTATTCCAAAACACTTTTTCTTCAAACTTTTAATTTTCTGTACTTCAAAAGGAGTATATACGCACTTTGCCCAAGAACCTGTTTTACCATTCTTATTCAGTTCTTGTCACTGCTGTTTGTTCCTGTTTATGTAATTTCGGCAAGAACAGAAAGTTAAGACTCGTATTTACTCACAGCTCTCATGGCTTATCATTTGATCTCTTTACGATTCGCCGAGACAAAACAACCTGAACAATTAATTAAAGTAACAGTAATTGCCGTATCTCTTTCCCGGGCCTAGCTAACACGGAAGGCCAAAGGTTATCAGAAAGAAGATTGGGCTTCTTTTCAGATCCGGTCCCAATTACATCTTATTACCAAAGGAAGACATTGACTCACTGGTATTTTGGGTCCCACGGACCGCACATTTAAGGGCGGCTGTTTCCTTTGGCGAGCTCCAAATACGAAATGTCCCTTGAATGTTCATAAGGTGCTTTGTAACTTACCACAACCAATCACGCTATGTTTTGAGTGTAAGCGCCGGCCTTCAGTAACGACTGTTGGAAAGAGTCCAGTGCACGATAAATCCGTAAAAATGTTATCTTAAAGGTGTAATTTTGTATCGTAAGAGGATTGATTTCAAACCCGGTGACGATCAGAAAGAAGTAAAATTACTTTTTCACATCGCTTTGACATGAAACCTCCCCAAAGATTTGCATCTGTTATTAGCATGATTCAGATCGAGACAATTTTTAACTTGTCTTTATTTTAAAGCAATTGCATACTTCTTATCTAATACTCTTTTAGAGCACGCAAAGCGACATGCATGTGCAGCATGAGGCATATATACAGTCATACGACGTTGCAACACATTGCTAAGACAGTGACACCATAGATTCAAATGAGAAAAATGGCTAAAAGCATGCCCAAACTGCTATGCCTGAAAACGATCATACGGTTGGCTTTTTAGAGCACTTCGGTTACTCCTGTGAACTAATATACAAATGGCCAGTACTTCCTTTAGCTGGTCTATTTTCTGCCGAGACCTTCTACTATCTTTAATTTTTTTTTAATTTGACAATTAACTATGTTGTCGAAAGCTAAATCAACAACATGTTTCCTGAAATCACCGTTGCCTTGCTAAAGGTTATCAGAACATTATCTGTGGGCTGTTGAGTTTTCAACTCGCTGACGCTAATTAATTGTAAACGAAAGACGAGACAAATAAGAATGTGAGTTTTTGATTCCTACGTTTTATGTCGAATGCTTAATCAGTTGTTACCACTTGAAAAAAAAACTATAATTGTCATGCAAGAAGAAATCTGAGATAAGGTTTTGCTTTCTGGCTTTCAAAGAGCTACATAGGCCAAAGTTTTCCACAGTAGAATTAGCCAAATGCCTTAAGCCACTGTGGAGCTTTTCAAATGTGATTTGGAAATACACCAGTTCAATGCAGTGCATCACAAATGAACTCAAACATGTTCAAGTAGTCGAAAGGATTGTTCTCAAGGATTGACCGTGCCCACGGGAGAATTATAAATAGTGACTGAATCATCCATAAAATCGAGTGGGATTTAACATGATTTAATTTAAAGCAATTCATGATCAGAACCTGTCGGAAAAGTAATTGCATACCAATCGTTTGGATCAAGATATCATACATAAAAAATTACTTCAACGGTGATACTATTAGCATCATTCTACGCAGACGCTCTTTGGCCTCATCGCGCGTTCTTCTATAGTCCCAAAAAACTCATACTTGATGATCTTTGGTATATCAAAGACGATATCCATCAGAGAATTCTGGCTCTGGTTCTTATCAACTGTCTGCTTGGCTTAGATATTCGAAGGTCAAATTGAATGTTAATACTTCTTAAGAATTTTAAAAATTAAATAGATAACTAGAGCCTTGGTAACTATGTTACGACAGAAAACAAGTTTACGGTAGTCACTTTTCATCCAAGAATGCGCTCAACGTTTGTTCTCAAAAACAGCGGTTCTCGGCTTTGTCATAAACAAAGTATGTACGTAAGCTTCTTGTTTGCCTTCTCTTCTTCATTCCTTTGCGACTATACTTTGCAAATAAAGGTTATTTAAAAACAGTTACGTAACGTACTGTTTTTTGTCTCTTCGGCGGCGTATTCGTGGGAGGTTCATTTGAACTATACGTTGGCTGATTCAATACAGGTTATCAGTGAATTCCTTAAACACGGTGGCAGCTGGGCTGGGGGCAAAATGTTAACACTTCCTGTTACTTTCAATCGATTCTTTTCATTTCTAACGCTTCCTTTACTTTGCAGGGGCAATATTATGTGAAACGATTGTCTTCACGCCTTTGAGTTTCAGAACGTTTCAAAATTCGTGAGCGAGTAATCGACAACTTTACCACTTAGTTGAGATAAGAAATTATTTCCTGACCTGAAGCAATATATTTATCCAAAATAAATACACTCAGTGCAAGTCTTGACATTTGAGGCGCGAAGCACGTACTAAACTCAACCAAAAACATGCGTTTGTTTACACTAACTGCCTCAAAAGCGTTGATGAATTTGCATATCAATTGAGTTTTGTACTTCGGGTAGTATTTTAATTACTCTTTGTCTTTCGATAAACGAATTTTTTGAGAAGCTGTCTTTCAGGATCAAAGACAAATTAGTCTTAATTGAAAGGGTAATTATTTTAAGACGAAAGAGTACCTACAGAGGAAACAAAGAGATTTTAAGTCTGAGAGTTTTCACAATGTAGTATCCCCGAGTGTACTGTCGACGGGAAATGGCCTTAACACGATGGAGTCCGTAAAACCGCCTTTGTCAGTAGACAAAAGTGCTTTTAAAAAAAGCAAAGGAATCACGCCTCGATTAAAGGATTTCGGAATTCGTGATGCAAAAGCTTTTAATAATTCTTTTTAAAGATTGGCCGTTGTTAGGCAATTACAAACTGATAATTGCCTAAAGATCCGTCACAAAGAGATAAGAACTATCTCCGCCCTATCTTGTTAAAATATAAAGAAACTTTCCATGATTTATCGAAACTGCCGCTACAGCATTGGGTAAACAGTTCAGGCATCCAACCGCGCACAGAAATAGTATTTTCCTTTGAGCCCGCTGAAATTTGAACAAACACGATCCCTTTATTTACAATATACTATTCTCAGATTAAGTGACCCGGATTGTACCGGATTAAACTCAGCTCCTGTTTAGAAAACAGGATGAAGGTCAAAAATAGCTTGCGAGGCCCTGCAGACTGCAACTAGAAATACACTCAGTGAGATGCTTATCACCTTGTTTTCATTTTATGCGGGTTATGTATTCAACACTGAAGACCAGGCTCCAGTTGAATAAAACATTCCTCTGGTCCAAAGTTTAATTAATCGCACCTTTCGTTTTGAGCCAGGTTCGCGTGAAATAATACAAACATAATCAAGTCAGCTCGTAATGGAACCTTTGAAATACACAGCACGTTGTGGGGAATAACTTTGCGGCAATGCCCTCAAACTGGTCTTCCTATCGGCCGATTTCCTTATTGTATGCATTCGAATAAATATTTAATTACATTCTGTAAAGGATAATAAATAAACATGCCCACTGCAGTATAGTATATATTCGAAGGCTATTTGAAGACTACGGATATACACCATTCCAGGATTTGGCGGAAGACGAAGATTATTAGAATCCCGCACAATTATACAAATTCGATTAAAAATGGCGATACGTTTTGTGCCTGATATTAATGTTAAATGATCGAAATGGACGCATTTTTGAAACATCCGGAAAAAAAATTGAAGTAAAATAAGCATTTGTCTTGAGTAAACAGAACCTCATTTCTCTGACGCACTGAACATCCAATTGCTGCTGTAAATTAATCTAATTTTACCAAAAGTGGCTTTCCCTTAACCCCAGTTACAACTCCGAATTCCTAACAAGATTACCCATGAAAAATAAACTTCGCATTGAGCAAAGATTCACGCCCCAGTTTTGTTACAAATCGCCCAAGGTTTCGACTAAACTGAACGGTTTAAAATAATAATAAAAATGCGCACATTATTATTTTTTTCGATTTCGATTCCGAGATCGATAATGCATTATTGTAGTCAGCAGGCCACCTTAAGCATATCATCACAATTGCAGCGCTCGCGCTGAAAGGGAAAATTATTGCCAAAGCGAACTCTCGGTGTACTTACCAACGACAAGAAAACATGATCCGCACAAGAACAAAAGTAACGCTTGTTGTAACGGCCTCGTGGCGCTGCACATCGCGCCCTGGTCTGTTGTTTAGCACTGCGGCGTGTTGTAGCAAGCTTTGATCGACCAAAGAAACAATATGGCGAGTCTTGTTTTGACACGTGTGCTGCGACCACACTACAGATATGTGCCTCTCTTCAAAACGCGGACCAGCCGTTGCGTATTAGTAAGAAGCAAACTGTGACTGGGCTCGCGATTTGTTGACATTGCAAATTAATAGCGGCGTAATTGATGTCGGAACGCATGCGCGTAAGCTGATGGTTGATTTGCCGAATTCAATCTTTGAGATGAGTGCAAATATTTAGCTGCATGCGGCGTAATCTCGAGTCTGTTTTCGATAAGGTAGATTGACCGAGTCTGGACTAGTTTTGTCTGGGGAGCTAAAAATGCAAATAATTTCACTTAACAATTTATTAAGGTGGGCTTGTCGGTTTTTAATCAAAGGTGATGGGGTTTTTTTGTAAAAAAAATTAACTGAAAACACTTCTTTTCTCACACCAGTGCAAACATGTTTTATATAACTTCGATTCCAGCAGCGGAGCTCGGTGGGTCTGATGTATTTCAGTGATACGACAGGCTGCTGACATGATACAAATAATTAAACAAAACAGATGCGGACAATTGGTCTGTGCGATAAGCCAAACTGGCCTGGAGAAAGAGTAAGCGCCAGATTGCTCTTCAGAGACACAGAAGAATGTTACAAAATACTAGTCTATTCTCGTGTCTTATTCTTACAGTCATGTAAGTGAATACCGTACACTTAATGAATACTCTAAGTCAATTTAAGGGATTTCCAAAATACACTGGGCAAATGCAATTGCAGTTAGCGCATGTTTTGTAGTCTCCTTCACTGAAGCTAGAATATCGAAAGATACTGACCATTCTCACAAATTATCTGCATGTAAGACCAGTTGTGTGTATGTTTCTGAAGGCAAAGGAAAAACAACTGCTCTAACAATAATCATGTTATTAATTTGAAGGAATAGTAGTTATTGTTTTCGCCTTATAAGGATTATTGATTTAAAACTCTGGTTTAAAGTAAAATATGATAGTAATTTACTGATGTATTACCTTAAGATTCTTTTTTATTAAGAATCTTTAAATGCAGCTGTTTTTAAAACTCCAAAACAATCTTCTTCGGAAGTGATCACCTTCGCTTAACTTCAAGAGATGATCATGATCACGGCGTGCCAAGCGTGCCACTGCAAGCACTTAAAAACGTGGATGCAATGCAGAGTTTCCGCCTGGTAAAGTAATCGCAGCCGGAAACAGCTGTATCAGCAAATAAGCTCTCAAGGCTTATTGAATAAGAATCTTGTTTTTAAAATACTCTAAAGGTCAGAAGGAAAACACGTTTGAATGCTCTCAGTGGGATTTACGACCGACTTTGATATGACGATGGTGCTATATATCAGAGCCAAAAAAAGCTAAAGAGGGGACAAAATCCTGCGAGTATCTGTATGTCAGACGAGAAAAGCATACCAACTGAAAATGAAAAAAATAGCTCCCGTCGATATAGCTTATGGTAAACAGTGTTTCGTTATTGGCGGCGTAGTCTGAAAATTTTGAAAGTAGGGCTGCCCGGGGAGCTTTCTAAAAGCAAGAAAGTTTTTTTTTTTTTAATTCGAAGAGTGTTTCGCCGTCAATGTCCTACAGTGATGTCTAGTTTGTTTACATAAAAGCAGACTGGTAGGTTTTAGTTTAAAACTCAAATAGATTTGGGAAAAAAGATTTTTGGAACAGACGTTTCGAGCCCTCTGTCGAGGCAAAACTCTGGGGGTTGTGTGTCAATTAAGTGTCGCAATAAACCAATGCAAAATAAAATAATTTCGAACTTTAAATATAAATGCCGCTTAGCTATAAGGATTTCTTGGCTAAGAAAAAGAAAAGGGGATTGCCATTGCCATTTTTAATGCAAATTTTGAGAAGAAGGAAGTAAAAAGATAATTTACAGATTAAATTAGCTACGCGAATTAACGTACTAAAATATTAACGTACAAGCATCCAAGCGGCGTATTTCTTTTTAAGGGAAAGGCTTAATAGAGACGAGGAAATATTTTGAATTTAAAATCGACTAGCGACTAGTAGATCGAGAAATGTGATGAAAGAATAATTCCAAAAATATAAGGTGACTTTTAAACAATTTGTTAAATTGTCTTGACTTCCAACCATATTGTAGATAGATGGTGCGAGGCTTGCTAGAGAAGGGAGGGCCTATTCAAAACTTGAAGTTCTAGCTGGAAGGTCACCTGTCTGCTTTAACGACAATGAGATGACAATTTTATAGGGGCACTTAGATTTTGGGAGTAAAAACTTAAAATTATCAGCTATGTCCCTGATTCTCAAGCACAAAATTAATTGAAAAAGCGGGCTGAGGTTGACTGGACAAATTCAATCATCTCTCTCCATTTTATAACGTTTGCTCTGATTCTTCGTGCAAAAATTGCAATGTGATTTTAATATACAGCTATTTTAATTTCATTTGGGCTTGCTTCAGGTCCTCAGTTCCGAAATGTCATGTTTGTTGGACTTCTTTTACAACCTTCCCTAACAACAGAAAAAGACAAAAGCAAAATCTAAAAAAGCATCTTTCAGTATTGCACTCGAATATCACAAAATGGGAATGTGACAGTACGGGTGAAAAAAATACATGTTATCAAATATTTTTCTTTTTATCGTCAAATGTTCAAATTAGAGCTAAAAGGCCCTAAGGGGGTTCCAATGATGCCATCTGTATGCAATTTATCTCCGTTTATCCCAGTCCATACTCAAATACAAGTCTTGATAAGATGCCAGTGATATTTATGTGTGTAGATTCGTAAGATAATTGATATCAAGTTGTATATTTCTTATATTTATTTTGTAAATAGAAGCAATGAACAAGTATATTGAGCGTCAACAATCCTCACTAATGACAAAAACAAATCGACTGTGTGAGAGTATTAGAGTATTTAGAAATTTTTAATTGCATTCCGGTTCGAACTAGAATTTAGCCGGGATTATGCCCTAAGCAAAACAAAGAGAACCGTAGCAGAGTAATCGAGAATACATTAAGAAGTTCAACCCACAGTTGTACGTGGAGTCCATTTTAATACCTGCCGACCAGTAAAGCCAACACGCAAGCCACCAAACATGTCTGCTATTAACAAATGCACAGGTATTGGGGTTGCACGGTTTGTATGAGAATATTGTGGTTTCTGAAGATTAAAAGGCCGGACAAACTTTGATACCGCAAAACAAATGGTTCAGGAAAAGCGATTGGCAGAATACCAAACCGCACCATGTTTTGGTTAGTAAAAGCAAACAGTGGTATTCTAAAACGTAATCAAACGCCTACATGTGGTTATACGAGACTGTATCGTGTTTGGATTTTCGTTTTGTGGCGAATTATTTGTCCCTATTCAGGTAAACCTTAAAAACAACTGGTTGTACGTTTCTTTAGAAAAGTTGTATTCTGTTACAATTGCTATTAACTAAATATATATTTCCAGTAGGCAAAGTGTGTAGAAATCGACGCGGATATCTCACATGCACAGAAACATTCATGTCTGCATGCATCACGTGCCGTGCGACAGCTACACGCGTGCTTCACGGTGACAAGAGGCTTATGGTTTTTTCGCCTCTGATTCCGATTCTGGCGGGCGAAAAAATTAACCAACGAAACTTGCATATAAACGTGACATTCTCTGCAGTCAGGTACTTTTCGTTTGAACTTCACATCAAAGAAAGATTGAAAAGTATGAATTTGCGCATTTCTTCGCTCTTGTCCTCATGGAGTATAGAAAGGAGGATTTTTCTAACACGATATTTATATAATTGTTCACGTTGCTATTGTAAAATAGCTATGTGTAGGTATGTAGATTTGTTGGTTCTACTAATTGGATATTTAAGGAGTTTGTCGGTTAGAAGTTGTCATTCCACGACATTTCTGTCTTTTTATCACTGACTACTTCAATCCTCGAAACTTTACTTTAGCAAATTTTATGCTATGTCTAGTCCATGTTGTAGTATATTAGTTGTATTACGTTATGTTATAGCGCCGTTTGTGTCTGATCAATAAAAGAGATGTCCCTCCACACGTCTGACGTCCTTACTTGTACTAAGTTAGAAATTAGTTTGTTTTCGTTTACTGAGCCTGGTTGCATAAAGCAACTTAAGATTAAGTGGGATTTTGTGCAACTGTTCTCAGTGTCCCAGAAGATTTTTTTAAACCGGCATTGTGCTTGCCCTACTCTTTTATCCAACTTCGGCTGATTTATCAATAATAGCGTGCAAGGAGAACTTTCAGAATGCAGGGAATGGTTGCAGAAAATCTCACGAAATCTTAAGTTGCTTTATGCAACCGGGCCTTCAGAGTGATTAGACAACAAGTATTTTTATAGGAAGTTGATATCGTTTTGAAGAAAAATTGAGTCGCGAGAAGAAACGGCAACAAATATATCCTTCGTCGGGTTCTAAAGTTTCCGTCAAGCGAAATTAATAGTAGTATGTCAAGTATGTCGAGGAACTAAACAAAAAAGCTTGTTTATAAATTCTTCTGAGAACTGAAATTCTGTTTAAGAATGAGATTGCCATGTCATGGTTGGTCGTGTTTAACTTCGTCTAGGTTTCCAGACGTTAGATCCCTAAATTAAGCTTTTTATGTTATTCAGTATGTAGCTATTTTGAGAATTATCTGAGACAGATAAGACAGATGAAACAAGTAATTCACCTGCACAACCTCCCTTCTGTGATTGGTTGTTGTTTTAGTCATTTTAAAATAATAATGGCGATCTAAAAATACTTATTTCCTTGAGAATTAAGTGTTACGGAATTGCATTGTAATGAGCGATAGATGCTTTTGTTCAAGGAGTTAATTAAAACTTCAGAAGAAATACATTTTTTAGAAGACGTATTTGATTTCGTTAAAATAATAAATTACCTTTATTGAGACACGGTAGTATTTAAAGCTAGAAGCTTGTTTTTCGGGGCCGAGCATTCTCGATCGAATTGGAATTTAGAAGTGTTGATTTTTGTGGAGGAGAAAACGACATAAGAGCTTAAGGACACATACCACTCCCTATAATCAAGTATGCTGATGGTCTAGAATTCGAAAGCCATTAACGACAGAATTCTCTATTCCCTACTACTTCTCTTTCTAATCAGGCAATTTCCTTTAGATAACAACGCAGATGAAGCTTTAACCTCTTATGTATTCCTCGAGACTTTCAAGAGACTTGTAACTAAGTCGTCGAGACACACACATTAATGTGTTTTTTCCTTTATTATGTAGTATGTGGATGCTAGTTAGGTAGGAGCCTTTATGCGAGTGTGTACACCAAGAAAATACAAGTGTCAAGTGGGATATTCCATATTATTAAGAACTGGCAACGATATATTGCAATTCCTGTGCGTTGATCGAGCTCATATACCATTGACCACAAATATTGTAGCCGATACGCGTCAACGAAAACAGCTGGGGAGCTCAAATGTTGCAATTCTTTTGGGCGTTAAAACAATTATTCCACTCGGGCTTGCTGGATATGAGATCGTAAAAGCCAACTCGGCGCTACGCACCTCGCATCTACCATCTCATATCCAACGCGCGCTCGTGGAATAATTGTTAAGTATACCACGGCCATGGATAATACGTTATCTAAATTTCGTCCGGACTAAAGAACGCAGCGCACGATAGGAAGGTTTCCTGTAAAACTTTCCTGTATTCTGATTGTCTGTATTTTCTATGTCATGGTATAAATGCATATATTATATATACTTCAGTAAGCCTCCAGGATTTATGTTACTTAGGTAATCAAACATTTTTTTAGGCATCAATACTGAACATTAAAGTCTTTATTTGCCTTTGCTTACAATGTATTCAAGAATTTTGTTAAGTTTAACATTAACTGAGAGCAATTAAACATTATTTAAATTTTGATTTTCTGAACTTGAAGTTCTTGAAGGATCGTTTTATCAGCACAGCTTTCCTTGTAATGCAAGTATTTGGTTCCTTGCCTTACTCTGGCTTCCACAATTATTAAATAAATGGAAAAGGAAATAACAAGCGTCTGGCATATTATTAATTTCTATCATTTTTATATTTATTATTCCCTGTTAAAAAGTCAATAGCAACAAGTCACGTACATTTTTTCCTGCACGGATTCTTTTTTCTTTTTTTGAAGAAAACCCGAATAAACATATATTCACGCTCTCGAGATAAAATAATTCAAATGACATATCAAGATTAAATTTTTCACATACGGACAATGCACCTCCGTGCGTGATACATGCAGGATCAAATGGGCTTTAAATTTCATTTCATATCATCAGCTCGAGAGGCTTTGCGCATCACTTTAAGGAGAATTGCTTCAACGGATAAAGGTACTATATTAATTATTTAAGTCCTTTCTCTAGCCTTGTCACAAGGTCGACTATGAACTATGGTTTAGGCTGCTGGCATAAAGGGACTATAATTTTTCTTCTTCCCATGTTGGCACGCATGTGACCCTGTTTTTAGTTAAAGGTCTGCCCCGATGATTCTTCATAGCTCTTTAATTTATACACCTGGATGAGGCCAAAAAACTGGGTCGCCCACTACCTCTCGGAACGAGTTACTTCATTGGATCTTAAAACAATAGATAACAGGTCATAACAATGCCCCTAGCCCTGAATAACAATAGAAGTAGTGTTTACAGCGGGCGAATGAAAATAGAGGTTCCAGAGAGGTAGTGTCTTACTGAAAAAAACTGAGATATAGGGTCAGTTTGCCCGCCTTCGTGAAATCATTAATGGCAGAATCGAATAAGTCTATGCTAAGATTTCTTCTTTATCGTCGCCATCATCGTTATCGGGACAACAGTTTTGGTGTGTTAAACACAGGAACGTCTCGACTATTAGCTACCGCTTTAAAATCATCCTCGCGTCAAAAATTACATAAAAGGAACTTAAGAAGAACAAATATTTTAGCTGACATTGGCATCAATTTAAGATTCTGCTTGTCCGACACTTTTGTTAAAACTGGAAGGACTTATGTTGGAATCAAATTTGTTTTTCGCTAAGTCTATTTTAGATATCTTTTTTCTTTGCGAAGTTATAGGAACAAAATTGGTCGAAATCACAATTATTGAAACACATTTTTCTTTCTTCAGGACACAACAGGGTAGTATTGCTTCTATCCGTTATATACAAACTTCTCCAGTTACCCTCTGACTATTATTTTGCAAAAAATCACTTTTTTAAAAAAAGCGTCCATGTAATTAGTTGTAAGAGATAGAGAATAAATGAGGTACCATTGCATTGTGCCTATAATACAGGCAGCAAATGCAAGGAAACGTTGCTGTACTTGTTATATTTCGAAATAATTCTATATCATCTTCAGACTAAGGCGACGAACAGGTAGCTTAGATTTAAATACTGAAGGATGGACATTAGCATTAATATGCACATGAAAATACAAATCAAAGACGATTATTTTAACAAGAAGATTAACGAAATAAAAGTTACTAGACGTTTCGACCCCTTCATGCCGTCATTATCGAAAGTGAAATGTGAAAAAATTAACATAAGATATATATACAAAAATAGAAGCGTGAAAAAGAAATACATAATTACATAAAGCATGATAAGCGCGTATTAAACAAAAAGTTTCGCGCGAATAGAGTCCGCGAATAGAGTCCGAATAAAGACGATAATGTCAAGAGAATAGCAAGGGACTATGCCTATTCTCCTGACTCTTTAGTATTTTGATCTAAGCTACCTGTTTGTCACCTTAGTCTGAAAAAGATAAAGAATTATATCGAAATATAGCAAGTACACCCTTGTCTGTGGTCTATGCTCCGAGGCGAAGTAATAAAAGGCATCATCATAGCAAGTACACCAACTTTTGTCCTTGTATTTTTTGCCTGCATTATAGACACAATGCATTTACTCGGTATCTCATTTACTCTCTAATTAGTTCTGCTATGAGACTGGCAAGAGACTGACAAGCTGGCTATTTACAAAGCGTGAAGGGGGGACAACTAAGAACGTGTCAGATAGCCATTATTATCTTAAAAGGTTGTAAGCGTTCCTAATTATAAAATAAAATACAGGTTCCAGAACAGAGGCAAAAAGCAACTCTAAAATGGCTTACATTTTAACAGAATGTCGTCATTAAGGACGGTTCTAAAACACATATACTAGTCAGAGATGACAGCGATAAGGCAAAACCAGATAACAAATCCCACAACAGAACACTTCTTCACTTTCGCTGCACCAGATTTTAATTCCAAATCAACGCTTTTCGCTGGATCGAACACCGGTATTTCCTGCAGTGTCCCAGGACCTTGTTCTTCCGACCGAACATTGAGGTCCGTCTTTTTGGTCGGTTCCTTTGATGTTGGCTGTGTAGTATTGGCTTTAGTGGTAAGGTTCACTGGTGAATTGGTGCTGTTGGTGACACTAGTTCCATTATCTTCAGCAGTGGAATTACTTATTGATGCAGTTGATGTTTGGGTGGGTGTTATCTCAGACGATTTCTCACTGTTAGTTGGTTGCACTAAGAGGAAGTTAAGAAATTCGCGCATATGAGCTAATGTAAAGTTTAAATTGATGAATGCAGAGGTCCGTAGTGATAGCCTTGCATTTCAAATTTACTTATAACGAAGTTACTACAGATCGATGAAATTAAAGTAAAATGTCTCGAGCTAAGTATAACAAGTTAAACTTAAATTTGACGGAAGGAAGGAAGGAAGGAAGGAAGGAAGGAAGGAAGGAAGGAAGGAAGGAAGGAAGGAAGGAAGGAAGAATGGAAGAAAGGAAGGAATACAATTGACTAGTTACTCGTTCTTCGTTATGTCATAGTTAGCCACTTATTGTTCGCAATGTTCTTTTTAGGACAATGCCGCTGATTAAAAGTTGTGCGCATGCTCTGTCTGGCAAACTGAACTTACCACAAGCGTAAATGACGTTAAGATAAATTGATGTATGCGCCTGCTTGCTTAACCCCAGACAAGGATCACCAAATATGGCACGCAGGGCTGAAATGTAACACTGCGATTTGCCATCACACCGCGTCTTGACCGTTTCCGTTTTATCCATCAGTTTGCATAACTGATATGATTCTTCGCCGTTCCCACAGATGATAGCCGCTGACCCACCGAAGTCTGCTGCCTGAATCTCAAGAACAGCTGGAGGGCTACAGGCCAAGTGCATGACGTCAAATTCACAGACGTACTTAGAGCGGATCAGTCTTGGATCTGGAAAGAAAACGTTCAACACCAGCCCACGTTTTGAAACAAATTAAAGGTAAAGATGAAATGTTCATTTGTCACGAGCGTGGGACAAAGAAAAAATCTGTGTTCCCGACGGGAATCGAACCCATGGCCTCCCAGATACCAGTTGGGCGCTCTAACCACTAAGCTACGAGGTACTTTGGAAAAGGTTCAGAAAAAAAGGATCTTTAAGGCAGGCCCTATCCTTCCCCTTATCTTATCCTATCCTTTTCCTGCATTTATGTCTGACTATTATCTTGAGATTATGCAGAGATCCTTTTATTTATTTCATATACGCACTTTTGAGGTCTCATATTATCCGACCTTTTAATCTGGAATGTTAATTTCTTCTTTTTTTCCTTTTTGTAAGAAGTGTAAGTAACCAACCGACCGACCGACCGACCGACCGACCGACCGACCGACCGACCGACCGACCGACCGACCATCACACAGGAAACTACTTACAATACAATAATCGTCATTACTTGCATTACAGTTATTGCACTACTTATATTACCTTACATACACTACATACATTGCAAATACTTTCGCTTCTAGTAATACGGTTACACGCACTTTCTAACTGGTTCGTTTGTTGGTTAAATGCGTGACGGCTTGGGGAACACCGACCTATTGAAGCACACACGCGACAATAAACCTCCTTCTTAAAAGTAGTTTGTGAGCTAAGTAGTCATTATTATTGTCCATTATTCGGTATTATCCATGTTCTTTCTGCCATCACATAAGGATGTAATTAATTGTACTAGGAAAATGCCAAAGAAAATAATGCAAAAGGTAACACTGATCCAAATTAGGGTCTAAACAGCTTACTTTCGCAGGGTTTAAAAAAGTTACTTTTATTAGAAAAAGTGATTTTAACTTTATTGAACATTGCAAAGCCCTAGCTAGATATTGTTCACATTGCTTAGTAGCTGCTGACGAATGTGGCATCAATAGAACCCAGTAAATTTAGATAGAATGAAGCTTCTTCAGCAGAGGTGAAATGAAACAACAAGCACGTAACTGTAATGTTGTATATTATAAGGAGGGCAGTATAAAAACCGCGGAGAGAACGTTCGAGAGTACTTCCCTTTATCCTTGATACCGCTCTTCAGACCAGACCCAGACTACCACGCCTCAATTAAGATAAAGTAACGCTTGAACCCACCACCCAACCCCCGAGCGGCAGACATTTCGAAAACAGGTTAATCAATAATACCTGAAACTTTCAGGGCCGCTTTTGAGCCCAATAATTCCAAAGTGATAAATTATCAACTGAAAGATGTAATATTTCATTTCACTTACACGTTACAAATTCATTTAACAGACTTCAACCATATTTTTATTTTTGGTGTTTCGAATTTACAATTTTTTAACTCTGTTTACGCAAATACTGGTGTATATTTCCTTCTTCACTGTATAGCTCCATAAATATCACCTTTGTGAACATGTGCTTTTCGTAGAAACTCATTTCAGCTGGAATAACTTTCAAGATGAAATAATTATTCCCTTGCTTACATTTGCCAGGCTAAATATATATTTGGCAATCTGTTCATTGTCTTCGAGTTCCCTCATTCTGGGAAGCACAACAGCAAGCTATCTAAATTTTTTTGTTAAACTAACTACAGGGTCATCTTTAACACTTGTCAAATCGGCAGCCACAAAAGGATTTGCTCTTCCAAACTTTTTAAAAACAATGTACTTAATTGCCTTTGTGGTATGCAGTGTTAATCTTAACGACCAAAAACATCCGTAATTACGCTTTTTTCTGAAGATTTAAACAGAGATTTATTTCTCTTCTTTTATAATATGCACGAATAAGCATTTTGGGGAAGCTGAAAACAACATTAGCCTAAACAGAACTTTCCTGTATCATCAAAAATTAATACGGTTCACTGTTGTGATTTAGTTTGGGTAAAATTCAAGCACGGATTTACACTCTCCTGTGCTAAAAACTAGTCTTTAAATTAACTACGATATCAATTTTATCAGGAAAATCCTAACCTAAATTTAAATTCCAGAGGTCTTTTTCAACCCTTTTTTTCCAAGAAGTGTAAGATATTTCGAAGTTAATCATGCAGCCCTGGTAGGTCATTAAGTAGTTGAAATATTTCATCGGCATGATTAAAAGAAAGGTATAGTTTTATGAAGCGTCAGGGTGATGCACAAATAATTATCAAACAAGGCAAATGACATTGAAAGGAAGTGAATTTGAAAAATATTCGTCAATCTCTTTATAAAAATGTATCTCTTGAGGATTTAGAGAAAACTTATATGCATCCTTATGGTCGTTATCAGCGCTGCAACTAAAATTTTCTTTGATTGATTGATAAGTCACAATCCAAAACATGGAGATGCAAATTTGCAGCAGCGAAATCCAATACATCTTCTTTCTTCTAAATGGCTTGGTGTAAATATTTACATTTGCTTATCTAACTTTAAAGAAGACTTTCCAAAAAAAATCTCGAGGCGTCACAGATAACACACAGATTTAAGCAGTTCTACAAACTTTTATCGTGTGAAACGATAAACAGTATCTCCGGGGCTTTAATATCGGCTATTTTATCACTTAACGTCTCACAACAACGAACGTACCTGCTCGTAGAGCACGGATTCCGTTGACGGTGAGCACAACGGTTATCAGCAAAATCCAGCGCCGCCCAGCAAACATAATTTCTCGCCACCGATTATCGGACGTAGTCTTTCTGTGGACCAAAAACTTGTACAAGTCACGTCTTGCCTCTACTGCGTTTAAATTTGCTTAAAGGGACACAAGCTGGCAAAAATCAGATGGCACCGAATTGAAAACAACATTACTGTTCTTATTAGCATCTCTTTATGCGTTTTTCCGGTTGTGAAAATCAAATTGACGCATCCAATTAACACCTTATGAATTATATATCAAAATCGGTGGCAGTCTTAAACTACATCAACAATTTAGAGTTTTTGTCACAGCAGACAAAGAAATTTATCATGTTTTGCTAAACTAACATTTAAAAAAAAAAATGAGATAGTTTTTCGCTTGGTAATCGTTGCTTCCTGTCGAGTTTAATCGAAGAGGTATTATTTGGTTTCCTGTAACCTTTGTATTATCATATGGTCTCTATTTAATGAACTGCCATATAAAAACCAGGGCAATACTACATAAATTTTAGCGGACACTAAATTAAATATCGTGAATTCAAACTTTATTTTTAATTCAGTTATGTCTCTACCGTAAATAAAATTATACCTATTTTGTAATTTGTCTTCGTGACAACTTGAAAATTAATATTAACATAACTGAACTTAAGCCACAAAACAGATACAAAACAGGCGACATTTTAGTACGAACACTGGGGTTTTCATCCTTTTAAGATTTTATTTTGCTTTGTCCATCGCATTACTAAATATCTGAATGCTTCGAAAACAGAAACTATTTTTGCCTTTAACTGGTTGATGTCACACTTAAAGCAATATATTTTTTATTTATAATTTCTTTACTACCCCTTCTTTAATTGGAAGTTTTCATATAAATTCGATTGACTTTGAATAAACCATTTCAAAGAGACTAAACATTATTTAAGTTTTCGAAGGTCAGGCTAGTACTTACATCAATTCCTTTGCCAAAACAAGCAGTCAAGATAAAATTTACAATTTTGACTTGACACCTGTCTCGTGCGTGACTAGAGTGACAAATGGAGACACAGGTTTCAATTAGATGTCAAAGGAATTGACTTTGCCCACAACACATCTCTATTTTTTATCCAATGGTTTATAAACCGTAAACAATTCTATAAATGTCCGTTAACTGGATTACACTCCCCCGGTTGAGAGACTCCAATTTTGCCCATGTTGGGCTTATTTTCCATTTTATGTTTTCTTCAGATTAGTACAGACTGATTTTGGACAAGCGATAGCATACAAGACGTAACTATTGTTCTTATGAAAGACATCTCATACTGATGTTGTTTTATTGATGCTAAACTGCATCTAGGTGTTGTTTTGATGTCTAACTCACATAGATTCCATGTTACTTTATCTCATTAAGTGCAATTTTAAGGGCATCCTTTTGTGGTTAATTAAGAACTCTGTCAGCTGATAACGGCCCTAAGGAAGGAGCTCTCGAAAACAAGCATAGGAGAGTTCAAATTGTCGCCCAGTAACCCCTTTCATTCGTAAGTGATTACAGTCAACTGCGTACATTTCGGTAGCTTTGGTTAAGGTAGCAACTACCATAGCAAAACCTGTCTAAACTAGATAGGTCGTTAAAGAGACATCTGCCTGAACGTTTAAAAACTTGAAATTGGTAGGAGTTTTGTAAGCTGTAACGCGTTTTTAAACTTTTGTTATTATACTAAAACCTCAAAGCTTAAACATGTTTAAAACACATTTGGTAAAACGTGTTCAATTAAAAATTGTTTTGCGCGCAAATGCTGGAAACCGTAAGCCAGGCTTATTTTCTCGACATTTTCCATTGTAAAATCACAATTTGGTATCCATCTTTCATTGTTTCACTTCTTATTACCTCTAAGGCTTAATTTATATGCATTGCTATCGAATGTCGTTTTGTAGCCAGTCTTAGGAAATACATAACCTTCCATTTCTATTTTCTCGTGTTTCTATAAAGCACGTAGCAAATGTTTGGGCAGCCTTGGCTAATATAAGACCTCCCTGCAATTAAGAGTCGTAGCTACCTCTAGTTTAAAAATTTATATTTCCCCTTGCTTGATAAGGTATGTTCTATGATCTAGTGCCTTGTTGATAGCCACTCACTCCTCTTAAGGAAAGAAGTTCAAACAAGCCTATAACTATAAGCAACCGAATGTTTTGACAGAAAGATTTAGCAACTGAGCTGAATTGAGCACAAGGACGTGAAGAGTGTTCAACCTGTTGAAGAATGTGTCCTGTCCCTCGCAGGCAAATTAACTAAGGCCCACGGCTTTTACAAGTGGTTATAGTGTGTCACGCAAATAAAGTATCTGGTTATCCGTTAGAAGAAACAAAATTCTCAAAGGATAAACAAAGAAACTATGCTAGCGACAGTAAAGAGAATTTCACCAGAAAAGCGAAACAGTGCTACCGGGTAATTATATAAGTAGTTTGTGAATAATGAGTATTTTGTAGGTATCCACTATTACCAGAGCTTATACGTTTCCACTCAGCTACGGATTTAATAAATCTTTTATTGTTTATTATTATCATAATTAATATTAGTTTTTTTGGGAGGAGGAAGGTAGTTAACTATAAGGTTGTTACGAGGGTATGTTTTTCATATGGATATTATGGGGTGTTAATTCACCACATTTATTTATTTTCTTAGTTTTCATTCTTATTTTTATGTTATTTTAAAGTTGCCGTTTCAACTTTTCCTTTATATTATAATTGTTAAGCATTTAGCTACGTCTTGTATCTTTAGCTAGATCCACGTGATATGACAATTGTAGTATTGTAACGTGGATAAGCACACACAGTGGTCAAGCACACTGAGCGTACTAATATAAAATCGTGCCAAAGGCCCACTTACAAACATACCAAATTTTCCTGAACCCCTTCACGTCTGATCCAACCTTTAAACAGTTTGAAAGTTTAATATAGTCGAATCCTCCAGGGGAAACGTATTTGACTGGGGGAATGGAGTCGACTATTGTTCGAGTTATCGGGAAAACTCAAGGGTTCGAGAAGTCGTGATTCCACTGTAATTGTTACCATTTAGTTTATCAGCTCGTAATTCAGCTTGCTAGTGCTCTTTAAAAAACTTTTCTTTCAAAATTCTTAAAAAAAACTCTTACAAACTTCGAGGGAATGAAAACTGGACGTGGCCGTTTTTTCTGGGGTAGGTCAATTGGGAAGCATAAACGGTGACCATTTTAGCTGCTGCATGTATTCCAAGCACTACCCTCTTCGAACGAAGCACTCGTTTTATTTTTGAGTTGGACAGCTGTGAGGGATGAGCCAAAACAATCACGTTTAAAAGTGGTGCAACAAGTTTGGCTTTAAGTAAAGTGTGATTGAAACCAAAGTCTTTCTTCAGTAGAGGCTGCTGTAATTCATTCAAGTGATCAGCTACACAGGAAAAACCCTCCAACTACCGTTGAACTTTCAAATGTAGTTACTACTTTAGTCGAGCTGACCTTTTTAAACGGAGCAAACATAGCGTTAAAGTAGTAGTTTAATTTCTTTTCTTAGTACTTCACTAAGACCAGAAGCCACGAGAGACTGGAGATTATCGGGGTAGCTGGGCTGAGAGAATCTGATGAGCTGGTTGGTTCAACAAGATCCTCAAAAGTATAGTTACAGGTTTTTGGACGCCGACGAGACCACCGTCTTTCTATAGTAGAGGCTACTGTAATTGATACAGTTGTTGCTCCGGTGGTTGCACTTGTAATGGTCACCTCACTAACACTTATGGACGTTTCTGCCACGGAACTAGTCGGTCGAGAATTGGGCGACGCTTGCAACGATACAGATGGGCTTTCAGTTGTGGATGGGTCTGTTGATGAGTGTGTGGACTTGGGAATAACTGGAGCTGAAAATGTCGTACAAATAAGTAAGTTTTGAAGTAATGGAAATATATATAAGTTGGGAAACGTGTTAAGGTTTTGCTGTCTGTGGGTGGGGCCTCTAACAGAACGCGATCTTACTAAATAATTAATTTTTCAAGGATTTTTAATTTGGTTATTTAGTTACTTTGACGAAGCAGAGAAGAGGGGGGATTTTTCCTGCTTCCTTGAGTATTGGGTAGGAAGCAAGTCCACCCAGTGCGCCTGCTTCTATTGTTGAACACGCTGCATGTGCGTAGCTGATTATTTGTGAATGTGTTTACCGCTTTTTATGGCAGCTTAACAGTTATAACGATTTCTATGATTTCTATCGTTAACAGGGCAACGCTACAGAGTACGACGAGAACGCCAGGCTGAGTGAAGAACGGCGAGGAATTACGGTACTGTAGCCATAAAGATCTGCCGGAAATCGGAACCGCAACGCATCTCTGGTGAAGGTACTAGCGCTAACCCCCACATTAGGGATTAAGAAAGCTACTAAAATTGAAACTGTGAAAAACGCCGCCGCCGGGTGTCTATCACAGGAGTTACCTAAGTGGTCATGGAGGCGCTGCACACTAAAAAAGCTGAAAGAAAAGAACTTGTCTTGGTTGATATGCTCCCCTAGTGAAGACGGCAACCAGAGATAAACAATGATTAAATTTTTCCAATTTTCCAACCGCTATAAAATCTGGCTTCTCGAAATCAATGGTCTCAAACTTGACAGTCGTACACATTTTAACACGCTTTTCAATTTTGATATCCACTTTGTTCCACGACCATTTTTCATGATTGACAAGGCCACTTCTAACGGCCTAGTTGTATACAAAAGAAAACACTTAAACTTACAGTAAATGCAGTAAAAGAATATCTCAATCTGTACACTGGCATTCAGGTCTCGGCAGGGAAGATGGATGCCTCTATAAAGTCCATGTGCCAAGTGGATGTTGCAACTTCTTTTGCCGTCGCAGTATTTTCCCAGCTGGGAAGTAAGGTTTCGTTCGTCGTTTTCTGAGGCTAAGCACTCATTCTTCATGTGAATGGAATTGTCGCAAAAACCTGCAATTTTCTTTGGAAACTGGATATCCCAAATCTCGATTATTCCTGGGTATTCTTCGCAAGTTAATCCAGCCATGTCGTACTCACATCTATATACTACCAAAGCAGAAGGAGTAACGTTTAAATATTATGTAATCTTGATTTGATTGTGGTTATTAGAGAAGAACATTTTGTACGTTAAAAGTACTTTCAACAGATCTAGGACAGACAGCAGCAATAAAAAAAGGTTCTAGCTCTGTGTTTAAAGTTAGAAGATAGCATATTCTAAGAATTGGCAGGAGGCAGACCAGTTGGCTATAACAAAGCCGGAGTGGAGGGATCGAGTTCGGCACTACCCGTCATCGATTCAACTAGTTGCATGGAGGAGGACTTTTCCTGACAACAGGTGCAGCGGCCCAACACTCCTTAATACTGGTAGGGTGCCCAGCACTCTATCAGTATTTTTTTGCTCAGTATTAATTAAGTCATACCACTTCCTCTCCTACGTTAAGTTAACTTTTTTTATTCTAATTATTATTGTCATTTAAACAAGGGCATCCAAGTAGCTTGCTATATTTTTGCCCTTTTCCATTTCATTTCTTGTACTTGTTTACTTTATATTTATATTTGTAATTTTGGAATGGAATAAATAAATAAATAATACTGTAATATATAAAACACTCGTTTCATTGTAGTAATATTTTCTGAGGAATCAAATAAGATTTCGCGGTCACTAACAGTTATTAGTAAAGTTTTACAAGTATACTAATACAATTGCTGCAATCTGATTGGCTTAGCTATTGAACACTATCAGCCATTAGTATGCAGTGGCTGAAGGTCGTCTACAGAATGGCGACATTTTCTCGTTTCTCCGAAGTTTCGGAGGAAGTTTAGAAACATTATTGGATAATTCCATTTCCGCGAAGACTAAAAGGAGGAAATTCACCGTTGCACGAGTTTAAAACGTTAAAATTACTGAATAAACTGATGAGCGTGAGTTCACAACTGAAAGTTTCAAATGAAAATTCAGTCCGCGCACGCGATTTTGCTAAAGCGTGAAGTTTAATGCTAGTTCATATTGTAGAAAAATTCGCTCTCAATTTCTATGAGGTGATAGTTGACTCGGCCTTCCGTCTCATCAACAATCACCTCATAGAAATGTCGATCTTTTAATCTAATTGTTAAATAGAGAGATTAACCATGACGTTATACGGCAAACGGCAAACTCGAGTTTGCCTTTCATTTTGTTCCCTTTTTTATCGAGTTAGGGAAAATAGGAAAAAACGCACATTCGCGATGAACACAAACCTTCTCATTTCCGCGTACAAACGCTAAGCAGCAGACGGCACAAGTGGAATTTTTTATATAAACGTCATGCTTAATCTCTAAAATCACTTCGCGCTTGCGCGTTGAAACCTAAAACAGATGCAGTATCGTTTTATTATGTTGCGTAATACATATTCTACGTTTTGCAAAATAACAACTTCAAATAAATTGTTGTGTCCAGGTGACATATTTAATGTTGTAAAAGCTTGAAACTGCAATTACTTTAAGATACTTGTTTAACCTCAAACCTGGGAATTCCTGAAAGTACTCCAGGTGCTGTCAATTGACAGCTGGAATTCATATCATAAAGGTGCTTTTGTAATCTGCACCCCGTGTTTGAAATATTTTATGGCTATAGCAATTTTTCTGGCATAGTATGAAAAATTCAAGGAGTTTTGTTAGGACTGTTAGAAGTCCTCCATCAATTCACTTCTTGCATTAATGCACAAAGTTTTAGTAAGCCAGACCCGGAAAATATTTTGGAAGGTACATGTAGCTAGGCAATATATGTGAACCTGATAGTGAACGACAAAATAAAACGTGGCCTTCTTCGAGGAATTCTCTCAGCGTAAGGCGTGAAGTAACTCAGAATCGTTTTAGTCTTACCATTGTCTAAGGATTTCGACCCATGGCGCTCAGCACACGCCAATGTAAGAAGTATGATGATGAGGATACCGACAGCAGCCATGATTCTTTCGTTAAAGAAAACGCTGAGTCGCGCTATTACACTTAAACTTCGCCAAAAGAACAAATACGAAGATCTCGAGCTGAGTATTTGTAAGCAATTCCGACTTGTTTCTTGGGTTCAGCGTACTTGTATTTGCTAAATAAAAAGAGAATGCATTAGCATGCATTTGTATTAATATCAATTACCTGGATTATCCTTTATTGAATACGCCGACTTGATGATAATTTCAAATGAATCCAGTGAACTTTTGTAGTAAAACTCAATCACCGGATAGGTGAATCAAGCAAAATACACAAATGACAAGATAGGCTGTGTCAAAGCAGTGTCAAAATCGTTACTGTGGTGATAAAGTAAGAGCTCGTGTCAGAAAGAATAAGCGAGTTCACCCACAATTATAATTGATTCCATGACTTCCTATTACTTCGTATTACCTTTGCGTCAATGGAAATATCTTCTTAATGGGGTGCACTGTCTTATGATTAAAATTTGTCATTTGGTTATTGCCATAGCACAATTAACTTCAACGTATTGTCCATTTTGGTCTCACATTGGTTGTATCATTATTTGAAAACAACTTTTTGGTCTTTTGGCACTAATTGTAGGGATATTTGCAAAAAAAAGCCTTTAAATGCAGCAGCTGACTGCATCATTTATCAGTTCAACAAAACACAGCAGAACGGAATGAAATTGCATTTTTTTAAGCAAATTCTAGTCGGGTGGTCAATGAAGTCACATCGCAAAGACGTCTTCAGGTTTTAGAATTGTTTAAGCGTTGTACAGAGATGGAACTGGATTTGAATGTTACACATTTTAATACTAAATAATATATCATAAGCTTTTATTTTTATACGATTATGTATTGGACGTAATATGCATTACTTTGTACATAAAATTATTTCTAATGTCATAAGTATGGTTTGCTTATAATCGTTTTCTACTGAATTGCTAGTTAGAAAGAAACATACATCGTTTTCCCTACATTACCTGACAGTAGTGCAATATAATTACAATGCTCGTATTTATCCTGGTCGTGCTGACAGTAACTCAACCTTTCCCAACAGTGTTATAGTTTAAAATCAGCATAAAAACTGAACTTTCAAAAAATTCGAAAACACCGCTCGTGAAAAGCATAGAAGTTAAAATTGAGTGGACCCGGAATTTGACTGTGAGTGACGTGTGTAAGATATAACTATACAAATATTACAACATCTCTATTAAAGGACAGATTTGTCCCGAGAGTCGCTTCATAAACACAAAAAGTAAAAGGTCTTGGTACGTTAACGTTACTTTTATCCTTGTTGAAAATGAATACTGCTACACGAGGCGTCCTCGTATATCTACAAACTACAGTGCACATTATTATTTGAATTACTTACGTCAATTAGGTTTAGATTCTTCTTATTTCTTATTGTATTTCACAAAGTTTTTTATCATGATTCAGGGGAACCCTCTGCAAATCATGTTACTACGTTATTAATTAATTACAGCCTTCTTTATAGGAGAACCTCAAACACTTAATATACAAAGGCGATAATTGCCTTAAAATAAATTACTACCTTCGTAATTTCTTATTCTATATGCGTTGCCTGGCTAGTGCATCTCGAAAACAGCCACACACGATCGTTTTCGCGTGACGTCATCAGGCACTAAAATCCAAAACTAATGGCGGATCCATACTGGGCTCTGTAAATTTGTGCAAAACATTTCGACGAATATCTGACGTTTGGGATAGCGCACAGACTTAAAACTTGGAGAATTGACTTCTTTACTTTACTTCTATAACAGCCCATTTTCTTGACTTTATTTTAATTGCGTGACAGTGAAAACGATATATAGAGAACTGCCTGCAACAGTACACCAAGCTGTCAAATACAAGAGAGGTTCAAAAGTAAGAGCCAAAAAGTAACATAAAATCAAAGGGCCAGTAGTTAGCGGGTCACGAAAACTACGCAGTTAATTAGGACCATTAAAAGTTTAGGTTGTAAAGAGATAGTAGTTCACAAATGCTTAACGCGGTGCTATGACGTTGTTGGTAAATTCACAAGAGAATTATCAAGGCCATTGTTACGACGACTAAGAAACCAGAAATCGTACCAACGCTTCCGCCATTGTATAACACAAAGCCATAAACAGCTGGTGTTGATTCTTCCTCCTCTTCCTTCTTTGTAAATGATGTCGAGTAGAAGACCATCTTGGTTGGATTTCCAGTTGAATGGAATGAATATCCATTTGAATGGTTGGACAGTGGAGGTGTGGTGGAAGGCCTTGTTAACACCATGGTGGACTTGTTTTCAACATAAGGGGGCTCTGTCGACGGTGGTAACGTTTCTATGGCACAGGAAAAGGACAACGTTTGTAAAAAAAATCGAAAAACTGTGGCCAAGATAAAACAGGACGGTTTTAACAGTGTACATTCAATAGACGTTTATTACAATTTTTTTAACATAAGGATTAAAGGGACACTGTCACGGACTTTTTTGGCTTTTTTAGTAAAACGGCACCAAAATTACGACTAAAGTACTTTCAACCATGCAGGAAATGCTCCTAGAACATAAAGGGAAGGATATCTAGCAAATTGTTTAAAGAAAAGGGTGACCGTAAATAGTTTTCATCAATTTTTCCAAACCACAAGGACAGAACTTGAAAAAGTCAGGCTGACTTTTTCAAGTTGAGATCAAAAGCTCCCGATGGTATCACAGTGACAAAACTCTATATTTAGCTTCTGTACACTGGTATAGTAATTTTACGAAAACTTGACCACGGTTAATAGGTTTCCAATGGTGTAAACATGTTTTTGGCTGTTGAATTTTTGAAGTTTTGCTCGTGACAGTGCCCCTTTAAGAGTATTTGTGCAAGGATGGTCAGAATGCCATGGACAGTTACTATTCTCCCTGTCCCGTATCTCCTTCAGCTCCTATCTAGTAATAAGGAGGGTCCTGATGGCAGGGAGGAGGTATAAATCATACTTAACAGCCAAACGTTTGTCGAAATTCTATTTTCCTAGCCAAATTTCAGTTTAACCAAATCTCAGTCCCATTCTCATTTTTTATTCGTAATTTCTAGTCTATAGTGAAAAAATAGGCAAAATCCATTACTCATTTACCCCATCCGGTCTCTCAATAAGCCCTCTGCTCAATCCTTTGAGTAAGTTCAAGTTTTCAGTCTCGACGTCCTATTTTTTAAAGGAGCTGCGTCCTTTTTTGTGGATCAACAGTAACCCGCCTTGTCAACCATCCTTCTTCCGTTTTGGTTTTTCTTACCTTACTATCACATTTACGTTTCCAGCTTTTTTTGAAACAAAAATTCTAAACGATGAAAATGACAACTAAAATTGGAGTGTAAATTGGTTTGAAACAATTTTTAAATACTTCGGCCCAGCCTTAGACATATGATCAATCATTTGAAGCTACTTACTGCATTCGTACATGACATTCAGATACTTGGACACGGTTGGACATTTATCTCCCATGGTTGACTTGTTCACAGTGACACTGCATTTGATTTGCCCTTCGCAAAGCTTTCGCACTAAGCTCGTCTTATCCACCGGGTCACAATATTCAGCGTTGTTTCCGCGACTGCACACACTGGCTTGCTTTTTAGAATATTCTGCAGAATAAATTGTTAACGCCTTCGACGGCCGGCAGTCAAGATTCATGACGTCATCTTGGCAAGCAAATTTGCCTCTTACCCTGGCGCCCACTTGATGAATCACTCCTGAAACGACATTTGAAGAATTTAAATGCCTGATAATTTAGGGGCTCTATTTAAAATCACTGCTATGGAAAGGACGAATCAGCGATAGAATAAAGGAAGCAAGCAAGCAAGCAAACAAGCAAAGAGAAGCAAGGAAGCGAGGACAGAAGGAAGCAAGCAAGCAAGGAAGCAAAGATAAAGATATTTTCAAGACACGTCACCCGTGAAATTACTCCTTCTTGTTCTACGCTCTACACCACGTAATATAACTTCGGTTTTACTGTTACACATCCCTATCTTTCATCAAAGTACTTGCAGTCTTATTTCTTGACGTAATTAATATATGGCAGACATATATGAACTGCGGATTGTAAACAATTTAAGCAATTGAGGGATTTCAACCCATGACCTCCGTGATGCCAGTGCGTTGCTCTACCAACTGAGCTATGAAACCTTAATACGTTGGGAGCAGGAAAATTGTAACCTACCATTGGCTTACGCCCAACGTATCAAGGTTTCATGGCTCAATTGGTAGAGCAACTCACTGGAGCCTTGGATTTTCTTTTTTCAAGCTAAAAATTCAATTGCTTAAATTGCTTACACACACTGCGAGGATCATTTCATTCAGTTCAGTCTTATTTCTGTTTTATTATAATTTTTTACTATTAAAAATGAAAGCTGAGACACGCCCACTTTAATTTTTGATATTTCTTTTAATTTGCTTCTAAAAAAGAATCCAGTACTTTTATGTTAGATATTAATTGTATTTTCAACATTGGCCACTGAAGGCCTGTGGATCGCAGCCTTGATGAGGTATGGACCATCCTTCTAACAGAGATAAAGTCTGTTCAGTCTCATTGGTTATATTGCAGTACAGTGTCAGCAGGAAACTAATAATAGTTGCATCTGATATTTTTCCCAATAGGAGGTAAGGAAAGCTTTTTTCTACTTGACATCTTGCACTTATTACCGTATGAACTTTTTACTAAATATTCATAACGTAGATCGGAATTTAAACTCAAATCGAAACAACTAAAAACCACTAATTCTTATTCTAAGGGAAAACAAATTTATCTGTATCTGTAAAGAGCCTAATTATTTAATTTTCTTGAAGACGCCAAAATAAACGTAACTTTCCTGGCTACTTATAAAGACGTTTTTTCTTGAAATGATTATTTATATTTGCGGTTTTATTAGTTCTTTGCGAAGTCAAAACAAGCGAACAGTTTTGGCTTCGGCTTTTGAAGTAAAATTAGAATTCTGGAGACAAGCGACAAAAAGTCAAGATAAACTCTTTTCTACAGAGCTGATAAGCATTGTATATATCTTTATTTGAAGATGGATATTCAAATTTCAGAAGTATGCATTATTGCAAAGAACATTTCTTCCAGTCTGTGTTTTGCGTAACAAGATAAGGGAGAATTTCAACGATTTAACTATTACTACAGTGAGGTAAATTCAAATATACGAAAGGATAGAATACTTTGATTTAAACGAATAGACATCATCGACATAATTTTCGTAGTGTCCCTTTCACTGAAAACCATAAAACAGAAAGGCCTTCAGTCGGTTCATTGTCTCTGCACTTAAAGACCCGATTGCTCTAGATTATTTCAACGTTGTTGATCAAATTCGTTTTTTCCAGTAAGAGGAACGAAGTTTGAAATTAGTAGTTCGACAATGGAATCCAACGGTTTTGTCTGGCAGTCTTAGTGGCAAGGTTGTATTATAAATTCTTTATTCGGGCAAACAAAGCTCCGCAGCTAGAATTATAAAATGAAACTAATCGCCTTGTTTATTATGGATTGTTAAAACGGGAACGGAACAAATTTCCTTAGTTCCCTATGTTCAAACTCGTAGAATAACATGCTTCGCTCAAATTTAGCTCAATTCAGTAAAAACGTATCAAAAAACCCTTCACAATATGTTGAAATCAAAAGCAAAAAATTGATAGTTCATTTTTTATCAACAGAGAAAGTAAAGGCAACATTCAGATACCTCTTCAATGAAACAACAAATGAATCCCTTACCATAATGGAGTAGAGGAAATTCCTCGTGGATCACGAACAAAAAGAATCCTTGAAATAGCAGATAAGATAAACGATACATTTTCTCCTAGTGGGATTAAAGTGAATCTACCACTCAAGCGTTTTCACGGATCCCGCAGACGAAATTCGCTTTCAGGTTGTAGCACAACAGGGCCCTGAGTAAAATGCACTATCACTCGGAAAACACTTTAATGAAAAATGCTGTTAGATTTGTAGTTTTGCTCCAATGATATTCCTCCACCTTTAGTGATTTACACCCATTTAGGTCACTGGTGTGTTTATAAATAATAAATTTCAAACAGCTTTCAATGTGTATCTTTGTATGGAAAACGTTTTGTCAACATCAAGTTACATCGACATTCAATTTGGCATTAAAATTGTTGTTGCGAGAAAGTCGATTTTTCTTCTGTTATTGTTGTTCTTACTTTTTTATGTTTTCATTATTTTTGTTTTCTTTTAGGACCAGTGAGACCCTGTAGTCAATCAGCGCGTCATCTCTATCCTATCTCTTTTATGAATCACATTAGATGCTGAGCTTTCAAAAATGCGACAACGCTTAAAAGCATTTTCACTTTCTATTTGTTAATGATTTTAAAATTATGTATTTCCTGAGATTAGATCATTTCTCCGAACTCAGATTCGCAGTTAAAGTTCAACAAAGAGAGTTAATTTTAAATAAAAAGCGTTTGGTGTTTACTTTTCAATTAGTTTTTCTGTTATCGCAAGATGAATGTGAAGCCCTAATTCTCTTACTAAAGATTAAACTGATATATTTCAAATAAGGAACCTTATCGATTGGTTTCGGTTCAGATCTTTGCTGCGAAACTGACTCAAGAAAAATTACATTCAAGAAATATATTGAAATCCATTTCAGAGTTTGGTATAACAAATAGTAGTGATGCCATTTCAATGAAAAACTGCATTAGCTATGCACTTGCGTAATCAATCTTCAATCAATCTTTATTTGTCCCAATAGACAACTATTTTTAACAAAGGTGTCTCTTCTAATTATTTCTTACGGAGCAGGAGCCCTCAACAAGCCTCCCTGGGCTTAACCAAGATGCGTATGTTATAAAAAAGCAAACCCAGATCTACCTTGATATTGAAAAAAAGAAAACAATGCCCTATTTAAGACAGAAAGAAACTGCAATTTTCATATTGAGATGTGATAGTATATTTACGATGGTTATAGTTTCAGATGTTTCAAACCTAAGATAAATATTTTTCCTAAGAAAAAAGAAAAGTTATGCCAATATAACTATCAAACACAACCACATACCCTATGTCATCAGGGGCCAACAATTTCCAGAATAAGAAAAACGTATCGGTTCTATCGACGTTAGTGAGACGGTAACTGAATAATTAAAGAAAAAGTTTTGTCTTTGAGACTCAAAATCAATCAGCCAGAAAACTAACGAAACAAAAGAATAGTTTTCATCAGTTCCTAAATAACCACAAAAATATAATCTTGAAGCTAGGATAAAAAAAACGCGTTGACGTTTCGAGCGTTTGCTCATCAAAAAGGTAATGCTTCCAAAAGTGTCCGAAGAGTTTTGCAACGAAAATATTCAAAGCCGGAAGATTTATTGCTTGTTGACTCATATGATAGACGTGATTAAAGATTGCGTTTCATCTAGGCCAGTTTGCCTTGGACGATAGTTTATATTTCAAAACCTAAAAACGACTTCAAAACACGAAGCCAATTACATAAATGGCATCGTGCGGATTTTTGAACGTTTTAAACGGGCGCCGTTTTCAGTTTGTTCATGAAGAACTATAGCTAATAATGTAAAGAATATTCAGCAGTTGACTCAACATTGAAACATTTTATAAACAGCCAAAAACATTTTTAAAGGATTTTGTCGAAAGAAAACAAGACCATTGCGAAATCGAACTTAAGCCAAAATGGATTTTTGAAACTTTTGAAAGCTGGGAGTTCTCGATACAATAGACAAGCCAACTACCCACGATTACAAGCGTAATTTGTCACTCATAACATTAAAGGGTAATCAAATGGTGTACTAGCGTTTTGTCGTAATGCTTATAAATTCCCTCACCTAAAGGCTTGAGAAATTATGAAAATTTTGACAAAACACTCGAGAAATTATTTGCTTATTTCACTCGTCACCATTAGATAACCCATAATTATTAACATACGTGTGGTGTTGCCAGTTGTCAATAAAAATTTGTATTATTCGCTAAAATTAATGTTTATGTTGTATTTCGAGCCCTGGCCGGCAACATTACGTTCTGTTCTTGAAAAATATCTATAGATAGATATGCTCTCTTCGCCCGTGTGTATGAATGGGTGCCGACGAATTTAATGCTGGGGATAGCCCTACAGTGGACTAGAATCCCTTCCAGGGGAAAGTAAAAAATACTCGTAGTCGCTTCATCGATTTGTTGATACCGTAATTAAGATGAACATAATACAGATACAATAACAGTAGAATTGTGAAGACGCGAGGAGGAAGGACAAAATTAACAGGTAAAAACTGCCTATTTGTGATAAATAAATCATTGCAGTACGAGGCAGAACTTTCTCAATACGGTTATCTAATCAATCGGTACATAGGAAAATATAATAGTTTTATTTCTGATGTAATGTATATGAAATGATTCATAATGTGAACTGCGGATATATATGAAGGTGATATGTGATCTTCGCAGTGAATTTCCAATTTAAGCAGTTGGAATAAAGAACCCTGAAAAAAATCAGGGCTTCAACGTTGAATAATTGCTTAAATTGGAAATTCACTGCGAAGATCACATATCACCTTCAGTTTCATTCCTGTTACTTGTGTTGTCGATCCTGACGTATGTTTGGATTACTGTCGGTAACGTTTTGAAATCGACGCTATAAAATGACAAAGTCACCGATATAAAACAAAGATCTAGAATGAGTAAGGTTAAAAACAATTACATCGTTGTCAAAACTGCTACGTGTCCATAAATGGAAAAGAACATAAAGGAGTGTCTGAAAATACTGAATTGACATTCAACTCCTCGCCCAGCCTCGCCCAAGTAATGACGTACCATTGACGTCATTCCATAATCAGGGAGTGGTCGCATTAAGTGTGATTCAACTCCTCTCCAAATTCGCCAAAATAACGACGTGCTATTTATGACATTTTTCATTCATTACTCGTTTATAGCGACAATTAGACGTAGAAATACATAAAAAAATCGATACAGGTGTATCTTTGTCACTATCAAATTTGTATCCGTAAAAAAATCAAATGCGAACTAAATGAGATTAAGTTGCCATGCCCTGCCCAGCCCTGCCCTGCCTCGCCCATATTGCTGACGTACTGATGACGTCATTGTAATAATTAGTGGATTAAAATATTTATAAGAATCAGATTACCAAAAAAAACAAATCGGAACAAAAGTATAGTTGCTTAAGAGGTAAGAGCCTAATAGAACCTCTTCGATCCAGAGATGTGAAATTATCAAAATCCTTTAAAAGGTAAAAAAAAACATGTAACCTGGGTGTGGCCGAACAAAGTATCTATTACGTCAACTGCCTCACCCAAAGTGATACCATACAACTGATGTCATTTATACTATAAAAACGGAAACTCGTTGGCGTTCCTACCAAATAATACAAAAGAGCAATCATCATGAAATGTCCGTCATGTACAGCTCCATCAAGTCCTCCCACAAGCCCAGAACTTCAAGCTTCTTCATCCTCACTTTCAACATGGCGCCGAAACGTTTCTGCGCCGTTCACAGGTAACAGAGTCTGTGCCACAGTACGCTGTTTCCGTTGCCAAAAGCCTCGTTGCCTTTATTCTCCGAGGCAGTTGTCTTCTCGAGAAAGTCAACTGCTTGAAGATTCCATTGAGCAGAAAGTATTTACTTGCGGATCTACGATTCTCTCTCCAACTGCTTTTCTGAATGACCGAGTCTCGTTGAAAACGTCTTTAACCTGTGATGATCCTGTAGAAACGGCCTTTTACGCTAGCAAAGTTTGCTTGTGGAACGTTTGTTATCACTGCGGCAAGACGACAGAGCATGTTTCTGTTGAAATGGAAGAGCCCAAATCTTTTATCTTCATTTTACCTGTTTGTAAACAGTGTGAAATGCTTGGAGTTGAGCCCAAAATGCTGATGCCTTTGTCACAGCCAAAGAATTTGGTAAATGATGAGGATACCAGTTCGCTTTCTTTATCATCTGAAGAAGAATGTGGTTAGCCGATTTGGAGTAACTGTCGTCAAACAGGAGTCTGTTTTGCAGGCCTTCAGCGCTTTGCTGTGTATCCACTCGATTTAAGAATTTTTGTATTTATTCCATGTAGAATATTGTCACGGTTATCAATCTACTTTAGGAATATTTTTGGCCTAGCTGCTATAACACTATACTGTTTATCATATTTATTACTTAATAATGCATTTCTAAAAGTCGTTAACGTTTGTCATCACGTCACCGGCTAATATGTTACTGTTGGAAAAAACATTTGGAATGCCACAATACATGATAAAGATTATCATGTTGTCCATGAAAAAAAAAACAGCTGGAAAAAACTCACTAATGACTCATGGTCTGGCAAAACACGGGAGGTCCTAAACAGTAAATAAACCTGAAATAACAGACTGAAGTTTCTGCGTAACTGAAGAAAAGCTGATCTAAATGCCTTTTTGACCTATTAATTTTCTTAATATCAGCTATTCCTTTCAAGATCGCAGCAAATTACAACGGTTTATTTTTTATTTACATGTTTCCAGGCGTGGTGTTGTCATAACAACATTGACATCATAAATTTAATTTTCGAAAGCCGAATGTGACACAGAAAGAGATGTCATAACGCACTGTATTGAAATGTAATACATTAATATATACATTAATTGTTTTTTCAATAAAAAAAAGAAAGAAATGTCACCTAGTTTTCATGTGCTACATTTAACCTTTCCCAAGACTGCTTAAACATTACGTGAAACGAGTATATGTTGATGGCGAATTAATCTTCTCCGCGAAGCAACTACTCCGGCATTTTTCATGTTGCTTAGCAACAGGGCATATCTTTACTACGTCATACAAGCGTCACGATGGTGTGGCTTTCTTCTGAATACTCCCGAGTTGTTATGCTAGTTTTTGATTGAATAATAGAAATAGAAATCTCTTCAAGTGCTTTATCGAACATTTGCCAAAACACGAACTTGTTCTTTCGATTGTAAAATTTACTTACTGTTTGAACAGGCTAATGGAAAAATCTAAAGATGTAAGGGAAACGTGCTAGCGTCGCGAAATGGAATATTATTTTAAGCGCGACCGATCCAACTGATCAAAGATCAGACATTTCCCAATAGTGCCAAAACCTTTCCTTTTATTTTCCGACGGAATTTTCAGTTATGAGCCGCTTATTCCACGGTTTTACGGATAATATGAGAGTGTTGTACAGGTAAATCTACTCCGGATATCAATTTTAACTCAGCAAATCGAAAAACCAAGTGAAGGATAAATGGACTTAAACCATTAAGCCATTATCGGCCGAGGGGTGAGTGACACACAAATTGACCCAAAGGGAGATTTCTAAGAGAGGGCTGATGAATTCCTTGTCGTAGAGGAACATTAACCTTCTTCAAAGATTGTTCAAAGATTGTTTCTTCTTCTCGTTCAAGTATCTTAGCTAGGAATATAAATTATAAGATGCTAAAAGCTTCTCCCATTTGAAAGCTTGCGCCGTGATAAAGCTTTTCTTCTAAGACAGAATGACAAAGGTAACAATTTAAGCAGCCACGACAGAAGACGTGGATTTGGCACATTATTTTGACGGAGCTAATCAATCTTCTCCAGTCTTAAAACGATCCTTGTTCGTTTTGTTTATTTGATACTACCCATTTCACGTTTTTATATTAGCAAACTATAATTAAAAAAGAGTAAAAAAGCGTTCTCTGGTTAAAAAGGTTTAAGAAAATATAAGCTTTCGGCTATTCTACTATAGCCTTTAACGAATATGAAGAATAGTAAGCGCGTGGTTGGAAATATATGCAGGGGAGGGTGTGAAAAGATTAAAAACTAAAAATACAATAGAAGTGTGAAAAGCTAAAAAATGGACTAACGAACAAGTAAAGATTACAATAAAATAGAATAACAAGTAAAAATTACAATAAAATGGAATATTGTCTTGGTAATGGTTTAGAATTGTTATCGGCGCCGACAGTTTTGGCAGTATGCCAAGATTCTAGAGTTCTTCTAACACGGTGATTGCCTTTGTCTATCACAGTAGCGCCCTCAAAGTCAATAGAATGATTGTTATGCCAAGCATGGTTGGCAATGTTCGAGCCTCTCGTATAGTTTTTAAGATTTCGCTGATGTTCCTTTCTTCGGGTTTTAAAACATCTGCCAGTTTGAAAAAAATTCAGCGATTTGAAGGTAATTTGAAATTCGCGAAAATGACTTATTATTTTCTTTTTATCCATGTTGCTTTGTAGTATCACGTCTAGAGAACGCAGTAATTCACTTTTAAGTATTCCATAATACTTTTTATGTGGTAAACTGGTCCACGATAAACTGGAGAATTTTTATTGAGCTGTGCAATATATTCCATGAATTGCTCTTTCGAACCATTGTGCAAAAGAAAAAGGTTTGTAGAACTTTTTGTAATCCGTCGTCTCTGGCGCAGCCAATTTTTCAAGAAAGCGACCAGATAACGCAATTCTGCTTTTAACTTTGATGCGATCGGATTCGTTTCCTTTACCGAAGTTGTTATATTAAATGTTCTGAAACACAAAAATGCAAAGTTTTCTTCGGAGAGGATGGGGTTTGTACTGAAGGATTTTCTGTGTTCCAGATTTCAGATGTTTGGCTTCCGGATGGAGGTGAAAAGATGGCTTATTCTGGACAGCATATTTGCCGAATTTTGCGTTACTTTATGGAAAAGAAAAAAGACACAGCCTATTTGCCGAATTTTGCGTTACTTTATGTGAAAGAAAAAAGACCATTGCACCAATCGACCCCTCTGTATGCAAACTTTAATCATTTCAAAGCACTGTACAAAAGAAGATGGTTTTGTAGGAAAATTTTGCTATCCGTCTTCTCTGGTGCGGCCAATTTTTCAAAAAAGCGACCTAAAAACTCAATTCTGTTTTTTAACTTTGATGTGATCGCAATCGGTACCTTTACCGAAGTTGTTATATTTGTTATAGTTGTTATATTTTTTTCAAAATGCAACCCTATCTTTGGAGTGTATTGGGTTCTTACTGTAGGATTTTCTGTGTTCCGGATTTCAGCTGTTTGGTTTGCGGATGGAGGCGAAAAGGAGGCTTATTCTGGACAGGGTAGTTGCCGAATTTTGCGTTACTTTGTGGAAAAACACAATTGCAGCAATCGACTCCTCTGTTTGTAAAATTAATCATATACTAGCACTTTTAACAGCATATAAGTATTTTAGGGGCTTATATTTGTTTCTTCTCTTCAGCACTGTACTCGTCAGCTTTTCTTAAATTCCACGCCCTTCTTCGAGTGCTTCTGTTTCTCTTTTACAAGCGTCATTCATTGCGCCACACATGTCCCGGATGTTCCTTTCGCGCTTCGATATCTGTAAATTAAGGTATAAATATTTTAAGCTTGTTGCTGGTGGCCATAAATAGATATCTAACAAATTGAAATCGAAGGATTTACTGACTACATTTCAATTTTTAATCATTGACGACAAGTTGTCTGCCCATTTGCAATAAACAACAAGGGATAAGTGTGAATCTCCCAAATTTTTATCACATGAACTTACAATACGTTTGAAGGTTGAAAAAAAGTAAAAATACAAATGCTCTACCGAGATACCAGTTGTTGACTTTGCTTTGTTCCATCTAGTATGAACTCCGGCTGTTCTCAAAAAGCAGCAGGCTACGAACAAAAAGGAAAATGCCAATATGCACGTTTTGGTGTCCATCTTTAACAAGCAAAAATGATATCGAGCTCAACTAACTCCAGAAACGTATTATCGTTTGCCTCACGACGTTGCTGTGATCAGTAAACAGTCACTTCCAAGTGACCACGTCAAACCCAGTGAAGGATACAGGGGCTTAAAAAGCAGGCATTAGACAGTATACATAAGAGAAAATTTCCAAGCGATTGAAATAGTATGAAACTAAAAGGCCTTTAAAAGCCGTCATGGATGAACATGTATTCAACCATCAAGTCATCATCTGCCGAGGGGTAGGTGACACGTAAATCGGTCCAAAGGGACATTTGTAAAAGAGGGCTGATGAATTACTTGTCGTAAGAAACATTTACCAAGTGGGATTCTGACACTTTGACAAAGATTGTTCAGAGATTGCTCCTTCTTCTGATTCCTCAAGTATCGTAGCTAGAAATATAAATTATAGCTTCACCCACAGGAAAGTGCCCTCAGCTTGTGCTGTGTTCAAACCTTTTCTTTTAAGACGGAGTGACAGAAGTAGAGAGTTTACATATACAAAGTTAAATCTATGTTTCACGTATTGAGGATTTCACTATTATCCAAAGCCATTAACGGAAAACTCTGACTATCGAGATCTTTACAAAACTTGGACTTTAATCATTTCACCTTATTTTCTTTTTGCAGATGACGACTAAGTACAATATACCAAATAAATAACGCACAAGCTGAGCAATTGCACTGCCCGTTAATTCTGTTTTCTAATGATGTTATCGTTGCCGTTCCAGTTGTCGTTTATTTCAACCCCATTATGTGTCTTTTTTAGTTTCTTTGTCCCTGAGATGATTATATGCTACATTTCCACTGCTCACCGTTTACGTTTGAGAGCGCTAGGTCGATATCTGAAACACTGATATAAAGAAAATAAACTAATAAACAGGCATAAAATGGGATTTCCTGCAGAAGAAACACTCGGAGCAGTTAGTGAAACAAAAATAACAGATGCATATTTCTCCTATAAAACTCGCTAAAATACTGACTCCTGGATTACGTACTCACTTGGCAATCATTTCCCATATACCATTCAACTATATGCTTAGAAAGTGTTACACATGGGTTTGACGTGGTCAGTTAGAAGTGACTGTTTACTTAGAGTGGTAAAGTGTTACCTTCTGATGAAATCTGAATAGCAACTACTCAAAGCCAGGACCACGTTGCACCCTGGGTAAGAATGATCACATATATTCGAACAACTGATTTAACTGATCACTGTACAAGTGACTACATCGTGAGACAAGCAATAATACGTTGCTGGAGTCAGTTGAGCTCAATATCCTTTTTGCTTGTTAATGATGGATACCAAAACGTGCATATTGGTATTTTCCCTTTTGTTCGTAGCCTGCTGCTTTTTGGAAGCAGACGGAGTTCAGAATCCGACTTTTAACTGGACTAGATGGAACAAACTAAAGCCAAAGATTGGTATCTCGGTAAATCACTCCTATTGTTTAACTTCCAAACGTATTTTAAGTTCATGTGATAAAAATTTGGGAGGTTCACACTTATCCAACTTTTGTAATTGCAAACGGGCAGAGAACTTGTCGTCAATGATTAAAATTCAAACGTTAACATCAATACCTTCGATTTAAATTTTTTAAGCAGTGTGCTCATCATATATCTATTTATGTCCACCTATAAAAAGCTTTAAACATTTATACCTTAATTTTCAGATATCGAAGCGCGAAAGGAACATCCGGGACATGTGTGCCGCAATGAATGACGCTTGTAAAAGAGAAACAGAAGCACTCGAAGAAGGGCGTGAAATTTAACAAAAACAAGTGGGAACAGTGCTGAAGAGAAGAAACAAATACAATGGACAAAAATAATGTAAAACACCTAGTATACTGTTAAAAGTGCTAGTATATGATTAAAGTTTGCACACACGGAGAAGTCGATTGTTGCAATGGTCTTTTTTTCTTTTCCATAAAGTATTAAAAAATTTCGCAAATACGCTTCCCAGAAATAAGTCATACTTTTTTCCTCCATGCGGAAACCAAACAGCTGAAATCTGGAACACAGAAAAGCCCTAGAGTAAGAGCCTCATGCTCCCCGAATATAAGTTTGCGCTTAGACGTTTCAGAACAACAAATATAACAACTTCGGTAAAGGTGACGAATCCGATCCCATCAAAGTTAAAAACAGAATTTCGTTTTCTGTTAGCTTTCTTGAAAATTTGGCCGCGCCAGAGACGAAGGATAAAGCAGATTTCTACAAAAGCATTTTTTGTACAATGATTGGAAAGACAATTTACCGAAAACATTGCAAAATTAAAACACCAATCAGAATTCTCCTTTTCATCGTGGTCCAGTTTGCCATATATACGAAGTAACATTGAATAGTAAAGTGTATTATAGTCTATTTTGCGTGTTCTCTACACATTTCATGTTCAAATGCCATAATATTACAAAACCACATGGAAAAAAAGAAAATTAAAAGTCATTTTTCCGACTTTTACATTACCTTCAAGTCGGAGGAAATCTCTTTTTTTAATTATGGTTTGCTAAGGTAAAATCGAGTAAAACAACGTAAAATATAAAAAACAACGAACAAGTGTCGTTAAAGCCTCAGTATATTGACTAGCTTAAAAATTTAGAATGCCCGTCTGTCAAAATAATGTGTCTAAACGTCTTCATTTTACCTTTAGTGACGTTTAAATCGATCGTGTTAGACAAAAATGAATGAAGGCTCGTTTATATTACACTGGATTTTTGGTTTTCCTTGGATGAAATAGCTACCCATGTTCATTCAACTTATGAGTGTTTGGATCACGTAAATTTAAAGGAAGTGCTTGTACGGAAAAATCTATTCCGGATATCGATTTTATCTCGGCTATTCGAAAACCCAGTGAAAATAAATGGACTTAAAGAGCAGGCACTACACAATATACAGGAAAGAAATTTTTTAAGCGATTATAACTACGGAACATTTTATATTGAAATAGTATGAATATAAAGGCGTTTGAAAGCCGTTATCAATCAACATAAGCCGAATGTGTTCAACCATTAAGTCATCATCAGCCGTGGGGTAAGTGACACGCAAATCCACCCAACAGGACATTTTGTAAATGGGTGCTGATGAACTCCTTGCCCGTAGAGAAACATTCACCTAGTGGAATCGTGACACTTTGTCAAAGATTGTTCAAAGACTGCTCTTCCTTTTAGTTCTCCAAGTATCTTAGCTAGAAATATCAATTATAGAATGGCAAAAGCTTCTCCCATGTGAAAGTGCCCTTAGCTAGCGCTGCGCTCAAGCTTTTCGTTTAAAGACAGAATGACAGAAGTAGAGAGTTTATACACAAAGTTGAATTAATTTTTTCAATTATTGAGGATTTCAACATTATCCAAAGCCATAACTGAAAAAGCAGTGACTACCGTGGTTCGAGATCTTCATAAGACGTAGACTTCAAATCATTTTGCAGTGTTTTCTTTTCTGCAGATGACGACTAAGGGCTACATATCAAATACTGAATAACGCACGTTATGAGCGATTGTACTGCCCGTTAGTAATGATATGGTTGCCGTTCCAGTTTTTTATTTATATTCCCTTATGTGCCTTTTAAGTTTCTTTGGCCCTGAGATGACCAGATACTACATTTCCACTGAACACCGTATACCATTGAGAGCGCAACTTGTTTAGTTGGAACAAAGTACCTCCTAAAAACACAAATTTTCACCGTTTTTAGGGCATTTTAGAACAGCTTCTAGGTCTATATCTGAAACACTGAAATAAAGAAAACATGGAGTTTTTTTTTTGCAACGTCCAAATTATCTTCAAATGACAGGAAACCTATTTTTTATAGTTAAAGTTTGCTAAGGTAAAAACCGTGAAATGGGTAATAGTAACCAAGCAACAAACAAAGATTATCAAGATTGGTGATTTTAAAATAGTCAACTGCTATTTTAAGGTCAAAGTAAACGAAATAAAAGTCTACAAAACTTCTTAAATAAAATTAATGAAGCGGCATATAAAGGATCTGCCTGCAGAAAACTCCATGTGTAGAAATACTCTGGGCAGGTAGTAAAACAAAAATAACGGATGCGTCTTTCTCCTTTTAGACTCAATACAGTACTGACTCCTGGATTACTCACTCGGCGATGAATGACCATTTACCACTCAACTACATGCTTAGAGATTGTTACACGCGGCTTTTACGTGGTCATTTTGAAGTGACTGTTTATTTCGAGTGGTACAGTGCTACCTTTTGATGAACTATTTGAATAGCAACTACTTAAAGCCAAGACTCACGTTGCACCCTGGGTAAGAATGATCATATATATTTACACAACTCGTTTAACTGATCACAGTACAAGTGACTACATCGTGAGGCAAGTAACAATACGTTGCTGGAGTTAATTGAGCTCGATATCCTTTTTGCTTGTTGTTGATGGACACCTAAACGTGCATACTGGTATTTCCCCTCTTGTTCGTAGCCTGTTGCTTCTTGAGAACAGACCGAGTTCAGAATTCGACTTTTAACTGGTCTAGATGGAACAAACTTAAACCAAAGATTGGTATCTCGGTAAAGCACTCCTATTTTTACTTTTGTTTAACTTCCAAACGTATTTTAAGTTCATGTAACAAAAACAATTTGGGTGGTTCACACTTATCTTTCTTTTTAATTCCGGCCAAAGTGCAGAGAACTCGTCAATGTTTAAAAATTGAAATCAAGTCATCAAATCCTATTATAAATAATATGCCTATTATAAATAAAAAACAAAGCTGTGAAGTCATATTTTTGACCAGCAGCAAACACCTTAAAACATTTATACCATAATTTACAGATATTGAAGTTCGAAAGAACATCCAGGATATTTGTGCTGCAATGAATGACGTTTGTAAAAGAGAAACAGAAGCATTAGCAGAAGGGCGTGGAATTTAATAAAAACTATCGAGAACAGTTCTGAAAGGAAGAAACAAAAGGAATGGACAAAAATAATGTAAAACACCTGAAATACTAATTTACCTTTAAGAGTGCTTTCGTACAGAGGACTAGATTGCCAAAATGGTCTTTTTTTCTTTCTCATAAAGTATCCCAAAATTCGGCCAATACGATGCCATCTTTTCGCCTCCATCCGGAAGCCAAACAGCTGAAATCTGGGACACAGAAAACCCTAGAGTAAGAAACACATCTTCCCCAAAGATAGGTTTGCATTTAAATGTTTCGGAACAACAAATATAACAACTTCGGTAAAGGTAACGAATCCGACCCCATCGAAGTTTAAAACAGAACTGCGTTTTCAGGTCGCTTTCTTGAAAAGTTGATTGCGCCAGAGATGACAGATAAAGAAAGCCGCCACCAATCAACATGAGCCGAATGTGTTCAATAACAAAGTCTTCATCAGGCGAGGGGTAAGTGACACACAAATCTACACAAAGAGACATTTGTAAAAGAGGGCTGATGAATTCCTTGTCGTAGACAAACATTCATCTACTGGGATGGTGACACCTTCAACGACTGTTGAAAGATTGCTCCTTCTTCTAGTTCCTCAAGTATCTTGGCTTAGAATATATATTACATGATGACAAAAGCTTCTCCCATGTGAAAGTCTCCTCAACTTGTGCTGTGCTCAAGCTTTTTCTTCAAAGACGAAATGACTGAGAATTTATATATAGAATGTTGAATTTATGATTCAGTTATTGAGGATTTCAATATTATCCAAAACCATTAGTGAAAAGCTCTGACCACCGTTGTTCGAGATCTTCAAAAAGTTAGACTTTAATCGTTTTACATTATTTTCTTTTTTGCAGATGACGACTAAGGACAATATACCAAATAAGTAACGCACATGCTGAGGAATTGTACTGCCCGTTAATTCTGTTTTGTAATGGTGTTAAGGTTGCCGTTCCAGTTGTGGTTTATTTAAACTCCCTTATGCGTCTTTTTAAGTTTTTTTGTCTCTGAGATGATCAGATGCTACATTTCCACTGCTCACCGTATACGTTTATGAGCGCAGATTTTCACCGTTTTTAGGGTATTTTAGAACGACTATTAGGCTGATATATGAAACACTGAAGAGATATGTCCAGAAATGCACGTTAATGAGATTCATGTTCCTTGTGATAGGCATCACAAAGTGTCCTCATAACTGAAATTCCACCAAAATACACAAAATTATATCAGATATAAAGTATATGAAAATGTCTAAAAGCCCGGTAGGACATGAAGTACTCTGTAAACAATAGTTGCGTGTATTTCTGGACATAAGTGTAATAGCCAACAAGCAACGAACGGTTATCAAGACTGGTGATTTCAAAATAGTCACCAGGAAGATTAAGGTCAAAGAAAACGAAATAAAAGTCTACAAAAATTCTTAAAAAAAAATAAAAAAGGTTTTTTTCTGCAGAAGAACTCCATATGCTTTGAGCAGGTAGTGAAACAAAAGAAACACATGCGTATTTTTCCTATAAAACCCGCTACAGTATTAACTCCTGGATTACTCACTCGGCAATGATTTACCATTTCTCACTCAACTATATGATTAGATATTGCTACAAAAGGGCTTGATGTGGTCTCTTGCAAGTGGCTTTTTACTTAAAGTGGTAAAGTGTTACCTTCTGTTGAACTTTGAATAGCCACTACAGTAAATATCCGCGTGTACTAGGAGAACCTAAGGATTTAAGAGCCTTCTGGAAGAATTTTGCTTTTTTAATACCCCAAAACATAAGAACCTGTTTAGCCAAACAAATTCCAACAGGTTCTTATATGTGAGGTTTAACTATTTAATTTATATACTTTGTTCCATATTGACAGTTCTTGATGGAAAGATATAATGAAGAACAGACCAGATTTTATACTATTTTCTGATAATGAACAAAAATGTCTACTCTGTAGAAATTAAGAACCTAATTAAGAGCCTACTTAGCCTTAACTGTCAATAAGTACCCCATAATACAAGAACCTGTTTTGCCAAACTCTGAAAAAGTAGGTTCTTACACGTGGGTTTTTACTGTACTCAAAGCCAAGACCCACGTTGCACCCTGGGTAGGGAATAATCAGATATATTTCCACGACTGATTAAACCAATCACACTACAAGTGATTACATCGTGAGACAAGCAATAGTACGTTGCTGTAGTAAGTTGAGCGTAAGTTGAGCTCGATATCCTTTTTGCTTGTTAATGATGGATACCAAAACGTGCATATTGGTATTTTCCCTTTTGTTAGTAGCCTGCTGCTTCTTGGAAGCAGAGGAGTTCAGAATCCGAGTTTTAACTGGACTAGATGGAACAAACTAAAGCCAAAGATTGATATCTCGGTGAATCACTCCTATTTATTTTTAACTCTCAAACGTATTTTAAGTTCATATGATAAAAGTTTGGGAGGTTCACGCTTACCCTTCTTTTTTATTGAAAACTTGGAGAGAGCTTGTCGTCTGTTGCCGCTAATTCACCACCGCACACTACACGAAGAACCAATATGTAGCCGCTAATTCACCAGCGCACTTACCTAATTCCTAACTCTGATCTGGGAGAATAGGTCCATAAAAAGGAGTTAGGCAAGTCGTCGTGCTTGATCCAGTGCAGACTGTCCTCAACGAATCTCTGGTTTCCGTAATCAATATTTTTCACGGTGCAGGGTGATTAGCCCTACGCTCAACTCCAGATGGAGGGGTTGGTTTGATATAGGGATTATCCTTCCCCATGGTAGGTGCCTTCTGGGCTAACAGGTGCCACCACCTGGGTTTTAGTTTGGAGTTTTCCATCTCCTAGATGGGCCACCTTTCACAGCTACTGAGCTTCTCTCACCAGCCTAGATGTGAGCCAGCTACCCTGACGTAGTTCAGCCGGTGGGTCGACACCGTTGCCTGGGGTGTGGCCGTTGCAGTGCCTGCAACTTCGAGGAGCCATACGTCAGGCCACCCTTAGGGTGCGACCGCCCCCCTGCAAAGGTACTACCACCCACAAACACCCCATACACCTCGAACCCGCACACTACACGTTTATTCACAGAAGAACACCACAAGCTGTGCGTGCTGCTACAGAAAAGGCAAGAGAGGCTCGTAACTTGTCTACTTGAACCTTGGGCAGCAGGAATGACAGTGGGTTGGCCGAGTGACACGCACGTACACCATTCGCCGACTGGATCCCAAGAGTTGTCGCACACGCCGGGGGGTCGCCACCTGGTCTTCGTCGGGATTTAGGCTCAATGTCCGATGCCGGCCTTGCTTCCACCAGCTTACCAAACGCGGTGTTTGCTACAGTCGCTCTCCTCTCTGCAACGCCGGCCAAGTCAGAAAATTCCGGTTCTATCTCTGCCTCGATGAGCTTGTTTGACTCCTCGGCCCACTTCTTGGAGACGGGGTGGGACCCTCATAACAATCCTCTTAAGCGTGTCGATAGAATCAATGTCAGCCTTGTAATGGATGTGATCTGATGTCACTGGCCAATTGAGACAACCTCTCGGACTCCCAGGTGCGGATCTGAGGTCTTTTGCCAACCTTGTCGATGAACGCTCTAACGATTGTATGTTTCTGTCCAAAGTTCTTACAAAAGATCTCCTTGGCTTCTTTGTAACCTTCCTCAGATGGTAACATCAGACAGTTCTCGATAGCATCCTTGCAGGGCCCTTGCAGTGCTGCATTAGGTAAGATAGTTTCTCATCATCCTCTTTCACTCTCCGCTCCACGTTTATCTCTAAGGTCTTTATAGACCGAGGGTACCTCTTCGGGTCACCATAGAAAGAGAGAAACTCTCTTTTAGGCATCTCAATCCTCTCTAGACCAGAGACCATTAAACGTAGTGCTTCATCAGGTTGTTTCATTGCTTACTGCTGAACCTTTCAAATACTCTGCACCTCTAGGGCATTAACTATATACCCCTTCAGATCGATCAGGAATGTCCCTGCTCGGAAGATTTTTCTTAGGTTGGAGAGGCGGGGTCGGAACTGGTCTCGGCCGATCTTCGTCACACGAGGCAAGATATCTGCCAACGGTCTCGTGTAACGTCTGTTTGGGAAGCGAGGGAAAATTTGAAGATCTATTACTGACATCGCCACTATCACCACTTCCATCGGACAAGTCGATCTGAGTGTTCGACTTCCAGACGTGCAACTAGGAGCCCCCTTTCCATCTCACGCTGCAACCTTTGCTTTTCAAGCTTATACTCCGTCGCCTTTAACCTTTACTCCTCTTCGAGTTTCTTCACCTTCAACTGGGCAATCGCAAGACTCGCCTTCGACGATTTACTCGAATTTTATCTACGCGAACCATAACCATATCCATTTACCGTAGAACCAGCTCCTCTTTGGAATAATATCTCGCGTGGAGAGTACGTCGTCTTCAACAAACACGGTTAGGGGTTACGATAAGAACCAATTTTTAGCCGCTGATTCACCAGCGCACAGTACACGTTTATTCACAGAAGAACAACACAAGATACTTGCTGTACGGGAAGATAAACGGGCCCGTCCCAGCGTGACAGTTCTAGCAAAACAACAACAAAATACTAAGAAAATGCACAAAATGAATACAGGTAACGGATGAACTAGTACGAACCTTATCGGTGAAACTCCATAAGGCATAAAGGAAAACTGATCGTACGATACGACGCCACACAGATTTTAAAAGGACGAAAACTATAACGAGGAAAGCGTAAAGCAAAACAGAATTAAGAACGAGATCTACAACGACGCTAATGTTTATTGGTTAAAATAGCGAGAAAACACGTTGGAACGAAAACAATGTGAAATTCGAATAGCGCGGTATCATCGTCAACGTTTAAAAATTCAAATGTAGACATCAAGTGTATATGACAGATTTTTTAATTTGGTTGATCGAATCAACGTGAGTCACAGTGGGTACATGAGTCTAATGCGTCATGGATTGTTAGTGCGGTTGAAATATGTTGAAGTAGTTTCGGTATTTACGGCCTAGAGCAAGAGGTGTAGCAGAGGTTTGGTAGTAAGAGTGGTTCAGAAGAAGTCGATAATATTTGTTCTCTTAAGTATATATATTTATTCATGTTAAAAGATTAGTGCGTTGTAGACCATAGGAAGATCGTACAGATTTAGAAGGGATGGGGAATCCTGAAAAATTTGTTTGCAAAAGCAAAAAAAGCCCAACTAAATTTTTTGCAGGCATGAAAAAAATTGTCTGCAGGAAGATGACACCGGAAAAAATGTTTTCACAGACAACGATACAGAAAAAAAATTGTTTGTCTTGAAAAACTTTTCATCCTCCTGCTTCCAAAAAAATAATGGTCCGCCCCATAGATAGACAAGATACAGCCGCTTATTTAGTATTCTAAATATTCTAAATATCCTAAATCACATCAAAATAAGCCAAAATAATTTTTTTTTTTCAATTCCTTTGCAATTTATGCAATACTGCTCAACAAAGATTTCAATTACCTTTAACGTTTCGACACAGGGGAGCAAAGAAAACATTGCGTGCAGAATGTAATTTAATTAAGCGAAATATTTTCACGTCTATAAAACACTACAAGCAGTTGAATGAAAGAGTTTCGTTTTCATGACTGAGAACAGCTTCCAAATAGTCAATACATGGAAATAACAATCAGATCGGAATTCAATAACTATTAAAGCGAGTTTTCATTCTGTCTTAACTACTTTTTGGCAAGTTTCAATATTTATGCAAATTTCGCGCGAAATGTAATTTGATTACACTGTCTTGTTTTCACGCTCTAGATTGAATCTTGAATGGTGAAAAAAACTCTTTTTAATGAAAGTTGCATTCTGTGAATGAAATCCTGCTTCAGTTGAAATGAACAATCAATTACTGACTACAATTTTATTTAATTTTCCATTTTTTTTCAAAGTTATTTTTTGTTTATGAACACAAATGTCACTTCCGGATTTTTTTCATCAAAAGATGTCGATTTCACGTTGCGTTTCCCACGGATTATAAAAAAACATGCAGCTGGAAGGAGAACATTTTCAGTGGCTTCACACTTGAAAACGAGGATTCATGTTATTTTGCACTGTAAAACATTTATTCCAATTACATACATGACAATTTCTTTTACAAGTGCGTGTCGTGCTCGAGCTCCGTTCGACCGTTGCTTCGTTAACAACATCCTTGCTTTCTGATTGGATTACGATCACCGCACCAAGCCCGCAATGAGGCGGGCTATTGTTTAAGCACAATTACACCGGACGATCATCGATCCCGAACCATTCCCTTGGGATTGCTAACAGCTTTTTTTCCACTACATAGAGTCTAAAGCGCATGCGCATTAGACTCAAAAACGAACAAGAAATTTACTAAGAAATATTTCTCTTGTTTTTTTTTTCTGGTTTCCCGGAAGTACAACTTAGTAAATACCCTGTTCCGTTTGTTTGTTTCCTGTGAGCACGTTCTGGTTTGGCGTCACGGCTGTCTAGCCCCATCCACTTCCCGAAGCACCTGATGTGGCAACACATGATTCGGCGCAGTAGGTTCAAAGTACGGAGCTTGATATAGTGTACCGCTCATTTCGCAATCTATTTGCTTAATTCTGCTACACCGCGATGGCGAGTCAAAAAAAAGGACTAAACAGAGGTCCACGGCTGCTTCCCTGCTATATCGGTTCTAGTCGTGCTGATGTCTCAAAAGGTCTACTTTTTCACGTAGTATCAGCCTTTCTGTATCGTTTGTAATGTTATTTCAATTTTCTCTGCTAAGATCTCTTATAGATCCTACCTTGGCGGCATTATTGTTTGCGGTCCCTTGCTGTTTAAAATGTTTCCAGAAATAGGCCATCTTTTCCCCTACATCTGGAAAACAAACCGCTGAAATCTGAAGAACAGAAAACCCTTCAGCAAAAACCCCGTCCTCCCCCATTATAAGTTTGCATTTTGATGTTTAAATTAAGGTAAAGGCAATGATTCAGATCCCATCGGCGCGTCGGCAGACGCATTGATAGGATCGGAATCATTACCTTACCCAACGATTTCAGTTTCCTACTACAGAACGTCTTTCGTATTTTATCTCATTAGAAAAATGGTGTTATAAATGAAAAATCACTATGTACGACTGTTATCGGTGCTAATATTAGATGGTGATTCCCTTTTCAATAATAACCCAGCAATATTTAATACACAGACTTCGTTATCATAATAAGCTTGCCCTGAAAATTTGTCAGATTGCTTCATACATCTTTTTCTTGTTATATTCATCTTCTCCATCCATTAAAAATGAAATGGAGACAAAAGATGGCGCAGAATCTTTGTCAGTTCTTTATAAGGTGGAAGAAAAAATGTTATAATAACAAGACAGAAAACGATGAGGTATTTAAGAATACTTCCGCTGCCAACACCTTTATTCGTGTTCCTTAACTCAGCCCTTAATACGGCACAATTGAGAGATACTCTTGTAAAAAAAAAAAATTGGGGGATAAAAGGATTTTGAAACGTTTACGCAACAGCTTTTTAGAAAAAGCTTTTTGGCTGAGTACGCAATTCAAGCAAATGGATTTGTTGCAAGCGTCGAGTCACGATTCATTACAGACCCTTCAAAGAATGATGGGTAAAAGCTTACCTTTAAATTTGGGTGCAGAGTCGACGCTTACTCACACAGACAGAGTCATACAAACACGTATTACACCCGCTTTTCACAATGGACAGCAAGGCTTTTATATTAGTTTTCTTTCTTGTGTCTGCAGCCTGGTTCATGTGCGACACTGAAGCGGTTTACAGTCAGAACAACGATAACAATGGGAGACGTTCGATGATGTCCTTGGTGTGTATAACCTTTTCTTTTCATTTTTGATTCCTGATTTTATAAACTCAAAATTGCTTTACGATTTTTGTAACCCAAACAACTTCAAATGATAACAACTTTCGGTAAATTTGTAAACTGGAAAACGAGAAGTAAGTCTTTCTTTATTTGTTGCCAATGCTTTCGATTCAATCGTCTGGTTGCGGAGTGAACGATGTTGTCGATTCCTAAACTGAGATTCCGTCAGGTAGTCACAACAAATAGCTGCATTTGTAACACAACAGTTTGGGGTTAAAATCCTCGGCAGAACCAATATAAGTAGCCGATTGGTTAGCCTTCCTTGCACAAGAAGTTTTGTTTAATTTTGCAAGTCCTGCGTTGTCCAGCTTACAATTAGCGCGCGTGCAACTCAAACGTCTACTAGACTACTATGCTAATATAAATTAGCATCCTATCAGCCTATGTCAACTTAAACAAATGATAACCAGTTTGCACGTTGCTTTCTAAGTAAACACCAGTGAGAGCTAAACTTAAAGTCATTTATTTTTGTTTTGATTTGTAGAATTTGGTGAATCACCAAAGGAAAATCAGAGACCTCTGTGCTGCCGCGAAAGATGTCTGCAAAAGAAAAACAAATCAATAGCACTTTTTAATTTAATAGTGATGTGAAAGTAAAGTAAAGTGAAAGTGATGTGAAAGTAAAGAAAAATAAAGAAATCCAACATGAATGAAACCACATGTATGACATTCAGCTAACAACAATAAAACTAAGTACATGAATTTGTTTCAAATCATTTTTATACCTTGAAGAATAGATATTCTCTTCTTTGTTAGACACCACTCTGCGGTAACAAATCTGTAGAAACCAGACCCCTGCGACCCGACCTGGTGAACTGGTTTGCTTTCCGCTGTGCATGTTTGATCCCTTACCAGGCCCTGGTAAAATTCCTCGTAAGCGAAGTTGCCGCACCCATATAAATGAATATCTTTAAATTAGTCATGTCTCCCACCTACCAACAAAGATGTAAATGTTACTCTAAGAGTCATTTTCTTGCGAGGGGAGGGGGGTTGGTTTCAAGGGGACTTTTGCTGGAGTCGTAATCGGAAGCGTTTTTATGGTCGCCCGTTTATCAGGGTCGAGAGACACCCTGCACCTTTTACTCGTGCAATGAGTGTTTCCTGTGTCTTTGCCTTACTTAATTTTTTGAGGTAAGAGAAGGTAAGTTTTGGTTGTAACTACCAGGATATAATAAGAAAACACCTTTCTGAAACAGGCCTTCTGTTCTCCAGTGATTCAGAAAACTTACCAGACGAGAAACATGCCTAAAAGACTGATTACTATTAATTTTCAGTTTCACGGGGCGACACAGAGTCTCTAGCAATATTTGGGAAGTTTCCTAGGGCTCCTTGTTTTAGTGAAGTATCCATCATCAATGCAAAGAGAATAATACATGGGCGCGCGGAGATACGAAATTTATCTTCGAGAGTTCAACTCGATATCTCACTCGTTCGCTGCGCTCACTCGTGAGATATCGAGTTGAACACGAGAAGATCAATTTCATAACCCCAAGCTCCCATGTATTATTCTATTTATTATATATGTTTAGCTCAATTCTTTCAAAAGGTGAATATTCCAAAGGTCATATCAGGACACGTGTTTGATACGATATCAGAACACATGTGTTCTGATACGACAGTTCTCAGTGGCCAAAATCCCTATAACACACTGTAGTTTATATAATAAAAGGGATTATAAACCTATCGTGGACCTGGAATAAGCGGTAACATATTTGTACTCCATTCCAAACTGTCACAAGCACGTATTGTGCGGGTGCCAACAAAGCGCCACGGAGCCTACAACATATATCTATTCAAAAACATTATAGTAAAGGTGAGCGTGGGGATTGCTCAGTTCTAATTGAAACTACTCGTGCATGAGAAACAAATGATCAAGCTGTACACATCTGTAACCGAAACAACAAAATATCAGTTAATTACATTCGCTTTCAACGTTAGTACCGCTTGAAAACTCGACAGTCCTCTCGTTCACAACTAGAAGTCATTAAAAGATTGTCGTTCCGGACTTAAAAGCCAGAGCGGCAAAGCAATCCTGCTCATCAAATGCGAAAACCAGAGCCTTGATCATCTGCTGGTATAATGTGGCAGGTGCCAGTATGACGAATTCCGAACCTTTTTCGGTTTCAACCAAAATACAAAGTCCTGAGCGTAACCTACATAAAGTGCACCCCGGGAAATGGCGAAATAACGCAAAAAGATGAATACCTCCTCCTGTTCCCAAACTGGAAGTAAAAGATGGCCGTTCCATTAACCAGATGAATTATTAATGAGTTTGAAAATATTTTTCACAACTTTCTAATGGATTTCATAAGAACTGGTAAATAAGGGCGCGAGCACTGTGAAAGGCGTAGTTGTCAAGTTCCTCGTTCGCTCTCCGTCTCTCTCACTTCTTGTTGGCTAGTAAAAACAGACGCCATCAGATATTTGTTAAAAAATTGTTAAAAAGTAATTTTAAAAAAAACTTAATCAAGTGACAACGGTACGGCGCGTAGCACTGCAAAATTAATCTGAAACAAAGTTTCTTTAATTTTTCCACCTGGTTGGCAATGTTAGTGAACAATAAAAATTTAGACTTGCGTCTTGTTCGTGTAAGTTAAGCTTAAACGGAAACTCCTCGATTTGTTTACGCCGGTTTGTTATGAAATGTCTTTTGGAGATTTAGATAATCACTACAGTCCTCCAGTAAAGAAAATAGAGTATTATTACTCATAGTGCCAACGAGAAAAAGGAAATGAAAGCAACGAAAGCACTGTGTAATAGTGTTATAAAAAACGGTAATTCTTTTGTTTTAGAAGCGATGTTACACCACCATGACTCGCAAATAAATAACCCGGATCACTAGTTTATGTAATTTTTAATAAATGAGCAGCAGTGTTTTATCAAGTTTGCATGTAAAACACGAGGCACAGCCGAGTGTTTTGAACAGCTTCAAAATCTTCTGATGTAGATCAACTCATTTTTGCACTATTATTTTTTGAAGCTAAATTAAATTAAATGTATTTTTTAAAACAGGTCTGAAGTTTCTTTGTTCCCAAGATGATCCATGATTTCCTTTTTATTTCTTGCCTGTTTAAGTTTTCAGCAAAGCAGTTTGAAACTCGGCTTTATTTAGCAGAGTAAAAGGACTATTTTATATACCTTTAGTTCCACACGCAACATCGTATCTAAAAATTTCCCTAAAAAATGCTTTGGGTCGTTTTTCCTGTTGTTTTCAGCTAAACATCCATTACTAAAATAGTCCATTTTGAAGCAACTTTATCTTTTAGAAACCTTACGTTTAAGATCCATAAGATGAGGTAAAATTTCATAAAAAATAAGGGACATGAAAAGGCAAATGCAATTCAACGCCATATGTGAAATACAAGCACTTTGTACAATATTTTTTTCAACTTACAGCGGAAAGAATAGATCCGAATTACTCCACCAAAAAACGCTACAATATTGGCTCCTTGATAATTTTAGCTGGTAATTTTACCACACTTAACACTTAACGCTACATGAAGTACTTGTTGCACAAGCAGTTGATGTGGTCATCACTTTTAGATGAAAGTTGTTTACTCAGTGAGGTCCGGCGTTTTAATCCTCTCGTGTACTTTGAATAGTCGCGACACTTAACAACTCCCACATCGCCTCAGGGTAAAATGATCAGTTATATTTTGACAACTGACCTAAATGATCCCAACACCAGTGACTTCTTCGTGCAACAAACGATTACACTTTACTGAAGTTAGTTGAGCTCGATATTTCTTTTTGTAGCCTAATAGTCGCGACACTTAGCCACTCCCACATTGCCTTAGGGCAACAATGATCAGTTATATTTAAACAACTGACTGAAATGATCACAGCACCAGTGACTTACATCGTGAAACAAACGATTTCACTTTACTGGAGTCAGTTGAGCTCGATATCCTTTTTGCTTGTCAGTGATGGACAACAAGACGTGCATATTGTTAATTTCACTTTTGTTCGTAACCTGCTGCATCTTGAGAACGGACGGAGTTCAGAATCCGGGTTATCGTTTTGGAAGGCCCGGCAACGGAAAGCGAACTACCAACTCGGTAATGAAGTGCTTTTTTTAACTGACAAATGTAATTTAATGTTTGAAAACAGTTCGGGTGGTCAACATGTTTTCTTGTTTTATACATCGACAAATTCAGATAATTTGTCGTCAGTGTTTAAAAATCACTGGGGTCATCATATCCTTGGATTTCAATTTATTAAAGCAATATGCTTCTTGTACAAATATATGGGCCTATAACGGGGGTGGTAGGCGTTTTACCAGAATTTTCGGTATATGAATTCAAAGTCTCATTTATGGTCAACACAGGAGGATGCTCACCACCTTTATTTGGAAATTTGCAGATATGGAATCGCGAAAGGAACATCCGAGACATGTGTGACGCAATGAATGACGTTTGTAAAAGAGACACAGAAGCATTCGAAGGAAAGCCTGAGATTTAACAGAAACAAACGAGAACAGATCTGAAGAGAAGAAATATACCATAAATGCTAAAATAGAGTAAAACAAGTTAAAATATTAATATACTGTTAAAGGTATTGGAATATAAATAAAGTATGCACACTGGAATATGGGACTGTGCAGTAATTACCTGGAGAAGGGTTGGGAAACCAGAAGGGGGGGGGCGCACACGGGAAAATCACAACTGTATAGAGAGGGAGTTGGATGTTAAATTTAATACATACAAGGGGGGTGGGGGCATTACTTTTCTCGCTCTTTTTCACAAACTGGAAAAGTGGTACTAAAGAGCTATTAGACTTGCTTACACTGGAATTAAACTGGGAAAATATCTACTCCGGGTGGTTTGGTCTCCTAACTGACAGATTATTTCGTGCTGTTTCAGCGGAACCCTGCCTTTCACCTTGTTTTGTCCCGGCGAAATGCCCATTTTCTTATAATAAAACCCCGTTAATGCGGCCACCGGCCACATTCTGAAATGCCAACTTATAAAATCATTTATAATTTTACCCTGTTAATACCGCCAAATTTCCATGGCTCGTTGGTGGCCGTATTGATGGGGTTCCACTGTATATATTAAAACAGTGTTACTTTAATGCGAACAACCGACTGAAAATGCATTTGAAACAAAATGGTCTCAAGATAAGCGGAAGTAAGGCTGATTTACTAAACGAGTTCTCAGCCACGCACGTGGAAATGCTGCCAGAGATGTTGTGGTAGATGAAGAATTTTTAAATAACTCTTAAAGCTTAAAATTTGTACATTTTCGCTTCCATTTCATCCAGGCCAGTTTACCTTGGTCATGTAATAAACTTTTGACGATAGTTTATATTTCAAAACCTCAAAACGACTTCAAAACACAAAGCCAATTACATAAATGGCATCGTGGGGATTTTTGAACGTTTTACACTGGCGCCGTTTTCAGTTTGTTCATGAAGAACTATAGCTAATAAATAAATGTAAAGAATATTCAACAGGGTTTTGTCGAAAGAAAACAAGAACATTGCGAACTTAAGCCAAAATGGATTTTTGAAACTTTTGAAAGCTTGGAGTTCTCGAAACAATAGACAAGCCAACTATCCACGATTGCAAGCGTAATTTGTCACCCATAACATTAAAGGGTAATCAAATGGTGTATTCGTGTTTTGTCGAAATGCTTATAAATTCCGTCACCTAAAGGGTTGAGAAATTATGAGAATTTTGACAAAACGCTTATTTCACTCGTCACCATTAGATTACCCATAATTATTAACATACGTGTGGTGTTGCCAGTTGTCAATAAAAAATTGTATTATTCGCTAAAATTAATGTTTATGTTGTAATTCGAGCCCTGGCCGGCAACATTGCGTTCTGTTCTTGAACAATATCTATAGATAGATATGCTCTCTTCGCCCGTGTGTATGAATGGGTGCCGACGAATTTACTGCTTTGGATAGCCCTACAATGGACTAGAATCCCTTCCAGGGGAAAGTAAAAAATACTCGTAGTCGCTTCATCAATTTGTTGATACTGTAATTAAGATGAACATAATACAGATACAGTAACAGTAGAATTGTGAAGATGCGAGGAGGAAGGACAAAATTAACAGGTAAAAACTGCATATTTGTGATAAATAAATCATTGCAGTACTAAAGAGCTATTAGACTTGCTTACACTGGAATTAAACTGGGAAAATATCTACTCCGGGTGGTTTGATCTCCTAACGGACAGATTATTTCATAATTTTTCCCAGCTGTCTTGCAGTGCTGTTTCAGCGGAACCCTGCCTTTCACCTTGTTTTGTCCCGGCGAAATGCCCATTTTCCTATAATAAAACCCCGTTAATGCGGCCACCGGCCACATTCTGAAATGCCAACTTATAAAATCATTTATAATTTTACCCTGTTAATACCGCCAAATTTCCATGACTCGTTGGTGGCCGTATTGATGGGGTTCCACTGTATATATTAAAACAGTGTTACTTTAATGCGAACAACCGACTGAAAATGCATTTGAAACAAAATGGTCTCAAGATAAGCGGAAGTAAGGCTGATTTACTAAACGAGTTCTCAGCCACGCACGTGGAAATGCTGCCAGAGATGTTGCGGTAGATGAAGAATTTTTAAATAACTCGTGTGAGGATGACACAGCTTCAGAATCAGAGTCAAATAATTCCGATGTAGTGAATACGTACGTTGAAGATTCATTTGGAGTACTTTGTGTGCCACCTGAAGAAAAAAGGAGGAGAGGAAGGCCTAAGACCACCTGGCGTAGAACAGTCGAGAGAGGAACAGTGCGGGATGGCGTACATGGGATGAGGCAAGGGCTGCTTCAGCCAACAGAGAAAATTGGAAGCATTCTGTGGAGGCCTTATGTGCCACGAGGCACAAAGAAGATAGGTAACAGGTAACTTTGTGTGCCAGGGGAAGACACCCAACACATACATTCGTTATGAATGGGGGCGACTTAATTTCTACCCGTATTTTACCCATTTCCCGAACCACAATGCCACCACCCCCGCCCCCCTCCCCACCCCCGCCCCTCATCCCCCTCCAGGCAATTATTGTATAGTTCCTAGCGTCGAAAGCACTGTGTAATAACGTTTTAAGAAACAGTAGTAATTTTATAGTCTTATAAGCGATTTCACAACACCATCGCAAACAATTATCCTGGATCACTAGTTTATGCTAAATTAAATTTATGCGACTCGCCAACTTGCCGTCACCGTCGTGGTTCGGTTCAAAAATGTGTTTTAAAAAACACGTCTGAAGTGTTTTTTGTTCCCGAGATGATCCATTTTTCCTTAAAGCAGTTTGAAACTCGTCATTATTTAGCAGAGTAAAAGCACTGTTTCACATCTTTAGTCCCACACGCGACATCGTATCTAAAAATTCCCGCCTAAAAAGTTGATTTGGACCGTTTTCCTGCGGTTTTCAGCATAACATCTGTTACTAAAGTAGTCCATTTGGAAGCAAATTTATCTTTTAGAAACCGCAGGATTTTAACCCTTAAAAGATCCATAAAATGAGATAAAATTTCATAAAAAAATAAGACATGAGATATTGAATGGCAAATACATGCAATTAAACGCCACATGTGTGAAATACAATAAATTAGTGCAAGTTTTTTTTTTTCAACTTACAACAGATCCGAATTACTCCATCAACACGTGCTACAATATTGGCTCCTTGATGATTTTAGCTGATAATTTACCACGCTTAACACTTGTTTGCACAAGCAGCCGATGCGGTCATCACTTAGATAAAAGACATTTACTCAGTGCGGTCCGGCGTTTTAATCTTCTCATGTGCTTTGACACACCTGGCAACTCCCACACTACCACAGGGTAACAATGGCCATATATATTTAGACAACTGACTTAAATGATCACAACCCGAGTGACTACTTCGTGAAACAAACGATTACACTTTACTGGAGTCAGTTGAGCTCGATTACCTTTTTGGTTGCAAGTGATGGACAACAAGAAATGCTTATTTGTTTTTTTTCTTTTGTTCGTAACCTGCTGCATCTTGAGAACGGACGGAGTTCAGAATCTGGGTTATCCTCTTGGAAGGCCCAAAGGAAAGCGAGCCCCCAACTCAGTAATGAAGTGCTTTTTTTAAATGATAAACATAATTTAATGTTTTGGTAAAAAGAATTCGGGCGGTCCACGTGTGATCTTTTTTTATATACATCGCAAACTTTCAGATAATTTGTTGTCAGTGTTTAAAAATCACTGGGGTCATCATATCCTTGGATTCAATTCATTAAAGCAGTAAACTTCTTGTATTTGAAGTCAAAGCTGTAAAGTCTCATTTATGGCCAGCGCAGGAGGGCACTCATCACTTTTATTTGTTAATTTGCAGATATGGAATCGCGAAAGGAACATCCGGGACCTGTGTGACGCAATGAATGACGTTTGTAAGAGAGAAACAGGAGCATTCGAAGAAAGGCCTGGAATTTAAAGAAACTAACAAGAACAGATCTGAAGAGAAGGAATAAACTGTAAAAGCAAAAATAATTCAAAACATGTTAAAATACTAATATACTGTTAAAGGCACTGGAATAGCAATAAAGTTTACACACGGAAACGATTGCTGCAATACTCGTTTTCCTTTCCATATTAAAGGTACCGCAAATGTTCTAAAGATCGCTTAAGGCCCTGTTTATATGGTCTCAGGTACCCGAGACAACCCTCCCCCCGAGTAACCCTGGGCGAACTAACTTTTCACTAAAATGTTGAAAGATTCCACCAACCGTTTATATGATCCTCCCCGAGTTATCTTGGGGGGCGAGACAACTCGGGTGGGCGAGTTGTATCGTCTCGGCAAGTAGGGTAACCCTGACAGGCGCGACAACTTTTTCTCATATAAACACTTTGATTTGGCTCGCCTACCTGGGACAGCTCACAGCGTGCCGACTGTCATGTAGTTTCTAAATTTCAGGTTTTAAAGCACAAATTTACATTACAAAAGCAAAATAAACTCACCAAAGCCCACACTGATCGAATAAATGAAAAAAAACTCAAACGAAGAAAGATATCTGGGGATTTTGAATATTAAGAAGTTTTATGAATAATCAAGGCTAGCAGGGACACCTTTTTCTCGTATAAACGCTCGATAAAGTTGCCTCGGTAGGGAGGGTTGTCTCGGGTACCCGAGACCATATAAAGGGCCTAAAACTGTTACCATCTGCTCTCCTTTCAACAATTCACACAATATCTTCATCGTGTTTTGCTAGCCGCGATTACCGTTTGAGGGATGGTACTGAAGTCATAATGCTAGCATCTCTTTGGCCAACGAAGACAACGCTAAACAATCACGAAAGATACTAAGCAAGAGAAAATTGGAGAGATTGATTCAAACACCTGTCTCATGTTATATTCGTGACCTCTGCCATTAAAAAGAAAGTTAAAATGGCAATAGTGGGACGAATAACCTTTATTCCACAGCCCTTTATAACGTAAAAGAAAAGAACGAAAATGCCATCATAGCAACTGTCAAAAGACAAAAACGATAAGGTATTTCAAAAGAACTCTTCAGCTACCAACATCTTTACTCTCGTTGTTTCTCAGCTCTTAAGGTAAATTTGCCATTTGTCGGGTTCTAAAAACAATAATTTTCAGACTGAGAAGTACTCTCATCTAAAGAAAAAATAAGGACTTAAATGGATTTTAAAACGTGTTCAATTCTGCCGAGGCGCTCTACACAACAGCTTCTTAACTAAGTGCACAAGTCAAGTAAATGGCTTCGTTAACGGCGGCCAAGTCACGAAATATTACATACTCAAATTTGGGGGTGAACTGACGTTTATTCACAGGATCATACACAACTGCATTACACTCGCTTTTCACAAATGGACTTTTTTGTCGGTTTCTTGTCGCATAAATTTGGCAAATTGAAAGCGAGGAATCAGTCAAACAGTCCAAAAAGCACTTCTTAGGGAAAGAACAAAATGGGGGAGGCAAGGAACATCTAGCGAAAGTGCAGCGGCAAAACTTCCTTTGATCAGGCGCTCCGAATTCAAATCCACGCCCAAGCTAATGTAAATAGGCAAGTGGTAACCTCCCACAAAACAAATAAGTTCGTTTTTACCTCTATGGAGATGACGTTAGTCATTCCACGAGGTTGTACAGAGGCACAGATTTGCTCGATCATTTCTAACCTGCCATCGGGAAGAGCAATGGCGTTTTTCTCCAAATCTACACATATGGCATGCAAAATAAAATAAAAAATCTGTAAGACAGATATTTCGCAAAATAGGAAAATTTGAAAAATAGTTCAAATCTGTCTTACACATTTTTATTTTGTTTTGCATGATCGTTTAATCAGAGCCAATTTCTAATTTCTGAAATTTTGAGGTGGGGTCATACGTGTAGATTTTGAGAAAAACGCAATTGAAATGTCTAGTGCCCAGTCCCCTCTTAAGCACTCTGTTGTTCATTTTGGCTGTTTATTAGCATTTTTATCGTTCAAATGCCGCATATGATGGTGGTACGCTGTAACAAACAGTAGTAAGACAAGGATAAAATATTTCTGAACATTTTCCAAAAGAGATAAAAGTTGAGCTCAAAACTGAAGTAAGCCGCCATAAATTATACCCTGACTGTTTGTCTGAGTGGAAACGACTTCCGGTCTAACAAATATCGCACGCAGATCAGATGTGGAGAGCACGTTTTGCCGGCTTCAATAAATGCATCTCTCGAGAATTTTGTTCTCAAAACACACAAAGACGAAGAAAGAATTAGTCGCCTAAAGCATAGTCCAAGTTCACATCCTTTTTCTGAGCTGCCCGATTTTCGACTTTTTTATGCGTGATTGAAAACAGACGTGACGGAACTTTAGGCGTCAAAGAACTTTTTTAAATTCGTGTTTAAGAAATAAACTGTTTAGACACTTTCAACAGCTCTAGACCTTTCCAAAGAGAGATTGAACCTCCCAATTGACCGAATAAAAGCCGTTAGTGTTTGTTCGAATTATGCTAATGATTCAAGTTTCATGCCTGAATCAAATCACAGACAATCGAAAATTATCGGTGGGAAAATTAAATTCTTTCATTTTCTCTACAGTTAAGCATCATGTTCTAAAAAAATCGTATTTTTTGGCTTGTTTTGTAGTACTTGGTTTGGCCACTTTTTTCCGAAGGGAGCGTAGGGTAAGCTAATCCGTAAGCTAATCCAATGCAGCAAGCTCGTGTTTACATCGAAACTAAGATCAGTAACCGAGTTTATTTTAAGCGTAAAATTAACTTTTTTCATGTTCGTGAAAATAAGTTCGGTTTTTCTCGTACACCCAAAAATGGTTCCAAGCCCACCACTGACGAGGTGCGTCCACGAAAATTACGAATTCGCAAAATTTAAAACTGACCTGAAAACGAGTTGCTAATATTTTAGTAGACCAAGGTCTGGGTCGCCCACTACCTCTCGGAACGAGTTGCTTCATTGATTATTAAAACAATAAATAACAGGTGAAGACAATGCCCCTAGCCCTGAATAACAATAGAGGTAGTGTTTACAGCGGGCGAATGAAAATAGAGGTTCCGGAGAGGTAGTGCCTTACTGCAAGGTCTAGCCTACAAATATCTGAAATAAAATTTGTCGGCACTCGCCATATAATGGTAGAAAAGTTTGCAACAACTATCCGGTCATTTTGAAGGCTGTTTTCATTTCTTTTAATTCTATTTAAAACGTACAATTAAAACCCGCCGTCTATTATACAACTCTATGAATTAAAAAACAGTCAAAAGAAGTTGCTGTCTCTTTAAGTGAGCAAGAATTAAGACCAGTCGGGCATGGCAAATAAAACATGGAAAAGTTCTGTCCCTTCGCAGTTAACAAAGATTAAAAAAATATTGATCGCTCCCAAATTTTAATGTCCCACGACTACAGGATATTTAACATATTGCGACTTAGGAGATCACTGAAAGAAAATTCTCCTAATAAGTGCCTAGTGCTTAGGGTGCTGAAATTGCAATCCGGAGGTCCCAGGTTCAAATCTTCCTCCCTGCAACTACATGGATTTGTGTTTGGTGGTCCCGAATTCAAGTTTTAAGAGGTTTCTGTTTGATTTACAATATTCGTTGCCTCAGACGTACAGAGACCTCGGTTAGCACAGCAGTGCTAAATACATTGATACTTAATAAAAGTGATTTTTTTTTTCTAAATAATAATCAAACTCGATCTCCTTATTGTACATAGTTTCCTGGGTGGTTTACACATGCGACACAGCACAAGACTCAGTGGCAGATCTAGGGGAGAGGCCCGGGCGGGCCGGGCCCCACCTTATTTTTTTCTGAAATAGCGCATTTTCTTTGAAGTGCCGGAATTATCTTCCCAGAATTCAACATTCATAGTCAAGCTTTTCACAAGAACTGAAAATCTTATCTAATTCTTTTGTTATGGTTGTGGAAACCAAGAAAATGCAAGCACAAGCATAAGTGCAATTTTGATCAAACCCTAATGGCAAGCGGCCTGCATATCTCACCTTGTGCTTACGACTCATCTAATGCTCATTACACGTATGAACACTCTTATACTTGTGCCTGAGCTGTATGTATAGACCCGACGATGCATACGATTTACTTGTCTTATGTTGGTTTGCAAAGTGTCAGTTCTTTTGAAAGTTGAATTTACTTGGATGTTCATTCTGATTGGATGTTAAGTCACAGGAGTTAACAGCTCGGCGTCTCTGTTTCCAAACCTGCAACAACCGATGGCTCTGCAAAGTCCACAAAAACGGTACACAAAACGACAAACATGGAAAAACAACCGACAGGCCTGAGAAATTATAAACACAACAACAAGTAATGCAAACAGGGCAGGCACAACACCCAGAATCAAAAGCTCCACCCACGAACAAACATTCAGCCAATCAGCAAAGGGACTGGTAGATGTCACAGCCAATGAGTGAAACGAAGCAGGAAACAAGTTAACCATCCCTAGTACAATAAGTGGTAGCAGAGAAACTGTTTCCACGGTGTTGGCCTTCGAATTCCGAAATGGCTTCTTAGCTGAATGATGAAGAAGAACCAAAAACGAGAAGAAGGTCATCAGCATGAGACGCGAAAATGGATCGCTGATGACAGCTTTCATAGTGATTAAAACCAACCGACGACCAATCAGAACGCTCTCCCAGTTCAAAGAACCGCCCTTTCCGTCCTCGGGCCTTTTAAAAGGGTCATAAAGAACCTTTTCTATTGATGGAGTCAAAACCAAGGAACAGGGAACGTTCCCATTATTTGAATTACCCAGAAGAGCGGTGAGTATCCAATGAATTAGGAATGGTGCAGGAAAAATACAAGCAAGCAAGAACCTTTTGACAGAGATTACTTCCCTGTGTAACTTCAGTGCGCCCCAAAACAACACAAACCCAAAAGGGATGATGAAGGTGACAATAAATGCGATCAATACGTACTGCCACCACTGATAGCAAACCACATTACCGTCATAAAACAGTCGCCACTCGGAGCTAATAGAAACGCACCGCAGAAGGTCAAAGCTGACTGATCCTAGAATAACATAACCCAGTAGCAGGACTTGCAGTATACCACCAAGATACGGGCCTGCTAAGGGAGCATCTCGACCACGTATCTTCTGCAATCCCACATGCAGACAAAACAGGAGGCAAATCATAACCAGAGTACCAAACACGTGAAGAGTAGAAAAGAGCCGTTTCGTTACCACCGTAAAACCGGGAAAAGGGCATATAGACCAACACGAGGAAGACAACTTTTCCTGAAAATTAAACAGTCCAACCACAGGTTCGACAAAATAGGTTTTCATGAGAGCTTCTGAAGAGCTCAAAACAAGGAGCAGATTTCCCGCCTGATAGAAGTAAAAAACAATCTTCAAGTACCCTCTGTCAAAGTCTGGTTCTTGGTTTGCGGGAGTAGGCTCCTTAAACCAAAATATCTGACGCTTTAAGCAATTCAGGAAAGGGGGTTTGAATGTCAAATAGAGTGCCACTACTAGAACGTACACTGCTGCTACAGGCCAAAACCAGTAGTCTGTGCACTTGGAAACTGGTCGACAGCAGGTGGAGTAAAGTGTTTCAGTGAAGCCCGACTTGCATTGTCCACATAATACACCTGAACGGTTTCCATGACAACTATTATAATCCAGTGAATCTCTCTGTTCGTTTGGGCCGCAGTATCCAGGAGGGCAGATAGTAAACTTAAGGGATGGCGGAAGATGTGACTCCTCGAATCCCCAAAAATTCTGTTCTGCAACAATGTTCTTACTGCAATCTGCTCCAAATGGACAAATGAGACACTCAAAGCCGGACTTTAAATGCGTTCCATGCACTTGTCCGCGCTGTAGACTGTAGAGACCCCCTGTACAAGGCAAGCAACTATAGCCCAGACCAGTAACCTGAATTGTACACGACACATTATTCGTTCCAGTGGTTATTGTATTGGAAAAGTTCAAATACTGCATTTTACTTCCTACTGGGCAATAAAGTTGCGTGAAATTGTCATGTCCAAAATCAACAATGCCTCCTTTTCCAACCATCACCAAGGAATTTCCAACAGCATTGCGTCTGGCGTTTATCGTGGTGTTTTGGACAAGCAATGGTCCCGTACTTTCTGTATGAATAAATGAGGACTTTGAGAAGGTTCGAGAGTTGCGAATTAATTCAGTTTTGGACTGCAGGAAAAAGCTATCCCGTATAGCAACACTTGTCGACCTCTCCGCTGCATAAATGGTTCCACCAACTGCTGATGCAAAATTGTCCAGAAAGGAGCAATGCTGAAATATTGCCTTTCCGCGATGCAAATACAGTGCACTGCCGATCAGCGCAGTGTTGTGTTTAAACGTTGTGTCCTTAAAAAGGAGATTAGTGATATATTCCCATTTAGCGAATTTTTTTGTTTCTTCGGCCATACCCACAGATGGACGGTCTTTGTCGATGCACCCTGCATCTTCAAGTGTATCCCAAGGCATTTCGCAATAAAGCGCGCCTCCGGGGTAGCCGGGAGATGAGTTGTTCACAAATGAAGACCTTTCGACCACAATCACTGACTTTCCAGCTAACCTAAGGTACATAGCCCCACCAACTGTGGCACTTTTGCAATTTCTAAATGTTACGTTTGACGTTATTACATTGCGAAACTTTATCGAGAAGTAGGCTCCACCACCAGGTTGCGATGCAACGTTATCGGTGAAAGTTGTATCATTGATCGTCAGGTAGTTTCCTGGTGTTTCGTTATCTATGGAAATAGCACCACCACGGTCAGTTGAATTGTTGTTGGTGAACGATGTGCCCTTAATTGTAATATTTTGATTTGATCGCCCATTGACAAAAAAGATTGCACCCCCAGGTGCAGTTGCCGTATTATGGAGAAAACACGAGTCCTCAATTGTGATGAAATTCGCAGAAACAGGTTGTGAATCTTTCTCATTTGACTTTGCAGCAAAAATAGCCCCACCCGGACCACCAGCATTATTCTTCTTGAAGTAAGTATTTTTTATTGTCAGGTTATGCCCGGCTGTAGTACTGTCAATGTAAATTGCGCCCCCGGGTGCACGCAGTGCAGCATTGTTGAAAAACCGCGAGGTCTCAATTGTAATGGAATTTTCGGAACCAACTTGAGAATCTCCGCTCCCAAACCTCATGGATGCGATCGCACCTCCTGGAGCTGCAGCACTGTTGTTTGCAAATGTTGAATTTTTAATTATTACTTGATGCTCTGCTGCGACGTCATCAATAAGAATCGCTCCTCCTGGTGCGAATGCACTACTGCTAACGAAACTTGAGCTCTCAATTGTAATGTAATTTTCAGAACCAAACGGCTGAGAATCTTTCTTCTTCATTGCCGACTTAGGAATGATGAAAGCTAGGGCTCCACCATAACCGAGAGCCGAGCTTAACAGAAACTCGCTGTTTTCAATAGTTACTTTGACCAGTCTCAAAGACTTTACAAATACCGCTCCACCTCGTGCGCGATCACTTCTGCTTTCCACAAAATGTGACTGTACTATGTAAAGAACAGCACTTTCCGTTAGTTGTGATAAAGACCCCACAAATATTGCTCCACCGTCACCAAACGACTTGCAGCCAAGAAACGTGGAATTGCGCAGGCTTACCAACATTTTCGGAGCAATAATTGACACAGCGCCTCCTCCCACAGAATGTGAACTAACGGATTTGAACACGCAGTCGGTTATGTTTACAATGAAGAGAGGTTCTTTATTCCGGTTTAAAGAGAGAACGATCTTCTTCCATAGCGATGTTCTCCAGACTCACTGGCAAGTGTCTAAACGCACTTATAGAAACAGCACCGCCACCTCCAGCATTGGTGTCCTTGAAAACGCACCTGTGAAATGAGACTGTGGAGTTAGGACACTGAATATAAACGGCCCCACCTTTTGACGTCCCAAACGCTGCCGTCTTGACAAACGATGAATTTATGACTGAAATATTGGCGTGCTCGGTTGCCAAAAACAACAATGCACCACCATCTCCATTTACGCCGTAGGCTGAAAATGACGAGTTATAAACCTGTGCTGACAACCTTGCTGCAGTGACACTGAGAGCTCTTCCACTGAGACCCGAGAAATAAGTTCCCCCAATAATTGCTCTCACACTATAGCTGTCTATGATAAATTCGGTGCAATCGCCAAAGGGGCACAAATGATTGTTTCCGATGACAACAACATCCTTTAGAAGTATATTCTGTTGGCCCTTCTTCAAATTAAGATAAACGAGACCCATCCGGGAGACAAGGTTGTTTGTAAATGTTACGTTGTCCAGTGTGAGGTCACAACCGACCGAAAGGCTGCTGTGCATGTTGATCATATTTCCTGACTCAGCTCCAGAAACTACAAAGTAATCTCTGAAAATTGAGTTTTTGACGTCCAAGCTAACATGACTGTGGATTCCCTTTTCTGTGCTTTCGACAGCAACTGAAAAACCACTGGCGTTTTTCCAGAACAACGAGTTCCGAACTCGGATGCTTAGAAAAGTCTTGTTTGTCACTACAAACTTAACGCTCTGTTTACGCCCAACAAATTCACAACCATCTACCCCAGCTAAAGAATCGCGAAAAGTGATAGCAGTGTCGTTGAAAAATAGTCCTGATAAAGTAACGTTCACTTCCAAATCGCTGTATGATTCATCAACAATTGTCCAGTTTAAACATCGTATCTGCGGGATAGGACCAAGTCTTTGGAATGACAAACTCTTATTTATACGTAACATCTCGTCAGAACAATTGTAGGGGTCTTCGTCGGTCTTGGCGCCATTCAAGTAAATGTGGTCTCCAAATAATGCCAAGTTGACGGCCCACGCAATGGTTTTGCACGGATTTGACAGTGTACATAACCGGTTGTCGTTACCTGACTTGCGACAAACGTACAGGTTAGTTCCTTCGGTGAAAACGTCTGAAAACAATAAGGTGTTGTTGCAATTACCAATTCAGAAATACTCCCAGCTAAGAAAATATAATTACGGCATTGCTGGTCATTCTTTAAAACAAAAACGTTTACGTTTGCTTTTCCTTTTCCTTTCCCTGTAAACTAAACTAGCATGAAGTTTTGTACAACATATCACTCTAATCCTCATTTTTTATTTCAGTTCCTCAAACCCGTTTTATCGATTCTTTTCTCTGTCTTCGACTAACGTAGTAAAACCACTTCAAAGCAGTGAGACACTGCTATGAACTATCGCAAAGAGCAGGCGAAAAAATTATGATAAAATTTTGATCACATGCAACTTCTTTTTTGGTGTAGTACGGCAAAAATCGAAAGATGCTTTCCGATCGCATTTTTGTTTTTAAAAGCCGCAACACACGCTCGGCTTTCGCCCGATTTCAAGGCATCCGGTTGGACACTGGTAGCCGGGCAAGCTAAAATGTAAAAAATGTAAAATGTAAAACTCGGAACAGGTCACAGTTACCTGAAACACTGAAATTAGGGACCATTCCTTTTATGAGCAAGAGGAGACTGGTGTAACTTTTTAAGGGCGGAGACATTGGCCATTACCAAACCAAGCTTTAAATAGAAATTACATGGGAATTTGTCTGTTTATATTAGAGACAGTCAGCATTAATGTTGAGATCTAAAAAGGCCCTATCGCTTTGACGTTGACGTGATTTTCCCTTTCCTCCATGACTTTGCTCCATAGCTTTGTTCCATAATTCAGAAGTTACTTGCCAGTGTCATAACTTAATTTATATGATAATAAATCAATTTATCAGTTATATAAACTTGACGAAGACTAGACTAGACTTAAAAAGTACTCCTCCATAATTTACAAAAGGCAAAGTGGCAGAAGTTTTGACATTCGTTTTTATTCATAGAGGAGGTCACGTTAACAAAAAACGTTTACCACTTTAGTGGAAGGGGGAAACATATTTTTTTCACTACAATTTCACGATTATTTTCAAGTCTTAAATAAATTATTAAGTATACGTTTAAGTTGTAATAGCTTTTTTGATTTAAGTATAATGGGGGGGTTTCACCTGTTGAAATTGTAGGAGCCTGATGGTACATAACTCAACTAAGGAGGGACACTCAATACTAAGCCAGTACTCATTTAAACATGAGCAGTGATGAAGCTAACGTGTCTTGCCGTAACAATAAAACATGTGGTTCCTAGTATCCCATTCTACAGTCAAACACATACATATAACCCAGGAGACATGACCACACTTCAGTGGCAGATCCGGACTAAACGCATTGCAAGGTGACAGGCCTGATCCAAAAAGCACCGGGCTGATTTTTTTTCTTTTTTTTTGGGGGGGGGGGGGGGGGGGTGGGTAGTCCCTGTAATGGGCTATATGGCGAGACTATACCCAAAAAGGTATCTTTTTCAAGTGGAAGATTTGATATGGAGGGATTTTAAGAGTTAAAATAATGAAAAGGGTAAGAAACCTTTCATAGCTTTTCAAAATATCTTCCACTAGAAAAGAGCTGCAGTGTTTCTATGGACTATGAGCAGTCCCTTTTTTTCGCAGTCCGTCAAGCGTGAAGCGAAAAAAAAAATGACCGCGCGAAAATTGGGGCCTCACCTCGTCCCCAATTTTCGTAGATACACTTGACTGCTCCTAGTCAAGTGTACCTACTAAAAGTGTGTGAAAGGGGTACCATTTTCTATGGAACGTACCTGTAAGAGTTACCTTTTTTGTCAAGAATGGCAGAGGCTTGGAACTTAAGGCAGGAGTTCCCTCAACAGGATGGGGAGAGGGCCTGGACCTCTTCCTTCCTTCACCAACTTTTGCCTCTTTTTGAACAATATTTTGTTCTTAGATTTAACCTCCAGCTGATCAGAGACACATTTTTGGCTATTTCATACAGTAACATCTTGTTTACAATCATTTTGCCCTCACTTGTGTGCATACATTTTCATTGAAGCAACACCCAGCCCCAGATCCTCTGATCCATTACTAATTACCTCTGCTTAGCCCTTCTCAAAGATGTTTAAAAAACCTGGTTTGGGAGGATTAAAGCTAGCAGTAATTAATTCAAAAAATTAATTAATAAAAATAATCAGGTCATGAGAATATAGGATAAGACAGAGAATACATGACTCCATCTAAGGTAATTTTATAACTTAAAAACCAAATTCTCCCAAGGAGAATTTTCTAATGATTATAAATTCATAACCATTATTGGGAGGCATGGTGGCCTAATTGTTAGTGTGCTGGACTCCAGATTGAGCAGTCCAGTTTGAGCATTGGCCAGGATCATTGTATTTTGTTCTTGGGCAAGACACTTTACTTCCACGGTGTCTCTCTCCACTCATGTGTATAAATGGCAACTGGTGAATTTAATGCTGGGGGTAACCCTGCAATGGACTAACAACCCATCCAGCAGAGAGTAGAAATACTCCTAGTCCCTTCATGTAACTGAAACTGGAATAAGCTCCAGCTTGATGGGCCACTAGGCTTACTCTATACCTTATAAATTCATAATTTCATGTTGTTTTGAAGTAGAAGTTATATTTTCTATAAACACAAAACAATGAAGTCTATTTGAGAACTGTAAATAGAAGCACTGGAGGCAACCAATAAATCTCAAATACATAACTCTCTTTGCTACAATTAGTATTTTCCCAACACACATAAAATATCTCCCAGCAGTGTCCATTAAATACGAAAATACAGGAGCATCTATACCAGTTGAAGAACGAAAGTGTTTAGTATGCAAAGAAAACCATATAGAAGACGAACGACACTTTCTGATGTATTGCAAAGGGTATGACAACATCAGAAAGCAGCTCTATTCCATCATCTCACAAACTGATTCTCATTTTGTCAGTTTAGCTGATCAAGATAAATTAACGTACTTACTTAAATTGGATAATAACAATACCTCCAAAATATAGCTAAATATACATATCTAATGTTTCAGAAAAGAAAGGACATTTTAAATTTAAAGTATAATTAATTAGTAGTTAAAAAATTAATAGTTCAATTGCTATTGTATCAATGTGTCTTGTATTTTGTTTATTTCGTTGTTTATTAGTTGATATATAACCTTTATTGTAACTAGACCAATACCTCCCTTTGGAGAGTAAGGCACAATAAAGATATACTGTTACTGTTACTGTTATTAACTCATTCACTCATCTTTGCCAGCCAAAAAAACCCAGGTGTCTGCTTATTATAAATACAAAGCTACCCAATTGAGTCAGTCATGCCTGTACATCAGGAAAGGAAACAACAGCTCATTATCAAATCAACTGAGTCGAATAGGGTCAATTAGATTCTGTTGTAGACAAAAAACAGTTGAATAGTTTGAGAATTTATTCAGCTATTCTTCAGAATAAATTTGTATAATTAGGCAGCTGAAAAAGTGATTTATATGCTTTATCGACATGAGTTCAATGGTAAGATCATTCTAACAGTGTAGAATGTCATGGGCTCGAGTGCCATCAGGGATTCAAAGTTTGTTCTTTGATCCACACTTGTGACAAAATATTTTACAGTTACTAACAGTGTTTGTAACTCTGCAAATGATGAGGCAATGCTATAAAATTCAAGTACCATATTTACGTGCACTTGAAAATAACTGTGCTGCAATTATTAAATTTTAAGAGTTTTTTTGCAGTGCATATTTAATGATAGCTAGTCAGTGGTGGGGTTAATAAAAAAAATTATCAAGAGCACACAAGTAGTTCTGCAGTATGGCACTAGCTCATGGAAAGTTGTCAATTGGAGGTGGAACTTATTAAATATTTTTTTAAATATTTTTTGCTGCCATGTGCAGGTCTTATTTGCTGTTAACAGGGGGCAGCAAGTAAATATGGAATGCAAAGAGAGCAAGAAAACTATAAACACAAAATGAACCAAATAAATCGCAAATATTACTTGAAGAAAATACTTCGTGGCAATATTAATTATACTACTATAAAATACACGTACAAAGTTAACCGTTGTTGTTGCAAAACCCAAGAAACTAGATTCTGTCACGCAACAGTTGCAACAAACGGAAGAGCGTGACAACGCGGAAACGTGACACAAATTTTAATAGCACGCTCGCCTGCACGTTCGTGGTCCAGGGAAAAATTACTCGACGAACTTGAACCGTTCAGTAAAAATAAGCAAACAAATAACTGAGACCCATGAAACATGGATATCAAAAATGTAAAGAGAATTGATCGAAATAAGATCATGTAGGCAAGACAAGACCAAATACATCACTCACGTACTCAGCATGTGGCTTGACACGTACAGCGCTCATTTCATAGTTTTATTAAAGGGAACACTATTTTGAAAAGGAGGAGAATAATTTGATTATTTCCCGCTGTTGCTGCTTAATTATTTGTTTAAAACAGCGCAAAATCCTGCATTTCATTTCGTACTGCGTGCATCGACACGCATAAAACGTGACCATGATTAAAATGCCGAATGTTGACGAAAATTACAGTTAAAAACTATAAATTAACATAGCAGCTCCAAAAGCAACCTTACCAGTTAGAGAGACGAAGCAGAACATGGCGTACATTAGGACTGCAAACTGTCTTTGGCCGTTTAAGTTCATTTTGCTCTTTATGTATGTTGCTCGATAAAATAGTCTGGGGAGGGAGAACCGGAAGTACAAACAGCCTCGAAGTGAACCAGAAGGGCCCACCAGGGGAACACTCGTGTTACGGGGCCGGGGATGATCGAATGGGGGCAAAAATCAAGACCCCAAAAAATCCCATGCCGAATTTCTGACCCTTAAATTTCCAGAAAGAGGTAAATGATATAACACAAAGAAAAAATTAGAAATTGAATGTTCTTGTTTGTTTATTTGTCATACCATCTAGCATCTGAATTTATTTTTCATTTGGTAGTCATTTCAACAACACTAGAGACACCCACGAACACTTGCCAAATTTTCCTACCAAAAAAAAATCCTGGAATCGAAAATTTCAAAACCAAAAAGATCTTTCGATCAATCCCGTCACTTGAGATCCCGAGTACCCCCTCATCCCCCCCCTCTCCCCCCCCCCCCCCCTCCCCCCGGGCGGAAGGGTTTCACTCAATGCATGATATATCTTTACTCGAAATGTCTCCTTGTTCTGCTGCCCTCATGTCGAGATGAATATAGCTAATCAGAAGACAGAACACGATAGAAAATTCCTGTTATGTGCTTGGGAGAATCGTGGGTAAAATCCGGGGGGGAGGGGATGTTAAAACACCATTTTTGATAGAAAAGGAAACCCTTTGGTATACCTTTGATGACAATGATGCCCCTTTGACATACCTACAAACGGGATAATGCACCTCATTTTGCATCAGATTTTTTTAAAATGCTTACATGAGTTGACCATTCGGCGGGTCTGTTCGAGATATGACAACCTAAGTGGCAGTTTTTCCTACCCTTTTTGTATACTCCAACTCGTGAAAACCCTAGCCTTTTATATAAAACCAAATTGATTGCAAGGCTGGTACTACGGCAAAAGGGCAAAATTTATTGGCCAATATTTCAACTAGCAGAGTTAGTCCTCTTCAGAAGGTACCTCTTTCGGGCAGAGGCACCCCGTGTAAGGTCGTATAATCCACTATAGCCGAACTATCTTTTCATATTTTATGTAATATTGTTTTCTTGTGGTACGCCGGCCGTACTGAATTTCCCACCCGCAACTTGATTTTTCCTTGTGTGCTCTGGAAGGCTCCTGGAGGCCGTCTTAGGCGAGTTTCTCTTCGACGATCGAACCCGTGACGTACGCCTTCTAAAATATAAGGCAAGAAACGTGCCCAAAACGGCCAGGAGCGTTCAACAGTTAGATAAGAAATGAGATTTTAATGAATGACGCAACAGAATAGGAAAGGGGTCAATATTTCCTTGGTATCGAATTGAAGCAAAACTTACGCTAGTGTAATTGTTTCAACGGTTTCATTTTATTATATTTTCACATTTGTTGGCAGAAACCTTAAACACATCCCTCCAACAAACGTTTGCTATCTTATACCTCGTTCACACCATTGTTTAAACATTTTTAGGATTTAAAACTGTTTAATGCTCAGCTCACTGGCATCGACTTAATAAAATCACAAGTTGGAAATCACTTTAATCTCATTGAAGTTTTCAGTCTTGGGTCATGAATTGTTGATTTTGTAAAATGTAGTTTAACTAAACAGGTTCAATAGGTGTGAACAAGCTATGAGACAGAACACAGTTTTATTGCTTTTCAGCTACAAGTCACTGTTTAAGGTTTAATTGGATATCTTTTCTAAATATAGCCGGACGAGTTCGCCCGTAATCATAATTATAGACGAGGAGAGCTTTGGTTTTTACATTTTACATTGATACTAAACAGGACTAAGCTAAATATGATTTCGATTTTCGACGCATGCGTTGTTATCAAGAAACTGGTTCACATTCAAGCACGTCAGCAATCTCGTCCCCAGAGCCCGCTTTTCTTTTGGTCAGCAATCTTGCCAAGTTTGATGAGAAACACCGCGATTCAGAGACTCACATTATGTTCAAATATGATCGGTTGACAATGAAAAATGAACACTCTGCGCATGCTCAACAAATCGGAATTGGCCTGAGTCCACGTTCTTGGTGTGGACTAAAAGAAAAGCGTGTTCTGCATGAAGACGAGATTGGTACGTCAGCTGTTGGTTGCATAAAAGTAGGTCCGCAATGTGTACGTGTGACTTACGAGTTGTATTTTGTACGATGATATCATTATTCGTGGCTTCTTGTATCAGGTAACTTGGTTTAATACATGTTTGCTGTATCACACGTACGCATTGCAGACCTATACCCTCTTAATCGATGCAATTCTATAAAAACACATTGGGAGCCCATATATTACTTTCTAGCTACATTATCCTAGCTTTGATTACAAGTACAATGGCAACTTCATAGAAGTTTAAAAATATAAATAAACGAAAGGCAAGTTTTTAGACATCTTGACAATATTTTTTGAATTTGTTTGTAAAAATGATCCAATATTCCAACAGAGGTAAGCGCCTAAATCATGAAGTTTTAGGGTTGACCAGTTTACCAATTTCAACCTGAAATATAAATTAGTTAATGACGAAGTAAAAAGCAATTTTTATCTTTTTATCTTCAGTTTGGATTACGGACAAATTACACGGACCAGCCTCGTCCACATTATGAGTCTCATTATAGCTTAACGTTTTCTGTACATCATTAAATAAAACACTCTATTGAAACATTGTTTAAACCTTTCACTCCCTGCATCGAATTTTGCGTTTTTATGTCTGTGGATAAAACCCTTAATAATATATGAACATTTCGAATGGCTGCTTTCGAGCGTTTCCTTCATGTGTGTTCTACTATTTTCTTTGCTGTGCAAATGACTTTACGTTTGAGTCTGTGTGCGTAACCATTCGAGTGAATGCTTATGAGAACGTTCTTGCTTTGAACTGAAACTTGTCTGCTAAGCCGCTGTAAGGGGTGAAAGAGTTAAACTGTACAACATCATAACACACTTGCGTATTATATTATCTCAGTTTATAAATCTCTTGCAACAGTGTCACTTCATTTCAGATAAAAGTCATTGTTTACAGGCGTGGTCGGTAGACTTGTCATCTCTACCCATCGCTTACTATACTGGGTCGGCGAGGGCATCTTATAGGCGGATCCGCTGTATTAAGTACTAAATATCTTTCCATGATTAAGACCACGAAAGTCTAAAAAGGCCAGTAACAAGGTTTACGGCTACCTGTGACAGTGTCAATCGGCCAATTTTTCTCCGCGCTTCGACTATAAAGATTTCACCACTGAAGAAAAAGTAGCTGCCGACTTATTAATTGCGACATTATAACTATACCCTCCACTACTCTGGAAGACTCAGTCCAATGCAGGCCCATTTCTACCGTAAGGTTGGTTTTTGACTGTTTAAGGAGTTAACCGATCTTTTCTGCTTCACGTTGTGTGATTCACCCTTTGACCTTCCTTTCCGTTGTCATGTTAGCTTTACGTTAAAGTACTTGATGACTACCGTCTATGCTTTTATGAGGTTCTCTTGCTAACTCAGTTGTCATGAAGGGTTAGTAGTCTTTACAGCGGGCAGGTAAATGTCATTTGTTAGGAATTATACTGCTGTATCTGTCTCCGATGTTATTACACTGTAACTTCATGTTCAATGTTATTCTGTTGGTAGTTCCCCTTCTCGTTTTCCGAACAATAATCGAGGAAGCCCCAAAATTTTGTCGATGACAGAATTTTCCGAGGCATTCTGTGGCTGGAGGGCATCAACATTGCTATCATTGGCATTTTTTACCTCTGAAGTAAGTAAACAGAACAACGTCAGCTAGGCAGTTGTTATTATCCGTGTTAGTTAACAGTTTAGTTAGAAAGTTAGAGGAAAGAAAAGCCAAAGGCGAGAAAGTGCGAGTCAAAGATACAGAAATATTCCTCCACCCCCAGAGAAGTTCAGACAGTACCAGTGCATTAGAACCAAGAATCCTCTGACACAACCATCTAGAAAAAGAGATAAAGGAAAGCAAAGGATGCATTGCTGATTTTGTTATCCTTGTCCGACACCTATGGTCTACATTAGACTGAGTTCCCCAGAATGCTGGAGGTGTTTATCAGTCAGTACGCACTATATTACGTTTTAGAGCTCTTCCCCTATTTACCCTATTACGCAAATTCAGAGGACGTCTGGCGTCAGACGTTGCTTAGCTAGCACCCCATTGATAAAAAGCCTTCACCTTCCTCCATTGTATCTAAGGTACGACTACACTGCAGTTGAACCATCGCCTGACGGTAAAACTACATATACGTGTTTACTTTTGTTTTTTCTTTCTCTTCCATGTGACCGAGCCACACCAGTGTGTCTTAAGTTGGGATCTGGTACTGCAGAAGAATAGTTACCTTTCGCTACGATACTATAAAGATCATCATCGGAACTGTCTGTTGGTAACTCCGGGGGCGGAGGCGTGCAAGGGTGAAAAGATGAAGTTCCTGGAGTGATATTGTAAGAATGCCGGTCAGATAAACACAAGCTGGAATTGTTTACGTATGTATCTGGCAAAGCATCTAAGGGGGAAAGGAGCTCTCCCATGCTAGGAGGTCGCATCGTACCTTTATTAGCATCCTGCTCCTGTGGAGAACATTTCTCAGAAGAAATATTCCTGCGCTGTAGGATACTGCCTGGTATGTTTCCTTGATCCGCGCTCAAGCTTTTACCACTTACATCTTTTTGTCCCGACTTGAGATCGTTGTGCTTTTGCCAAATATCACCTGGTTTGTTGTTGTTGTTGTTGTAATTCGGGTTCGTTATTATGTTCGGAGCAACATCATTTGTGGGTTTCTCTTCACTCCACTTTCTGTTTAGGTTCGGGGTGTTTCGATGGTTTGAGTAAGGCGTTAGCCCTCCAGCATTGCTATCAGATGTCAGTGTATTGGAAGGATTGGAAGATTTCATCGGGGAGTTCGGATTCGCCCGTTGATATGACATCGAATTTTGTGAAGAGGGTGTGCTGTGTACTTCTTCAGAACCTGTTGAAAGTGGTTTCGCTTGGTAGTTTGACTCTCCATCCCTACCAGTGGTACCCTGCCCGAGCTGCTTCGTTGGATGACCAAGAGAGTTATACTGTGCACTTCTAAAGTTTGATGGCTGTTGAGATTCACTTCCGGGTATTTGCTGCCTGTTATTCAAAGCTCCACTTGCAGAGGGATACTGACTTACCAAAGCGCCTCCTGGAGCCGATTGTGGTTGTGAGCTTATAATCCCAGAGTTTGACATTCCATTCATAGACGCTGGTTGTGCGCCTGGTGGCCAGTTATGGGGATTACGCACAGGCGATTGACTATATGCTGCATTTCCAGTCGCGGACCTTTGTCGGGGAAGGGTCCTAGCAGGCGACTGATTTTGGGAGGTGTGATCTGAATGCGATCCTTGTCGATGGTGATGAGATACGTTTCCGGCACTGAGGTGACGAGGTAATCGTATTCTCTCGTCGGTATAATCAGGCATTCCTTGGCTGTGATGCCTTTCGTGACTTCGGGATACGTTACCGGTGCTGTTGGCTCTTCCCCGTCGTGGTGTTCCGCTTTTGGGTTCACTTACGGTGCGGCTTCGACATGGAGTTGAAGGAAGACTGGAAACCACATCATTTCCATGCAAGTTGACTGGGTTTGGATTACTCATAGAACTTGAAGTTTTGTTATTACTGCCGCTGTTAAACATTGGGTTCACATGGATACCTGTCCCATCGTCTTTTTTCACTGTTCCATTTTCCATACCAGAATACCTATTGGTAAAGAGTATTATCAGTGAGTTGTCAGTGTTAGTATTCAAGAAACAGTTGTTGTCAATGTAAATTTCTCACAACTCATCTCATTGAACTTTCATCAATGTAAGCAGCTCATTATAAGCGGTTCAATGCACTAAATGTAATCTTCAACATATCGGAGAAAGTCAACGTCGCCTAAAAGACCGCTTTAATGAACACAGGCGACCCATTATCAACACCTCCAGCTATATTTCTTCCGCGGTCTCACGACACTTTATCACTAGTAACCATACGGTCAATAATATGCTTCTTATACCACTTGAAAAAATATATGCTAAACGTGATTCAATTAGAAAGGCTCGTGAAGCATTCCTCATCAACAAGGGGAAACACACTGGAGTCTGCTGGTCTTAACATAAGAGGTGAAATGTAATCTAGCCAGCTTTTTTCTTATTTCTATTATACTGTATTTCTGTTTTTATTTCACAATATTTTTCTGTATTTATGCACATAACGAAGCCATTTTACGCTATTTCCGGCTTACTATATAACCCGTATATAAAGGCCAAGTAAATTTGCATGCCATTTAATAAACCTGAAGAAGGCTGGTGTTGCCCATCCGAAATATTGTATTTACGCCTTTTCACGATGTCTGACCAGTTGTTGCTGTATTTCTATACTCATAACAAGCCTTCGCATTCCCAACAAACGAGTGACATGAGTGAAATTATAAAATAAACAAAGTTAGTGCAATATTTCTCGTTGGCGGGGTTTATTTTTCCATGCTGCGATAATTTCGACAAATGTTTCAAAAGTTGCTCGGTGCTATTTTTAACTGCATTTTAACGCCTTTTTAACTTTGGTCACCTAAAGATAATAAGTTTGATTCAGCTTGATGCCCACTAATCTTTGCCTCTCTTTTACCACCGAACAACAAATATTCCCCCTCTCTTCCTCATCCAAACACACACTAAGACAAACACACAGACACTAAGGACACAAAATGATCCAGGCATACATAAACACATTTTGTAACTCAAAAGCTTCCTTCTGGAAAACTCTTGACGCTTTTTCTTTATTTTGTAGACATTTTTTGAACAATAAGCCCAGGAATATATTTTGTAAGTCTACGGTAGTCCTACACGAAAATTGGCCTTCCCCTCTTACCTGTCAATGTTAAACTCTTTGGGAACATGATTATTGACATCATGAGCGGTAAATACAACCTCGGGTCCTTTTGGAACTATTATTCCATCGAGCGCCTCCTCTGCATCCGCTGATTTCTCACCCTTCCCCGGGACATGCCCGTTCTGGTTTGTTGTCTTCGTTTCCTTGGGCGGTGCTATGTATCGTTTGGGTTTGTGCATAATGTCAAGCTTCAGGAATTCCTTCTTCTTTTGGAGCGTCAGAAAGCAAGCCACAACTGCTACCATTATTATTGCCGCTGCTAATGCACTCAAAAGAAACACCGTCAAATATGTCGATGAATTGTCTGCAAGATGATAATAGGAAACTAAAAATATATTTGTGCCTTTCCATGGAAAAAAGATAATCTACATAACCTTTTTTTACAAAATATGATTAGAATGACATTAAATGATCCGGAGTAAATACGTTAGATCAAAATCTGATAGAAGTTCAAAACAATGATTTTGAACTATCGGAGGCCAAAAGAAGTAATAGAAAGGAATAGGGGAACAGCATGGAAACGGGTCAGCAAAACACACCGTTTTTGTCGCACGAAACAATCAAGCTTAGAGCTTCTGTTTCCTTTTAGAAAAATGTACTCTATGATAGAATTATTCAAAGATATTACTTCTAGCTTATCTAATTACGATTTTTCCACAGAAACGTAACTAAATTTCATTGCCCTTTTCCTGTTTACAACGTGCGCAAGAATCCAGAATTATAGCACAAACAGGCCTTCTTCAATCAAAAGTGAATTCCTAAAAGCGTCCTGTCGTTTTCGTTGCCAATGTTTCAAGGCGTTGTTAATGTACAATTATTATAGTTCAAAGTCAAGCAGCCTATCTCACCTTTCATATGAAGAAACCAAAGATAAAGTGATCCTGCCACACCCATGACGACCTCCGGCCTTGCCTGCTTCATGACCACTGGTGCAGCACTGGAAACAGCCTTGGACGAAGGTCCCTTGCGAGTTGTCAGTATGGTCGTTCTTACAGTGGTGGGTATGGTGGACATTGTCCCGTTTGATGGTATGTCGGTGGTACTGTTTACTTGTATCGTGATTTGTACACCTGTGGACGTGGTTGGAGTCTTAGTTTTTTTGTCTCGTTCAGTGGATTTTGTTGTATTTGTTGACACGACAGGAATGGTTATTGGTACACTAGCATCAGACGTTAACACTGTAATGTTCGGTTTCACTGTATTGACACCTTTACTTACCGTCTCTGGTTTAGTGGTCTTTTCCTTAGCGTGTTTCGTAGATGTTTTGGGCTTAGTAGCAATTGGTAATTTTGTCGCCGTCACTTTTGTTGACTTTTTAGTTATCACGACAGGCTCTTTGGTGGATAATTTGGCAGTCGATTGAGTAGAAAGTTTGGAAGTTGCTTTAGAAGGAGTTTTCGGTTCTGTACTGGGCTTTGTTGACATAGGTGCTTTAGTCGTGCGTGTTCGACTCTTTTTCACAGTGGAGTTTGTGCGAGATTTCTTTCGTTTGGTCAAAGTGGTTACTCTCTTACGTGTGGGTGTTACTTTAGGTGTTTTATGTTTAACTACCGGTGGTGTTGGTGAAGTTAAAGGAGCAGTGCTGTAACTAGGTGTGGTAGTGTAAAGAGGAAAGGTCCTGATTTTCAATTCATGCTTGTTCACTGAAGAAAAAGAAGAAAAAGAGAAGAGCATAGATGTATAGTCCTGAGAGGAAAAGATACGGATACGAACCAGATAAGATCGTATCTAACTTGAAAGTGAGATAGTTTAGAGATAAGTAAACTAGATTCTTTCAGTGAGTTTAGGTGCATTTCTACGGTGCATTGACAAATTTGTATTGCCGTAGAACACAAGAATAGTTTCGGTAGAACGTTATAAATGAAGGAAATTTCTCAATTTTTCAATCACAAGAGCAGCACTATGCTTGTATCAGGTAACGCAGGTCCTTCAACTAAACTCAGGGGCGCTTATCAGCGAATATCCCTATGTTAGCGTAACATCTCATCATTAGTCCAGCTGGTAATCTCATGATGAAAGCATTTTCACACCGGAAATTCCCAAAACTATAATCGTTATTTCCCTGTGGACGTTATCTTTTATAAAATATGAATGTTTTCTTTGATCTCGAAATTATAATAACTCAAGTTTTCTTCTCCCAACATATAATGCCCGCTGAGAAATATCACGCATGTTTTCAAGCTAGTTGTAAATTCCTTTCCATTGTATACTGTATCTTCCGGATACACCAATATTATGATTCAAACGACAATGAAATCCTATAATCTAAGAAAAAATACTTACCACACGCGTAAATAATTTTAAGAAATTTGTAAATTCCTTTACAGTGCTTTCCAAAGTAAGTCTCATTCACGGTGACAGTGCAACGCCTCTTCTTGTCGCACAATTTCATAATCTGTAAGGTGACGTTCATCTCAGGACAGACAGAGTTATCATCTGTTTCATTTGCCAGAATAACTGACTGATCCACCTGGCCCTCTCTAAAAGGACACAAAGTGCGCCCATCCTCTTCGCGTCCGTATGTAGCAGCATAAATGACCATAGCAAGAGACGTGTTTTCACACTTGAACTTAAGTGTCGTTCCCTGGCAGATGACTTTGGAGGCCACTCGTCCTATGTCCACAACACGAACCTCTGAAGAGAACAAAATCATGAAATAAAGTTCCCTGCAGGCAGGCAGTGGGGCATTTAGTCGTATCATAAAAGTGCCATTCTCTTTACATGTAGATTAAGAGATTTATACTCCCCGTTGCACTTCTTTCATCAGGAAAAGGAGATGGGGCAATTGCTCTGCCACATATGCAGTGACAAAAATAACTTGCTTTTCTTTCGTGTTCTTTGCTTCGAGGCCTCTCAGACCGGTAGTCTTATAGCAACCGTACTACGACGGATCTCAATGTAATGTCAGGCGCACAGGTAAGCAACAAATGATAGGCGAGTTGAAGCATAAAATTTGTCTTGATATCCATACAACACTACAGGTAAAGTCAGGGAAAAGGTCCAAATCCAGTGAAAAGCTTGTAAATCACTCGCCAATTCCTGTAACATTTCAAGTGGTTTACTGAAACTCATATTTCCTTGAAATGCTTGGGCTAAGGTCCTGATCGTGAAGGCGAAATTATCTTGGCATGTAGTCTAAAAATACGTTGTATGTTAAAGATCTGGGCTTAAGTAAACTATACGAGGAAATACGAGGAAAGGGCGGATCCTCGCTTATTTATTAAGAAAAAGTAAAGCTCGGACCATTTCGCAGGTAGTACTGACATTAAAACGTATAGAAACATTTGGATTAGTATAGGTATAAGTATAATATTATGCCAGTGGGAATAATGGGCACAGTGAGTGAGTGTGTGTAAGTATAATAAGGATTGTCTTAAACACGGTAAACAGAATTTGTATGTTGACCAAACATTTTCATTTCTATGTGGTATAATTTAGTTGAAGAACGATTTGAAGCAAAATTGTCACAAAATAATGAATCGCATTAAGAAACTGAAATTAAAAACATCGTGTTCATTTGCGCTGGGCGGATTTAAAACAGTCTCGGGTACAACAACAACAACGACGACGACGACAATAAGACAAAAAGGTTACTCCAGGTTCAACGCTTCACACAGCACGAGACTGGAATAACGAAGGTTCTCATGAAAAATCTGGTTTAACTTTTTCTAAAAGAGAACTTTTTTTTTTCGGACGCACATATAGCTTAAAAATTCTATTATAGTTGGCATTTATTTCAATTTTGTGACGAAGTCAAATTAATATTTCAACTTTAAAACAACGAAGTCGGTGAGTTTTTTTATTCCCTTAGAACCCCTGGTGATCAACTTGAAAAAAAGCTTACTTGAAAATTGACAGCTTCATGACATGGCCAAAAAACACAGCTTTATTAATTTCTGGCGAATTTTCCTTATTATTTCAACGTAAATACCATCGCCTTTTTGAAGGTGCATTTACATTTTGCATTTATTTCATTTTAATTTAATTCGTCATAAAATCAAACTATTTTTTAGCCTTAAAAACAGCGAAATCGGTATGATATGATTCCTTCGTTAAAAAGCTCCAGAGCTCACTTGTTTATTGAAAGCAAATAAACACTGTCCCAAAGGATTGTGGTCTTATTGATTTCTAGTGGCAACATAGTTAGTTATTTTATAAATCCGGGTTTTCTTATTCTGTTCAATGGACTGGTTGCGTTTTCTTGTTAGTAAGACAAACATTACTAAATTTAAACCGACAGCTATATTACAACGACGTCAAAGTAATTTTTTGTCAAGATTAAATGTGCAGAAAAGAAAGCTTGGCATTCTTTGCTAAGCCTTGACGAGAAAATTATTAATTTAACAAAAAAAAATGGAAAAGCGAAAATTCATACCCTTGGTAATTAGCTGCGATTTTTTTTACTTAAAATGTTCTATCGATACATATTAAATAGCTTCAAAGAACTCACAGTATATTGTAAACTTCTTAATTGAGCGCGACATGTTGAAAGAAAGATATTTTATGCCAGCACTAAAAACAACAAATTAAGAACAGTCTCGTTCTTTTGATGAAAATTGTTTCTTTCACTAATAATGTTTTTTTTTCTATGACGTTGAAAGACGCTAGGAGCTTTATTAAGACAGCTGAAAAGAAAGGACGCTCCAAGGGACAAGTTTGTTAAGAATACATTACAATTCCACTTTGTTTCGAGTTTGCAATTTCATTTTTCATTTATTGGCACAAGACTTTGTGAAAGAATGTTTACATTTTTGGTTAAAACAAATTTTTGCCTAAGCAATTGCTGTGAAAAGAATAACTTGATAGTTTTATTTCGTGATCTTTGCTCCGAACCATCTTAGACCGGCAGTCTTTTGAGCAAGTCATCATTTATAATTTATTGATAAAGAAGCTTCGTATTTTCGCTTATATCCATGCAAACGTTTAGGTTTACTTGGGCTCGTACGTGTCGTCCATGAAAAATAAATGATGAGAAAGTGTTGTTTATGCTCGTTCGATTTCGAGAGAGAACTTCATGAAAATTCTTAAGTTAAGTTCTAATTAGATATCCAGGCGAGTCAAACTATGAAAGTTCTAAAATATTAAAGGACGTCGCCCCAGAAAAGATTCAGTTGAATTATCTGAACAAAAAAAAGTTCCAAAATAATGTTCAAATATTAGAATTTTTTAAACATTAAAATAAAGAATAACAGAAATGCTAAAGATCGCAATTATTGTCATTTAAAGAAATCAAAATTTCAAACTATACGACGAAATTGCGAATGCTTCTAAAAACATTCGTCTCGGATACTAACGTAGGCCCAGTATCCAATACAATTTTTTTCTTGCTGAAGCGCGAAGCTAATGAATTCTGAACACAACATATGACAAAATCCAAAGAGATTTGTTATTAGCTTTAATTAACGAACATACGATAATACGCACGGATCCTGAACGAAGGATAAGCGTGTTTACATAGGTTGCCTAATTATTGGACTTTCTTCAGAAATAACTTCCCTTGTGGAGATGACGCGAAAAGTGTTAATGAAAAATAACACAAAGCAGACCAATTATCGGTAATAGCGTCAGTGGGAAACAGTAACACAAAAAAACGTGCCCTTCAAATTTTCTCGTCCACTTAAAAAGGCGCCCGCTTGAGAGAGCTCGTTAGGGTTCCAGTGAAATTCTTTGGGGCATGTTGAGCTCAGACACAACTCATTTTTGTATTGCATATTTTATTCTTTAAAACAAACGCTTGTTTTTTTATTATTAATTCCTCAAATCTAACCACGCATGTTTTCCAAATGGACGCTTGGGGCTACTAACTTTGGCATCGCCGTCTTGCATTTGAAATTCTTGAAATTTTTGAAAATGGCAGCCATCTTGTTTGTCAGGCAAAACCAAAGAAAGCCTTTTAAGATTGCCTTAAAAAAATACATCGTTTTACCTGTTTTCGCAGTCAAGGAACTCACTCGGGGATAAGCTTCTTGTATACATTTGCGGTTATGAAAGGAATACTGAATGAATAGCAAATTTTACCACAGCGCCTGTCTGACAATGCTTCGCTAATTTTTCGCCGCTTTTTCTTACTACACAATTAATTTTTCAAAACAATTCGCTCCATCGACAAACCGAAAACTATTAAAATGAGGAAGATAAGGCTCTGACTTTATAATCACTCCAAATGCTGGAGGTATTCACTGAACGGACGAGAATCGAAAAACAGTATTTCTGGCTTCTCGTTTCCGATTTTCTTCAACTGATAAACTAAACGGGAACTAAATGATGTTACAATTTTGCGCACTTTGGAAACTAAAATTCCGCGCGCAAAACTGAAAATGTTGTGAGTCGCTCTTACAACCACAGACAACCCAGATTACTCAGACGGTTTGCAAGACAAAAATAACTTCAACTCACCACCATTATTAACCGAGATGGTCAGCTTCAGTACAAGGATCACAAGACTAATCTGGGTAAAGGAAAAACAAGCAGATTAGAAACCTATAGGGAGAAGAAAGTGTGCCGCGTTTGAGGTCAGCTGCATGTTAAAAAATCTCACAAATCTACCTTTGCAAGCACCGAGAAAGAATTAAAAATAATCATTCCGGACTGTGGTCATCGAACTTTTCCCTCCTGCACTAGATTCCTCTTCCCTTTTCGCGGCAAATTATTCTGCGACTCAGTACATATACATGACCGAATTTGAAGTTGTGGATATTGTTGTCACCCAAATTGACTTGCCCGTCCGGGTAAGCGAAGTTTATGGTGATTTTCATTAATTTTAATGCGCTTTTAGGAGGCAGAGCTGTCGCTTAGTTGAAAGGCGTTCAGGCGACCGAATCAAATTTCGTTCGACTGTCAGTTGATAATCAATCGTTGTTTGGCGAAATCTCGCTGAGGGGACGTAAAATTCTCTTCGGAAAAACACGGATCGATTTTATCTAGGGTGCTAGTTGCTAAAGTGATAAAACCGGCTTAATTCCCAGGTAAACTTAGCAGATATTTTTGGTTTCTCACCCAAATTTAATTTAATCGTTTCACCACCTGCTTAGAAACATCACCTGTTCCCCTAATATGGGCAATGAGTTGTCAAATAAACCAAGCCGTAATTGCAGTCTTAGGTTGACAACTATAAACAGCACACAAAGCCCATTGGAACTGCACAAAAGGCAAACAAAATCAAATTACTCGAGACACTGGACTCTGTTTACAAATTTACATTCAGGGAGGCATTCATGGTCAATCTGCAAAGTGGAATAACAATGGCCGTGAAGCGAACGGCACTGAGGTTCAAATTGCCAATTTCAGAGCAAAATTCTACAAAGTGCTTGTGTTGAGTGCAAAGAAAACATGTGCTTCGGAAATGTCTGCGAATGACGCTTGATCGTAATGACCAGCACAAAACTGATAATAATATGCAAAATATCTACAGTGATAACATGATACGTTTCTTTTTAATAAGAAGTTGAGATCAATCTCTTAGCATACAACAAACGGAATTTTAGGCGACGTCGATAAATATGTCGTTTTTTGCTTGACTCCGAACGTCCTGTTTTGGAAACCACTTAGTCAGTGATCGATAAGTTGAAAGTACATCAAAATTGAAAGTCATTTTTTAATGTTTCCTTCGAGAACAAAATTGGTAGTTCTGGAAAATTCTTTTTCATAAATATTGCTTCTAATAACTCTCAAAAGATACGGTTTTTTTCTTTTTCTCACCAATTCGACTTAACATTTTTGCCCCGAATCGCTTTACAGTGCCACTAGAAAGTAAAACAAAACAAATAAATTCGGTTTCTTGTTTTACAAAAATATTACGAGAACTGTGCATCTTAACAATCACCTCTATGTTTTCAAAGTGTTAAATTTCTATTCACGAATCCTTTTGTAATCTATTATTAATCACCCGACTCAAAAAAAAATTGTAAAAATTAAAACAGTCGTATTTTCAGTCCTCTATCTCCCCTCCCTTGGAAAACAACAAAACAAAGTAGCTATCTTTACGTTGTAGATGGCATATTCTAGGTAGGAGGCCTTCGTTCAAATACAAACCGTATATTTAATAGTTTTAACATGAACCTTTGTTTTGTAGAGCTTTAAAAGGACTTGACAACAGTGACAACTCTACGGGCATATTATAAGATAGTTCGATGGCATACTAAGATCTGTTTGAACCATTTCTTCTTAGCAATTGCTGTGCATTTTTCAGTTGCTAGTTACGAGAATTTGGTTTTGCTTAAAGACAGCATTCTATTTTAATTATTCGTTTACCATTGACACCTGTTTGTTTGATATTGTGTTGATATTTTGAGGAGAAATTCGTTAATGATCACTGTTTGGAAAAGGAAAGAAGATTCGTCACGTGATACACAAAAGCCGACGATAAAAAGGCAAAAAATACATGGTACTTCGACGAAATGTCAATCAAAGCGGTTTATATATATTAAATTTCGAGAAATACACTTCGATAAGACGCTGATCTACTTGACAGTATGTAGTAGCAAATTTTATCAGGACAAAAATGTTTGCAACTTTACAATGTGGGCAACATGTTTCGTTTAACGTGTGATTTTCAGGCAATCCCTCCGGTTGGCTAACATTCCACCACACATACGCTAATTACATTTAAAATAACATTTATCAGGGAATAAAAGAAGGTAATGAAAATAATATCGATCCGCCATATTGACATTTTACATTAAGCATGAAGAAGACCAGTGAAACTGGTTGAAACGTCGATTTAAAATTAATTTTACCCTCGAAAAAATGCCGGAAAACAGACAACTTTTAAGTTTTTAAAAGACCCGTACATTTTTAAAAGATCCGTACAAAATATAATGCAATAAAAATGAGACGTTTGTTGGGGATTGTCTTGCTCCTGTTTTTAGCTTTTGTTTTATCTTTGCCTTGTTAGTAAATAAGAAAGTAAAACTAGATAACAAAACTATACAATTAGAGGGCAGTCGCAAAAGTGCGTTTTTACACTGTGAAAACAAAACTCATTTAACACTGACCTGAATATATGACTTCTTAGATTTCATGGCTAATTTCATAATTCCACTACCAAATGAATTACAAGATTTTTGCTTACTTTCGAAATCTATTTATTGCGTACGACGTGGTTAACAATTGGCCAATTTGAGAACTTAAAAGTCGGCAACATGCTGTTTGTCTTCTTGTTTACTAACATGGCGCCATTGGGAGCCCGTTCTTCCTGGTGCCTAAGTTAACTTAGCTAATTTACGAAATAATTTTTTCACGGACTTGCAGGAGCTTCTCTCTCAAACCCGATGCTATTTCGTACAATGTGGTTACATGTTTGCCACTTTGACAATGAAAACTTAAAACTTGAGAAAGGGCCAACGGACAAAGCAAAGGACCCGGATCCTGGTGGATCTGATCAGCAAAATTTGGGATACAAAAAACTGAAAAACAGAAACGCTGACCGTACGTTTGGATTGATTGGATTGGATTGATTGATTGATTGTTGGATTGATTCTTCCCCGAAGAAGTCAGGCCGTGCCTGACGAAATATTGGAAAATATATATATAGTTCAATCCAACCGTACGGTCAGCCTTTCTGTTTTTCACTTTGACAATGTTCAACGTGCTGTTTGGATACTTAAGTTTCGCTACGCTTTTGGGTGCTACTTGTTCCTAGTTACTTAACGTCCTGTTTACTCAATCTTTGTTAGCTTGCCTCTTCCTGGTGACAAATTGTAGTCAAGGTGTACTCTAGATTGTTTCTTTGTTATTGTTTATCGATTTTTGTAACTTAATATAATAACCACGTGCGATGTTCACATACTGTGTACAGACATGAGAGACATTTTTGGAAAACCGAACCTTTTTGTGAATTAAAATGCTAGAAGCGGTTTAAAGAACTATTTTAAGTTTCGGCGAGTAACAAAACAACAAAACTTGACAAGAAGAGGTATATTCCTCCCAAACGTTTCCTTTTCAACTTGTACAGTTCTTCACTTGACAGTACCTTTTTGACCAATATTAGGAAGACTTGTTCGTCATCTCTTTGATGTTCAACACTACAGTACAATGCTCCCTCGATTTTTGGATAAAACGGTCAAATAAACTTTGTCTCAGGCTGGTATGGGTATTCAAATCTCAAGTTCCCTTAGCAATACACTTTTCCCGCTCTTAAGTAAGCATACTTTTAGATACATTTGCTGAACCTCTGCCAGCCGTCGTATTCACGTCATAATTTGTTATTTGTACTGCAGCGGAAATACGATTTCTCCAATACCTCCCGTTAACTTGAACCAAAAGTCCTTTGGTATTGGTAATTTTTATTCTTCCATTTCATAATAAATTAAATTACAAATGTTCATGAGTAAAAGCAATATAGGAAGAAATAGAAACAGGCGAGAATATGTAGTTAAACTTATTATATGCCTTTTAGATTAAATTACATTTTTTGAGATTAAAAGAAAACATAAAACAAGAGAGCAAACGAGGAATAGTGATAAGTAATGATAATAAGAATAACTTTATTATTGTGTCAAAGGGCGTAGCTGAGGGGAAAAGTCCCCCCTACTAATCGTGGACTCCTAACTAAAACCTAATCAAAGTCATTTGCTATGAACTACAAAATGAATTACAAATTATTTGTGGACACAGTTTGTAAAAAACTAATTACAACAATTAACTTAGCTAAAAACTACAAATATATTAAAATTATGTATCTTAAACTATATTATAATATGACTGAAGAGTATGTATATTAATTGTAAAAATCATGTAAACGACCAGTCATTCTTGACATGGGTTGCAGCCTCGACAGCCAGTGAGGTCCTGATTACGTATAACGCTTTTAAATTTCTTCAAACAGGGTAAATTTCTTATTCTAGAATGAGATCATTCCACAGTTTGGGCTCTAGGTAGGGAAGTGAGTGTTTTCCATATGTTACAGAGGAGACTCGAGGTTGAACAAATTCTCGTTTTCATAAGTAATATGAGCCACTGTCTAATTGGAAAAGATGAGTGTGATAAAATGGCAGCTTTTTATAGCTGCAGCTTTGCTTCTGTTAGTATCATGTTTTTCATTCTCATAAGGACTCCAATCTTTTGACTTGCTTTCTTACACATGTTGTTAATATGATGGTTAAAGTTTAGCTTACTATCTATCATCACTCCGAAAAGATTTAGCTTCTCCGTCGCCTCGATTTTGCTGCCTTGAATGCTCGTGGTCAGATTTGTTATCTCTACTTTCGTGCCGCATTGCCATGGTTTTATACTTACTATGGTTCCCCTTCAGCATGTCGTCTTCATACCATTTAGAAGCTTTTTCTGCATTTCCGCTAAGTGGTGACTTTACATTTGCGATATCCTTTCCTGCTTCGTAAATCTGATGGTCATCCGCGTACATAGAGAGGTTCGATTTAATTTCGTAGGCCCGGTCGTTCTGGAAGATGTACCAAAGAAGTGACCCCCCCTAAAGCAGATCCTTGTGGGCATCTTCTGTTTACCACTTGCCAAGAACTTGTCTGTGATGCCATTCTGCTTCTGTTTTGTCGGTTGGAGAGATACGAGCGTAGAAGATTGACGGTGTTTTTCTCATCACCATGGACTCTTAAGTACCGAGGAAAATAATATTGTCTTTTCCCCTGGATCTGCCTCACTATATAAGTTAAACACTGCAGTTTTACCCCCCAAGATTTAGAGCTCCCGATATCTCGAACAAATTTACGTTTTCCTTGGAATTCGAGAAATCGGGATTCCACTGCAGCTTGTATCAAAGTCAGTGCTAATCGTCAGAAAATGTCGTCACAAATTTGGCTATAAAAATAACCACAAGCCAGACTCAGAATTAACTCTTGGTTATTCATATTTGTATGAAATAATTTATTAAAATAGAAAGAGAGGAAAAAAACGTATTAATTGGCATATGTTGACAAACATATGCCCCATTGGACCAATCAGCCTGACCGTTCTCTACTTGTTATTTTATAAATTTATATCACTTCGAAATATTTGTGACACATGCAGAACCAAAGTATAAATCCCGACCGCAGATAATTAGAGTTCATTTCGAACAAGTCTTCTTATTTGGAAATGACAAACCTAGTTAACGTTCGCCACATTTTTAAAAAGGCAAAATCTAGATTAATTATTGTATTTACTCTCAACAAACATTGGTCAAGGAAGGATAATTGGAAATACGCCTGTTCTTAGAATGGCCCACGCCGCCTTTTGGAGTTCCGCAATATTGATTTTACAATATAAACACGGGTGCAGACACTAATCAAACAATTTTTAACATTTAAAGCAGGCTGGCCTCTGTTGTTAAGCCTTTGGTGCAAATATTTAACAAATATATTTTAAAGTTGATATTTCAAACGACCAAGAACACCAAGGAACGACAATGAATCAAAGTCTCCTCAAATTTTATCAATACCCACGAGAAAAGGCAGCTATTTAATTTCGATGAATTCATCACCGTTTAGTGAGAAGTTATTGTATATCCTATCTTAAGAAGTGGCGATTATCATTGCACTTTTCGCTCCAAAAACGGGCGATAGTTTGAATAAGCGATTTTTACTTTTTGGTTCGTGTTCCAATAGCTCTTTAGCACATCTTTTCCTTTTATATACTATGCTTTTCTTTTCGTTCTGACAACTTGTTGGTACATATAAAAGACTATAGCTTTGTACCGTCTTGTTAATGATCGATTGTCGTTTTCTCTTGTCACATTTCTGCTAGACAACTTTCCTGCTGTTAACACGAGGAAGAATGCGCAGCTGCTACGGCCACATCGCCATTTATTCCATAACAGTTTTGAGCGAGAAATGGATTTTCATCAAATGTTTTCTTCTAGCCATAATTTGTTTTCGCTTTAACGATGACCGTCTTTTGTAATTTCCCCATTTTCACATTATCAGGCCAAAATTTGCTTTATCCTGCTTCTGTTGAATCATTTGTTATAATGTAGATTGTCTTTTAGCATATCAACCTCTGTAAACACTCCAAATTGTGCTTCTCTTTGACAGCGCTTCAAAAAATTATCGCCTGTTTACTTCGAAGCCTTTGTAACTGTCATTTTTTAAGTTTATCGATATGTCTAAGTTATCTAACCAAATCAGTGCATTTGGACCATTTTCAAGTTCGTTTCAGTCTACATAGCCATTTTAACTGGCGATATATTTACATCATATATTTTATAATACTTTAATACAGCAACCCAACCTGAAAGCTTTGCTCTACCAAACACAATTCTCCTTTGTTTCAATTAAGAATATCGATCACTCTTTGTTATGCGCTCAGTGTGAAATATGCGCAATAAAATAAAGGTATCGATCAGCTAGATTTGCGGCCAATCCGATTTTGGATTTCAGAAATCAGAAATCAGGACAATCCGTGAAACCATTTTGGATTTTAGTTTCCAGAAAGCAGCAAACAGCATATTCATGTCGGAAAATCCAGGCTGTAGAAACAGAAAATAAATAATTGAGCAACAACGAATCCTGAAACGAGAAAAGATGAAACAGAAACTAGAAAACAAATAAATTACCTGATTTTGCGGCCAAACCACGGCTTATTTAGAGAAATCGGAAATCAAGAATAGCTCGCAATATATTCCTGTAATTAATTTTGAAAAATCAGAAAACGGGTATTTTTGTCATCAGAAATCAGAAACCCGAAATCAGAAATCAGAAATCAGAAATCAGAAATCAGAAATCGGAAATCAGAAATCAGAAATCAGAAACCCGAAATCAGAAATCAGAAATCAGAAATCAGAAATCAGAAATCAGAAACCCGAAATCAGAAATCAGAAATCAGAAATCAGAAACCCGAAATCAGAATTCAGAAATCCGAAATCCGAAATCCGAAATCAGAAATCAGAAACCCGAAATCAGAAATCAGAAATCAGAAATCAGAAATCAGAAATCAGAAATCAGAAATCAGAAATCAGAAATCAGAAATCAGAAATCAGAAACCCGAAAACAGAAACCCGAAATCAGAAACCCGAAATCAGAATTCAGAAATCCGAAATCCGAAATCAGAAATCAGAAACCCGAAATCAGAAATCAGAAATCAGAAATCAGAAATCAGAAATCAGAAATCAGAAATCAGAAACCTGAAACCTGAAATCAGAAATCCAAAACCCGTTGTAAGACGTAGGGAGTGGAGTGGGGTACTGGTGGGAGGGGAGGGGAGGGGAGGGGAGGGGAGGGGAGGGTTCTTGTAATGCGATGGTTTTCCAAGAGAAGAACTTCTTTCTTTGGGTCAGGGGTGGGGGCGGGTTTGTCGGGGACTTGCTAGATGGTAGAAAGAAAGCCGAAACTCGTTTGATGGGGGGGGGGGGGGGGGGGGTGGGGGTACATCGAAGCACTTTCCTAACAGTCCGTGGGAGATACAGGTTAAAAAGGTTAAAACAACCATAAAACCTTTGTTGCGGGGTAAACTTTACTTTGAAACCCTTCACCTTATTTGTCAATAAGGGCACTGGTGTTCAATTTCTCCATTATCTCAACAGCCGACATGACAACATCAAATTTACCACTGAATTTGAACGGGAAACGGCAGGTCTTTTTCAGGGGTGAGGGGTGAGGGGTGAGGGGTGAGAATAAAGGATTCGGACGGTTAACAACTTCGGTAAGTTTAGTGACGGTGTTTTCATTAGTTGTAATTATCTGCGATACCCGATAAAAAGACATAAGAATGTCAAGTGTCTAACCTGCCCATACATTACTACAAACAACAAACATACAAACATACTTTATTCAAGAACGATGTGTTTAGCGTGCAATGAATCAAAATCATGATGAAATACAAACAACTTTACTGAGTAAGGCTTTACCTAAGGACCTATATGGCCATACATTTTATGCTAATCATAATCTGTAAAGCTGTAGCTTGTGTTTACTTTATTTGCCTCTGTATATTTAGCTACGTAACTTAAGCTAACTTAAGTTCAAAAATTAAAAATCGATTTAAACGGCATACAAAAGAATGAAAAGAAATAACGCAACAGCGGTAATACATGTAGTCCAGTTTGACTTAAAATTCTATTATGTCAGTGATAGGGCCGAGTCAAATAAATTTTAAAATACTGTAAAATAAAGTTTGATTTTATTTCCCTGAATGTCTACAATACCGAAATATAATATAATGGAATATCACAGTATCATATTAGGTCACAGTTGATGAAATCCAGCATTACAATAAAGGTCAGCCAAGGGTTCTGTCTAACGCACTAACGAAATCAGATATGGTAATTTGATTTTATTATTCGTTTCAGTAATGTGCTCTTGAAAAGGATAATGCAAAATTGAAACCGAAACATTTATATCCCTTTATCCCACCACACAGGTTACATTGGCTATTAAATGTAATTTATCGCCGAATATGAAATAAATTATTGTTTAAAATACAATAAATCACTGATATATCACTGATATGAACTCAATAAACACTTTTTTCGTACGTACAAATGTACATTTATTCCCACGCAATACTCGGTATAATCTTGTGTGAGCGCACGTGCCAGACACTGTAACTTTACAGTGCAGCACGAGCATACCGGTATGCACTATCGGTTCTTTTTTTTTCACTTCTTCCGAGTTTTTTGTTTGTGTGTGTATATTTTTTAAGATCAAAAGTGGTTCGCATATTCAAGCCGTTATTAAAACCAGGAACATGGGACATTCCGGAACATAAAACTTGGGTGAGCATACCAGTAGTGAAATTAGCAAAGAAATCAATGCACAAAGTATTTAATGGCGAGAAAGGTGGGACGAAAAAAACTTTTTGCTGACTGGAAATGTAGCTATTACCGTCAATAATGTATATTCGTGGAAGTAAATTTCAAGACAGCAAGGGACCCTCAACGATAACGCTGCTAATGTAGGATCTACAAGAGATTTAATTAATACAGTTACTATGTGAAAATTGGACTTTGCGAGACACCAACACGACAAGAGGCGATAAAGCAGCGGCAGGTCTAATTCGGGTATTTCATTACAACTAATGAAAACACCATTACTAAACTTACCGAAGTTGTTAACAGTCCGAATCCTTTATTCTCACCTCTCAACCCCCACCCTTTCACCCCTCGCCCCTCACCCCTCGCCCCTCACCCCTCACCCCTCACCCCTCACCCCTCAGTGGTAAATTTGATGTTGTCATGTCGGCTGTTGAGATAACGGAGAAATTGAACAGCAGTGCCCCTACTGGCAAATACGGTGAAGCCGTTCCAAGGTAAAGTTTTACCTAGCAACAAAGCTTTTATGGTTGTTTCAACCTTTTTTAACCTGTATCTCCCCTGACAGTTAGGAAAGTGCACCGATGTACCCCACCCCCTAACCCCAACCCCCCCCCCCCCTCCCCCTTATCAAACGAGTTTCGACAAACCCGCCCCCACCCCTGACCCAAAGAAAGAAGTTCTTCTCTTGGAAAACCATCGCATCACAAGCACCGTCCCCTCCCCTCCCCTTCCCTCCCCTCCCCTCCCACCACCACCCCACTCCACTCCCTACGTCTTACTACGGGTTTTGGATTTCTGATTTCTGATTTCAGGTTTCAGGTTTCTGATTTCTGATTTCTGATTTCGGGTTTCTGATTTCGGGTTTCTGATTTCGGGTTTCTGATTTCTGATTTCTGATTTCTGATTTCTGATTTCTGATTTCTGATTTCGGGTTTCTGATTTCTGATTTCGGGTTTCTGATTTCGGGTTTCTGATTTCTGATTTCTGATTGCTGATTTCTGATTTCTGATTTCGGGTTTCTGTTTTCGGGTTTCTGATTTCTGATTTCTGATTTCTGATTTCTGATTTCTGATTTCTGATTTCTGATTTCTGATTTCTGATTTCTGATTTCGGGTTTCTGATTTCTGATTTCGGGTTTCTGATTTCGGGTTTCTGATTTCTGATTTCTGATTGCTGATTTCTGATTTCTGATTTCGGGTTTCGGGTTTCGGGTTTCGGGTTTCTGATTTCTGATTTCCGATTTCTGATTTCTGATTTCGGATTCCTGATTTCTGATTTCGGGTTTCTGATTTCTGATGACAAAAATATCCGTTTTCTGATTTTTCAAAATTAATTACAGGAATATATTGCGAGTTATTCTTGATTTCCGATTTCTCTAAATAAGCCATGGTTTGGCCGCAAAATCAGGTAATTTATTTGTTTTCTAGTTTCTGTTTCATCTTTTCTGGTTTCAGGATTCGTTGTTGCTCAATTATTTATTTTCTGTTTCTACAGCCTGGATTTTCCGACATGAATATGCTGTTTGCTGCTTTCTGGAAACTAAAATCCAAAACAGTTTCACGGATTGTCCTGATTTCTGATTTCTGAAATCCAAAATCGGATTGGCCGCAAATCTAGCTGATCGTATCTTTACCTATGAATATGAACGTTTTCAGGAAATTCATAATGTTTATTTCAAAACAATTTAAATGTCGCGAGCACGTGAACAGCGATTTGGGAAAAATTTGAGCGCGAAGCTATTGCCATGACATAATTATTTTCTGTTAGTGTGATCAACGTTCACATGCACGACACGACACAGGGGATCGAATTGGGTTGAAACCCGTTAGATTACCTTTACATGACAAGCAATTATGCTACAAAATTTTTTTATCAATACCTAAAGCACACTGACTTTGACAATTAGCATAACGTGCTAAAACAATTTCTGTTTGCATTCGCTCCTCCTCCAGTATGACGGAAACCTCTTAAGCTTTCTCAAATATAACAATTCCTGTTCAAGTAATTTATGTGACTGACTGGCAATGAATACACGAAAGCGCGTGTTATGTTTGACTAAGTTTGCATTACAAAGGTACCGTTCAATTTCCGCTTTGGGGGATCTGGCTTTACGTATCTTTATTTCACGTATTATTAAAAGAAAGGTATCCAGCAATGTCTTTCATATGACTCCATATACCTTCACACAATACAAGAGTTTTTAACGTGCTGAGATTTTTTTGATAGTCATATACCAAAATATACACCTATTAAACAGCGTTTTATTTTACAAAGCGATGAACACGTGCGCATTGCCGGGAAGGAATCATTTGAAAGGGAAAAGCCACATGTCTTTACATAATTGCTTCGATAAAAAAATATAATTAAGATAATTTTTTTCTTTTTCGTCCGTCCCAGAAAAAGCAGTTAATCTTGATCGACGCTCAAATCCATTTCTTTTCGATTCGTTAACATCGTTGGGATAATCAGACTATATGATTTGCATTGTATTATGTCCTCTGCTATTGTGTCAGAAAAGACGTCGGCCTTAAGGGTTTTTAACTTGGACGGGTCGCTAAGAAAAACAATAGCTACATCATTTATCATGCAGAAGATGCCCTTTGACAAAACTGTTTTTCTTTCCTTACTTAGATTTTCATTTATTTTACTGATGGAGAAGAATTACTTGGTCTGATACTTACTGCGGACTTTTTCCTCGTCCATGCCATTCTTCGTCCAACGTCTTCAGCTTACAAACCGATATTTATTGCATCTGTCATCAGAGGATACAGCTGTTGTCGACAAGTTTAGAATCCACGATATGGCGTTGGTTAGTTCGCCATTTCAAGATTTTTAGGAAAGCTCAACTGATATAGGTGAATATTTATCTTCTCTTTGTTCATTTTACTCTTCTTTACGCTTGCACAGAGTACATGAACGTACTTAAACAAACATTTGATGGTGGACGAAGCAACAGTTCACAAACCAATTAAACGACAGCGCGCAGGTGATGTACGCGAGGAAGAATGGGCCGAGTAGAAATGCGGTACGCCGTATTGGCAAAATGTCGCTTCATGTTTACCTGCGACGCGTGAGATTAACCGTGCTCAAAACGCGCTTGTAAAACAAGCCCGTTCTAAATCGTAATAAAAATAAAAAAATAACTTTATTTAGAGTAGATACTATTTAAAGTTAGAAGCTTAAGGGGACGTGTATTCCTAGTTGAGTTGGAATTTGAAAGTGTTGATTATTGTGAAAGGATGAGGAAAACACGGAGAAAACCCCCCGGAGCAAGGACGAGAACCAACAACGAACTCAGCCAAAATTACGCTGGGTCCGGGAAACGAACCCGGGCCCCACTGGTGGGAAGCGAGTGCTCTCACCACTGCCCCACACCTGCTCGTCAAAATAATTTTCCTATCCTTAAATCGTAGCATTGCATTTCTTCTCGATATGCTGGTGATAAGAATAAACTGGAAAACATCAGTGAATTCTCCCAGGTTGATTGATAGAAAAGTGTTGAACCCAGTTAAGAGAACTTTTACGTCGGCCTTGCTTCATAAAGGGTTTCGCTTCTTCCCAACGGATGTATGCTGTGTATTGTGACCTGCACCCAATATGATAAGACACGCTTCAAGGCAAACAGTGATTTTTATTCCGTTATATACACAACAACAACATCCTTTATTTAAGCACGATATAGCTTCGTATCTGGTTTCCTTAACAAGATATCATACAAGTCTTTCGGATATTTTGAGCTTGGAAATACCGTCGTGGGGGATATATATGGCCCGATGAAGTCTTTTTTTTTGCAAGCAGTTAAAAGACGAAGAAAAGTACAATTCTCTTGAATCTCTTTCCAAAAATCAAAATAGAATTTCCTTACAGTCCATGAAAAGAAAATATTTTAGCCATAACCAACTTACATGATCGTTTTATTTACATTAGGCTTCCTTAAATTTTTATTATTTTTCAATATAAAAACTTACTTAAGGTGATTCCACTGAAAAAGGAGTATTTAGAATTTTCTAAGACTTGGTCCAGTCCATAACTATGTTATGAGCGTTACAAAAATGCAATAAAAAATGGGGGTCACCGTGCTCGTTTTTGTGCAACCTGGATGGCTATTATAGTAAACATATGACCCACGAGGTTCATACTAGGAACGCTCATAATCCGAAAAGGGAACTATCATTTCTAGAAAAAATCATTTCTTACGCTAAAATATCGAAGCAGTTCAACGAAATAGACTTTAATCTTACATAATAAACCATTTTAATTAAACTGGAATTAAGATTATGAAAGAAATTAAAGATTTTGCTGCGTGCGTGCGTAAGCAGCACTACCTCAAAACGTACTTTTTAAAGCATTGAAATAAAAATATCTCAAAGTAGAGTATTTAACTTTTCTTTAAATTGCGATATATTGTAGTCAACCGGATGTCTTTTAAATTTATGCATTAAAAAATGGGGGTCACCGTGCTCATTTAGAAGAAAATGACCATTTATTTCTCTTCTGAGCTTAACCTAAAAGAAAAGCCGTAATGTTGTGTGTGCGCGCGCGCTCGTGCGCGCGCAAAATGACGCGAAAACTCATGCGCAGCAAGGATGCGCAATGCAATTCAGTGGAATCACCTTAAAAGGCCTGATTTTAACAAAATGAAAATAAACTCGGAATGATTAAGGTCGGTTACGAAAACAACACGAATTTCCTCTTCCCTCAGGGGATCCTCTTCTTAAGTATTCGATACATAGGCGTACGGGCAATTTTTTACCAGGGGGTGCGGTGAACCATTTGCCCAAAAAATTCTCGCAAGTTGCCCAAATTTTTACGAAAAAGTCGAAAAGGAACGAGGGTCATATACGATGCTCTAACATAGGCCTACTTACGAAGTGAAAATATTCTTACAAATGAATCTGTCATATGAGCTCATAAAACACGTTAAAAGAAATAGCTGTCTCGGCCATTTCGACGGCCAAAGATATCAATGATACGATCCATGTCATCGCTGACTACATATGCCCTTTCAATGTTAATAAGTGCGATGAACATAACTGACACGTTGTTGCCCCATGATGTTGCGCAGGTAAGTTTTCAATCTGCGCAACGCACTGAATGATCGTTCTGCTGAACACAATGTAGCAGGTATCACTGCAAGGATATGTACTACATTAATAACCAGAAACGCATCACGTGCTGGGCAACCACTGTCTCGTGTGAATTTAACTGGCTTTATCACGCCGACTTCCGGTTAAAATAGAAAATATCTATCCCTTCAAAAAACAAAAACATGGAAACTTCTTTTAAAACTGGCTTTGCCCAAATTTCTTTTGCTGCCCAAAAAATCTGAGTTGCCCAAAATTTGGGGGGGCTGCAGCCCCCCCCCCCCCCCCCCCCCCCCAGCCCCCCGGGCCCGTACGCCTATGAAATTTCGATAACAGTTTTCACAAAATTATAGGTTTCCTATTTGGAAATACAATATGAATAAAGAAAGTCTTTTACGTTTGTTCAATAAACTAGTAATGTTTTCAAAAGCCATTTTACTGGTTGTTTATACAGGGGCAATATATTAACGCCATTTTCTAATTCAAATATAGTAATTTTTAGCGGCAATTATAACAGTGCACTTTCGAAATCAATAAAAAACAAAGTTCATTGACTGCAGAATTAAAATTAGAATAAAGGAGTCTTTATCGTTACAAAAATAATTCTGTTACTGAATGGAAGGGACACTGTGGAAGTTGTTATATTCGTTTTGATACGGTAAAAAAAAAGTGTTTTGCGTGTTTTAAATGTTGAATCCATTACAACGTTAATACATGTAGCTTACCAAATCAAATTCCTTATTGTATGAATTTTGTTAAGGGCATGCTCGCCATCTCATTACTGTAGGGAGCATTTTATCTATTTCTGCGCTTTTTAGTTCTTGTTTTTATGGCGAAAAAGGTGAAAATTATCTGTTGGTTCTTGAGATTGACTAAATAGTCACTCTTTAAATAAATATAAATTCATTCAGGAAACTGCAAAGCCCATTACGCTTTCGCATGATACCCAAGGCAAAGATTGCCATGGGGACGACTAGGCAACTATACACACGATACAGCGTGGTACGTCAAAATCTCAAGGGATAAAAGCGAATTATGCCTCCATCTTCCTAATGTCTAAGAGCCCACGAGACTCACCGTACGATGACGGCATAGCCTTTAGAAAAACTGGACAATACTAATAAAACACCATAAATCATTTTGATACAAAGCTTCTCGAGAATTTAGAAATTACCATTTTTCAAAGTATTAACGTGAGAAATTATAAACATCTGGTTTATAAGTCGAATTTTTAACGTATTAAAACATATTGTATTTTTAGATTTTTCTAAGTGAGGGCCACAAGTTTGTTAGTGAATGCACACTAATATGTGTTCACCCTCGATAAATAAAACCTTTCTTCTCCTTCTTCTTCAGTACGTATGAGAGAATTTAAATTAATCGCTCACTTTACATTTTTCAATAGCATTCTAGAACTTGATTAGGTTACTAACATATACGTAATCGTCGGGTTACATTGGCAATGAAGTTAAAAAATATTAACCACATTTTCTGGAATGGCTATTACCGACATACAGTAAAGATCGGAAGACTAGTAATAGAAAGCTTCTGCAGAAGTCGTTCCACTTTCTCCAGGTCTCGCTCCTCTTCGATCACCGACGTTTACGTGTCTGTTGGGTCTCCCTCGTCCATTTCTAAGAGATTTCTTTGTTGCGTAGGCAGGGTTCAAATACATATTTCCACTATCTTGTCTTCTGGCTGCAGGGACAAATTGTGGGGCCCGGTGATACCTGGGACCTTCGGTCTGTCTGAAGAAAAGGTAGGGAAAACACAATGCTGGAACTAAACTTATTTTATTTCGACATTGTCTTCGATATTAACCAAAGTACTGGACAAATCAGGCAAATGACAGGACCCATTTGGAAGAATAGATGACTAATGGTGGCGAGGATGGAAATGGATAACAATGAAGTAGAAAAGTCAAAAACGTGCAGAAGCCGTCTTTAACCAGTTTAGGCCAGTTAAGCTCTGCGTGTACTCTTTTAAAGTTGACAAAATTGTAACAATGTTAAAGGAGCTGGGTCACGGATTTGCGGATTTTTGGTCTAAACTATTCTGAAAGTACTAGAAGGCAACTTAACCGATGAAAAACATTATCTTTGAACAACTAAAGGAAGATATAACCTTACATTGCGGAGAAAAATCAAACCACGGCTATAAATAACAATTTTTGGAAGACGCACGGAAACAGCTTGAAAAGTTTAGCCTTAATTTTCCAAGTTGGAATCCATTTCCATCCATGCCATCCACAGCCAAAGACGCTTGTTTACAGTTTCAGTGCTCCAATATAGTAATTGTTAATTATTTATTTTCAGGTTTCCTGGGACACAAATATATATATTGGTTGTTAAAAAATCTATTAAAAACCGTGACAAAGCCCCTTTAACACCAAAACACCATTGCTAATATTGCCTGTTTTAATACCTAATAAGGATCAAAATGTTGCAAAGAAATGGCGTTGCAACATAGAATACTTAAAAAAAATTGTTTTTTATCATTGAGCTGGAACTATATGAGGTAATAGAAAATCATGGTGTGTGACTAATGGACCAGAAATTGATAAGTGCTATCTGTAACTATTATCGGGGCGAATCCTAAAAAGGGTAATAATTCTACCAGACTACAATTTAAATATATAAAAATTAAAACATCTCTAGATTGTTGTATCCCTTAAATGTTTACCTCTTTGATAAAAAATACGGGCAAACCTATAGGACAGGTATTTAATTAATAGTTATTTTGTGTAATTAAATATGAGCGCTTTTACCATCGCAAACCCCATCAACACAGTTCTATGAGATGACAATTGTGTTATCAGCGTAACTCCAAAACGCTAGCACCCACGAAGAATGCAGCTTGGCATTAAATGATGTTAACAAGCATGAATGCATTAACAACATAATTAGGTGCACAAAAAAATTGAATTATAAAGATGAGATTTACGGTCCTTGGTGATAGGTTAGACATTAAACTGAACTGTTGTGGTCCTTGACGTGAAGGTGGTTATTAAGCGGACTTCTGTTTTAGTTTGAGTTTTACTTGATGTGGCCTCCTCTTAACAAGTGCTGTAAAAATTAAATAATGAAATATAAAATAAAAACATTAATGACGTGTATTAAGGATGTAAGGAGAGAAAGAAGCAAGCAAGAGGGAATTGGGAAGCAAGCAGGCATGGAAGGAAGGAAGGAAGGAAGGAAGGAAGGAAGGAAGGAAGGAAGGAAGGAAGGAAGGAAGGAAGGAAGGAAGGAAGGAAAGTAGGAAGGAAGGAAGGAAGGAAGGAAGGAAGGAAGGAAGGAAGGAAGGAGGGAAGGAAGGAAGGAAGGAAGGAAGGAAGGAAGGAAGGAAGGAAGGAAGGAAGGAAGGAAGGAAGGTAGGTAGGAAGGAAGGAAGGAAGGAAGGAAGGAAGGAAGGAAGGAAGGAAGGAAGGAAGGAAGGAAGGACGGAAGGAAGGAAGGAAGGAAGGAAGGAAGGAAGGAAGGAAGGAAGGAAGGAAGGAAGGAAGGAAGGAAGGAAGGAAGGAAGGAAGGAAGGAAGGAAGGAAGGAAGGAAGGAAGGAAGGAAGGTAGGAAGGAAGGAAAGTAGGAAGGAAGGTAGGAAGGAAGGAAAGTAGGAAGGAAGGAGGGAAGGAAGGAAGGAAGGAAGGAAGGAAGGAAGGAAGGAAGGAAGGAAGGAAGGAAGGAAGGAAGGAAGGAAGGAAGGAAGGAAGGAAGGAAGGAAGGAAGGAAGGACTTGGAAAGTGTGTGTAAGCCATTTAATGACCAGATTAGTAAGCATGTTTATCGTAAATTCTTAAAATAGTCAATATTGATTTGCTTCAACAACATGAAAAGGATGCTTAAAAAAATGCTTAAAGGGTTAATTGTGAAACGGTTAAATTATAATTAATGACGTTATTCCCAAAGGAAACGAAAAATATCGACTCAAAACCAAGTCACTTCAATTATTTATTAATAGACAATTGTTTTCAAATAATAGGAATAAAATAAAACAACCACTTAGACATCTTAAGTTAACTGTATCTACATACCACTTTATCCTACGCATAAACTCACCTCTCGCCATTCAGCTCCTTAGTGTGTACGTCCTTGGCGCTGAACGTCCTAACAACTGAGCCATTTTGAGAACTCTTATGAGGTAACGTTCCTCCACGTTGCCAGTTGTATCCTTCCAGCATGTGGTCGGGAAGAGGGGTCTTAATGGGTCCTGATAAGAAGGGGTCAACCTCGGTTGGCATCTTTGGTTCAGAGCTCCCATATGTGTTGAATTTTGTCTCCTCCTTGACTTCAAGATGTTGTTTATTATTGTGGTGGCGATAGCGTATGATAACACCGACAATGATGGCAAGAGCGAGTGCGCCCGCAGCACTGGCACAAAACACCGTTATATAATCTGAGGAATGTTCTGGAAACAAAAGACGTAAATTATCTAAACGTTTGTTTTTGTTTCTCGTTCTCTGTAGTTGGTTAAAAAACCTTGCTGGGTGCACCGTAGGGCAAATATGTGCTTTCTTCACCAATCTTAAGGAGATTGATCTACTCCTGTATTCCTGCGCTTGCTATCAGTTGCCGTCAGTTGCGCATTTCTGCTTCTATTTCTTAACTGGTTCATGGTGCTAAGTGATTGGCAAGAGTCAACACTTTGTCACTTATTAAAAAACTGCTTTAAAGACAAGGACTGATGTTATGTCCAAACCTTCTTAACCATTTGACTCCTTTAAAATGCCAATTAGCACATTGTACCACAATTGGGCAATGTCTTAGTAGTTTATTTGAATTTTTTTCAAACTAAATTTTTCTTGGAAATATCTGCTTTTTTATAAAATTGTACCTCCCTCTTTATATCAGTTCACTGACTACCCCTATAACATCTTCATTTTAACAAAATGTTTGGATGCAGAGGATCACCCAACTAAGAATAAAACTACTTGGCTTGTCTGTTGCAGGATCTCTTGTTAACGAAATTCTCGTACCATGGTCAGATCTTCTACACATAAATATAAAACTGCTTTTCGTTGCTTTCTTTTTACGTCCTGAACCCATTTCTATCAAAGCTATAACGTCCTTCTTATTTAATGTAATTTATCAATAAACCATTTAGTACTTTAGAAATACTACTGTATTAAACGTGAGTAGGTGGTTTACATCATCTAAAATATAAACACCTTGCGTGAACAATAGCCACATAAACAGTGAGCCCGCAATGCCAAGAGATCCGACGTCAGACTTTGAAGCAGAGCCTGCCTGCTCCACTTGGAATGTGTCGATACCGTTGTCACCTCCCGAATCACTTTCTGTGGTGCTGGCGGTGCGAATTGTTGGAGGATCCGTTGCCCTAGGCGTTGACTGGTTTATTAGTATGGAACTGGTGGAAGCGATCACGTCTACCGTCGGAAAGATTGTTGTCGATGAGAAACTTGAAGAGCTGACCAGAGAAGTGGTTGGCCCTGTTATAGTGGTCGTTGCCTTGGTTACAATAGCTGTTGACGTGGACGTGTGAACGACCGGCTTCGGTTTGCGTTTCAACCAATCTTTAAGAGACATTGAAAAAGTCACATTCATATTAAAGCGAATGGTATGATATTTCGCATAGGAAGCTTTGAATGGCAAAATGTAATTCCAGTCTAGCTCGATCAGAACAAAACATCAATAATGATTACACATAAATGTTTTTTTAGTAAACTTCATTTTTTATGTTTCCACTGGAGAGATTTCCATGTTTCCTTCAATGGGATGATCTACAAACTGAACTATGGAGGCAATGGAAGCAGGTCTCACTATCTCACTTACCGCTGACCTAGCCTGCAGAACTAAATAAACGTCGCGCGCGTGCACAGTTCCCGCCAAAACTGCTCGAAACTACACCATACTAACGTCTTAAATTTCCGAAATCTTTCGCTTCAAAGTCAAAAGTTAAGAAAGTCACTGAAAAGTTAAGGTTTATATGCCGCCTTTGCAATGTGAAATGGAAATGTGATATATTAAAAGAGTAAAAAGCGTTCTCTGGTTAAAAAGGTTTAAGAAAATATAAGCTTTCGGCTATTCTACTATAGCCTTTAACGAATATGAAGAATAGTAAGCGCGTGGTTGGAAATATATGCAGGGGAGGGTGTGAAAAGATTAAAAACTAAAAATACAATAGAAGTGTGAAAAGATAAAAAATGGACTAACGAACAAGTAAAGATTACAATAAAATAGAATAACAAGTAAAAATTACAATAAAATGGAATATTGTCTTGGTAAGGGTTTAGAATTGTTATCGGCGCCGACAGTTTTGGCAGTATGCCAAGATTCTAGAGTTCTTCGAACACGGTGATTGCCTTTGTCTATCACAGTAGCGCCCTCAAAGTCAATAGAATGATTGTTATGCCAAGCATGGTTGGCAATGTTCGAGCCTCTCGTATAGTTTTTAAGATTTCGCTGATGTTCCTTTCTTCGGGTTTTAACCCTTTAAGTCCCAAGAGTGACCAACATCAAATTTCTCCTCACAAAATCAATACTTCCTCAAGAGAAAAGGTTATGAGAATTAATAAAATGATCACTAAAGGGAAATTGCTTTGATCTTTGAACAAATTCTCCCAAGTTAAACAATAGGAAATAAATTGAGATCAGTCAGAAGAATTTGTATGTTGATATTGGGGCTTAAAGGGTTAAAACATCTGCCAGTTTCTCCTACATAAGACCAACTGCAGTCAGCGCACGGAATTTTGTAGACAACATTGCATTGGAGATCCAGGGGCTGCCTGAACTTAGGAGAAGGAAATTCTTGTTGCAAGGTTTTAGCTGGTTTACTTACAACACGAATGTCATTTTTGCGGAGTAATCTGGTAAGAGGTTCAGACAGTCCGCGGATGTAGGGAAGACATGCGAAACCCATGGATGTGTCTGATGGATCGGCCCATTTGAAGAACATGGACACCAATTCTTCTGGTGGAGGAGTTGTTGGAGCTGACTTCTTTTTTAAAATGTTAGAAATAACTGTTGATGGATAGCCATTGGCTGTCAATGCTTCCGTAACGTGACTAGTCTCGCGCGCTTTTCCTTCACAGGTGCTAGGTAGGTTGGCTGCGCGGAATAAGAGAGTCGAGGCCGCACTGACTTTATGTTTTGTTTCATGATGTGAGGAAAAATGTGTGATAATTGTTATCCACTGAGTTTCCCTGCTAGAAATTTTCTTTCACAGTGCTATTTTTATAACGTTTTTCTACGAAAGCCTTGCACATTTTCGAGTCAAATTTTTAGAAAGTTCAAGGCAGCGAAAACTGGAAGTGTCGTTGGATTTTGCCTTTGATCGCTGTGAAAAAAAACCGCCTGTTCTGCAGGCTACCGCTGACCTGCTTCTAGTGGCTTCATAGCATATTTGCATCACAACGGTTACGCAACGGGGGGGGGGGGGGGGGGGTGTGGTGTTCCAATCTCTTGAGAGCCTTTCTTTCAGGCTTTATTCTTAACCATCTGACGGACTCACGACAGCATTGATGGCACAATGACCTCGGCCAGGACTCGAACGCGAACAATTCTAGGGCACTAATCATAAGGCTACCGTGCACTAGCCTTTACTTACTTCCACATATATTTCAATACTTACCACACGAATAAACCAAGTTAAGATACAAGTGTTTATCCGGACAGGGATCTCCGAACAGTGCACTGTTCACTTTAACTCTGCATTTATTTCGCTTTTCACACAACGTTTTTAACGTGTCAGTAACGTCAGCCTCGCCACAGTTGTAATTCTTGTCATACTCCGCTCCGCGGTAAGGGCAAATGACGTGACCGGGTTCTGTTCGTCCGTAGAGAGCGGAGTAGATAGTTAACCCCATGCTTGCGTTTACGCAGTGGAGTTTAACGCGTTCCCCCTGGCATATTACTTTGTTTTCAAGCACGTTAATCTTCCACGCTGAAACATGTAAAAGATATTCACCATATCACTGATTTCGGACTCCTTCGAGAGTGTTCATGTCATGTTGGCATATAAATACTTTTCACCTGACACGATCGTTTCTTTACGCATGCTAGTCTCCCGAAATGTACATGTATTATTTCTTTCATGCGTAAACTATCTACTATTTATCGCTTCAGTAGTAGTAGTGGATCTAGCATTGGCTTCATATATTACAAGTCGATTTTGGGAATAGCAAAGTGCTGGTTAAAATTTTGCCAGGCCCTGAAAACTGCTTTAATTGTTGCAGGTTTTTTTCTCTTTAATACAATTCTTCGTTGGAAGATATTTTTCTCGCGAGGAAAGACATTACAGGAGTACATCATCAATGCCATATTCTATAAATATTTGGCTTACATTTCTTAATTCCATCATTTGTTATCAAAATCTATCACGGTTTCTCCAGTCTAACACATCCTTGTTCTTTATTAGTTTAGAAACTTTTCTTTGAAAGCTTCCATTGATTTGAGGTAACATACAATCTTAGAAAAAAAAATGGCTCTTTTTCATTTTCCATAAAACTCATGTCATGATTTAAAAACGTTCAATTTATGGCATCTTCAGTCACAATGGCTACATTCTTATAATTAATATACACCATTTGGGAGAGCAAATCATCGGAGACGTCGTTGGATTTTGTGCGGTTTTTCAACTTACATTGTAACTTGATTAGAACTTTCTTTTTGAAACCGCGCCGATATTGTAATTCATTGGCTGTGTTAATTCGATTATGCTTGTCAACTTGAAGACATAAATCTAACATCAAAGGTGTGTAACGAACTACATATATATATATATATATTTTTGTAAGTGAATATTAACTAAATTAAGAAGTCTCGCTTTCCATTCGCCTAAGGCAGTGTTATGATATCACAACTCCGGAATTTCGATTGACAATGTCCGTTTTTCATTTTTTGTGTGTTACCTAGTCATTTGTAAAAAGTGATGTCATATACACAATCTCCTAAAAAACTTTTCGTCAGACATTTCTATTGTAAAATTGCCATGCGATCTTACTATCATCCCCGTGCTTTAGACAGAAAAAAATTGATGCTGTATTTGAAGATCACGTGCTCGACACCAGCGTTGCATGTAACCACAGATCAATCTGTGCTATTCGAAGAGCTGCATTTTTAGAAATGTTTTTGTGAGGCAGCCTTTCCGTGTCCAACAATGAAAACTGTCCAAGCATCGATCCACATACAAATGTGGAGAGAACCTGGATTGTTGCTGTGTCCTGATGCCAATTTTACTGGTATATCAGTAAGAGATCTGACATAAAAGTTTTTTTTCAAATGGATGTTATCATTCGTAAAAAAAAAAAGAAAAAAACAACTTTTAATCAGATCCGCAAGGTTCCTTAAATCAGTGAGTGCTGGTGGAACTATTTTCTTTCAATATTTTAAATTTGCTACCAGTCAAGTCGTTGCTATGGATCAACACTGTTAGTTTCAGGAGACAATTTAATATTGGATCCCTTATTGTTTTCACTCCTGAAAGTAAATATTCTGTTAATAATTGGGCTTAAGAATTATTGGAATTTCTTGTTGTCATGAATCATAAATGCAGAAAGAAAAAGACCGGTTTCAACAAAGTTATTTTGGCTTTGAAATACAAGGTCGGACGTGTGCCACAAATTTTAAGGATTATCGATACGTAACAATTTTCCACGAGAAACCTTTAAAGTTTATTGACACTTTACAATGTGCTGGCTTGTACATTTTAAGATGAACCGGCAGAAACTAGACAAAACATTGACAATCTAATTACATTTACTTCCTTTGAGAAAGCCTTTTAGAACTGATAAATCAGGCAGAGTGACATTTCTAGATTATTCCTCAAAGCGCAGGTTAATATCGCGGTTATTTACCGAGGTAAATATCAACCAGTATCCACCGACACTAAGGCCAGAAATTTTTTTCGGTTTTGCCAACCATTGGTAATTGGATAACAACTGTAAAATATCCAAATTTCCATTGCCAAGTTCAAAAGGGTTTCCATAGTTTTGAAGATATCCTTCTATTCCTCTAATAATTTAAGCCAGTCATGTCATATTTAACACCTCGGTGAAACTTATACCAATTTTGAAGAACTAGATAGTGACCACTTTTTTGTTCTAAGTGAGTTTATTTAAAATTTCGAGTTTAAATTTAAGTGTATTTTTTAAGTACTTGAAGTGCCAACTACATTGAAAACATTTTACTGTTTACATAGTTCAAATACGTAGGAAGTAAATTTAAAAAATCTCAGGAAGCAGATCAGTAGAGCTTGTCTACATAGTGCCATTATTTCCTCAAATTATTCAACGAAACGTACCTTATTAGAAGATACGATTTAATTTGGAGCAGATCCCACATGAATCAAGTCAAATGCAAACACTAAATCGAAGCGTATCGCCGAGGCACTGATGAATTCGTCCTGTGGTTTTCCACTAAGTTTAACTGCAATCTTATTGGTCACGGCGAACGAATTCTGAAATTTCGCAGCTGGGTGCCTTTGCAACGTGGTGCAAAATACTCCGCCTCTCCATGAAAAACAATATTTTTTTTTTCATAATTATAGAAAAAAAATTACAGCAAGGAAGCCCGACTGTCCTCGAGACCCGTCAACTGATTTGAAAATCGCTTTTTCGAAACTTTGCGAGTTACCTTTCTTCCAACCCAATTAAGTACCTCGCGCGGTTGCATCGTAAACAAACGAGATTAATCGGGACGGGATTTCTTTTGAGCTCAAATTAAACATTTTCATTCACGATAATAAGCGGCAAACCTCGAAATGCAGTTCAAATTTAATGGTTTAACACCTTGAAACCAACGGCTGCCGCCAGGCATAATTTTCTTATGAAGTTACAATGAATATTTGAGTCATATAAAAAGTTTCAAAATTTCGACATTCAAGCTCGGATAGAAAAGGAACAATTACCTATCAATAACAGATATCTTTCAACCCTTGTTCTAATATTTGTTTGAGGCCATATATCTTTGTCCATCGAACATAATATTATTAAATATCTCACCAAGCCCATCCCTCGAACGGCTGTTTTAGTTTTTCCATTTGATGAACTCTTTGAGACATTTTTGGCAATTTTTAAATCCCACTAAACCATTAACCCAATATTTTTAGCAGAAAATTTTTGAAGATTTTTATTTTAACGCACAGAGCTGTAAACAAAGTGTATTGATGTGAATAGAATAGTTTGCTAAACTGTCAAAAAACTAGTGTAGGATTTACCTTCAGAATGGCAACAGAAATTACCAAGAAGGATAGTAAAGACCTGAAATGAAGAAGATGAGAACATGTGAACTTTTTTTCACAATGCAATCGCTACCCATTCATGTTTAGCTTTAAAACATCTCGGTAGTAACTGTACGCAAATTATTTTCACTTACCAATTTCAAAACAACTTCCTTACACAATAACTCACAAGCCATTTCAGTGCCATGTAGAAATTCCAACCAAAATCGCCGTCAAAGCCCGCTGAAATCACGTTATCCTGCGTAAAAGTGGAAAGAAAACGTGTTAAAACTGTCAAGCAGAGTTAGAATCGCTGAGTTGTCTGCCAATATCTTCGTATGGCGTTGCCGCGGGGGTTTTTGCGTCCACCGCACCACCTGTCTTGGTACTGCAGACAATGTATGAACCCCGCGTCAGAATTTTAATCAACAAAAGTTCTCGACTAAACCTTAATGAAAACAAAGCACAAGAAAGAAAAGAATTTCTAATGAATGCACCAAAAAGCTAACGAATTAAACGTGCTCACCAACTACGTTGTTAACGTCAAGGACGTGGTTTTCGGTCAATATATCATTAGAAGAAAAATGGGTTAACGAAGACCGTCCGGCGTTTGCAAATTGGATGGAGTTGGCAAAAGTTCTGAAGAGTAAACTGGATTAATCATCTTAAATAAGTCAAATCCCAACCTCGGAGTTCAGTGGATTCGAACACAACAGACCAAGAACTCATCGCCAGATGACGCCCCCGAAAACAAACAAAAGGTCTCTCTGAATCGTAGAAAATAAATGGTTCGGTTTCTTACTGTTTCGTGAGACCAAAACGTCTGTTGACCGAAGACAAAAAATCTATGGCAGTTGGACTGATTAATCCGCGGTGAGCGAACAAGCTCAAGGTGTTTTGCGGGCGAAGACAATGTAATCGATGATGAGAATTTGTTGATATTAATCTTGGTAGTTTCCTTCTTTGTGCGTTCGTTTTCTTTCTGTCAATGTTAGCATTGGTAATTTTCCTCTCACCCATGGACTTTTAATTAAACGTCAACTAGTGGCCATACTGTCACTTCATGGTATAAGCATTCATTTTGGAGCAATTATTGAAATTGACTGCTCCTTGACGTGGAAAGGCTGTCATTAAAGTCACGAAGACTGCACTCTTTTGTTCATATTGTGAGTTGTTGCCTTTGATTTAGATTGCCGACGTGAAAGTCCGAGACATGTTTGTCTTCCTATTTCCGGCCCTATCAGGAAAATATTGCGCTTGTGATTCCTGTTGAGGAAAGGTCAGTCAGCCTATTTAAATGAAACTTCAGTTTAGTTGTGAAGTGTATAGCCGTGCTTTGTTTTCTTGTTTCCTCGTCATTTCTAGCGTCTCTATTGAAAAATATCGACGAAAAAATGCATGTGAAAATATCGCCAAACTGATGTTTTTCGACAAATCTGCATTTCAAAATTTCTTATCTTTGACAGCAGTTTTTATTTTTTTGGAGGTATTTAACTATATTCTTGAAATCTTTGCTAGCGAGTGTTCAAACCTATGCTATGCTATGAATTGTAAACTCTGATTAATAGCAACTTCCACAAGGCTCAGTGAAACGTATTTAGTTACCTGTGTTAATTAATGTCATTGTCATTGATGGAAGACGGAATAATGATAGGAAAGTTAGAGCTCCAAGTAGTCGTTATAAAGTTCCCTGGCTCCAGCAAGTACGATTAATCTATGGTATCGATATGTTGCAAAAGCTTGCCTCGCCTTGTTAATTTGTTCTACGTAAAACATGCCAGAAAATCCACGAACTATTTAAATTAAGTATTTCACTTCTGTTCCAATTATTGCCAGCACCTAATCAACGAGTTCTTTTTCTTTTGTTACAGAACCGTTTTTTCCCCTTAACTTACTTGTTTGCCGAGCTACGCAAAATCCTGGCGCAAGAAAACTCATGTGCGTTTAATTCAAGAACGGCGGATTCGTGTGTTAAACCCACGCTAGTTTTCAATTTTGATTGGCTTGTTACACTATATTTGCAACTGATGCGGTGATTGGCGTAATATTTAAAATTAGATTAGGCAAATTCTTTAAAAAAATCACTTAAGTTAATGAATGTATCACTAAAATTTTGGAGCTATTCTCACGCAAAGTTCTCATCAAGAAACGATCCGCAACATTTCTGTTGATAATCGCGGATTCAATCATTTGAGGCGCAATGCCTCTCTTCGCCCAGGCCCCAGTTGTTCAAAGGGTGGATAACGCTATCCACCGGATAAATCACTATCCAGTGGATAAGTGTTGACAAAACAAACAACGTTATCCACTGGATAGTGATTTATCCGGTGGATAGCGTTATCCACCCTTTGAACAACTGAGGCCTGGCCCCAGTTGTTCAAAAGGTGGATAACGCTATCCACCGGATAAATCGCTATCCAACGGATAAGTGTTGAGAAAACAAACTAGACTATCCAATGGATAGTGATTTATCCGGTGGATAGCGTTATCCATCCTTTGAACAACTGGGGCCAGGCGTATAAATGGGTACCGGCGAATTTACTGCTGTGGGTAACCTTGCGATGGACTAGCATCCCATTCAGGGTGGAGTAGAAATAGTCCTAGCCGCTTCATTCTACGGAAACCAGAATAAGCTCCGGCCTGATGGGCAACTGGACTCGCATGCAGACTTTACCATCATAACTTGCCAATTCCATCAAAGAGCTAGACTCTGCGGTCTATCCTAAAGAGTCTCACTTGACTATTGACGCAGACAAAAGAACATTCTCGTTAGAGCGCCTTGCCTTTGACGGTATTTCGGGAGACGAAATTAGGATTATGGATGTCGGCAAACGAGGACACATTGTAGCGAACAGAAATGTTTCCCTGTTTGCCCGCAAGCTCAACATTTGTCGCTGACGCAAAATTTGCGCCCGATACACAAAAGATGTTTGCCCGTTTGCTCGCCCAAGAAACATTATGACCAGCAATGTGCCCTCGCGCAATATGAAATTGCATCTAACATGGCTATTGACCGCACAGAAACATCATACCCCAATCATACTTGCTACCCTGGGGCTTTCGCTCTTGCCTCAAGCGGAGATATCATTTCTTAATTGTTCATAAAATATGACTGTGCCACACTTACCAATAGCGTTATATGTAGGTATTGACCTCAGTTTGAAAAAAAAACTGGCCTTTTTGCATGGAGAATTTAAAGAACAAATAATCAAGATTAGAATTTTACCTGGACTTTGTCTTCTTGCTGTCGTCTTGAAGAACTTGGAATGTTCGCGACACTCGTTATATATTAATGCGAAAAGTTCGTTATTAATCCGAATGCAAAGAAAGGTAACAATTGTCAAGTATCCACGATTGTAGTCACTTTCAGAAAACTGCGTACTTGACGAGCGTGCAGACTTCTATATCTCCATTTTTCAATTGATTTCATATGACACTTACAACTAAGTGAACTCAATAAACTAGAAACTGTTTGTCAGGCGATATATATTTGTTACCATCTTCTTATTATTTGTTGAATAAGAATTATTGTTTCATATAATAGAACTATATTAATATAATATTGCCAGGAATATATGTAAGCATTTAGGCAAAAACAAGATTTCAACCTTTCGTGAAAGCATTTTGGTATTCTCGGTTCAATCGTCTTTACATCATAGCAAATGTGAGCTATTCAGGGAAATGGGGCACTCACTCAGAGAGTCCTGTAGCAGTTTCCCTCCGAAATCTCCAACTCTCTACTCGGTTTTTTTTAATAACGAGATGAGAAATATAAAGCTAACAGCCGCCTTCCTGTGTGGAATTCATAATTATTAAGAATTCCACAAAAAGAAATTGAAACTGAGGCACGAAGAACGAAAACAAAGCACTAGAAAATTCAATCTATTTATAGAATGGAACTTACTGGATCGAACACAGCCTGCTGTGACTCAAAGTGGATCATAGAAAAAAAATAAAAAACTATGGGATTCTGAATTTGAATACAAACCATTTATCCTGTGCAAATATTATTTTGTTTATTTTTTTATGTCTAATATCTCAATGGAAAAGAGGCAAAACTAAATAGAATAGACGTCTGCTGGTCTACATTATAGGGGAAGCTTGCGACTTTTATCAATGCGATCTCAATTTTGCAATCCAAATGAGAGCCCCTTGTTCTCGCACCCATTGAAATGACCTGCCGTTTACCGTGGTGTCTCTCTTGTGACCAAGTTTAATTATCTCAGCTAGGCTATAATACATCTTCTGCCGTGGGGAATACTTAGCTGAAAAACTAACTTCGCGGCATTGTTTCATGTTAAATTATGCAGGTAAAATATAATTGTAACAAATGTAAAGACCGACGCACTAAAAGAAAAACGCCTTCCTTTGAGGGGCATTTTCATCATCAGAAGGAATAAAATAAGTAAATAACAATAACAATAAAATATGATTGTTTCGAGATGCGGATTTCACGGGAGCCGACAAATCCCATATCTAGCTATATCTCCAACAAATCACGTATTACATAAGTTTTGTAAATAGAAACTGGTGAAGTATTACATAGTCAATGCAAGTAAAAGTGTGGTAATTTTATAAGCTTTTTATTGACTGCTTTTTCCAAATAATATATTTGTCAGTAGTAGAAATTAGGTGAACAGTCTCCATGTTTTAAAATATGTAGAACCGCAGAAGAAGAAGACTGGAAATGTAACCTGATCGAAATATACATTACAAACATCAGTATACTACATTGATTTATACAATGCCATAGAAAATAGAGCCAATCAGAATGCAGGAAAGCAGTTGTATATTCGACGGTATTAAACCCTCACCGTCGGCTGCGATTTTATTCCTGACGAAATGTAGTGAGCGTATTTTCTATGGCATGGTATAAAATAGTTATGCAACACTTTCTCCTGGTGTACCATGGATACCTCACTTGTCACTTGTATTTTCTTGGTATAGACACTTGCCTAAACTCTCGTGCATACCGAGAAAATACAAGTGACTCGTGGGATATTCCATAGGATAGCATCTTGATTAACAATCATCCCTAAAGCAGACTGAATATTGCAAGACAGGCTTCTGGGAAAATTAAATAACAATACCACAAACAAAAAAGTAAAAAAAAAAGATATTTCACACTCGTACAAAAAATGTATCCTTGATGCACTGCAAACGCTCAGTTACTACGACACACGACAACAATCTCGTATCTCGTGGGGTGGGGGATTGAGGTTAAGGGCAATTAGGCTGAGAGAGTTTCTGTACTTTTTTCAGGTCTGGAAACTTAGTTTGCAATTTTCCACACTTTTTCAACAATTCCACATTGTATGTCCTTTGTTTATAGCTTGAACGTTAACGGCAAAAGTAAAGAACTTTCAAGTCCTATTCTTGTTTTTTTTTTCATTTTTTTACAGCAATACAATTGACTCACTACAAAACTCTTGCTCCACGCTCAACCTTACAAGGTTTGATGGGAATGTTACAAACATGAGTGAGTTTCCATGTAAAATAGACAATGTTCAGAAACACCCTTTGGGTTTCAACGCTTCGTATATTTTTTGTAATGAATTTCAAAGAAATGACAAGCATATAAGTTCCCAGTCTTTCGCTTAAACAATAAGGTGCTATGGTAACGGGGGGATGGGGGACGCAGATTGGTTAGTTAGCCCGCTGGTCTCCAGATCGAGCGGTCTGGGTACTATAGCTGGCTCAGTCGTTGTGGTGTGATTTTGGGTGACACTTTCCGAGACACTTTACTCTCGCAGCGCCTCTCTACACCCATGGCCTATTTGTTCAAAGCTATAGTGATTTATTCGGTGGAAAGCGTTACCTATCCTTTGAGTAACTGGAACCAGGGCCCGGTTGCATAAAGCAACTTAAGATTACGTGGGATTTTCTACAACCATCTCCTGCGTGCTGGAAGTTCTTCTTGCACATTATTATTGATAAATCAGCAGAAGGTGGATAAAAAAGTAGGGCAAGCACAATACGGGTGTGAAAAAATCCTTTGGGACACAGAGAACAGTTGCACAAAATCCCACTTAAACTTAAGTTGCTTTATGCTACCGGGCACAGGGACATAAAAGGGTACTAGTGATATGATGAGTAGCGTAATGCTACGGAAACCAAGATGAAGCCGGTTAAACTATAAACAATAGATAGCATCCCCCCCAAAAAAACACACATACACAAATACAAAAACAGCAAGCAATGGAATAAATATTTTATTGACCTGTCAACCTGCTTAATAATTTGATTTCTGATTAAAATTTCCTTTTCTCGACTCCATTCACCAGACAGGAAATCGCCAGAAATATACGTTTATATTTTCTGTACATACAATATGATAGAATTTCCAACCCCTATTTACAACCCAAGCAATGAAAACCAATTCACAGAATTGAATAGCTAGGTAGAAATTTCCCATTTCTTATAATCACTTTTTTACGTGCTGAACGCTCATATTGAAGAACAGTGGTTTTAGGTAAAAGGGCCAAAACAAAGACACCCTTATGGGAACAAAGGTACGTTATAATACACCGTTTTTCCGCGTTAAAACGGGTTGTGGGGGGGGGGGGGGGGGGGGGGGGGGAAAGGGCAGAATTTTCCGCATTGAACCTTAAAACATCATTTTAACAATAAACTGGGCGGCTGCTCACTCCCCCCCCCCCCCCCCCCCCCCCCCCGGGCCCTACCTAGCAAATATGAATTACTAATGTATCGCTCAGTTTTGTGGATAAATTCAAGTACATAGGTTATGAGAAAGAAGGATCTGATCGACGCAGTAAAAAAGTTATGACTTAAAACCAGATTCTACCAAGGAGAATTGTAGGAAATGTATGAAAACCTGAATGGAGAATTTTAAAGGTCATTTGTCGCAAAGTGCCATGAATGACTTAACCTGCCTCTGGGAAAATGAAGATGGCATAGATTACACATACATGGAACATACATAAAAGATAAAATGCTAGAATGACAGCGAATGGGTAAGCAATGAAGACGGCAAACGTACACATGATAAAGAGAGCGAGTAAACCAAAAGCTAAGTACCGTGATTACATGTTGCCAGTGTAAATAAATTGAAGCAAAACAACTCCAAACAGAAACATATAGGTAATGCTAAGCGCGGGAAAACGTGCGCCGTAAGGCAGAAACGATTACGCTCCTGATTGGTTAAATAAAAGCATGGTCGCTCTGATTGGTTAAAGGAAGTTGCACGAACTTTATCAACCAATCGTTGAGCTCAGAAGAAGCAAGACAAAGTCGATAAATAAATTTTCACCACTCAGATTAATTTTGGCGATGGATTAGCTCCTTGTCTCCTTGTATTAATGATTTACAGGTTTTACGTTTTTTTTCAGGATAATAAAGAGAACTTGGCAAAGCTGTTATTTCGTGTAAAAACAAGGGCAGTCGCCTCGACCTCTTGCTAACGTCACCGCGAAAGTAAACAAAATTCACCAAACTTTCATCAGGTTCTTATGAGCTCGTGTCGAATTTTCGGACAAGCATCGCCAGCTAAAGTAAGTGACGATGAGTAAGAATTTCTGCCGCCGTCAACGGCCGGGCGTCTTCGGAGATTCTTCGTATCGGAGGCTGCGTGAGACTTTCCCTCGTGAGTGTGACTCGTGGCTCCTTGTTGTTGACATTATCACGGAATTTAGTTAAGTGAAGTTCAAGCTCTGGCTGTCTTATCCTGGACGAACTCTCAAATCCGTCCTTGCTGTCTCCTGAAGAGTCTTGATCGATATCTGGGACAACTTGTGCGGGCTCATTGATTGTATTTGACAAATACCTGCCGATAAGCCAAAAAAGAATTGTTACAAAAAATGTTCAAGATAGCTTTTGCGACAACATTGCTTGGAAGGGTGGGGTAGGGGAGGTTGGTTTACCGGGGTACCCCACAGAAAATGAAGTGATGTTTCCGTTACCTCCTTCAGTGCATCCGAAAGATTTACTGAAAGTTGAATTGTAAAGATGAATCTCACTTATTTCACTTGCATGAAAGACAACTCACCAAGCCGTCATGGTATTTCTCAAGAAATCAAGCACACCAGATGCTGTGAGTCTCTTTTGAGGATCCAACATGAGCAGCAGTCCAATCAGTGACTTGGTATTATCAGACACGCGGCCGTCACTGCAAAAGAGGACAGTTCAGGTTAATAGTAAACAGTATCAAATGAAAGTACGGCTCAGTAGCTTTTATTTGAATGGTTACACACTAGGATTTCAACCACAGGCTTAAAAGAAATCTTGAACCATCATGTACAGCATAAGAAACAGTTAAATATATGAAAGCAAAGTTTAACATTCCATGACTGGTCACAAAAAACTCAACACTTACTTTGGTAGCACAAACTCTGCAGTTTTGATCTTTCTGAACAGCTCATGAGGTATGCTGTCGTAGAATGGAAACTGACCATATAACATGGTGTAGAGAACGACTCCAAGAGCCCACATGTCACTCGCTTTGCCTGAATATGGAGCTCCTGTAGAAAATAGACAGGATATATACTATAAGTTGATATCTAAAGTTCTTGTAATGCCATCTTATAACAGAGTTATGTTCTAATGACTTTCAGAAGACCATGAAGAAAGATGGAGACATGCACTGGTAACAGAGGCCTTCCAAGGGGATAAAATTCGAGGATAAATTCGAGGATAAATAAAGTTTTATGTTATGTTATGTAAGGGGTAAAAGCGACATGCGACACAGCCCTGAATGTTGGCGACATGGGAATTTCTAAACAGAGACAAGCGACACGATTACCCTGCTAAAATGCGACAGCGACACAATAAACGCTAAAAAACGACAGCGAAATCAGAAAGTTGTGCATTTTCCAATAATAGTTAAAAATTAGCTAATAAATATACGATAAATATAGCATGAAAGTGACTCAGAATGCAGGAAATGACATTCCTGACAGCTCAGATTTTCAAAATTTCCCGGGGGTGCATGCCCCCGGATCCCCCTAGCAGCTTACATTTTCGCAATTCAAAATTTTGGCCAACTGCGCCTCATGAAAGTCTGGTTACAGTCCTATGACAAACCAGTTTCTCGTAAAAAATAAGCAACCGTGACGACGGCGACATTTACAAACACTGCGGAAAATGACAGCGAAATTTTCAGCTGTTGGTTAAGCGAGAACGGTCTTCAGAAGCATGCGACATCGCGACATGGCTACCCCCTTGGAAGGCCTCGTAACATGATTTTAACTATATATAAAGCACAGATCAAGTGGTGCACGTTGTTTATGTGAAACAGTGAATGGTGGAGGTGGAGCTAGTCACATGGCTCAATGGGTACTGCATTTATTCGATAAAGCGCCCAAACTCAAATTAGTGCTCACTCTCAAGGTCCAAAAATTTATTATAAGCCCAGGGGGCTGAATCAAATAAAATAGTATGGTACTCTCAACACAATCAAACATGTCAAAAGTGACCAAATAATGGCTCTGTTATTGATGACAACTGACTAACACCATCTAAATAAGTGCCACTTACCACTGAGGACATCTGGACTAATATAAGCTGGACTGCCTCGCTGGTCTTTCAACAAATCATTGTCTCGTATTAGGTGCTTCCCCAGGCAAAAATTTGTTATTGTTATTCTTTTTGTGCTGAAGAGGACATCACAGTATAACGCATTAAACAATGAAAATATTTTTACTGTAACTATTATTCCGAAGTGTCAGCCATCTTCTCGTCCGAAACCCTGGAGGCCCGCACCCCTCCTCGCTTACACTTCAGACTATACAACCATTTAATACTCAATTCTCAAGAATTATTAACAACATAAAATTTCACTTTACAATAAAATGTTATATGTTGTGAAGTGGATATACAGTTGATAAAGATGAAAAGTTTATTTGTCATAAGTGTGGGATAAAGAAAAAATCTGAGTCCTGACGGGAATCAAAACTATGGCCTGACCCAGATACCAGTTGGCCGCTACAAGATACTCATGCGTAATACTCAGTGGGGTACTCACTGAAGTCTGTTTTGGATATACAGTTGTAAGCAACAATATGTTGTACCAAAAAATTCTGTTAGCTATATTTGTACCATCAGAGACTAGCAAGAATGGGGAAAGTTAAGCAGTTTAACCCATCCCCCCCGCCCCCCGCCAAGGCTCCCACACCTTATTATCAGATGGAGTTCTACACGTGTTGGCCTTACAGGCCTCATTGCTTATTCTTTTAAATTATTCGAAAACATAAATACTAAGTGGCTGACAGCTTGTGTTGAACTAGCAGTATCAACTCCTGGGGGAGTACAGTTTAGATGATCTCTAGAAATGGAACAGATCCCATTTGTAGTCTTGAAAGCTAAGAGTTCTGTCTCTTTAAGACTGAGTTTAAGCCCTCCTTATGTTTAGTACTCAGTGGAGTCTGTTTTGGACAGTATTTTGACATTTGAGATGTACTGGGTAAATAACTAATTTGTTTCATAAGTGTTAGTTTTCAACTACGTGTCACATGGTTAGCCATGCAGGGACCGTTTTGTCAGGTTACAAAGCAAAGGAACATAGCAGGAATGTTTTTGGAGAAACTTGCTTGGTCAATTTTAAGGTTACATTACTATTCCTTTGAATAAATAGTTAAGAGCCTTTGAAAACAGAGTCTGTATATTCTACTGCAATGAAATGTACTGAGAGTCTTGGAAGTAAAAGAAGTTGGTACAATCAATGTTTGCTAATCACCAGAAAGATCAGCTGAGATACAGCAGCGTACAGTGCTGCAATGGCTGCTTACACTTGTCATTGGTGGAGATGGAACTTCCAGGTGGATTAATTTCAAAATAAAGCTAGCTGGCTTGATTTATAACAATAAAAAATCTATTATCATGGGTTTTTTTCCTTCCTGATTAACAAGAGGTTCTTAAGCTGCTGTAAATATTTTTCTTGCCAAAAAAATAATGTGTAAATATACTAATTAACTACAACATGATAAATTAGTGCCTTCTAAAGTAAATTTAGGATTATGTACAATTTCAAGCAAAACATATTCAGTAAATAACATTCTTACTGTTTATAATTTACCTTCTATTCAGCACAATATTTCCAAGTTTTAAGTCTCGGTGAACTATGTTTCTCTACAAGAAAAAATTGTACCTAATGAGAACTATATTTTAATAACTTGAAGTTAATTAATTCAATTTGAGCATGCATTGCACAAATGTGGGAATGATGACATCCTGCAGACTCAAGCTGTTGCTGCCATGTACGGTAAATATTTTCCTTGCCAAAAAAAAAACAAATTTTGCAATAAGAATGCCCTGATATTGGTACTTATCATAAAATAGAAAAACATTTTTATTAATAACATGCTTTACTCGAAAAGGGTATTCAAGAAGAGTAAGAAAAAAAGACTCCCAAAAGGCTTGTTTTCTCCTTTTTTATCTGTGCTTACATCATGTCCAGAGTAGTTTATAAAAGAAAAAAATTTGGAGTAAAATATGAGTTATTATCTGAGGGTCTGTTTGTAGTCTGTTTGTAGGGTGACCCCCTCTAGCAAGCTGAGTTACTTGCACACCTTAGGTGCAGATCCTGATCAGAAGAGTGTGAAAGGCAAGAACCTCTAGGGGGGGGCTCTTTTTGGCATGCAGGCCACTTTTCGGGAGGTAGTTTTGGCCTGTTTGCTGAAAAATTTGAATTTACACAACAAAATTCAAGCAGGCTGTGCCAAAAATTATTGCCTGCATGTCTAAATTTAGGAGTGCTGGACCCAAAATGAATGTTGTGTAAATGGGCCTTTTGTCAGAAGAAGTAAATCAAAGAAAAGAAAGAAGAGTGCCCCAGCCCTTGAAGGGGAGGGGGGTTGGGGGGAGGGAACACATTTATGAAGCTAGCCCTGTGTCCAGCTGCCAGGTGAGTAGCCAGGGTGATAGATGATCCTTCCAGAAGGGTAAACCAGGCTACACTATGGAAACAGACCCAAAAGGAAACTGAAAACACTTTTGAACATAATTATATTCTATAAAGACAAATTACGTGAGAACACTCTCGGGAACACATCAGTTCCTGCTCTCTGGTTGCTCCTTCAGGCACTTTTTCGTATAATTTACTGTGACTTCTCTTGATCTTTTAAATTTGCGGTTAAATCGATAAGGGATAATCTCATTATAGGATTATTCAATTACATTTAAACTTAAATTTTCCCTGTCATTTCAAAGAGAGCCGGCGATCTATAAATCAAAACAAATAAAAACGCTTTTCATCGCGTCAGTATCAATTCAGCCCACGTCCTTCAGAAAACAAAGTTACTATCATTCATAAGCGTAGGAGTAAACCCGTTGAAACGAAACTCGCAAAACTTGAAGGAGCTTGAACGCCCCCGTCGAATGTAAGCGCGTATCTACGTGTTGAAATCTATTTGCATCCATCCATGCGTAAAACACTCGATTTGTTATGTAGATATTGCTACAGTTCCTCGGATATTGCTTTATAGATTGACGTTCTTATTACATAATATACGAAGTATTTGGCTAATTTAATAAATTTGTAACAGTTTTAATCAAGAATTCAAGCAAACGGTTCCTTTCTGACTAAAGAGGAAGTTCCGTGATTAGAATACATATTAGAAATCGAATGGACATTGCCACCCACGCGAAACATGATTACCTTTTATAACTTGGAAGTAAGCACCAAGAAAAAAGATATCTTTTGTAATAAAAAAAAAAGATCGGGTTGAAATAAAATATTTTTAATACGCTTAAATAAACTTGGTGAGATTATTGTCTGTAGCACGAAAGCAGGGCCAAATATAATCTGATTTTAATAAACGCTCAAAGGGAGAACCTTCTCTTGAAAGAGTAAACCAATTTTTTTCTCAATCACACCACAAGCCATAGAGATATAATCAAATTTGCTCAATCTAAATTTGAACTGTAGTCTTACCTTATGCAAGCACTCCACCACTCTAACAATGTCATGAAAAATTATAACTGTCTCTCTTTCGGACAACCGCTTCTCTCGTATCACGTAATGTTGAAGGTTTATGAGGTCCGCAGTTTCCGAACTAAAGTCATGGGCACAAAGGCAATCCAGAACTAGACAAAGACGATGTCGAATTCTATACTGTCTTGCAACTGTACTTTGAGAACGATGACCCGCTGCCGCATTTAAAGATTCTTTCTCGGGAGGGATTTCCTCGTAATATTCGTCTTTGAAAAGTCCATGATGGTGAACAACGCCATCTTGATCGTTCAAGAGGGAAAGCAATGAGTACTCGGTGTGTAAAAGCATTTTGCCTTGTTTGTCATCATAGCTTTCGCGTCCAGGATCCGATAACGTAAGAATCTTGATCGAGTAAAAGTCATCAGTACCTTCCTTTTTTGCTAAGCACTGAACAATACTTCGCACGGGCGAATTGCCTAATCTAGGTCCAAGCAAATACGGGCCGGCGCGCTTCAGCGTTCCGCGATTCGAAGCTCTAATCAGAGCTCTTCGCGAAGCACTCATCGATGTACTTGTGTTTGAAGTTGACGATGACTCTCCGGCTTCGAGGCAAGACGCCTTTCGTTTCACTCCTGTTGATCCAGCGCTGCTAGATCGCATTTTGGACGTGGTATGTTTCCACGGAACAAAATCACTTGCTGTGAACGAAAGTTTCTCTGCGTTGTCTGCGGAAGTGATCCCATTCAAAAATTTTTTCGAGTACTCAGATCCTCCCGGACAAAAAAAAAACGCGTGTTTTTAAAAGACTGGGACGAAATGAGTATTTCGAGTTTATTTTCGAAATCGTTTCGAAGAAACTTACAACATTTGAAAATATTTTTCATCAACATGATTAAGATCTGTGATTGGAACCTCTAAAGATATTTTTTTGATCAAAGACTCTGCTCGCAATGTAAGCGTTGCGTTACCTTTTCGATTTTTCATCTAAAGTCCACTGAGTTTGGTTGCCATGGTAAAGACGCCACACGTGTAACACCAAAATAATCAAAATGGCTGACATTCTTCTCCAAACTCCAGATGTTGCAGGTAAATATATGTCGATTTTGTGGTGGGAAATACATTTATCTTTACCAAAATAAATTTCGTTTAACAGAAAATTTCCTTGAAAGAAATATTGCCGAGAAAGAAGTAAAATCGAAGTTAGCTTGGTCCAGTTTGGTCTCGCTCTTTCTCACCCAAAAAATACAAATTCGAACACTGTTGTAGCAATATCCCGCACGATTGCGCGAAATAAGTCAAATATTTCTCAGTTAAATAGCTATAATTTCCGCCCCTATTAAATCATTCCAATGATCTCAATAAAGTGAATTACGCGTTAACATGAATGATATCACGACAAACGCTAGTTACACTGATACAAAATCAAAATTATATTGGCTTTTATAAACTACGTACATATATGCTTACATCTGTTATATCTAGAAGGCCTATTAGACAGCAATTTAGGGTTAGGCACAGTTTCTGTGTTTATTTGAAAAGCTTTGGAGGTAGTTTGAACGAACACTTTTGTTTTGCGTTTTGTCTTCTGAATGTGTTGAATACAAGTAGCGTGCTATAATTGATTTCTCAGGCAACACGTCTCTTGTGAACCCAGTTATCAAACCGTACTATAGGGATGGCTTTGGAAGTAAATCAATCGGCGAGCCACAGTGGAGGCCACATCCCAGGAATGCCCTTTCCATGCCCGGCAGACTTGACAACACTGAAAAGTGGGTACCTACAGCAGGTCTTTTTGATCTCAAGGCCAACAAATATCTTACACTGTGTTTTCCAGACATTTAATAATTAATCCGCCTTGGGAGAATTTGGTTTTTAACATATCTTTCCCATGATGATCAGTTTTTCGCATTTGATCAGTGGGATAATTTATTGCATGGTGATGATTGGGTGGAAGATGAGATTAACCCTGGCTCTAGCTCAAAATGCTTTCAGGTGTTGTCGTGTTGGCTAAGACTCCTTACTCTCGCAGTGCTTCGCTCTACTAGGGGTAAAAGTACCGGGAAATAATAGGGCTGGCAACCAGACAAAATGTTAAGGGATATATACATGTCTTTCTGGAATGGGCTACACTCTATTTCCAACAAACCCAGGTTCTTCTGGTTAATTATGTAAACTAAATGGTAAAGTCTGCATATGAGCCTGGTGGCCCATCAGGCCAGGGTTTCAGTAGCATGAAGCAACTACATGTGCTTGTCCCTGGATGGGATGCTAGTCCATTAGAGGGGTACCAACAGCAGAAAATATGCCAGTATCCATTTATACACCTGGGTGGAGAGAGGGACTATGAGAGTAAAGTGTCTTGTCTAAGAACACAATGCTGTTACCCTGGCCAGGCCTGTTCGATCCAGAGTCCACCGCACCAACTATTAGGGCACCACACCTTCACAGTAACTTAATGGACATACTGTGAGAATAATTTGTTACGTTCTGTGATCGTGTTATTTAGAGGGGGCAATGGTCTCGACTGGGTGTCAAGTATTCGCTGTGCATCCCTGGAGGAAACAAGACAGTCCTCTCCCAGGCCAGAAGAAAAAGCTCCAACACATTCCATCACCATGAACAATCATATCTCAAGAAGAGAGCAAGGTAGTTCAACAAATATTGGTTATCCTAGTACTTTGAATACTCATATTATATATTCAATGAACTGTCATTTATTCAGTCCAATCAGAATGCTAGTTGCTAATTTTATAATTTTTGGTGTGAAAGACCCTATCCCCGGCGGGCTTCATTCGCGTGTGGTTTACAAGTTTACTTGTGCGGGCTGTAATGCCTGTTATGTCGGCGAAACCACCCGACATTTTTTCACACACGTACGTGAGCACTTAGCTGTAGATAAGGCCTCTCATATCTTCAAACATCTTCAGATTTCGGAACGTTGTCGCGCCTTATGTACAATAGACTGTTGTCATATTTTAGATCACGCCACTACCAGCTTTCAACTCAAGATAAAGGAGGCTTTTCATATTCAAAAAGAACAACCTTGCCTCAATCAACAATTACACCATGTTAATCTAAAATTATCCTTTTAATTCACGCATTTTCACGTTCTGTTGTTACTATTTGTCTTAATTAGCATTTTCGTCTACTTATTATTCAACTTTCCATGCTTTGTAAACCATTCAACTGAAGATGACAGAAGCTCTGTCGAAACATGTTTTGTAAACTTAAAAAATTGGTCGTTTTTCTTACAGATATGCAACTTGCTGGACTTATTAATGGGATGAACTTCTTAATGAATCAACCCTTCAGTGGGTCTGTTCATGATATCTTGAAAGGCGCTTTCTAATACCTAAAAAAAGAACAGTTTTCCCTACCCTTTTATACAATGTAAACCTACGGCCTGAAAGGTACCCCTTTTGGATGAGCTTCCCTGTACATATAGTCCACTGAATCAAAAATCTTCTTTGGATAATATATTGTTGTCAATGTATAACATAGTAAGTTGTTGTTTTTCTCTTTAGCTGGCCTGCAGGTACCCAGTGAAGAGAAACCCAGATATGTTCAGCCGACTGTTGTATATGACACTTATGATGACTTTGAGAGAATTTATGCGAGAAGACCACTAGAAATATCTCTAAGAATGGCTGTTGGGGCAAAGAAACAAGGTACCATAATTTAACTTTCTTTTACGCATCAACAAATATCTTAAATCAAACGACATTTTTTGATACACTGAAAGTTAAGAATATCTTTTTTCTTGATAGTAAGGGTTGGGTAACAGCTCTCTCAAGGTCTCACATACATGGTTCACTATCCTTGAAAAGAACAATAGAACAAAAACCAGTAACAATGCCCCTAGCCCCAAAAAACAATACCAACCTCTACACTGGAGGATCAGGAAGATTATAACTATACACTTTAGGCCTCAACAGCTATCACCTCCTAGAAATAGAGAGCAATAATAATAATCTAACACTTAAGTAAAATTGTCTTTGAAACTTTCAGTTGTGTATGTACGCTCATTAATTCATTCAGTAATTTTGAGGTTTTAAACTTGTGTAATGGTGATTTCCATTTTTTAGTCTTCTTGGGAATTGAATTTTCCAATGATGTCACCATTCTGTAGACAACCTTCATCCACTGTACACTAATGGCTGATAGTGTGTAACAGCTCAGCCAATCAGATTTCAGTATTGCATGAGTAGACTTGAAGATTTCAACTAATTCTGAATAGAAAAACCTGTTGGAAAAATTTCCCTCCTATTTTCTATTAGTAGAGATACTCAAAAAAAGAAACTCTATGGCAAAGTCATCAATAAAGCCAAACTATAATCCTAAAATTTAGTCAATGAACAAAAAAAAAGTCACTAAATCAAATACCCTGACCAAAGTAACAAACAATATTATACTCCTTCCAGTCTTTTTCCTTCAATATGCCCCACTTATTTTCTAAGCTAGGATACATATTATTGTTGAATAATATGATTATAAGAGGATCATGTTTTATTGTTTCCCTTGGTAGTGTATGAGAATAGAAATGGTATTCCTGTTGCCTCGCTTGGAGACAAAAGTTACCAAGTTCCAGAATATTCATTAGATTTCCACAAGCAGGGAAGCACAAGACCTGTTATTAATTTTGGGTAAGAGTATGTACTTGTTATGCTGTAAGAGGAAAGTCTGCAATGCATATGTTGTGGTTCAATTTTATCCTTGGTTCAAATTTTATTTTCCTTTGTTTCTGGGTATGGTAATGTATGATAATGAGTTTAAGACAAAGGAAAATGAAATTTGAACCAAGGATAAATTTGAACCACAACACATACATGTATGCTGCAATTACATCAGTTGCAAAAATAGGTCTGCAAATATGCATACATGTCTACTGAAATGAGTCTGCAACGCCTACATTAGCTACCCAAAATAGGTCTGTAATGCATACATTAGTTGCAAAATAGGTCTGCAGTGGAGATGCCTACTGAAATGAGTGCAATGCATATATTAATTGCAAAATAGGTCTGCAATGCATACATTAGTTTGCTGAAATACATCTGCAATGTTTACAGTGGTTGCAAACATCGCTCTGCCATGTACTGAAGTGAGTCTGCAATGTGTGCATTATTTGCAAATCTGCAATGCATACATGTCTACTGAAATAAGTCAGCAATATGTGCATAAAATGCAAAAATAGGTCTGCAATGCATGTACATGGGTATACATGTATGTCAACAGCAATGGGTCAGTGATGGTTACATGTGTCTACTACCATTTGAAAGGTGTCCAAATGTCTGCAATGCATGTATGTTGACAACAATGGGTCAGTGATTGGCTTAAGCATACATGAAATTGTAATGTTGAGACTAAATAGTTCAGTGTCTACTAAAACAATCAGACTCGCCCTTGTTTTTTATGAGCGATAGTCAACTCGGCTGCAGCTCGTTGACTGTCCTCTTATAACGGCGATTTACATGGCACGACTCTCCTTGCATGCGACAAGGTTACGACATGACTTAGGACCATTTAAATGTGCGCACATCTCTCATAAGGATGTGGTAGGTTGATCTACAGGATGCGATTTGTGTAGTCATGACATAAACTTGCCGTAGGCGAGAAAGTTGTACCATGTGTATGTAAATCGCCCTATAGATAACTCAGACTCATAGCCTAATAATAATATTGTTAAATATAGTACTAGTATTCCCCCAATAACCACTACACCACTCCAGTGTTACCACACAACACAGCTGTGGCTACTTTTGGTGATAGATAAACTTTGTTTATCATAGTTTAAAATTCCGGCGTTATCTTTACAATAGTAAATTATGTTATGTGAGGAATCTACAATGTATAGTATGAATGCGTGAGTGTCAGTTTCATTAATCGAGCATTTGCATACGTTACAAGCAGCTGTAATTTTGTGATCTGTAACAAGTGATCGTGGTAAAATGGCGGTCGAGTTTGAATTTACTTTTGTATACATATTGAAGTAACTGAATCAATACTGTCACCAAATGTGTGGGTCAGCTTTGTTGTATTGTCATCATGTCTGGCAAGGTGAGAGTAATAAACTTAAGACATTTTGTTTGTTAACAGGGGATCCTTAAAATGTGTACCAGACACTTTTGTTCCTCTTCAAGATCTTCCATTTAAACCTAGGTAAGTTAATAAATCTTAGGTTGTGTTTTATTAGGAACAATCACTGGTTAAATAGAACACTTTCCCAACCATTTTCAGTTCAAACTGTATTATACTGATTGTTGATTTTTTTATATTGTACTTCTTGTAGTGTTTTTCAGAAATTTTTAACGTTATTGTAAAGCGCCAAGAGCAGGACTTGATAGGCGCTATACAAATATTTATTTATTATTATTTTCACTGTTAGGCTGTGTTCTATTACCGTCGCTTGCATCTAAAGGTAAACACGTGATGCTGAAACATGATCTTATTGGGTATTACATGTGGCATGATTGGTCGTCAAACATTTGAAGTTTAGAAGATTGTAAGGAACGCGATCTTTCACACTCAAAATGTTCAACAAAAACAAGTACAGGCAAAACTTTAAACCTGGGGTGCCACTTTCTCAAAAGGTGTATGCATATCAACACAGATCAGGATCTACCAACCTTCCAGAATCCTCCGATCATCACACTTATTACTTCTTAACCCTACCAATCTTCATCTGAAGTTGTATGGTTTTCGAGCTTTTGCTGTTTCCGCTCCTGAACTCTGGAACAGTCTACCTGTTTTTATCCGGTCTTGTGACAATTTAAGTTCTTTTAAATCCAAACTCAAAACTCATCTTTTTAAGAAAACTTATTATCCTTAGCAATTTTTACTTTTTATTACTTTTAATGTACATTTTTAATTGTTAAGATTTATACAGCTCATTTTAGCGAATTTTGTATCGATTTTATTATATTGTAATCTCAGTAGTATTTTTTATCATTAATGTAAAGCGCCTAGAGCAGGCATGGATAGGTGCTATATAAATATTTATTATTATCAGTCTCTCTGAAGAAGTCTTCTATATCCAATCTTTCCACCATTTCAAAACTGGCATGTGTTGAACTTTCGGTGCGAAAGTTGCTATTGCGGTCTGCCAAACCTCAAACATTTGACAACCAGTCATGTCATTTTTCATACCCAGTTACATCATGTTTTGGCATCACCTGGTCAAGCTTAGATGCAAGTGAGGGTATGAGAATCAACTGTTTTTAACTGATAAGATTGTTTGAGATTTAAGCTCAATTTACATGGTACACTAATACCTGGTAGCTTTCCCTCTCATTCCATTTTAGAGTCACATTTGAGGAAAAGCAGAAGAAAAAATTAAAAAGGGAGGAAATTGAAGAGGTTAAAAATCTCGATCATTGGCGACCAGCTGATCCACTTTCACCTGTGCTACAACTTCCTGGAACACATGTATGACGTCATCATAAATTATGATAAATAATCAAGGTGGTCCCCTTTTACTACAGTTAGATAAATTTGTCTTCATAGAATCTATTTATGGAAATTTTACCTTAGGAAAAAAATGGACAATTGTTTTGAGAACAACGTTTTGATTAGAAGTGTTTCACTTTGGTTGTTACATTTTTTTGCTTGAAGGCAAGTTTAATTCACAGCTGATACTTTAGACCCTGTCCACACTAATCTGCAAAAATTTGAAAACAGATAAAATGCAGATAAATTCAAAAATGGCTATTTTGGCCCCGAAGACACATTAAACATTTTCCATCCATGACGCTAACCCAGATAAATTTGAAAACACCTTTATGAATGGTAGAGCAATGTATGCACCATTACTTGAGCCTATGTTAAATTTGATTTAGTGATGCTGGTGATTTTCTAAAGCTCTGTTTTCGGGTGCCCACAGTTCACCACATCGCCAGCACTTTCAAATTTCTCCACTCTGGGAATTGTTTTTTTTTTTAAAAACTTGTTTTCAGGGCCAAAAGTGCAGCTTTAGTGTGGATGGCAGTGCAAACCTTAAACAAATCTTGTAACTGAAGTACTGGTACCATTTGGCTGTTGGCCTGCACGTAACAGAATAGTTCCAAGTGACAACTTTATATATAAATTATTTCATGTTCTAAAGGTTTTTGTATGGCTGTATTGCTTTAAACTCAATGAAACTCTTCACAACTTTTATAACGAGTGAACACGTTCCTCACAAAGAAAATGGAAATGCCAATTTTTCTAACATATTTTTGAAGGATACATTTCGTAAAATTTTATTTATTTGTATACATGTAACATATTATTGCACAAACAAATTTGAATAATTAGACAAACATATTTTTCATACACATTTTCAATATATTTTATTAGTATTTGTTTGAAACCAGTGATATTTTTTACAATGTTGTACATTGTACACAATTGAAGTTGTAAATAAAACGTGTGTGTTGGGTTAAATTTTGTGGTCAGTCAGTTTTTGTTTACACAGTGTAGATGTCTCATTTTGCTTCCTGCTTTGAATTTACATATAGTTTGAATTCCTTAGCCCCTGCTACTTTGAATTTTACTCTGCTAGGTTTTTGACAAGAAATTTAGGGGTTTTCTGACCAATTATGAATTTATTGCAAGGGTTTTTTTCATGACCTTTTTCTGACCCTTGGCTACGCTACATGAAACATTCAAGGCCTCCTCCAAAGAAAAGTTTCCCTTGAACCCTTCAAACTTCTGGATTTCTCCCCTGTGTCCTAATAATTTAATTCAGTTGTTTCCTAAACAAAAAGTTGATGTTGTTCTTCAATGGCAAGCATGTCAAGCGCACTACATAATGTATGATTACTCCTGGTAGTAAAGATAACCATTGTTTCCTATAAATAATCTTATTATATCCCTGGTTCCCATGACATATATGACCACGTTCACTTTAACCGCCCCCCCCCCCCCCCCCCCCAAACCACTTATTCTAAGCAAGGCAATAAAGAAATTGAAACCTGGCCACTGTGTATTTACTGAATGTATACTTTCTTTAATTGCCTCCTTCAGTACCTTAATTAATGTACTTTACAAAGTCAATGACATTATCAGTATCAAAAGCACTCATTTAAATTCAAATATTCTTTGATAGTACATTGCATATGTTACAAAAAAGGTTTTCAGGACCAAACATTGGTCACTATGATAATACAGACTGTAATATTTATACAGCTGTACATTAAAAAATATTTTTCAAATTCATATAATTGCCAATAGTATAAACAGAAATATCTAAATAAATATATCATGTGTTTGATTTGTGTCAAAAATATTTTGTATTAAATTTTCCATTTTGGGGAACATCTCATTCAGTCACAAAATATGATAAAAGGCAAGCTGCTTGCATGTGTCAAAAATTTGGCAAAATTTCATTAGCTGCAACACACGCAATTTTTCCAAGATATATCATGATTCCGCCTTATGTTGTAAACTTTATATACACATGACATCAGACCAGCTGACTGAACTTAACAATAAAAAGACAACTTAAAATGGTCATTTTCACTGCATCAAGCAGATTTACGAAATTAATAGCATCCAACTTTGAAAGCAGCCTCATCATCTAATCTTCTGTAGGTTTTCTACCAAAAATGGATATACAAAAGTCAATTTGTGTGACCTATAGTAACTTACATTAACCCCAATATGCAGTTAAATTACACATAATTTAGGTGATGGACGATAAATTAAAAAAAAAAAAATTTCTCACAATAGAATGGGGCACTGTCATTTCTTACAAATACAATGTGGATTAAACTGGAATGGAGACTATTACAAGTGAAGATACCCAAACGATAGCCTCTACTGCAAGGCAGTTTCAGTCTAATCATGACCTATTTGAAGGGGGCAAATTGAGAGATGTCTGGGGTTGATACACATATCCAGGCTATCTATCAGACTGAGGAAAGATAGGACACAGGCCTATCAGGTGTTCTACTGCCTTGGGGTGTGATTTGTGGCCACAGTCCCTAACCTTCACTTGCGACACACAGACATTAATTGAAGATTCATTGTGTACAATGTACCTGATATGGTGTTGAGGAGATTCTTTAGATCTTCAGTGGAGTTCATATCATTTCTTCTTCCAGGTGGAATATCAAGCTGGTAGTCTGGTCCATAGGTGAGAAAATACTGCAAAATATTATTGGTGTTAGTGCTTGGATTGTAAATGTTATTCAAATTTAATTAACACTTTATCATTCATGTAAGGTCCAGGCTCATTGATGCAAAGTTCAAACAGGCCAAGCCCACACAATAAATTTATTATACTACGAAAAGAATGTTGATTTTCCCACGGTAAGTTGAGTGGGCTAGCAGGCAAGTTTGCAAGGGTGAGACTTAGTACGCTCCACTTATTACCTCATGTTCTGGAATGTCCAGTGATAATGGTTGATTAAGAGCCACACCAGTCAGATATGTCCAGCACTTTGCCGCATTCTTTATATTATATCCACCTAAAAGCAATAAGCAAAGATATCATTATTAGCCTTTCAGTGGTACTCTGCTAGCAGGGTATCATGTGGTCACAATTATATATAATTGGTACAAATCAGAACCTTGAGTAGTAAATTCTTACGCTACAAGACATTTAAGTCATTATATTGAATATCCACAAGCCTTAATTGTTTAGAAAAACATCCAAGATAGACAGCATACACAATAATGTGTGAATGCATTGGGATTATGTGGTAACATCATGGGCATACAATGAGGGTAACAAGCATGCAACAAGTGTAAACAGCTGTGTAAGTCCCTGCAAATCCTTGTCTACCCATAATACTATATATACAACAACCTGAGATACTATGTGAATTATGATTAGTTAAATGCGTGTGATCTATTAGAGGACAGACACACAGATGGCGTCATTGTGTGGTGTGACTTGAGCATGTGGTCAGAGTTCATTGTCGGAGCTGGCAAAGTTTCTCAAAACTTGGGACCAGAACAAAAGGAAAATGTTCAGCTTAAGTTCAAACAAGCCACTGAATAATTTAATTGTTCACCTTCAGACATTTAATTGCAGTAAACAAGCTATATTCAAATAGTTGATAAATGACCCTTGAATGGTCAAGGCTGGATTGACTGCGAAGGTAAATAACAACTAAAATAAACATTTCACCCACCTCCACCAAGCAACAACAGTGGCAGGTTCCAGTCCATCAAGTACTTAACACACTCTCCAATGCCATGTTGGGTGAGGTTGAAAGATGCCATAGGATCACCCGCTAGTGTATCAACCCCACACTGACAAACAACTGCACTTGGCTTAAACCTCATCCTGACCTCAGACATCACTCTGTAACACAATTGAAAGCATACAGCTTGGCCCAGTTGTTCAAAGCGTGGATAGCACTATCCACCGGAAAAATTAATTACTATCCAATGGATAGTGTTATCCATCCTTGAGACCGCTCTTATAAGCAAACAGCTGTAGTTAGGACCACCATTATAAAAACCTGTTTGAGTTGTTACCGGTCAAGGCTGCTGCCTAACGGGCGCCCGGTACCCTAGGGTGCCTAAGTTACGAGTGTGGGCGACTAAATTTTTGTTCAAAGAGCCCGGATGGGCGCCTAAGCATCTTTTTTCCATTCTCATCTAATGACTTCCATTTCCTTATAACTTTGTTCCACTGGCGTATGATACATCCCGTTCAAAACAATAAGTGCTTCATTTCAAAATGGAAATACTACAATTTTCCACAATCGAGATAATTTTAGCGTGTCAAATACCTAATGTGCCTTTGCAAAATTCAGCAACTTCGAAAACCATTTATTTTCAAGTGTTTAGGACTGGGACTGACTCCCAAATATGGAATGAAGAATGAATGGTATTATTACTACTAGCCCACCCCCTCCCCCTTGATCGACCATGGCAACTTTTAGGCTGGGCTCCTGAGTAATGGCTTGGGCCCCTAACTTTTGATGTTAGGAGCCCGAAGGCCTCCTTAGAAATTTCCTTAGGCAGCAGCCTTGCCGGTACTTAAACCCAGTAAGCAACTTGTCCGAGAGACTGTCATTCATAGTGGTAAACAATTTACTAAAAGTATACACTACTTGTTCACGTTTACTGCAATATAACATAGCCAAAGAATTAAAGATCAAAGACAAAGACAAAAATCTCAGACTTTAAAGTTTTAGATGATTTACATGTGTCACCCTGACTGAGACCAAGGAAAAAAACTTTATGTTAAAAGCTCTTGCAATCCACCAGTCTCTATTGTTTCATCAAGTGGTTGCTTACATGAGGAGTCATATAAACTCTCCTCTGTAACATAGACACTTCCATTATACAAGTGTCTTGTCGGTAGCTTTGGTGTCTGTTTTAAAGAGGCTGGAGTTTATTTCCAAGGGAAACTTTGAATGAAAGCCAGAATTATATGGATTGTGTAATTAGTTGGCCAATTTTGCCAGTTGACATCTGGATGGCAATTAGGCAAACAGCCTTGAAACAAGTACCAACCTTGAAAAGATTTGTACAAAAGGCTTGTCAGTGATTCCGTCCTTCAGTGGTACATTGACTGAGTAGTACTTTCCTTTGCCAAAACCCACATCATCACATGATCCTGTACCTGTGTAAGAACAGGTACACTTTTCACCTCTAATCTATTTATGTTTTGATTTGTGCTACAGACTACCTACAGAACAGCAGTCACAAATACAAGAACAATGACTATTTCAAGAGCGAGTGTGGAAGGGTTAAAGCAGGGCTTGACAACAGTGTTGTCTAGGACAAGTAGATTTTCCCTCACAGGTAACTTTTCATTCCCACTTGCCTGATGGACAACCGCCCTGAGGTAAGTTGTCTGCTGACTAAATTGTAAAAGTACTAAAAGTAAGACAAGCATGCAACTGCTCAGGACAAGCAAAACTGACAGCTGCTTGTGCAAAGGGCAAGCTAGAATTCAGGTTCGTTTTTTCCGAGCCCAGCTGCTATTGTCTAGCCCAGCGGTTTCAAAATGTTTTGAAGAGTAGGAAGAGTAGGTGGCTGTGACAAGTTAGATTGTTTGTTGCCAGGTGATTGCTGTGACCAGCTCAACCGGCGACATAAAATCAAGTAGTAACCCTGCTAGCCCTAGGGCTAGAAAGTTACAGTCTTTGGACGTTTGGCAGATAACAGTGACAAAAAGAATAACAAGAAAAATAAACAAAAATGGCTATTTAACTATTACCTGGGAAAAAGCCAGGGGAAAATTTATGAAATGATACTGACATCACTTTTGAAGTAAAAGAAAATGCATTCTCGACTCCTGAAAATAAAATTCTGTTTTAGTATGTACAGTATACATTAGATGTGTCTGTAAACTTGCTCTTAAACTACAAAGAAAAGTAAAGGATTTTGGAGAAACTGTTGGCATCTGTAGGCTATTGTTACCACTAATACTTCACTGTTTCCACTGCAAACAGCTTTATGTCATACCTATTACATCCCTTACATAAAGCTTTGTTGTACACATGGTTGGTGAAGTTTTAAATATTCTTGGTATGTTCATTCTCAAATTCCAAAATTTTGACAGCAGAGCAGTGCCAAGGGTGACAGATTTATTTTCTGGCATGAAGTGCAAATTACATTGTCAGGGTTTTCACTCTTTTGAACTTTTTGCAATTCTGTGACTTTCCATGACCTTTTCCATGACTTCTTCAAGATATCCATGATCTAAATTTTACCATTTTCTTTGTGAAGAAAACCTAATATATTTTGCACATGTACTCTTCAATAGACATCATTTTCTATGACTTTCCAGGCGTGGAAAATGAAATTCTAAAAATCGATGCCCCGTATGAACCCTGTGTTGTGCATTTGATGATGCTTTCAGATTAAAACCCCAGGGGGATGCAAACAGCTAGAGGACACACTTGTAGTAGCCCGAAGAGATCCCCCTTACCCACTAGAGATAACCATGAACTGTTTTTAAAATTAAATGAAAGGCAAAAGACAGATTATACGAACCATCTCCATGGTGAAGATCAATGTCAACATAGAGAACCCGGTCAAACTTCTCACGCAACTTCAAAATCCCCAAGACAATGTCATTGACGTAGCAGAATCCAGACGCTTCATCCCTAACAAAACAGCACAATCAGCTCTTCATATACTCATGCATGCACTAGATTAGCAGATAAATAATATAAGTTCAAATTGTAGGCAAGTAATGCATGCAGAGAACAAACCTATATATATCTCAATATGTAGGTGGACAATAAATTTAATGGTTGATGGGCAGGATCACAGGATTGGATAAAACTTAATAATTTGTCATAAAAAAATTAGCACATTTCAAAAAACCTATCTTACGCCTGGAGTCAAGAGTTCAAAAACTAGATCTAACAGTTTAACAAGAATGTTTACAACTTTTAAAATAATTCTCAGCAATTTTGAGTCAGACAAGAGAAATCTTTTGATAATTCCTAAGAAAAAGTTGATCCAGCTTAAATTAATTTTGATAATTGGGGTTGCTGAGGGCACATTGGTAATTCAGGCCAAAGGATAGCAAGAGTTTCAACTGTTGTCAATGTTTGTTCCAGCTTAGACTGGGCTTTAGCTTTTTTGATGCCTGTGCAGTGGAGCCTACATGTATATTGTGGTTCAATTTTTTCCTTAGTTCAAAGTTTATTTTCCCTTGTTTGTGGGTATGGTAATGTGTGATAATGAGTATAAAACAAAGGAAAATAAAATTTGAACCAAGGATAACAAACACAACACCTACACATGCAACATTTTTGAAAGGAGTTGTGTAGAACTTATGTAGTTGAGACCTAAGTAAAAAACTTGAAGCAGTGGACTTAAAAAAGACAGCAATAAACAAACACAACAAATTCCACTCTTGCACTGTATACCTGTGGGCATGGTGCCAGCCTCCTTCCCAGTTGATTGCTATAGAACATTCCCTTCTGTTCAACATCTCAGCAGCAGTCAGTGTGCCACCAGCCACAGCAGACATGCAATCAAACAAGTCATCAAACACAGGGCAGTCAAAGCCTGCAGTAAAGTAAAATGTAAGCTTTGTTATTATTCGCAATGCAACAGAAAAGGGGCCATACTGACATTTTGTGGAAAATTTACATGTAATAAAAAATTTTCTGTTTCATTCGTCATTGATCTTAGATTAATTCACGAACAGCTTGCGCTAGCTAGTTATGTGTTTCTAAAAGTCAACGAAACATGACTTTTAGTGTTTCCTTTCGTACAGGGTATTTATATAAAGTAACATGTAAAGCCAACTCTGCATTGGGCTAAACTACTGTGTCCCATTTTGCTGGAGCTTTTACTGGATTTCACCGGCATGGTGAGAGGCACTGTGAGAGCAAAGTATTTTGCTCAAGAACACAACTGGACCACAACCTCATGATGCCCGCCAGGTGAGGTCCACAAACTTCTAATCCCTAATATGGGCTGATCAAGTTACATGTACTTCAATAAACGTTACATTATACATAATGGCTCTTTCAGAACTTTGGTGGTAACAGTTTACAAACCTCTCTCCTGAAGTTGGATCAAATCGTTGGCCAAACATATAAGAATAGGTTACAGTACAATGACCAGTTTGACATTGTAACCGCATCTGCTAACAGATGGCAGGCCAGGTTGTTTTAAAAGGTTAATTACAATACTATCCATTGGATAAATAGCTATTCAATGGATAACTGTTTATAAAACATGCTTCACAATATCAACATCTATACTTTATATTTCTCTGGTGGATGGCTTTATTAATAATTTAAACAACCAGGCCCAGACTTTTTATTGTCTCCACATAACAATTCAATGCTTACATACCCAAGCCATACTCGGAAGCCTCTTCTTCTACTTCCTCACAATCATCATTGGTCAGCTGTTCCAAGCACTCAATGTAGGCAAAAGAATGAAATGCAGAAAGTTCTTGAGATGAGGCTCGTCTTGGTTTAACAACTCTGTTTTGAGATATTGTTATGAAACAATAATTTGTTTTACATAACAAAAACACTCTTGTTCCTTGGCCATTTCAACTTGACAAGGAATAAAATACAAACAGCCGCAACACACATAACACATGGACTACGCATGTTTTGAAAAAATAATCTAAAATTAACTTGACGTTTTGCATGCTACAGCACGCATCTTCAGAAGTGACCGTTACAAAAAGGTGTTTTATATACTAGACCCACAAATAGTGCTATCATTTATGAGGTGACTGTTAGTGTAGGTTCTTCGGTATTTGACAAAGCTGTATTGAATAGTGGTGGATATTTACCTTCCAGCTTTGCAGCTTGGTAAAATATCATAGATAATATAAAGGACCTTTCTACTATCCATGGTGAATACCGGTGTTCACCACTTTAACCGACACTGGAGGCAAATAATTGTTTTAGTACTGATACCGCACAAGCTGAATAACTAGTGGACCAAAACATTAGTTTTGGTAACTAAATTGAAACAGGAAGCCATTTTGTTTCTCTTTGGCTGCTTGGAGGTGAATAGCACTTGGCTAATCACCTTCAAATTATTCAATCAGAACGTGCATAAGGCACTATTCACTTGTGTGGTATATACTAATATAATTTTGATATAAAATTCTGGTTTTTCCCGCATTACATATTTTGTGCGAAATAAATGTGTGTGTTGTGGTTCAATGTTATATTTGGTTCGGGCCTTTAGTTAACCTTATAAAGAGAAAAAAATAACTTGAATAATGTCAAAGTTAAACTTGCACAAAGACCTGTTTTGGAGCAGGTATCAAAATTATAAATAATTTGTTGAAATTAACCTTTTGGATTAATTAGAAGATTTGTTATCAGAAAAGTATTCAGTAGATCTAGCAAAGCTCAAGATCCTGAAAAATTTCGTTAACATGGTTAAGGTTACCATTTTTATAGGCAAAGTGAGCCATATCCGCCCATATAATTTAGCCACGAAAGCTACATGAAAGCATTGGTAAGCCATTGCTTGGTTTGTACCTGGTAATAGATTAATATTTGCACCAAGGAAAAAACGACTCTGTTTTAATAAAGAAAAGCTATGTAGTTACCTAGCATTTTCCAAGAGTCCATAGGCTTTAATCAGGGTATGAGTCAACGACGCCTACAGAAAACGTGAAGATCAAAGATTGACCGGTGAATTGAAGCGAATGAAGTAGGCAACGGAAACACATCTCGACGAAATATGTGCAAAATAACTCTAATGAAATGGCAAAACTCACTTACCCGGTTAGGAACTTTAGGAAGATTGTCACACAATTTTACGAGCTCGTCTGAATGTATAAATACAACCGTCGTGGGGACTTTTTTGGCCCTTTTGAGAATGTGACCGCCATTTTCCCTCAACGCCATCTTCAAACTTGCGCGGGAAAACACTGGACAATGGAAGTCAAAAGCAGCTACCGGGAGGGGGTGGGGCAGGGTAAGAGCTTTCTTTATCCAGTATCGACAATACACCAATATTACAAGCTTTGATTGCTCTAACATAATAGAGACTTGTTTCTATTCTACAAATGTTTGTATTATAAAGAAAACTGCCTTGTTACTAGATTTTTAATGCCATTTCAAGTGAAAACTCACCCTTCCCTAGAGACTTGGTTCATAGACTGTTGCCCATTGCAATGCATTGTGGATTGTCACGATGTTGTCCCAGAGTCTGGTTGTCCTGAACATGAAATGGATCGGGTGAGTTTCACTCCATGTTTTGCGTTGTGCTATGTAACCTTTTTTTATGCTCAAAAGCTCAGGAAGTTGGAAAATCTCAAACTATTTTACTTTTGATGAAGGCAACAATTTTCTATCAGCGGCGAGATGAGTTTAAGCGTGAAATTGATGCGATGTTGTGGAATGCAGAGAGGTCACGTTTGATTTCATGTCATTTGACTTGCTACAAAGTGAGCATGAAACGCTCATTTTGCTCTCGAGATCGACACGAACTGTAGTCAATTTTTTCAAATGTTTGTGATGCGAAAGTTCAAACTAAAATTTGGATTGATCTGCTTTAGCTAAATTCTGCGCTTAGTTTTTGTGCGAAAATACTCGAGATGCCAGCGGCCAATGGATTGACTTGAGCTCCGCCCTAGTTTGCCCAATGTTTCCAGTCGTTTTCTTCCTAAATTCACTAAACTTTTATTAGAATATTCAGAATTGCTTTTGGTACTAACAATTTATCTCCTTTTGTCTCCCCCCAGATGCGACGATGAAGGATTTTGGAAGCAATAATCTTGAACGTCTTCCCGCGGCCATCTCGATCTCGGCCACTGTAGAGGAATTGTGATAACGCTCGATGTCACGTGTGGATTTGCGAGGAACAAGTAAGCTATCTTCTTTTCCTTTTACACGATCAGTAGAGAATGTGACGTTCCACTTAACTGACTAACCCCTACTTAAGTTCATATAAATAACTGTTCTCTCTTTTTTACTAGGACTGTCGACAAACGGTGCGGAACTTTGAAGAAGGGCTAGATTTATATGCTTCCAACCTTGGCCTTGGTAATAATAATTATATAGAGTTAAAAGTTAATATAATTATTTTAAATTTTAACCAGTGCTTTCCAGCTCTAATTCCACGAGTGACGTTGTGAGAATGAAGCTAAATCAATCTAATTGGGCAATTCCAGAAAATATCCGTACACAACGACGGACGGCTTCCATATTTTAACACCCCTTGCCTTCAGAAATTCCATAATGCATTACCCCCCCATGCCCTCTGAATTCCAAAATCATTAACCCCCCCTCCCGTTCGGAATTTCCGTTTTTTGTCAAGCCCTAAGGATTTACCTTTTGAATTCGATAAGACTTACCGTAGTTTTTCAGTAAAAAAGCTCACAGATTTTTCGACGAAATTTTCTTTCCGTGGCAAGTTTCATGCGACAAAATCTTCTAATGATCGCAGTTTGTACTGGAACTTACAATATAAACAAGAAACTAAAGACTTATTTTAAACTAATCATTGACTTTTTAACATTTTTACGACTGAATTTTCAATGAAGGAGTATAGTGGGTAGCCCGACTGCACTCACACGGTTGGTTGGTTGGTTGGTCCATCAGCTGTAAACATTTTGATAAGAGAAGTAAGAGTGTAGCAAGGCGGCTGTAATAAGGCTATTTTTAAGGTTTACCAAGGAAGAGAAAAGCAAAGAAACAAAATGCAGCTGAAAATTATGTGTGGAAGGTACTTGACCGCCGAGAAAGTGGAAATTAAGAGCCTCAAAAGCGATGCAACATGCGATATTCCATGCGTTACAGCTGCTTGTAACGCATACATAGAAGATTCCTCGCATAACATAATTTCCTATTGCAAAGATAAGGCCGGAATTTTCAACTACAATAAACAAGTTTATCTACCACATAATCTGGTTTCGAACTGATAATCTCTGACTTCGTAGAACGTCATCTACCGCGTTGTGCTAATCTGACAACATTTTTAAAAAGTTCGGGTAAAAATATTTATATAAACGCAATAGACAATGTGGGGGTCCATTGTCTGCAACGACCACTGTAGGCTCACACAAATTGTCACAGCGACCGAATATCGATGTGTCTACTTGCGGCAAGCTAGCTAGTGAAAGTGGTAATTTACTGGCCAAATATCTTTTTTACTGCATTGGAAGTGGCTCAATTTGCTCACCAAACGACTTGTTTTGCTGGTTATACTTTCCATCCATATCGTGAATGTGTGCAGTGCTTCAAGCTCAAGTTTTCCAGAAGTCGCCTTTTGGCGACTTCCTTTTGTAAAATGGTCGCCGCTAGAAAAATTTTGGTCGCCAAAAAGGAAAGCATTTTCAAAGCAGGACACCTTATGTCACTGTACATGAAGGTATACCGCTGACCATTATGAGCCGAATTAAAATCGTTCGAAGAACGTTCCGATGTAGTTATTTTCGTTTGCATTGAAGAGATTTTTTGTTGAACTGTTCCAATTATCATGCAGAAAAGTAAATAAAAGATTAAAGAAACAGGTAAGGAAGATAAACATGCAAAACGAGTTTAATTCTTGTACAGTACACTAAAACAATGGAAAGGAAATGTGGTTTGCAAACTTTGATGTGTAGCCAGCCCTTTGCATTACAGTGGTCGCCAAATTGGTGACCTGTGTGGAAAATGTAGTCACCAAATTTTATTTCCAGTTGCCATGGCGACCAAAATGGTCGCAGCTTGAAGCGCTGGTGTGTAGACGCTCGGCAGTGGTTTCCTTAGAAATTGGAGCTCACAGGATCGGGGGACGGACCCACATATTTGTTTGTGTTGATCTTCTGCTTCGCAAGTTCCATTTTACACAACACAGGTGCGCTCTGCCCATACATACTCAAAAAATGAAAATAACATGCATATATTGGTAAAAAAAAATTCAGTCGTGGCTCACAGAGCCTTTGATTAACATTGGATAGACACGGCAAGTTTCAACGTGATGTTTATTACCGCGCGTACGGGAGCGGTTTAGCAACACACGTATAAGAGGGCATTTTGTCCATAACTTAAGCAATAGGCTGAAAAAAATAACGATACTTATTGCAAATGAACCTTTTGAATTTTGGGGAACCGCAAAGCGGGTTTAGAAGATAAGGAAACATCAAAAAACACAACAACCTTCTCGAAACCTTCGAAAACAACTCGACAAACAAAGCTTTTGCAAACTTGGTAACCAAGCTACGAAATCGGTGGAAGACTGACTAAGCTACGAAGTTCGAAGCCATGTTTTTCTCCAAGCAGATTTATGGCTTTTATTATCGGGAAATGTCAACTCTTTATTCCAGAAATGTGCATAGGAGTATTAACAACATTCATTCAAGCTTGTTCCCTGAATAGGAAAAGGAAAGCCCACAAAATCACTTGTCTGTACCCTCTGGAAATCCCAGATCTGAAACCCCCCGATGCCTTCGGAATTCCAATCGTAAGTACCCCTCCATGCCTTCGGAATTCCAGTTCAAAGAACTCCCCCCCCCCTTGCCTTCGGAATTCCAAAAAGCCATCTGTCGTACTGTACGGATATTTTCTGGAATTGCCCATTCTTGTATTTGCTTTTTTGCTAAGGGGAAGGTTAAGGCCCCACCTAGACTTGCACCAAGTTGCTGAAAAGCGTCGCGAAGCGACGTGCTGCGAGTCGCGAAGCAACGACCGCGAGCGATGAAGTCGCGAGAGGGCGACTTGTCCCGTTTGAAGGATTTTGAAGACAAGGTTCCCGCCAAAACCATCACGCGAGTTTCGGTTTCTCCTGGCTCAAAAGAGCAAATTTGTTTCCTTTGCGCTATGGAAGTTATAAAAAACGAATATAAACGTAGATTGATCGGCCCAGGTGGGAGAAAGAACAAAGTTTGCTTGGACTGCTTGGACCTGGAAATGCTTGCCGGACGGCAGTTCACTGCAGCTGAACTGACAACAAACATTATTTGTAGAAATTGTGACGACAAGAATGTTCGAATGTCAGGCTTTTGCCCACTCCCGTAGACGCAGAAACGAAAACATCTTTTTCGCAAACATACGCCTGAGCAATTTCCCAACGCTTCATCCAGGCTGCATTTTATGAAGGTTGTGCCGAAGATCTTTGGCGTGGATGTCAAAAAGTTTGCGGCGTACTGGCGTACGATCGTAGTCGGCGCCTTTTAACTGGCATGCAGATGACTTATTTTATATTAAACTCATCAACAATAGATGAGCTTGGGCGTTGGTGCCTCAAGGTTGGTGGAGCCGGGCTATGCACAGCAGGGGAGGAGGTATCCATGGTAACCCTGAAGCGGCCACCACCCACCTGGGCACCGTCACACTGAAGGACTCAGTGGAATACTTACCAACCTACCACGAGGCTCATCGACTCACCCAAGGGAGGGTGGGCCGGGCGAAAATTGCAAAGCTTGCGAGCAAATGTGCTAGCGAAATGAGCTTGCAAATGATAGCGAGCAGCACACTGCGTGTAAAGGTCATGAAACGCCCCTGCACGGGTCCTGGGGCCACCCCGAGCTTTATGTGGCCAGCGGTAGCGGCGTGCTGCATATAGGCATCACAAAGTACCCCAGCGAACTGCCAAGGTTGCGAGCGAGCTTCCTGCATCCAAAGGTTGCTAGAGGGCATTGCTTTGAGGTTAACTTTGCCTAAATTACATGTAGCCACATTTATAATAACAAAAGCGTAGACTTTCAAAACCTTGGTGTATCTTCGGCATTGGATGTACACGGAATGCACCCTGGCGCTTCATTCACTGTCCGCATGATGTGACCTCGCCGTGACAAGAATGTCGTGTGAAGAAGCATCGATTTACATTTGAATGACAATTTATTTGAGATCTCAACTCTGATTGGCCGCGGTTGTAATTTATTCACCGACCCGTTTTTGGGTCGGTAAAATTGGCGCGCTGCAAGTTGGAAAAGTCCTTCGTATGTGACATACCTGAACCGCGCGTCAAAGGACTTTGTGAAAGTCTAGGCCCCACTCTCCTCACCTAGTTTGTAGAAATCCTGGTGTGTTGCAGGGAAAATATGACACAAAGTACCTGCCTATTTGCCATGTTCTAAACGAGCAGGGGACTGGGTACAAACATATTTTTTCTTGGTACGAATATTCAATATCGATTGAATTGAAAATGGGGCACGTCATCTGAAAGAGCATCCAAAAATTAGTAAATTTACCAAATTTGATGGTTATTGGTTTAAACCCAAAGGCATGGTACACTTTTAAAATAAGAGAGCTTAGTATGGATTGGAGGACGCCTGTCCCTCCAATCCATACTAAGTGTACCATGCCTTTGGGTTTAAACCAATAACTGTGAAATTTAGTTAATTTACTAATTTTTGGATGCTCTTTCAGATGACATGCCCCATTTTTCAATTCAATCAATATTGAATGTTTGTACCGAAGAGAAAATATGTTCGTACCCAGTCCCCTGCTCGTTTAGAACATGGCTAATTCAAAGCAATTCTTGGTTTTCATGTTACGTCATAAAATTTTGATATCAAAATTCAATAGGCCTGCTAAACTTTCGATGCCACTAGGTGTAAGATGAACTAAAAATATATCTTTTTGCAAATTTCCATCTTGGTTGTGCCCTTCGTTTTTAAAACAGAGCATTTTGAATATTCGAGTTCTCCGCCGTATGTTCTGAGTATGTGATATCAAGCTAAGTGCCGTGACAAAGTTGTTTTGATTCAAAAAAGGTCTTACCTTTCCATCTTTGCAGATTGAATATTCCCAATGTACTAAGTGCTGTTTATGTACAAGTATAATAGATCATGAGCCAAAAGCAGTCGCTATTAATAGCAAAAGTAAATTCCAGATGGTTTCTCCGACATCACGGCGGCCATATTTGTGTCCCTTGGAAGGACACAAATATGGCGTCTCCATACTGAGCCTTATAAATTTGCGTGGAAAGTTTTGGCAAATAACTCGCAAACGGTGCACTGCACAGACTTGAAACTCGGCAAAAGTGTTTATCTATTTATCTTCTATAATATCTGAAATTCATAGCTTCTGTCGTTGAATGGTTTCAATTTTATTTTTTTTATTGCGTGACAGTGAAAACCACCAATTGTCTCAATATTGCTTTCTAAAAATAGTAGTGTATTCCAAGTACCTACAATACACATGAAATCAATATAGAACAATGAGGTACGGAGGGGTTAAAATGGGTTGCAGAATCCCCCTGTTTGACTTTTGGTAAAGGACATTGAGATGGGAAAGAGAAATACCCAGTAAAATTGGATGTATCCTCCCATTCTCGTAACACGAAAAGGCTGGGACAAAACTTTGGAGGCTATTACAATTCTATACAAAACGCCTGGATCTACAATGTTGATGGAGCAGCAATGAAAACATTAGGGTTTTGGAAGTGGAAGCTCGTAATATCAGGCAACACCTTCCCAGTAAAGATGCCTGGAACAAAATCACAGTCAAATCAGGGGTCTGCCACTTCTGCCTCAAACTCTAGTCACCACGTATTCATGTGACCCTGGTATGGTCTGTCTCATCCTTGGAGACCCAGGGGCAGTTAGTCGGGGCGAACCGAAGTAAACCAGGTAGAAATCGTAGTGCAAAAGTTTTTTATAAAAGTAAAAGAGCCCCTGGGAAATGAGTCTCTCCAGACCATTTCGAAGCCTTTGTGCGAATGCTGGCTCCTGATTGAGCAAAATAAATCCTTTGTATTATTTTGCCCAATTGGCGAACAGTAACTTCAGAGTCACTTTCGTGTGTTCTTACATGGCATTTTATTTCAATGTACACTAGAGAACCACAAAAAAGTAGGGATATCATTTCGGATGTCGGAAAGAAATATATTTCAAGATCTACCCTGATATTTTCACTTGGACTGATCAGAGGAATCGAAAATAGTGGCTTGTTTACCCGTATGCGACGCATTGGCGGCCGTTCAGCACACTCGTCTGATATCGTCTGGCACGTGCAGTAAAACAATGTACGCGAAGATAGAAAAATGTAAAATCAAATGTACAAGCCAGTACTTTCAATCCTTTTAACCCCAAATAAAAATTTCAGAAAATTGAGACCTAGAAGCTTACATCAATCACTCATTTCTTTAATTTGTTATATATATATTTTTTATTTTCGGATATTTCGGCCAACTGGAATATTCCTGTGCTGCAAAGAAATGCATGCAGTGCGGGCTAGACGAGTATGCCGAACCTCCCCCAATGCATTGCACAGGTAAACAAGACGCTATTTATATTTACGATACCTCTGATCGGTCCAAACAAAATTACTGGTGGATGTTGAGATATCTTTCTTTCTGACATCCGAAATGACTTTCGGCTATATAATGTTAATTACAATAAAATATGCCGATACAATAACCGCCGTGTAAGAACACACAAAAGTGACTCTGAAGTTACTGTTCGCCGATTGGGCAAAATAATACAAAGGATTTATTTTGCTCAATCAGGAGCCAGCATTCGCACAAAGGCTTGGAAATGGTCTGGAGAGACTCGTTTCCCAGGGGCTCTTTTACTTTTATAGAAAACTTTTGCGCTACATGTATCAATCAGCCAAAACTCAAGAAAGACGGGACAACAGAAGTCCGGCAAGAAACACAAGCACTGGCTTTATTTCAAGTGAAGCCCACATGGAACTAAATGACGTAATAATGTGACGACATGTCACGCAACATGTCACATCTCCTCCAAAATAGAAAAACAAGTAAAATGAAAAATGCAATAAAAATAAAATAAGAAAATAATGAGCCATGCAAATCTAGCATAATAAATGTTCATTGGCAAGTGTTCAATGTCTATAACGCCTTCAAAGTCCAATGATCATGGGACTGGCCTTGTAGGCACACAGCAAGTTCTATTAAGTCTCTTTAGTATTCAAATGTCAACGTTCAACAATAGTGAACCGTAACAAGTGTTCAACAAACTAATCAAACATGCGATGCTAAATTTAGATTCAGTGTTCAGTACTCAATGTTCAGTAACTGAGGCCAAGAAGCATGACAGTCAAGTATTATAATCTGCGAGATAGGATGGTCTTTTTACAATCTGTCCTGAGCGGGTCCTTGTTGTCACACCACAGTCCGACTCAGCTATCTTTCGGTTGAGCTCAACACGGGAAGTACCGGTATCCAGGGTGTTGCTTGACTCTCCTTGACAAGTCGAGTCACCAGTTGTGTCAGGAGTGTTTGAGACTTGTGGTGGTAAATTAGTAGTTACCTTAGGAGGCAGCTCATTGGTTCTCTTCAGATAAACTCTGTTTCATCTGTAAGACGTGCCATCTCCTGTCTCCACTTCATATGACCTCTCATCGAGCCTTTCCATAACAACTCCCTTCTTCCACTCCTTTTTTCCCAGTACAAACTGCTTCATTCGCACAGTGTCACCCTCACTCAAGGGGGGGGGGGGGGGGGGGGGTTGGTCTTGGGCGTTGGTGTTGTAATACCAGGCTTGCCTTTGCTGGACTTCCTTCAATTTCTCTCTCTCGTGAGCTGAGTTGAGTGTCCTTGGCTCCAACAGGGTGCTAGTTGTAGGCAGTAGAGTTCTTGTTCTTCTGTTCATGAGCCTCTGGACTGGACTGCTTCCAATACGTTGTGATGGGGTGTTACGTTCAGCAAGGAGCCCCAAGTAGAAATCGTCTCCAGCTTTGGCAGTCTTTTGGCAGATTTGACAGCTGCCTCTACCTTGCCATTGGCTTTGCTGTTGTAGGGGGATGTAACACTATGCTCTATGTCCCAGGTCTTCGTCATTCTCTTGAATTCTGCAGCTGTAAATTGAGCACCATTGTCGCTTACGAGCTGACATGGACTGCCATGTATGGCAAAATGAGCCTTGAATTTCTTGACGACAGTCTCAGCATCTGCACAGTGCAGCTTGTCCAGTTCCCAATAGCCACTATAGTAATTCACTGTCACCAGGTAGTCTGTCTGGTTTCTCCCACGGCCTCTGTGGCACTTCATGGGACATGAGGGTCTCTTTGCCATGCGAGATTTCAAACAGCCTACAGGGCTCACAGGTTGAAATCCAGTGTCTGAGTTCAGAGTTCATGCCAGGCCAATACACACTTTCCCGTGCCCTCCTGAGACAGCCTTCTACACCAGCATGAGATGCATGTATGTCTCTCTTTACCTCGGCCCTAAGTCCCTGGGGTACAACAAGGCGCTCACCTTTGAAAACGAGCCCATCATAAATGCTAAGCTCATCTCTCATGCTGTAGTAGTGGGCCAGTTGGGAAGGAACGTTGGACTTTCAGTATGGTGGTCTTCAGGGCTTGTAAGGTGTCCTCTTGTTCAGTCTCCACTTGAAACTTCTGTAACTTCCCTTGTCCGATGGGCAGGAATTGGACGGCATTGACAATTTCAAATTCATTGCAGGTTCCTTGGCCATCAGCTGGTAGGTATGATCGGCTCATCATGTCTGCCAAGTGCTGTGTGTGACCCGGAGAATACTGCACTTCTATGTCATAGGCCAGACTTCTGAGCAACATGTCTTGTAGACGTTTCAGTGCCCTGTCAAGCGGTTTTTTGGTGATGGCTTCGAGTGGCTTGTGGTCCGATCTGATAATTACGCGGTGACCAAAGGCAAAGTGGTGCCAGTGCAAAGACAATAGCAAGCATCTCCTTTTCTATGGTGGCACATAGGGTCTCAGGATCTGTAAGTGCTCTACTAATGTATGCCAGTGGTCGACCTTCTTGCATAAGTGCGGCACCAATTCCCAGGCTGCTGGTATCACATTGTATAACAAGCTCTTTGTCAGGACTGTAGTAGGCAAGGATTGGAGCCTGGGTGACTAGTTGTTTCACTTCATTGAAAGCTTTGTCTTCAGCATCGCCCCAGTACCACTTGACTCCCTGTTGTGTAAGTCGTCTGAGTGGTTCCATTACTTGGGAAAGTTTTGGGATGGATTTTGCATGATAATTAACAGTTCCGTTAAGTCTTTCAATGTCCTCCTTGGTCTTTGGTGTTTGCAGCTTCAGGATAGCTTCTACCTTACATGGATCCGGTTTCAGACCCTCTGCAGTGAGTTGGTGCCCCATGAAATCCAGTTGTTTCACTCTCAGGGTCACTTTCTCCTTGTCGAGGCGGATGGATTTCTCTTCGCAGCACTGGAAGAGTGATGTGAGGTTTCTGTCATGGTCTTGCGTGGCATCCTCAATGGTGTCTCCAACACCATAGATCAATATGTCATCAGCTATACAGGCAACACCCACCAGTCCTTCCAGGGCTTGATGGAGTCATTTTTGGAAGATCTCAGAGCTAACAGAGAGTCCAAACGGGAGACGTCTCCACCTGTACCTCCCGAATGGGGTAGAGAAAGTGGTAAGCAGACTGGACTCTTCTTCCAAGGTACAATGCCAATAACCATGACTCAGATCAACTTTCCTGAAAACTTTCGCCTTTGCAAGGTCAGGGAGGATGTCATCCAGTACAGGAAGCTGGTAGTGTTCCCGCTTTAATGCTTGGTTAAGGGATCGTGGATCTATGCAGATCCGAAGACTTCCATCCTTTTTGGTTGCAATTGCCATCTGATTTACCCAGTCGGTGGGTTCATCTACAGGAGCGAGAACTCGTACCCCGACCAGTCTGTCAAGCTCTTGCTTAACCTGGTCTCGCAGCTCAACAGGCAGCCTTTTCGGTGGACGAAGTACCGGCTCTGCATCGGGCTTGATGGTCAGACATACAGAACCAGGTAAGGTGCCAATGTCGCCATTGAATACATCAGAAAAAGCTTTTAAGACGTCTTGCTGGCCTTCAACTACTCCATTAACACTCTCAAACTTATCATAGTTGACTGTGATCAGCTTCATCTTCTCAGCTGCCTTGCGACTCAGCAGTGGGGTTAGTTCAGCTTCAACAACAACAAACTTCACCATGTACTTCTTGGAGGTTTTGGGGTTCTCTAGGAGGAGTTTACAGGTACCAAGTGCTTTCATTTGTGCTTTGTTCCACATTTCAAGGGAAATGTTGGATGGCTGAATTTCACTGTTGCCTATGCAACTTCTTGGAATGATGCTGACAGTGGGCTGGAGTTAATGCACATTTCACAATAGATTGGCTTATCCTTCCTAGATGCAACACCATTGACAAAGGCATTAAGAGTCTTTACAGAGGCCACATCCAAGTCAGAGTCAGAGGAGCCACAGTCCTGATTCACTAAGTACACCTTTCCTTTCGTCTCACAGACCACAGAGCCCTTCCAGTGATTAAGAATAAACTGGGAATGTCAGTGTTAATAGAAATAAGTCTTTGCGGCAAAACTGTTGCCATGGCAATGGCGCAACGGGTGCCATCTTGTGCCTTTTATGATGAACATTGATGGTGCCAAGTTTGAAGAACACCGCTTTAATACTCCAAGAGATATGCTTGATTAAGTGATTTATCTTTTTGTGGAACGATTAATGACGTCATCACTTTCCTCATTTGCATAATACAAAAACCTAGATATGTCTAAAACGAAAAAAGATTTTCAAAAAGGAAAACGCCATTCGTCTTTATTTTGAAAAGCCTTAAAAATAAGCAATAAGTATTTTTTACTTCATAGGCACTTTAAATCCAGCTTTCGTTCTCGAAGGAGCCATTTCCTGGCATTGCCATTTTTGATGCCGAGAACAATACGGTCTCGAAGACGAGAATCAGTCATCCGAGGGCAAGTGCAAAAGTTACATGTTTCAGCCATGTTTCGTAGTGCGATCAGGTATGCATCGAAGCTTTCGCCGACTTGATTCCTTTGGTTGAACTTGAAGCGTTCATACGTCTCATTGACTTCACCCGTGAAGTACTCGTCAAACTTGGCAATTATGGTGTCAACCTTTTCGGGATCTTCACCGGTGTTGTACCGAAAGGTGTTGAAGATCTCCAATGCACCTTGACCTATGGTACAGAGAAAGAGGGCTTTTTGATATTGGGCATCTTGGCTGGTGATCTTCGCTACAACCGCGTAGTTAATCCAGGTTTGTTTCCATAATTTCCACTTTTTCGGCGAACAGTCCGCACGGTTGAGTGGAGCAGGAGGTTTTACATGTGGCAATGGCGATTGATTCATTTGAGCAGCGCTCGAGGTTTTTGCAGAAGATGCAATGGCGTCAGCTTGAACTCCAGTTGCAGGCATGATTTGCAGCGGTTCTGAGCAGATTCTCCACCGCTGCCACCATGTATCAATCAGCCAAAACTCAAGAAAGATGGGACAACAGAAGTCCGGCAAGAAACACAACTTGGCTTTATTTCAAGTGAAGCCCACATGGAACTGACGCCATCTAACATAGGGGAACTAAATGACGTAATGATGTGACGACATGTCACGCAACATGTCACACTACGATTTCTGCCCGGTTTACTTCGTTTCGCCCCCCCCCCCCCACCCCTCCCCTGTGTGTTACACCAGGGTTTTCTATAATAGCCTCTAATTGGTTCTTACTTGTGGCTGTTCTTTCGTGCATCGTGATTGGTCTAGTGAACCTTGTGAAACTGTAGTTACGCCCTTGATGATAGTCTGAAATGTCATCCGTCCTCTCTTCCTTACCCCCCAGAGGAGGGGCGCGGGCGAGAAGGACGTCTGACTTCCCAGCGTTATAATGCCGTCCCGTGACGTCACAGACTTTTGCGAAAATGGTAAGTAACTTTTGATTGGTGCAGATTAAAAAGGCATTGTTATATGCTGTTGGTGAAATAGATTACTGTTTCTGATTGGCTAGGCGGCCTTCGTGTTTACTTCAGTTCAGACACAAAACATGTCAACAGATTTGGGCGTGAGATTTCAAATCTAAATTTAAAACGTGTTGCCAGAACGTAAAATAACGAACAAGGGAGGCGAAACCTAACCATCGAGCTCAGGAGACAACTGAAACGCTCGATCAAATTAATGCAAGATGCATAACACTTTCAACACAGAATGTCTCTCTAAAATCAACTTTTAGCTTTCTTGAAGTAAAGCTACAATTAACAGTCTCTGGCGAAGCCAGACAAAAATAAATAAGTCACGCGTGATAAGATCAATACATCTTGCCCGGCATCACGTACAAATATTATTAAATGCAAGTAATCAATATTTTCACGGAATATTTTGGACCTTGCCCTTCTAGAGCGAACACTTCGAGAGCTTAAAGCATATCTTGCAAATAGAAACGAGCCAAAAGAAACTGCAATAGCGAAACATGTGGCAAATTGCAGAGCGAGAGGTGTCAAACTCTACAAACTTAAAACCGTTCAGACCTATGACCTCTAGAGTCCGCGCGCTAGACATTTCACATTTTTAATGCCACAGTCTATTCAAATTACTGCCCCCAGATAGAAACAAGTGAAGCAAAAAGGTTGAGAGACCAAATTTAATATAATACGGCAAATCTAGACAAATATGAGTTTTCTAAGCGATCGGCAGCTTTCTTATCTCCATTTCCACGGGAAACGATGGACTCCCACAGAAGTCGATTCTAGAAGTTGGTTGATCGAACTTGGCGGCACACACATGCACACCAAACACAAACCACTTGAGTAACCAGCACGCTTCCTCCGTGACCCATGGCCTGGATATTTTCACAACTGGCAAATTATGCAAAATTGCATAAATTACTCAGTGATGTCACGGGACGGCATTATAACGCTGGGAATTCAGACGTCCTTCTCGCCCGCGCCCCTCCTCTGGGGGGTAAGGAAGAGAGGACGGATGACATTTCAGACTACCTTGATGAATACCAGATACAAAATAGACATGGTGGCTATCATAGCTGATCAGTGGAAATTAGGGCTTGAAGTGGTGAGAAAGCACTTTGAACTCTGACAATGGAAATCTATCAAAGCTTTTTCTGAAGGCAAAGATGTTTTTGTTTATCTTCTACCAGTTTCGAAGTCTCTTTAATCCTTCAATGCCTTCTGATTGTCGCAGATATTGTTCATTCTAAACCTCATGGTTTGTTGACAAATTCTTTGGCAAATTACTGTTATCACTTCACTAAATCGGCTTTACCCAACTATAATTTGCTTAGTAAATAATAAAGATGGTAAATTTTAAGCTCGGTAATAAATAATGAAGATGATCTTTTTTCAACAATGACACGAGCATGGGACAAAGAAAAATTCTGAGTCCCCGACGTGTCATTGTTGCTCGTGTCATCGTTGAAAAAAGATCATCATTATTACCGAGCTTAAAATTTACCATCTTTATTATTTACTACACACTTGATGATTTCAACATTGCTGATCCTAGCAGTATGCAGGACGCTTGTCACAAATCAACCTAGTAAATGGCCAAGCTCACAACGAGTCTCTCGTAGCTCAGTTGGTTGGAGCGCCCAGCCGGTATCTGCTCGTGTCATTGTTGAAAAAAGATCATCTTCATTATAATTTGCTTGCCACTATTATACTGTAATAATTGTACTTCACTCATGTATACCATGGACTTTCTTTTTCTAGGATTGTAACAACACCATCTGAAATATCATACCTGATGTTGAAGTGTTATCTTCTGAGGTGAGTGACCGACTGACCCTTTTTATGCGATGACGTCATTCCTATGACGTCATCGGTTAATGTTGGAAAGCGGAAAAGCGATGGAATTTTTGGTGTGAGGATTACTCCATGAATTGAACCGAAGAGCAAAGGGAACTAGGTGCATTGTTTGTATTCTTTTTGAGATCCGCCATCTTGTTTTTGGCAAAGGAAGATATTTTTTGCAGCTTGTATCATCACCGATCTGCAAACTGTATTTCACTTGTAGCTTTTAAATTGAGATTTCGAGTCTGGAGTGAGTGTTGCACTTTATCAGTTATCGAATAAAGTTGGCATAAAGTTAAGAAGTGATGTCTGTCGAGACTGCAGAAGAAAGCAACCAATTATTAGCAGTTTGAAACATCTGTTGAAAAGGTGAGCCATCTTAAACCTTTTTTTAAGCGATGATGATGACGTGATTGATTAATCTCGTCGTTCGAGTGGACAGGATCTGTTGCCTGTTGCGATCGACCGATCTGTAGAACCGAATACTGGGAAAAGAAATTAAGTCAACCAAACAAGAAATCGTCGCATAGAACTCAAAGCAAAATACTCCTGGGCCGTTAGAAAGGACTAATTTAAAGCATAAACGAAAGAGACAAATTATATTTGATGCGTTCTATAAGATTTAGTAAACAGAAATCTTTCCATTCTTTTAAAACAAAAGGTGTAAACAATTTTAGACAGCGTTTGACCTTGCATCATTTTTCGTATATCGTATGTCATGCCAAGATAACACAATTTTTGTTGAACAATCATTCAGCACAGAAGTTGTCAGTTACTGCGATGACGTGAAACGTCATCGCTTCTGCATGCATCGCGTGCCGTTCATTAATTTATCTAGTAGTGTTGTTAAGTGTGGTAATTGAATTTCAACCAATTTTTTTCATGGAATCATGCAGGAATACGTAACTTATTTGACATGTTCTGTTTTTTTGTCTACAGTACCGTATTTACCCGTGTATAAGTCGACCTTTTTTTACCTCAAAATCGGTCCAAAAAATCGTCCTCGACTTATACGTGGGTCAAATTTTCAACCCAAGCACCAGTTAAATAAATTCTGCACAATTAGCATAACAATTGTTTTTATATGTTATCAAACATCGTGTAAACAACAGTACAGGTTACAATGTCCTTTCGCTTTGCTGTGTCGTTAAATTGGCAGTTCAAGTTGGAATTCCTTACGATTTGTCTGCTTAATATAAACCTGAATGCTGTACAGACTCACTGGCACAAGGTTTGAATAAAGGGCTGACAGTTTCCACTCATAAAGCTGTAAAATCCACTAAAGAAAAACATCTTTCTGCATGATCTTTCTCGCTTCAAACTTTGCTACTTAGTAACCTGGCATGATGCAAGCACATGTAGTCATTAGTTACCAGTACCCCACCAATTTTGTAGCTTAGTTACCAAGTACCACGAGCAAGCTTAGAACTTTGTTTATCGAGTCATTTTACGGGGGGTGACAACTCTAACAAACGCTGTTTGAGCAATACTAGGTCTTAACCTAAGTCGTCCCGGAAATTTGGAACATCGTCCCGAATTTTTGGGATACATTCCCGGAAAAGTTTAGAATTCCCCGCATTGTCCCGGAATTATCGTGTGTTTCCCGGAAAAAATTGCCAAGTGTCCCGATTCCCGGAAAAATCTCCAGATTCCCGGAACAATTTTAGCTATGTCCCGAAACAGCGTTTGTTAGAGTTGTCACCCCCCGTTCATTTTCAAAGGTTTTTGGTGTAACTTGGTGTTTTGCTTGTCTTCTAAAGCCACTACTATCTCTCCACAATTACAAAGGTTCATTTCTGATTAGTGTTTTTGATTTTTTAAGCCTGTTTCAAAAATTATGGACAAAATGCCTGATAAACATGTGTTGCAAAAACGCTTGCGTAAGCACGATAATAAACTTCACATTGAAACTTGCTGTGACGTTTTCATTAAGTACCTCTACATGAAAGGAAATTCTAAGAAACACAAGGTTACTTTTCCAGGAAGATTCTTACTTAGAAACGAAAAAATGTTAGTTTATGGCCTCAGAAATAGGGGTCGACGGTATATTTTATTGCTTATTGAAGTTCTTGAAGCATACAATTTGATTCAGCTTTAAGATCTAAAGGTCAATTCCTTCTTCATTCCTCATGAAATGAGAACCGAACTATGTACCGCTGTGATGATCCCACTGCAAGTATATTTTTTTTCAACCACACATTTCTGTGACAAGTGAATCTTAAGTTTTCGCAATTAAATCTTAAAGTTAATCTAAAAAGTCAAGTTGATTTTTCAAAAATTTTATAGATTAAGGAATCAACAGTGTTTAAGAAAATGAAAAAAATAGAGCCCTTGCAGAGCGTCAGTAAAAAGTGAGCAAAATGTGCATATGCCAAAAGTAATTTGAAACCTGGCGATGGAGTGAACTTGAGTAGCCAATCAGGAAGTCCTACGATCAACGGAGTGAACTTCTAGGTTAAATATTTCGACTGAAAAACATGTCATGTTCACCCTTTTATCACATTTTCACTTCTGTGTTGTATTGTTTTCAACTTGAAAGCAGGTAGTGTAAAAGTGAGCAATTTGAGGGACGGTGAAAACTTCCCGGGTATACTTTGTACTGACACTGTGTACAACATTTGATACTTTTGCCCGTTTGTGCAATTTATTCCTTGAGAGATCAGTCAAGCGACAAGCGCATTAGTTTTCTCAACTCAAGGACTAAAAACTCGAGACTCAAGACTAAACTCGAAATTTTCGAGGATCAAGTTTCAAGTTTCGAGTCTCGAGGATCAAAGTTCAAGGGACTGTCAACTTCCCTGCCCATAAGTTTATTAAAGTGCATTAATAACCAGAGTGAACAATAATAAACTAAGGGCTTAGTAGGACCTAATAGCAGAGAGATACAACCCATAATGTTTGAATTACTGATAAGTGCTTATTGTAACAAGATAACAGGGTAGGTGGGAGGCGTAACGCTTGAGGGTGGGAGGGAGGGATAACGCTTGGAGCAACGTACAAACTTGCAGAACTCAGAGAAGGGTGAAAATGATTACTCACAGGGCATGTTACGCTTGAATAGCACTAACGAAATAAGGAGATAAGGAAATTACTCTGAGGGTAATTGCCTTGGGTTGGGATCGGTTTGGGTTTCCGGTCAGGTTTAATCCTCCGGTTACATTGCCCCATGCCTGTACTGTAAGGAGGACATTGCTGCTGGAATAATTATGTGGGGCCAAGTTAACCCAGCCAGAGTAACAAAAGCCCCTTCCCTGACAGGGCTGAAGGGGTGCAGCAGGCAGCAATTCCCTGCCCACAAATGTCTAGTATGACAAGAAAGTCCCCTGTGTGGGGCCCATAAGCTAAGTAAAATGGGGGACCCCCAGGCTAGACTCCACAGGAGGAGCAAGGGATTGGGTGCATAGAAGCCTTGGCCCCAAAGGGACGAGTGATTACGAATTTTTCTACGAATTTTTCTATGTCGACTCATATTTCTGGTTCAAAACTATGTTTACGCTAAAGAAGATATCTCAAGAAAGAAAAATGCTACACCATTGAAATTTTGCGTGCAGAACAACAATACTCAGAGCTGTGCAACCTACCACTCTAAGCTAATCACTGCACATATTTCAAGTTTTATCATCCTGTAAAATAATTACTCGAAAATATGCATAATGGCTTCCAATTAAATTTTCATAACTCTCCAGTTATTAATTGGAATCTCACCAAAGTGGTAGGTTGCACAGTTCTGTTAATGTCAAAAACACCCTGAAAATTTCAGCCCATTCTCTATTATAGTTTTGGAGAAATCACATTTCTAAGCACAAAAAACAGTCGAAATGCAGATATTGAGAAAAATGGACACAAAAAGTGCAAACATTTGTTCAGTTCTTTTCTGGTCACATCAGAAGGCTCCTGCTTCATAGGAAGGACCTTCTCTTGCCTCCAATGTCTCAGTGAAGCCCTTCTTGTAGTTTCGGAGTTGTCTAGCTGCGCCTTTTCTTGGACTCTTCTCCGCTTTTTCGACGAGAATGGCGAATTCTGTCATGGTCCAGCTTCTTACAGGCTTTCCTGCAGTGATGACCTGGATTGATTCCGAGGGCTTCTAAAATGGTCAGGAGTGTTTGAGAGCCATCATTGAAGTGGCCAACTGCTAAGAAGGTTGCCAGCTCTACAGTTGGTGTACTGGCATGCGTTTCCTTGGTTGCCCGTTGCCAAATGAGTCCATTGATCGCCTCATTTTGATTTTGGGTGCCACCATGAAGGCATCGTGAAAGTAAACTTTCATCACTCAGTGCTTCAAATGTTGGATAAATTGCATCAGCAACAGCTTCTGGAATGGGGGATTCATGAACATAATCTGCTGTTCCCTTCGAAATGTCTCTTTGGAAGCCACACCAAGATTCCTCACCAGGAGGGCAGAGATCATGATCAGGTTCTTCATCCGTTGATTTTGAATGATGCCAAATGGCCATGACAGCATTTTGCATACAGCCAATGTCATGGGTATTTTGCCTGATTGCCTTGCCATAGTAAACTTGCAGTTTATCAATTCTCTTATCCGTAAGCCGCCCTTTTCCACCAATGCCTTTTCCATCTGCTAACCGAGTTGTTCCTTGCCGTTTTTTCAATGACCGTAGCCTTGCGCCAAGGCGTTTCTGCACATGGCCAACACATTCAAGTTTTGAAATGTCTACATCACCATAGACATTTTCCTGAACGAGAAGGTTATGGGCCTTACTGTCCCCATCACCCAGAAATTCAACGTACTGGGTATTATGCTGTTCAACTGATCTCTGGAATATTGCCAGCACACCTGCAGAATCCATAGAGCCAGAAGAACCAGCAAAGTTTGCTTGGCATTTGTGCTGGTGTTGTTCCCACCACTCATCAAACTCCTCAGTTCCTTCTTTTCCCCTTCTCAATTTGCACTCACCACATTCCTTTGACATAATTTCGCAGTCCAAGGCCTTTCCAGTGATAGTGGACAAAACAGTAACCACACCGAAAGATGAAGAGAAGCCTCTTTTTCTCCAGGTTCCATCTCCTGATACAGCAATATTATATACTCCTTCCTCATCAGGCTCATAAAATTCTTTCACTTTATCTGCAGCTTTGGACATGCTTTCTTTAGCAGTACGTTCAGCTGCATCACGCACGGCTTGAACATGATCCCGGTATGCATTTTCGTTCATTGGCGGCAACATGTTCATCACGCGTGCAAATTTCACGAGGCCTTGATGACCGACGCCAATGTTTCTGGTCTCTAAAACAGCCCTCCTGTTCACTTTGAACGCTTTGCTGTTGTTGGCCCTGGCAGAAGTGTAAAATGGCTTATAAAAAGAGCACTTTCGAGTCGTACACTTCAAAATTAGAAGGGAGGCAAGGCCCATCTTTGATTCCTTGTCCTCGTCGAAAACAACATGTCCTTCTTCACACAAAGGGCACAGCAATGACTCAAACACAGCGGCAAGAATAGCGATATCGATAAGCCGGAATCCATTCACGTGTTCCAGTTCATCCTCATTGCTCTCTTTTGAAGAATCGCTTGATTCTGCCTTCATCTTACGGACAGAAGCTGGTAAAGCCTTGAAACTTGCTGCTTTCTCAGTTTCCATGTGCTCCTCGCCACTACTCGAGTCTCCACTCACTTCGGGTGAAGCCTCCTTTCTTGAGCGTTCGGTTTCAATCTTTTCTGCTTTCTTTTGGTACTGATTCCCCTTAAATTTGTTTTTCTTTCTTGGGATACTTCGAAATTTTTTTTTGGGAGGCATATTCTACGAGATTTCTGACCAAACAATGTTCTACGAACCGATCACAACCACGTTCTAGTTTCGTCTGAGAAAACACTTCATATAACAGTCAGCTACTGTGCCCCTTTGAGCTCAAACTAGTCGCTAGGCCCCTACAAGCTTTTAGATCACTCGTTCTCAATTTGGGACAAAATCTGATAAAACATACTGATTCTTTTGACCAAAAACGATGCGTAAACAATGCTGGTTTCCATAGCAACCACTTAGAATGCTTCATAAATGTTCATATTTCTTGATGAAATAGATGGGTACATAGTAAAAACTAACTTCCCTTCAAAGTACACTAACTAAACATGCTAAAATTGCTTTTTCCAAAAATATGAAATTTTTTACTTTTTTCCCCTATCGGGCCACCTTAAGCGAATTAGCAAATTTCTATCAAGGGATAAATTAGAAACGGTTTTGCACGCGTTCGTTACCAGGAGAATTGATTATTGTAATGGACTTCTCTATGGACCACCAGACTGTGAAATTGCTAAATTGCAGAGAGTGTAGAATGCTGCGGCTTGGCTGCTAACTTCGAGTTGCAAATATGATCATATTACGCCTGTTTTACAAGAATTACACTGGCTGCCAGTTAGATATAGAATTCATTTTAAAATTTTACTTGTAACTTTTAAGGCTCTCAATGGCATGGCGCCAGCTTATATTAGTGATTTAATTGATGTAAGAAAGCACGCACGCTATTCACTGCGCTCTATAAATTCAGGCACGCTTCTTTTGCACCCAGCAGGGAAAATGAAGAAGTCTTTTGGTGACAGGTGTTTTAGTGTAGCTGCGCCTACACTTTGGAATGCGCTTCCAGCTTGCCTACGGAATATTAGTTCTATTCTTATTTTTAAATCTCGTCTTAAAACATATGTTTTTGAATTAGCTTTTAGCCTTTAGATCTCGTTATTAATATGTATATATTCAGTATATTTTAATATTTTAAGGTTTTAATATTGTATATGTAACGCGCTTTTTTTTAAATATTTTAATGTTTTAATATTGTATATGTAATGCGCCTTTGATCATTTCCATTCTAAAAGGCGCACTATAAATTAATAAATTATTAAATTATTATTATTGAGACCAGCCGCATGGGATGGTGGCCTGGGGGCCCATGTAATGGTAAGTAAGAACCTAATTATGAACACAACAATAGACTAACAGTTACAAGGAGACATCTCAGTGTTCTCAATGTATCTTAAGTAGTTATCAGGTAAGGCAAGATGCCAAGTTCCTGGGTACTTGAAGGATAGCCTCTTTGGGGGTTTTGATATAAGTTTGGTAAGCATTGGATTTCCACCTTCCAAGGACTTTGAGTAGCCGATCAGGAAGTCCTACTGCTCCAGTTTTTTGTTGATGATGTTGCCGATCAACGACGCCAGATGTGTTGGATTGAGTGTAGGTTTCGTGGGAGGAGCCTTGTTGCGGCAGCCATGTTGGGCCAGTTGATTGTTGCCATTTTTTGTTTGGCTGTTATAATAACGTCGTTCTCTGGCGTTGGGTCGCGGGGCTCATCCAGCATGTCACTTCCACCAGGTTCCTGGCTGTTTGGAGGAGGTCGTTTGGCTGTCGATGCGGCTGAGTCAGAGTTTCTCATGCGTGTACCTGAGGAAGGCAGAGGATTGATTGAGCCAAGACATCCAATCAACTGTTCGCGTTAACCTATAATTGGCAAGTGATTTTGCGCCAGTAAAAGGCGCAGAACTTTATTGGTGAGTCCAGAACCCTTTGTGAAGTGTAGTATCAGCGGTGGGCGAAAGAAAAGAGACACTGTTTAAGATTTATAATGATTGGAGCTAAATACAAACTTGCAGAATTCAGAGAAGGGTGAAAATGATTAGTCACATGGCATGTTACACTCTCATAGCACTAACCAAATAAGGAAAGGAATGTGCAGTCGGGGACCACAGAGATGAATGTGGGCTCATCTGAGCACAATACTTTGAGTTATTATTAGTGGCATGTTAAAAATGTTTTGTTTAAAAAGTGATAATAATTGTTAGTAACAAGAAGTAATTAATCAAGGTGTGTGTTGAAAACAAATTAGATGGATCTGGTTATGATTAATTTGTGAGTAACAAATTGCTAAGTGAAAAAAATATAACTGACATCTGGCAGTAGCCAGCTGCCCGGGCAATTAGAATTTTAATAATAAATAAATGAAAAGTTACAGATGTAGATAAACAAAAGAATTCGTTTTTTCAAAACATTCTTATTGTGTAATGGAAAGCCAATGTGTGTATTCTGTAACAACACCACATTCTTGCCTGTTAACTCTACTTTTGAAAAATCTTTGTTTAAGCTCATACCTGCAGTCATTTCCAAAGTCATCTAATCTCTAGTTCATCCTACTGCATGCAAAAATTTCTGATGGTTAGATTGACTGACTTTGTATTCAAACTTTTACCTAGAGAAACTGTGATCGAATTGACTGAAAGTGTTCAATTCTATTTGCACCTTAGAAATTTCCTCTTGCATTTTGAGATACTCCTGCCTTGTGTGCTCAAGTTTTGTTGGAGGAGGTGGTGGTTGCAGGATACTGCCACTAGCTTTGGCATCATAGTTTTTTTTAAACTTCTTGTGTAGAGCCAGTGCTTGCTCTTCTTTATCCAAATCGTACTCAAAATTGGAATCTCCTGCTTTTGCTGTCTTTGAGGAGAGGTGGTAGCCGGAAAGAGATATAATGAAAGAGATTGACACAAAAGGCAACCAGACTCTACAATTTCTTTCTTTCTTCACACAGTTGATGAGCTTTCTTTCACCTCTATGGCCTTTTCTCTTGTTTGTCTTTCCTGTTTTTGTTTCTTTCTTGCTTTTTTCCCCTTGTTGTTTTCATTCTTGGATTTCTCTCTGCTGTTTTTCATTGCTCCCCATATTTGTAGCAATACTCTTCATCTGTTGACCTTTTTCTTTTTACCTTTTCTTGATTTTATTAAGAAAGAAAATTGTGATATAATTATATATAGTGTTCAACTCATGGTTATGAAAAATGTAAAATATGCTATGAAATCTTGATACAAAAGCATGAGCATGGAAAATAAACGATAAAATGAACAATTCCTTCTGAAAATATTTACATAAGACCTTTCAGTTTAAACATTCAAGCTTGAATTTGCCCTTCTAGGTGAGGGGCAGAAAAGAATAGAGAGCGGTTTCCCATACAAGACCGAGCATGTGTATTAGGTACCAGTAGACAAGACAACTACTCCGACTACAATCTTGAATATGGTTTATTAATTAATTCAGTGGAACAGCACCCCCGAAGGGTGATTGTTTATTAACAAAACATTAAGGTTACTGATAACCTTTTCGGGTTCCGTTCGGAAAATGTTTCGTTCACGCGTCAGTTTCGTTGGAACCATGGATAACTATATATCTATGGAAAGGTTATGAAATGTAGAATACAAATATATAAAAATAGGTCCGCAATGCGGACGTGTGGGGGCTTGATAATTTCAAATTTGATTCTTCTTTTTTGTGAATTCATTTAGTACATTCAATTACCTTAAGGCTGCTATTTATTGCGGGAAATAATCTTTGCGATTTTTTGCAAATTGCCAAATTTAGTAGCTGCAGTAATTTCTACTCGCGAAATTTACCCTGTTTTGCAGTTTAAGCAAGATCAAAAAAGCACGCTCTTTGACGTTTTTCATATCTTTCATCTGAACACTTTCTCTTTAAGTTAACAGGTTCTTTTGGGTTACTTTGTCTTTTGTGATTCTCATGAACATGTACCACATCAGATTGACTATCACTGATTAAGACACCTTTGATTTCAAAAGGAACAACCCCTGTTTGTAAGCATGACAACTGCAAATATGATACGAAGTTTTCAAGTCCTTCAATGCTGAGCAAAGTACAAGTCTCAAATGAATGGGGCATCCCATGTAAATCCCTTCAATGAGAGTCAAAAATTTTAAAACTCTGCTGTGAAGTTTTAAAAATTGCAACTGTATTAATACCAATAGTTAGCAAACAACAATTGTAGTTTTGCTGAGAAAAAACCTCTTGAAGTGAATTTTGAAGAGACATAAACGGGCCATCGTTAGATGTCATAAACACACTTCCTGTTAACGACTCACTGTATTGTAATGTATACAATTTGTCAAAAAGTGAAACAATGCCTGGCACATCAGTTAAGAGCAAATAATCATTTGTTCGCACAGAAGATCTTATAGAAGTGTACAGGTTATTTCCAATACCCAAAATATTATTCAAAGTTGAAGAAGTCCACAAATTAACATCTTCTATATGATGGTAAATAATAGCACTAAGTGACATTGCTACACATTGCTTACCAGAATTTTCTCCAAAGAGCAATTCATTTCCTTGGCTGTAGTCAGCACAGACTGTTGTTGTTGGGTCAATGATATCAAATATTGTAGGGCCTGGATTTTCCTCCACATCATTTGCTTGTCTTATAATCAATTGATTATAAATATTGTAGAATGTCATTTGTGTGAACCAAAACTTCACTTCGTTCCACATTTTGTATTGTCCAACAACTTGTTTCAACGTTGGTAAGTAAAACACATTCAAATAAAACATCATTAACATCACGTTCCAAAATTGTTCTCTCATACGTGACAAGACCAGCTTTGTTTTAACAAAGTTGTCATGACTGCCGATCCTGGACCGATATTGTTCAACTGACATCCCCATAGTCTTTTGAATCTCCAGCTACGGTTTTTAAAATATAGATGACTGAGCAAGTGAAATGTGACTCGGTATTATTTCCAGTGTCTATTTCAGGCGGGATTAGTATTGCTTTTCAGTGGCTATTTCAGTAATATCACGTGCTACCTCAGTGAAGATCAAGCCGAGTGAATATTGGCTTGCGTAAGCGTAAAAGCTCCTCTTGAATTGATGGGTCGCCCACTACCTCTCGGAACGAGATACTTCATTGGTTCTTTAAACAATAGATAACAGCTCATAACAATGCCCCTAGCCCTGAATAACAATAGAGGTAGTGTTTACAGCAGGCGAATGAAAATAGTGGTTCCAGAGAGGTAGTGCCTTACTGGAATTGATGTGCAACCTGCACAGACTTCCAGCCAAACAAAATGTTGGCTAGTATGACTTCGTGAGCTGCTGTAATGACGAGCAACTACAGGAACAGCTGAAATCAAAACAGTACAAAAAGAAACCACACGAAACGACACGCCAAAATCCAATATGGCCGATTTCTACTCGACACGCACCGCCGACGCCAGGCTTTCTCTCATTTTCTTTCCCGTCTCCGGCCTCAGGCTCTTTCGCAGAAGACCACGTGACACAAGCAAACCCACGCACAAATAAATAAATAAATCCCTCAGTCGACGCCAATATGCGGGCTTTGCCCCCACAAAAATATTGGAAATTTATCGCTTTGGTTAGCGCGTGCGTCCTCAAACTTGAAACTATCGATGTTCGCTTCGCTGAATGACCTGCATCCGCGTTATCTCTTACATCAAAACAAACTGCACTATATCGATCAGCACTTGACAGGCTACCAAAGTGTGTCGGGCATTTTGGATCTTTCTATTGGTTTCTGAGAAAATAGGCTCTTAAGTTGGCCAATAGGAAATTTTTTGTTTCGCGTCACGCAAAGAGGGGTTACAGGAAAAATATTTCGAATAATTTTTAAAGCCTGACACACTTTTGTGCACCAATATCTCACGATCATTTCGGCCAAATTTCGTAAAAATCCGACAAATCTACATACCATATTAATTCATTTGAAGAGAGGTTATTCATGGAAAAATAATCCCCGAGTTTTCAGGCAGACAAGATTTTATTAGTTTTCACACCTTGTCAACGCAGGTGTGAATGCGGCCCATGCCGCCGACCAATAAAAATTCAACATACGGCCCCCTGATGTCGCTTGTTAGAAAACAGTCTCGAATTCGCGGAAAAGTTATTCGCCGCTCGATCTGATTTGTTATCTGTGGTCATAATGCCAAATCGGGCGAGCGGATTTCGAATGCAACAAGGCAAACGGGTAAAGGCTGCTCCAAAAAGCAGGAAGCCGCAAGTAGCGTGGAAACGCCGACAGAAGACGACTCTAAACGCGCGTTGATCAACGAAATGAATTCAACCGTCCTTCCTTTATTTCTTCAGTGCTCTTTCAGGTTACTGTGCTTACCTTTCAGCTTCATGTTAACTGAAATTGTCACGAGCTGAGATTTTTTCGCTTCATCGATCGAATCTTTATTCGCTTCTCCTTGGCCCGGGCTTTTTCTTACTTTTAACCCAGGGCGAACTCTCATGTTTCCCCTTTCCTAATCGTTTCACGGTCGTTTCTCAACAAATTCACCTCACATTTCTCCTCGCATGGACCACAAATAAAACAAACAGACAAATTTGAGCATCCCCGGATGAATTCCCTCATGAAACTCACTGGAGGTCCGAAGTGTTGACATGTCATAACACCTTTGGGGATTAACTTTTTAGTCACGCAAAACACAAACTTTGCAATAACTCTGCTAGAAAAACTCGTACTAAAAAAATTAAAAAAAAAATAAACCAGAAGAGTGGGCTATCAAATGGTAGGTTTCTGCAATTTTGCAAAATTTCACCCCGAAAAGGTTATCAGTAACCTTAACTCACACTGACGCAGTTCAGAACATTCATGACTATAAATCTAAGTACTGATTGAAACATAGGACGGCTTGGCTGAAATCATGCGAGTACATGCAATTCAAACATGCTCACAGATTTAAACGTGTCATACATTTGATACTCATCTTGTTGTCAAGGTAACACTGTAACACAACGTAACACTGTAATGTGTTCTGCTACACATGTTTTCCAGTAATAATGGTGGCACAGTAGCTCTGGTGTGGTTTCCCACTTGGATACCCAGCTGGTGGTATGAAATTGTTTGGTACTTCCATCTCTTCAGCACTTTTCAACAAACACCTACACCAACAATACACCAAAATAAGAAGAGAAGCAAGCAAGGTGACAAAAAAAAAGAAGTAAAATACAATACTACACTCCCTGGAAGAATTGCTGCTATTTTTGGAATTATTTTGTTGTTTAAATAAGCTCTCTGTGGGTTATTGTTTAAGGTGGCTTGATAGGCAAAAAATGGTCATTTTGTAAATGCTGACAATAACAATAATAAAAGTAGTATAGGCATCTAGCCACTTATGGAATGAGTCCATCACAGGCTTTCGCTTCTGGACCATGGCCATATTTAAACTGGAGCATGGACCCAAATCATCTAACCACAATTGAAGCTCGAACTTTGGGAGGAGTTAATGTGTCGGGGAGTAACAAAGTAAAGTCAATGTACTTACCCAGCAAGATTTTGTCCTCCGTTTCTTTATCCAACATTTTATGAAGGCCAAGTGGGCTCGCCGAGCCTAGTCTACATTATGGGGGGGCTGGATGATAGAACATGCCGACCCTGGAATGGCTGAGATGGCGCGGGAAATGATGGAGGTTTGCTGAGTACTTTGGCGAGAGAGAGTTGAGCGGTCTCGCGGATAGTGGCCAATTGTGTGGCTGTAAATAGTGTGGGTGGTTGTTCTAGTGCATCCTCCAGTGTATCTACATCCTGGCTAATGTTCAGCGAATCCTCATAAATGTCCAGGGAAGTCACCAAGGACAGTTCGTCACGATCGTCCATGTCCAAGTCCTGCTTGGAGGTGTTCTCAGCGACTAGTTGGTTTGGAAGCACCACATGGAGGAGCCATTACAACTACAATTTTAGTGACATTGCTAGTGAATGATGCTGAAGTTTAAACCTTAAATTCTTTATAGCCAGACAGCTGTCTGGATTTAGACCAGTGGTGAAATGTGTACTATGGACAACAAGAACTGCATGCAGTATTGGTCGCAGCACGAATAGAGATATTTTTAAAACAAACCACACAAAATGTGTAATATGAAAGTTGCAACATGTGTTGCAACATGTTCACTGTAAGAGTCCTTTATAACCATTGTCTTTGTGAGGCAAGGCCCATCTTTGACTCCTTGTCTTCTTTGAAAACAACATGTTGTTGTTTGCACAAAGGATACAGCAACAAGTTGAACTGCTCTCTTAAGCAAAATGTCTTGATTCTGTCTTCATCTTGCAGACAAAAGCTGGTAAACTCTTGGAACTATCTGCTATCTACTATTGAAACTATTGCTACTCCAGTCTCCACTTACTTCGGGTGAATACTCCTTTCTCCAGCTTTTGCTTTCAATCTTCTTGTTCATCTTTTGGTACTGAGTACTCCTGAATTTCTTCTTCTTCCTTAGGAAACTTTGAAATTTTCTTTTGGAGGCATTTTTCTCAATAATTTTGACAAGACAATGTTATAACCGATCGCAACTACGTTACACTTTCGTTTGGAAAATATGTCACCAGTGTCCCTTCTATTTTGCTCGATTTTTTGGGAGGAAATCTCTCCAAAAATAGTCATTATTTTCCCCAAAACCAATGCCTCAATAAAATGAAAATTTTGTGATAAAATCGATGATTACACAGCAAAAGAATACGTTAACCTTTTCTTGAAAGTATAATAACTAAACATGTTAAATCCGCTTCTCCCAAAAATTTAAAGTTTTTCACTTTTTTTCCTATTGGGTCATGCCTTTCTTTTATCTTTATTTCTTCTCTTTCCTCTTTCCTTTTCTGTTGCTTTTTTATGACAAAGTGAATATTACTTTCTGTAATTTGAGTAGCCTGGGGTTTGGACATAAAACCTGTCAGCTTTGTGTGTCTTTTGGTGCATTGGAAACTAACAAACATGATGGTAGAAGAACATGATGGTTGCTCTGAAACACCTATTTTGTCAGAAGCCAACACAGTTCGTTGAAGGCTCTTCTTTTCCATTTCTTTGTCATGCATTTCAAATTTGGACTTTTCCTATTTTTTTACTGGCCTATTTGTCGTCAAGGTACCACTTTCCCTGCCTACACATTGCCAGATACTCCATGCACTTTTTGTGAAACTACTTTGTGAACCAGTGCAATGCATAACCAGAGCAAGGATGTAATCGCCACACTTGCTGCCATTTTGCATGTGAACCTCTGGTGGACATTCCAGTCCTGCCACTATCCTGGTCGCAGCTCCCATACAAGAGAGTGTAAGCAGGGCCTTCTGGTTAGTGAGGTACTCAGAAAATTGCAGAGGAAAAAGAAGATGAAGTTGGTTTTTAAAATCTTACTTAGTTATGCAATCCACCAGATATTTCAGATGCTCCTTAGTCTGTCACCTTTGGTATAATATTGTCTTCCATACAAATATCACTTTTCTTTTCTTTTCTTTCTTCCCTTTTATTTTGCTCAAAATAGTGGAAAAAAGAATATTTGAGATATATATAGTGTTGAAGTCATGTCTATAAAATAACATAAATATTGGTAATAACATCTGGATACAAAAACATGAACATTGACATTAACTTTGAAATTGACTGATTTGTTGTGATATATGTAACTACATTCTCAAAATATTTAGAGATTAACTGATATGTCCATGTAAATACTGGTGCTTGAATTGGGCCTTCTAGCTCTGGTGTGGAAAGTGTTGAAAAGCGGTTCCTGGATAATGGTTAGGATGCTCCGAGGTTGGGTAGGTGAAGATAGTGGAAGTGCTGGTGATGTGTTCTAAGGTGAGAACATGAATTGGCTGATAGAAAATAAAATTAAAAATGGAACAGTAACTAGGGTTCATAATGAGTGAAAAGTTTAAGCGTTCTCTAGTTAAAGATTTTTTTTAAATAAGCTTTTGGCTGCCAAAACTACATCCTTTAACATAGGATTAAAATGTGTGAAAAAATTACAGAATAAAAATGCATAATAAGGTGAAAAGAAAAGATTTGATGAATAAAGAAAACTATTTTAAAAAGAATAGAATATTGTCGGGGTATGACCTAGCATTGTTATCTGCTTCAGTTGTCATGGCAGTGTGCCATGACTCGAGAGTTTTTCGTACGCGATAGTCTCCTTTGTCAATAACTCTCAATGTTGAAACATGTGGCAAAATGTTGAAAATGTTGAAAACATGTGGCATGAATGTTGAAACATGTGGCATTGTCTTTGAGGTTGGTGAACAGGTATGAATTGCTTGATGATGAGGGAAAGTATTGTGGTTGAAGTGCTGTCTCGAAGACAATTGGAGTATGAATGCAACACTTGATGTTAACTTAGGCTAGACATCTCATTGCATTGAGAATACACAACTGGTTCAACATTTCAACCACTGCTGGTGAAGTTTCTCTGTTTCTGCACATTGTACAATCACTTTGGTATCTACACAAACTATACAAGTCATCACTCATTTCTTTAGACCTTCCACAATTGCAAACATTTTCTGAATTTTCTGATGTGGGAAGGAAGGTGGGACTTGCAATGAGAATTGTAAGAACTTGGCATTGGTTGTTCAGGTAAATAAAATGCTCTTACATAGTTAGCCCTCGTAATTTACCACCATTTCCCTTTATCAGATGCAGCATTAGATCTGTTTGTGAGGTCAAAGTCCTTTTTCTATTCCACAGTACTTGGCCTCTTTGGCCTGCAACCTCATTACCTGAATAAAGCTCTTTGCAGCAGGCCTGCAGAACATTATTAAGGTGTTCAAGGTGAAGATCAAGTGGCATGGTTCTCCCATGCCTGTTGAAAAAGCGATTCCAGATTAAGCGGAAAGCTTTTCCTTAAGCAAGAATGGCATGTAACTAGCTCATTATTTTGTGAAATGAATTTAAATGCAACCTTATGGTAAATAACAGAAATGCCTTTGTTACGAAAAATGGCCAAGATTTTATATATTCCCATGGAGACTGCATTTGGCTCATTTAACTCTAATTCACAAAATAGCAATTGTACAATAATTACGATTTTAAAATTGTAAGGTAGTGTACCTGAGTAATAATGCATAAAATTTCTTTAATTTCAATAAATTGTTGAGGGACTATTATGTGAAATTAATTATTAATTGAAAAAGGAAAATAAGAAAAATTGTACCGTGCTTCCCACTTCCAAAGTAGCACCACACAATAATTCTGGGTCAGTGGATGAAACATTTCCATTTGGAAGACTTCTCTTTTTCCATTTCAAAGGATGAGTGCAGAGATCTACGGAGGGGGAGGAGGAAGGAGGGTGACAACTGGACTCAGTGAAACTCAAGGTGCTGGTCCGCTGGAGGCTGGCAAAAAATGCAGTGCAGTTGGAATTAACAAAATTCTGCATTATAATTAAACACTTGGGACGAATTGGGATCTTCTGGCATGTCTTAACTATTTTGACTAGTTTCTAGAAACTAGTTGCACTAGTCTGTATCCAGCCCTGAGACTGCTATAAAACATGGTACATAATGGCAGTCAGAATGCATTTGACAGCCTCACTTTGAAATTGGCAAACGACAAAATAATACATACAAGTTAAAATAGAAAGTGCTAAATTTCTTTAGCTGATCGAGGTCTACAGGGCTAACTTCAATGTTGTTCACCCCACCAATTCCATTGACCGGAACAGTTTTCTCTGAAATTGAGTCTTCATCTTTATTAGTTCTTTATAACAAAATAGGAAAAATACAAAGTTACATTTACTACTTTCATCAATACTTATCTTACAAAGAAGAAAAATGAAATGTTACAGTTAAGTACAATGGAGTTTGTTATCACCCCTGTAATTTTAACTTCACATTCCTCCGAGCTGATATTCACTTTCCAAGTTACTGAAAATATATATACAAAACTTTTCTTAACTGTTCAACCTGTTGATATTAAGGTGTTCTAGGTGAAGATCAATTTGCATGTTTCTTCCATGCCTGTTGAAAAAGTGATTCCAGATTAAGCGGAAAGCTTTCCCTTCAGCAAGAATGGCATGTAACTAGCTTGCACTATTTTGTGAAATGAAACGAAATGCAACCTTATGGTAAATAACAGAAATGCCTTTCTTACTAAAAATGACCACGGTTATTCTGATATATTCCCATGGAGACTGCATTTGGCTCATTTAACTCTAATTCACAAAATAGCAATTTTACAATAATTACGATTTTAAAATTGTAAGGTAGTGTACCCGAGAAATTACAAATAAAATTTCTTTAATTTCAATCAATTGTTAAGGGACTATTTTGTGAAATTAGTTTCCTACGTGTACCTTTGGCGCGTAATATTCACGGACTTGTCCTGTCGGCCATTTCATTTACACAGCTGCTCACTCCTGCGGGTTTTGCATGTTAGACACACAAGTTTATTTTTATAATAATGGAGTTTGGCCACAGAACTCAAAGTTTCTGCCCATTTTTTCCCGTGGCTCACTCATGCTCTAGCTGTGTGTGTTGGAAATAACATTCTTTGGTGAAGTTGGTGAAAGTCCATTTGCTTGAGTGGTTAGTAAAAAGGACAGTTTTACTTTAATGGATTACTCTGCTTTTGAATCTTGACAGATCACAACCTTTTAAAATTAATTCCTCTTCATCCAGCCAAGAAGACTGAGGATTTATCTGCTTCCCTGCTTCAACTCAAATTGAGCAGAGCTTAAATTGCTGCCAGGCAGCAAGAAAATGGCACTTGCAGTTGCATGGTTTTCTGTTTTGAGTTTCCATTTGCGAGTCCCATGACAATAGATTGACAAAATAATTTCTGTACTTCTCCAGATTTCTTTAAGCTCATAGGAGGGGTAATGCACTTGCAAATGGCAGTCCTTGATAGACGGACAGTTGTCTCTAAACAGATTCATCTGTGCATCTGCTTGGAAGATTGCAGCCAAAGACTTCCAGAATCCTTACATCTCTGTTGGGGTGACATTTCTGACCATTCAAGATGGTCAACTGATAGATAAACATACTCATCCATAAGACGGTATTATCCCATTTTGTGGCTGTATGATTTGAGTCTTTTTTGTTTTGGTTAATTTCTTCCTTGATGACATTGTTGATAGACTCAGCTCTTTGATTCTGCCATTTGTTGGCTGGGTTTCCTAGACCTGCAGTGACATGAACGGGTCTTAGCACGCACTTACACATTGTCTCTGACAGTAGATGAAGGCGGACCTCACAGGAGTGCAACCATGAAAAAAACTCGTTTGGCCAATGTTAATTATCTATCAAAGTCTGCTTTGTTTACACGTTCCAGGAGACCTTTTATGTGTCTACCTTGAAACTCTGCACCTAGTGGTTCCCAAATTATATCTTTATGAGTAGTTAATTTTTCAGATTTGTGACCAAGTATTTGTAATCCTCCATCTCTCTGCTTACACTTGTCATCATGCATGTGTTTTGTGACAAGCATCACAATAATGCCCTTGGCATTTGTTTATAACCCACAGCTTTTTTGTTTAGAATCCACAAGCTGTGTAGTAGAGATGCAATCAGAAATAAAGTTTAATTCATAACTAACAATCTTTTTGTTACAGTAGTGACTGATCCTAACAAATATGTCTGTGGCAACCACATTCAACACAATATTACTTCACACCTTTTGAAATAGAAACTGTTTGGAGCTTCTTGCTCTTATTTATGGAACATCAAAGCGAATGATTTTATAAAAGATCTTTTTCACAGTGAACAAAGCTAGAACACTTCAATAAAAACATTTTCTCACTGATAAATAGGTATATATAGACTTGTACACCAATGAGTGGCCTTCTTTGTCCAGTTTCATCATATCACTTGCTGAAAGCAGTGTTCTCCTCAGAGAAGATGGAATTTCACGGCTGAAAGATGAGAATGCCAGAAATGCATCAGACATACATCCACAGTTCTTGGAATGTGCTCTTTTACCAGCACATTCGCACTTTGCTGTATTCAGCTGAGGATAGCCTTTGATTTTACTGGCAATAAAGGACTGATCCATTGACATTTTAGCCTTGCAGTCCGTCAAGTTGTTGGCATGTGCACAACTCACATGGTCCCCAGTTACTATGACATGACTGAGGGAGCTATCAGGAAACACATACCTAAATGATTAAGTTGATGAGGAGTCGGCATCTTGCCAATTAATGGCAACCACCATATCCTCCTCTTTAGCCATAGAAAAACACATTTCTGCCAGCTGCTATAGCTGTGCCCTCCCATAACTCACCGTCACATACATTGTTTGAACCTCACATACAGGAATGGCCATAGTACAAGGTGCAACATTTACAAAAGTGCAACATTGACTGTAATGTCCTCTAATTAGCCAACAGCCATCGGAAGTAGTAACTGCCTTTTTCCAGCTGCCAATCTGTGAGGGGTCTTTAGCTTTCATTTGATTTTTGCCCAGTTCATAAATCTCATCAAAAATTGATTTGACAAATGGATAGGCCACTTTGATTGAAGCTTGCCATATACAAGAGAATGCATTCACAAACCCAGCTTTAAAATTTTATGCTACATCAATAAAAGTTTGGTCTTTCACTGGGGTTTCCTTGTAAGCGCTTGATACAGGTTCATCGGTATCTGGATAATAATCTTCTTCCCATTCACTGCTGAATGTTCCAGTGTCGTTAATTGGTAACAGTTGTTTCCTAGGTGTAAAGCGAGGACAACACAATACAAGCGGTAACCTGCTCCTCTTAGCTTTTCTTTAGTGGAAATAACTGCTTCCACTGCCTCTACAAAAAGAGCTTTTTTCTTCCTTGGTGAGATGCTTTGGGAGTTCTTTCAACACATTGCTTATGTGTTCCTTGAGGTCATGGAGGGGCTCCACTGGTAGCGCTTCATACATGTTTAGGTTAAGGTCTTGCATGGTAGATGTCTGATTTGGAAAACAGAGCGCTGGGACCCACTGAATACCTCTAAGCTCCTCTTTCCGCTGGCTGTACAAGGCTGGTTTTTTCAAGCCATCTGTAGGAAGCTTGCGCCCTCTACATCCTCCTGTCTCGCCCAGCTGGTCCAGCAATAACTTTCCTTCGTCTTTCTTCTAGTGTCACTTGTGGGGCCCTCATCGAAGCTACATGGTCAATGTATGCTGCTGATATTCCAGTGCTGCCACAGCACCCACAGTGCCCTCCATTTTGCTCTCCACACTTAACCTCTTGCACTGGGTGGTGTGCATGGAACATGCGGCAGATATCTTTCACAGGAACATTGTCGCTTGAGGAAATTTCTATGTCAAGCTGTTGAAGATCTTCAAAGCGAGTTTCACTGTACAATAATTGATATTCTATAGTATCTCTGTATCTCGCCAGCAGGTAGATTTGCGGCTTCTCTACCAATTCTTGTACATCTAAGCCATTGAGCTCTCCAGGAGTCAGGTAAAATGCAGGATCATAGATACAATTTACTGTCAGGAGAATGTGGCCATGATTCATAATGCTGGAATGGTCAAACCAGAAAATCAGGTGACATGTTCTTTCGCAGTATTTCAGTGATTCTACGAGCTCTTCTCTTGTGGCGTCACTTAAATTCCTTATAATCTCTGAGCTCTTGAAGGTGTTTTATTAGGTCCTGATTGGTCATTGCCCCGTGATGAGCATCTGAGTGGTCATCTGAATTTTTTTACTTTACATATTGAAGTGTTAGTACGCCTTAGGAGAAATGTCTTGAAATTTTGCATTTTTAACTTAAACAAAGTAATTGTACAAGCCTATTGTGTTGCTGATCACTTACATAAGGAACACTTATGGTGACACTTTTGTTTTTACCTGCAATGTTCCTATCCATGAGAAGCATATCATTTTAGAATGCCAGTGATTTAATGTGGCTTGAAAGCCTCCTAAGCAACTTGTCTGGACTTCAGAAGACAACTGTTTAATGTCATTTAAAAGCATCTTGTTTGTTAGCAAACAATATATATATATATATATATATATATATGACATACTGCTGTTTCTGTAAAAAAAATTGTTCTTAAAATTGTCTTTTGCTGAAGATAGTCAAAGAGTAGATGAAGTTTGAGTGTCCAATCTCAAGCTGTTCAGTTTTCTTTGGGGTCACTTCTTGAATGGTTGTTGAAAGGAAAGATGGTACTTATTAAAGTTCTTTCTGTAATTACCTTCATTTGGGCTGAAAAACAGCAGCCTGAATTGTTATGCTCAGGTAGAACCTTTTTTTTACATGCATAGATAGTACCTCAAGAAGTGGCTGCCATTGCATATGCCAATTTGGTATTCTGTGTTGCACCTACTGTACTTTGCTTGGGGTTATTGTCCACAGTGACGGGGCAAGTAAATTACAAGGGGATTCCTTGTTATTAAACGGAATACCTCCATCTCAGAAGGTTCTGCAAACACCTTGTTCTTCCCAGTTTTTATTAAGGAGGAGTGAAATACTACAGACTCCACTGAATCGAGCCAATCAGTTTCATCCATCCCAGTAGGCTGAGCCTCAATTGCAGCTGCCACTTTGTTGCCTCTTCCATTATAGTATCAACTGAACATGCTTGAGTTCTTCAGGTGGCATTGCCCCTTTGAATAATCTGGCGCTCCTGACATCTACTATAAGTCGGTGGATTTTAATGATATTTTCCACTGAAATTATCTCATCTATCATCTCTCTTGAAAGAAGTCGCCCTTGGCTTAACAGTGAAAAAAATTCGAATTTATCTTTCTGTCAGCTGCGTGAATACACAGATTGCAGTTACGATGTGCAACCAATTTCATTCATGACTTACTTGACTTATATCCTAGATCTTCTCTAGGAGAATAGGGCCATACCTGATAAATAAATGGGATAACCAACTGATTTTTATGCTTTGTATTATGATATATAAAACAGTCACACGTGTTGAAGTTGCAATGTAGATTTAACATGGCAAAAATAGCAGCCCAAGATCAAAACACTACCTTCCGCTTCTTCGGTTGGCCAATCGTTAGAAACATTGCTACCAGTGGAAAGCTGAAAGCCGTGATCGCTTCAAGCACGCACATTTCTCACACATGTTGAACTTGCACTACCTTGTGATTCTTGAAAAGCACATAACGAATGGGAAAAAGTTCAGACTTGGGCTAGATCACTTCGAGAAAATACATCACAAAGCAATCCTTAAACTTTTTTGATATGACTGCGTTTCAAACATACCCTGTTCTAGCATGGCTTATCTTTCCCGTCAGATCGACAGAGGTCTCCACAGTAAGTGTTTTGGCCTGGTGTACACGGCAACTCTATTACTTTTCTAAGGTGGATTACAACTATTTCTCTGACTTGGCCCTTGATAATAAAATGTTAGCAATAGTATTTCGAACAAATAACATATAAAATTATTGATAAATTAGATAAATTATTGGTTAGAGTGCCGTCAATAAAAATGGGAATAGGTCTAAAGCTTAACAATATTTCCCAGGACAAGTATGCATTTTGAACTTGCGAGTATTGATTTTTTCAATTTGATATGGCATTTAGGTCATCAAAAATAAAAAATTTGCATAAATTATATAATTTGGGATATAATCTTGATTTTTATATTTTTTTGGTCTACAAGGCAACTCTATTACTTTTCTGAAGTGGATTACAACTATTTCTCCGACCTGCCTCTTGATAGTAAAATGTTAGCAATAATAATTTGAACAAATAATTTACATATAAAATTATTGATAAATGACATGTTATAATGTTGAAGTTAAAAAAATATTATAAAGGAAATGTTATCATGATATCTCAGCTTTTAGGCTGATTACACTCATTCAAAAAGTTGTTTGTAGCGAAATCAAAGCCAGTAACTATATTTGGTGTGATATAGTTCAAAGCAGGGATGATAGCTCGGATTGCTTGGACAGCACAGACACTAATAGCAGCTACTCTTGGAAACTTACTTTTTTGTAGCAGACAGGACACCTCTTTTGAGGCTTTCTTTTTGCCCCAGTTTCTGGTATTGGGGCAATGAAGTGTCGCTCAGTGAGTCTGATAATGTTTTCTTCTCTGGGCACATTAGTATCTTCAGCACTCCTGTCTCCAAAAAGAAGCCTGTGATCGACATCATGCTTAAAGCCAAGAAATGGTTTCTGTCCTCCATCTTTCTGATACACGATGTAACTATTTAGCATTGCCAGCTGTATAAAGTGCAGGGCAACCTTCTTGTACCACGTCATGGATTAACAGGGAATCTCATAAGGCTGCATAAGCTGATTGGTTTGATCCACACCACCCATATACTTGTTGTACTCAGAAATACATGTCGGCATAGACTGACCATGGTTTATGTGCAGTCTATCTTGTCTGTGAACCATTGAGTTGGCATGAATGGTGGAGAGCATGTAGACATCCTTTTTGTCTTTGAACTTGAGTGCCATAAGCTCATCTGAATGAGCTGCCATAACTTCGCCTTTCTTCAATTTGGCATTCTTAACTTGCTTAGGAAAACCTTTTTGGTTGCTTCTAATAGTGCCACATGCTGATGTTCCATATTAAAATATATGTACATTGAATTAAGATGTATTGATGGTTACTTGTAAGTTTACGAACAGAATTGTGGTGGATTACTTTCCCTTGTTTAACTATCATTGAATTAGTTGAAGGGTACAATCTTTTGGCTTTTAAAAAATAAATGTTTAAGAGAAATAGACTACTTAAAGTTTCATTTAATTAGAATGAAATGCGAGAATGGGAATGCTTAGTGATGATACCATATTTTGGCCCAATTATGCAAAAGCTTAAATTTGACCACCTTTCCATGAAGATTGCAAACTTGTGTATTGCATCCCTACCGGTACACTAACAAGTAAATAACTTGCTGAAGAATTGTATTTAACAAACATAGCAACTGCCAAAATGAAATCTGACGTAGACAACTGTGCCATTTGCACATAGCGATTCTCTTAGTTCTAACAAGGCGTCGTACGATGTTGATTTATCCTCATCAGACATTGTTCTAACCACAGTTTGTTCAAGTTGTGCAGGTTGTTGGTCCTCCTCTTCAAATGGCAATTTCTCTGACCTACAATCCTGTCCTTGACATGTGCACAAAGCCCTCCAAATTCTGCAACAATTGTGTCCTGGCTTCAGTGGTTTTGTGTCTGGATCAAAGGCCTTGTAACTGGCAACACATAGGCAGGTTGCAGACTTGACAAATTCTTTCACTTTGTCCTTGCAATGTGTGAGCTGCTGGCCATGATAAATGATGATCTGCCACAAGCCTTTCTTTGTATTTCTCCCATGAAGAAGAATGATAAATACCAAGAAAGCAATCTTCTGGCTTTCTTGAATTTTGAGGGAAGAATGCTGAACTTCCAAGTTTCCACATTATTTGATTAATAAGAGTTGCCACATCTTTCATGGTGTTTCAAAACAAAATTGTTTTTGGTTTTTCTAGATCTTTGCTCTTACAAAGTTCAAGTAACCAGTCCAGTTTAGAAAATGCTTTTTTTGGTTGTTTTAAGCACAGAAATTTGCAGATTAATCCTGTTTGGGCTAATGAAAATCTGGCAGGCATTGGGCTTCAAGACCAGGCTAGAAAGAATGGCAGTCCCAGTCAAGGCTACTACTGGCATTCCTATATGAAAAGGCAAAAAATTTTTTTCTGTTAGATCTCTAGTTTTCCTTTTGTGATCACTTTAACCGTAGATTTTTCAAGTATAATATTTGAAACACAAATAATCTGAAGGATAAAGGACTTGAGTATGATAAAAAATCATGAGTCCAGGATGTGCTTCCAGGATATGTTTTATGTAAGATAACCATCTCTTTATAACGTTGTGTAACAACTGAAACATGCAAAGTTGCACCACACACTTACCTTCTTTGCACAGAGATCGCAGCATTAACATTTCACCATAAGCAGATCGAAAACTTTTCTCCTTTTTGGAATGTGAGCTCCAATATGACTTCAATATTACTTCAGTGCAACAAATCAACACCCCAACATTTTAAAATATCATAACATACCATTTACCCATCCAGCTTTCCACAGTGTGAGACTCATCAACAACTATCAACTCAACCGCGCCATGAAGCATGGATGATTGGTCCTTCAAAATTCTTAAAAAGTCCTTGTCTAATGCCTCCTTGGCTGATGCAAAGATTATTTGCAAACCAATGCATGTAACATTAGTTAAATCATGGAGAGCAACACAGTCCAACCCAATTGATTTTCCCTCCCTTACCTGGTCTTGAATAATACTTCTTAGTGGACATATTACCAAAACCACCGTGTCTGAATTTAGTCCTTCGCATGCCTTCTTATCCTTCATTGCCATTGTGAACAGTTGAAAAATAACACTTTTGTCATACCAGTTGGCATAACCGTGAAAACAACCCTTCCTTCTAGAAGACAAATCTCTGCCTGTTCCTGTTCATGTTTCAGTTCCACTACATGGTTCGAATCGGAAGTGAAAACGACAAACCAGAAGTAGAGTGTCAAAAGTTCTTATTTTTCAAAAATGCCAAAAACATTTACACTGCAGGACATTATTGTCTTTGGTCTGATGTCTGTTAGCTCTACAATTACACTTATAGCATTTCTTCGGAAGTCTTCTAATTCGGTGCATTTTTTCTTCTTCTTGCTTATATGGGAATCAAATTCGCCAAATCTTCTCTATTCTCTTCAACAGTGTTGTCAATTTCCAACTTCCTTGACTCATGTATTGGCTGGTCCATGCTGACAGCGTGGATGTGGGTACAGACTACCCCCCTGATAGCGTAGTCTAGGCATGTGCAGGCGAATGGGTGTACACAAGCCATGCAGGATGAGCATTGCAACTGGCAGGTACACAGTGATGACGAAATTCAACTAACCAAATAAACTCTACCTTTTTCCTTCAAAGACTGTACTTCCCAGCAGTCATTTTCTGTTTTTGACAGCGCTTTGGCTGGAAGGGACTCGGCCTGCTTGTGCCTTTTCATGTTATCTCTTTGCCTCACTGTAGCCTTTCCATTCTCTGCTTTAATCACCTGCTCGTAGGGCTTGTCCCTCGCAATCTTTTGCAGCTTAAAGATAAGATGGTCGACGCGTCAATTTACCTTCTTTCAAAGTAGAGTTCCACGAACATGTTGGTGTTCACATGTGTTCCAACTTGGAAGCAGCTCGCCCATTCTTGAGTTCTTCTTGCATAAAATTTCTCGTTGAAGTCTTGTAAGTGCGGCATAACCCTCTGCTTGCTGGTCCTTATCCTTGATATGCTCATTTATTTTGTATCACCAGCTCCGGTCAATGTGCAAGCTGCAAAGCAGGTTTTTGTCATGCATAGAAAGGGGTGCAACCCAAGCATTGTGATAGGCTTTGGTGTCATCACTCATGAAGACTTCTGTCTTGGGGTCCCAGCATCTTTCTCTGATGCCTGTAAAAAAGACCCAGAGGACATCTGCCGATTCTTTGTTGCTAATAAGCCATGCAACTGGAATGCCTTCATCATAGTCGTCTATAACAAGTACAGTTACTAGCTGGAAATCATATGCGTTAGTCCCATGGGGAGCATCAACACAGACTAGCTTCCTGGCCCATCTTACAAACATATCCTGTTGAAATTCTGTTTGAATTCCCAGCAGAAAAACTTTCTTCTCAGTGCCAGGTTGGTCTGAGCTCTCTTCTTGACTCTTAAAACAGAACAGGATTATGGTGTTCTTGAGATCCATGATGGCCTGTTGCTGTGTGTTTTTCTCCTACTTGTGCAGGCTTGAAAATGTCAGTGGTGAGCTGTGTCTTCTGGGGAACTTAATATTTCTAAGGACTCATATTTCTTTCCAATGCTTCCTTATAAATAAGATTAAGAATGTGTTGCCAGGCATTGATTTCATTGTGCACTGGCTCAGGCCTTTGAAGATTAGCAAATTATCCAATCCTGGGTATCCTTCTGCAACCGTGGTAACCGTAAATGTAAGTCCAGAACCATATTCACCAATGCAGTAACTGTGCAAGAGACCCCAGGATAATAAGCAATTTGGCATATATGACCAATGTCAAGGCTTAGCAAATTAATCGACTTAAATCACTGACAATTTTTGGCAAGGCTATGTTGCTGTCCATGCACTTAATATTTCTTGGTAGCCACACTTCCTGATCTGCATTGTAGACAAAACTCTGTGTCTTGCAGACTAATGTAAACTTGGGTCTGGAAAGGTAGTTTTGATATTTCATGGCTACAGCCTGTTTTAGTGCCTCTTCAGAATTGTTAAAATTCTTTACTGCCTTTCCACAAACCCCTTGCAGATACCTGTTTTGTAACTGGCTATAGGTTTATCCATTATTTCCTTTGTAGCATAAGCTGCAATCAAGTCCCATGCACCAAAAGTAGCTCCCTCCTCTCCACTGTGAACGTATACTAATTTATCTTTACTTTCTCCACGTCTCCTGTATTGTGTGCTACTTTTAACGTCGGTAATCATTTCAAATGTTGTGGCATTTTGGACACATTTGGATCTGACCTGCTGAGTTTGGCCAAGCACTGCCTTAACCCTTTCACTGCTGAATTTCCCCCCAAAAAACGCGTTTTTTTAACCGTTTAACCCAATTTTTGTTGTTACGATGCCAATTTTGCTATAAAAGGACTTTTTTACATCGCAGCAACATTTTGATAGAGATTCCGTGTAACAATGTACAATTCTTCACTTTGGTGCATGCACATAAGCCAAAATTTGGACTTGTTTTTTTTTTTTTGCTGAATCCGTTCCAAATTTTCTCTTGCTCCTTTTCCTTTTTTTTCCTGCTTTCTTATCCTCGTTCCTTTCTACTCTTCACATCCTTCTTTCTGGCAGGATAAGTTTGGACAAAATCATCGGTAAACCCTGAAAAGGGGACGTTCATCAATTACAGGTGTGTTGGCCTGTTTATGCACTGATTTTGCACCAAAAACACAGCCTGTTTTTTTCGATTAGCTCCATCAGAATGCAGTCGATATAGCAAATGCATGATCCTATGGAAAGATCAATCCACACTGTGTCAGTTGCTTATCTGAAAAGTTGATTGACGTGTAAACTGATGACGTCACAAGTGGTACAATGACCACTCCTCCAAATGTCGACAAAAGTCAACTTTGGCACTGAAAGGGTTAAATCTGTTATATTCCTTCTTCAGCATATCAAGACTATCTTGATGTTCCTTTGCCTCCACTCTAGCATGTTGCGATAATCGCTCTAAGAATAAGCAATGTATATAAGGAAAATAAAAATCTATTGATACACTGATAAATAATACCTACACTGTCATATGAACATTAAAGTGGTTGGCTACAGATAAAGGAGCAAGAAAAAAGGATAGTTTTTATTTATATTCTTACAAATCCATATGCTGTTGTGGTTTAAATTTATTTTTCGTTTCAAATTATGATAATAAATATGAGATGGTTGTGGAGTAGGCGGTTGTAAAAGACAGTGATTCGTTATACATCTGTGTGATGACATTGTTGTCCTTACGAGTGACTTGCGAAGTGGACTCATGGTACAGAAGTGTAAAAGGTTGAACAGAATTAACAAATGCTTTTACAGCCTGATCATTTCTGACAGAAATAAAGTTAATGAAAATCTGACTGACAGCTTGTCCTGAACAGGTTTTTTTGTTAAACGAATTAGTAAAAAAAAAACAATATTTAGATGAGTAGCTATTAAAACAACAAGGATACCACAACATGCGTAATTAAAGATTGGAGGGCCGATGTCTGATATAATCTCTATTGCACCTTTGGGTCACAACTCAAGAATGTCATAAACCGGAAAGTTTTGTTTATCTAAGGGACAAAGTGTTTTGTACAGTTATTATTACTTGTGGGTCTTCTTATGACCATTGTTCATGGTAGAGAGTGCATCTTTATAAAGTTGTAAACACACATTTATGTGGGAAACGTGGGTGGTGAAAATTGCTATAGGTTGGTAGTAAATTGTCAAAAGGTTTATCCCAGATCATAGTTTGAAACGTGTCAATTGTTGCTGGAGAGATAGCACGCCTCGTATTTGGCTGTTGAAAGCTGTTTGTAAACCACCTGATCTCGTCTTTAAATTCACGTGGCTTTTCTTTCCGATGGATTTCTCTGGAAGGTTTCATTTCCATACGCACAATGAAATAACTCGATATTATTTGAGGTATTGAACGGAACTATTTTGTCCAGGTCCAAGTTTCCCTGCTAAAAAGCTAAAAGCAGACAGCTGGCGCTACAAAAATGTAAAAAAAACACTGGGTACTAATTTTGAGAATGTTAGTGTCCAGTTCATTTTGGGCTTGGGTGATACGCTTTCTCTAATGTTATGTTTGTAAAACAAAGAAGAGAGCTTCCCGCACAATTTGTTTTTGCCATTTTCCGAAACAACCGAAAGTGAAGTCAGTATTCAAGAGCAAATTTAATAGTGAATGTCAATAGTTTAATATCTTCAAAACAGTTTGATTGATAACTAGTGAAGATGTACAAGATATTTCAAGTCAGCTGTAAACTGTAAACAAGAAATTCACTCGAATGTGACAGGGATGCTCTCACACGATCTTTACATATGTGTAATGTTTCTAAATGACTGGTGTTAAGGGCCCTTTTTTGTCTAAACGTGTGGTGGTGAAAGGGTTAATGTACCGGTAATTTATTGGTCTTTGGCAAAGTTATCATAGACAAAATATTTGTAGCAAGAAAGAGATTTGAACTTGAAATCCAGCTGGTTGCAATCGCTGCAGTCTGAGCTCAAACTGAGAACTGAGGTTATCTTGAGTAAATTGAGCTAATGTTCCTTATCTAGAATAAATTGGTTAATTCAAGAACAAATTTCTTACTGTTAGCATCATCTATCTTCTACAAAAGCAGAAATTAGGCAATAGTTATTCTCATTAAGGAAACTTTTGTCTCTTATTTCCTGAGATTTAATTTTAAAATTGTTTTAGCCTTATTTTTTTATATTATACAGTTGTGCTGGTTGTCTGAGTTGTACTGGTAGTGCTGGTTGTATGAGTTGTGCTGGTAGTGAGAGTTCAGTGGTGGTTGTATGAGTTGTGCTGGTAGTGAGAGTTCAGTGCTGGTCATCTGAGTTGTGCTGGTAGTGAGAGTTCAGTGCTGGTTGTCTGAGTTGTGCTGGTAGTGAGAGTTCAGTGCTGGTTGTCTGAGTTGTGCTGGTAGTGAGATTTCAGTGCTGGTAGTCAGAGTTCATTGCTGGTTGTCTGAGTTGTACTGGCGGTGAGAGTTCAGTGCTGGTTGTATCAATTGTGCTGGTTGTCTGAGTTGTACTGGTAGTGAGAGTTCAGTGCTTGAAATGATATATTTTCTTTCAAAAAGGCACACCAATCTCTAATTTCCCAGGAATCCTGTACAGTTACTTCACTTCATTTTTTTTAAATGTTAATTTTTAGTACCGTTAACACCCGCAGATAAGCCGCACCTTTTTTCCAAACAGCGTCGCTCAAATTCGGGGGTGCGGCTTATCTGCGGGAACATTTCAAAAAGGTGCCGTACATTTTAGTGAATTGACACTTTTATAGAAGCCTTCGTTAGCAAATCCTTTAAACAGTCTATGGCCGCTTTTCTAGAACAGGAAAATGTCACAGCACAAAATTTCCATTTCCCCACAAAGCTGTTTGCAGTGTCGACGACGGCCTGTAATAAACTTTTAATAAACTTCAAATTTTGTTGCTAATCTTTTGTTTGCGTCCTAGAACGTCATTGGTCTGTTGCTAAATAATGTCCCTATCCTTTGTTTTCAATTAACACTGTGATTGGTTAATTTTGTTCAGGGTGCCCCGGTTCGAGTAGTCGCACTGTAAATAGCTATGAACAAAGGCCCATAGCCGCTTTAATAAAATCATGACCAAATTACAAGGAACAAAATTAAATAATATTTTGGCCCAGTAAAGGTTAGGGCACTCAAAAACGCCAAAAGCATCAGGATTTTCCAAAATAATGATGCTTACCCCACCCAAAGGAAATGCAGCACTGAACGAACAGGAGAAAGGAACCGCTGCCCCTGCAAGCAAACTTCTCCTCCCTATGAATAACTAAAGGAATGAAGATAGGTTAATACTTAATGAAACTCATATCTATGCGTGGGGAACTGCTGCCCTTGCAAGTCAGTCCCTCCATATGCTTTTAACTAAATATAAACTTGACATGCTGTCAAACCCTATTATGGCCTGGGCAAAGTGATGAACTAATAGATAAAAACAGGAGACTGCTGCCCTTGCGAGTCAGACCCTCAAGACGCTTTTAAGTAAAGATAAACTTGACTTGCTGTTAAGCCATATTACGACCCTGGCAAAGAGATAAAGTAATAGATAAAAACAGGAGACTGCTGCCCTTGCAAGTCAGACCCCATATCTCTACATGCAGAACTATAAATTGAAACAAAATTTGGAGACTGCTGCCCTTGCAAGTCAGCCCCCATAAAAATATGTAAAAATTAAAATTCTAAGAATAGCACCACCACCTAACACCGAACCGACTTAAACTGCTGCCCTTGCAAGCTAGTGAAAGTGGTTCGAAATGTGGTAGAGGCAGTAGCAGCAACCTCCCCCGCAGGAAGCCGCCAGGAGATTAAAATTAATCAACTATGATGTTAACGAAGGAATCCTTATATATTTGTGAAATGCATTGGACTTCCAACGCCTAAAGCCCTGATCTGTGCATCAGACATTCCAGCATCAGCAACAAAAGAAGCAGCACCTATACGAAAACTGTGACCCTAATATTGTGAAGGGTCGAGGCCGCAGTACTTAATGGCCATGGAAAGCTTATCAATTAAGATAGCTTGTGAGATAGGGGAACCATCGGCAAGGTGAAAAAGAGGCCCTGGCCTGTCCCCCCTAAGTGACAAATAATCCAAGATTATTTGTACAGGACAAAAATTGTTGCAGCGATTAATAACAACTGAAAAAGGTCTTTGATTGTAGTTATGTTTGAAGTCAAGAAAGGCAAATTTTAAAGCAACGACCCCCTGATTCGCATCCACCAACTGTGTAAGTTGGTGAAGTTGGATAAGAGAGCCTCTCTCCCTTGTGGTTGTCAAAGTGATCTCACCAACCCTCATGCAAGGAAAAGAGGCAAGTGAGCACATTGCCCGGAATAAACAATTATCATATGGTGTGTGACACAGTGTTCAATCTAGAAATTAGTCAAAGTGGGTCAAATGTCCCACATGACATTTTAATTTGGGTCATTTCAAAAATGGTCTGGGTCAAACTATGATATTGAAACTTTGAAAAACTGACATCATCCAAACTATTGCCAGCTTAAATTATAGTTTTTATGCTTTTCACAGTTTTGATTCGTTTATTGCAGTTAACAGTCAAATAATCATAAAGCTGAAACGTTATTTGAAAAAATGACAGACCAATTCTGAATAAAAGGTGACACTGTAGCCAAGGATATACATTTTTCCACGCAGGACGGAAACTTGAGCTTGAGGCCGTCGGCTCTTCAAGTTCTGGAGGTTGACATAATATCGAACTGACTTCTCCAGCTTCACCATCCTAATCCAGCCCATCTTCTTGATTTTCAAGTTTAAATGTCATTCTCTTTTACGTAAAAATTAACTTAGCTTTTGTTGTCATTTTATAATGAAACGAAAACAAAAGAACAAAGTCAACAAATGAAGCGTGAATCGATCGGCAAAGCAATGTATGCAGAATGTCGAAATGTAGGCTCCAGTCTCTCTTGGAATTGTGTGGAATGCCTGTCACAAAAAGTACTCGTATGCATGTAGTCTGAAATGCCAGTCATTTTGTGTGTTCATTTCAGGCTAGTAAGCACACTTTTTAAAATTTACTTGTATTATTACCTGTTGCTTTGGAAGCACTTGTATATGAGGTAACTTGTTTTTTTGTTTTTGTTGTCTGTTTTATTATTGCGCCATTATGACTCCATGATCATTTCAATTTGCGTCAGAATAGAATATTCCGCGTCAATGATGCAAAAACGTGGCCTAGATTTAACAATGGTGACAAAATTGAACTGAACATCCCAAAATGCTATGCAGAATTGGTAACCGGCTATCTAAACAGGACCCAAGCTTTCCATAACCCTTGAGCATCTGAACAATAAAAAAGGCTTTAGTAGGATCAGGAAAACCTGAGAGCTTGTGGCAATAGCCTAAAGCCGAGACATAAAACCCTTAACAAGGAGCTTAGCAGAGCAAGAGTTGTAGTAGAGCGAGCATTTGGAATTTTAAAGGGACGCTGGAGAGTTCTACAGAAACGCCTAGACAGCTCCCTGAATTTCGCCATCAAGACCACTATTGCATGCATTGTCCTTCATAACTTTTGCATAGAGGCTAATGATGACTGGGATGATGACGACGACGATGGCCCACCCGACAATGATGGAAACAATAATTTAGATTTTGGAGATGCTGACGAAATACGGGGCGTACTAAAGGACTTTGTCTGTGGCAACGTGTAGATGATTTTAAATTATTTTATTGCATACCATCTAATATATTATAATCATTTTCAAAACAACCTTCCCTCTTATTCGAGATCTTTTGATTGCTTTATATTACAAAAATGCCACATTCTATGTTTTACAGCGAACAAATTGGAATTACGTTGTTTTATATAAATCAGTCAATTTTGTTAAATCGTTTCTTTTTTTTAATCATGACTTTTTTTATCTGGATTATTAGCGAAATTATTTAAAAAAAAAAACGTCACAATACCTATGAAATATTAATGTTTGAGTTGTAGCCTATAAAATACTGCAAGAATTAAAGTTAATTTTTTTTGTTAGTTTATCGGTTTGAAAAAAGTTGAAAGAAATCAGAAATATCACGAAGAAAGCCTCATCAATGCATTAAATCACATTAAATAGTAAAGAAACCATTGTCCAAGTGTTCATTACTTTGTTAGTTAATTCTTTCTGGGGATTCTTGCTATCCATGTACCTATTGAACGAACCAAGAAGCTGAGTCATCAGCTGCAACTGTTGGGCTTGTGAAGCTTGCATTCGTTCCATAACCCGAGCCATCTGGTCCCCCTCTGTTGTTAATTTTTTTATGGCCTCGCCAATAGAGGCGTCTTCTTTGCTGTCGCTGTCCATGCGGGAAGGATGCTTCTTTCTGTCCCTTCGTCTGACTACAGATTTGGCTGCTGTCGTCGGGGTGTTAGGTGAGCTGGAGCTGGATGTCGCTTCGGCAGTGCCTGTTGTTGGACTGTCCTCTGGCGAGCTTCCACTATGTTGCGAAGTTGTTGGCTGCTGTATTCCAGCCTGTTCTATGTTGCTACACGTGATAATATCTCGGCAACCTAGAACAGCATCAATTTGGTCGTAGTGTGGACTTTTTCGAAGATTTCCCCCGCTTTGCCGTCGGTTCCAGTCTTTTTTGTCTTTATACTGATTTTTAAGATGCTTCACTTTGCGCTGGCACTGTTCTATGCTTTTCTGAAGCCCTTGTTTTTCATTTAGTGCTCTCGTGATATCCTTCCATGCTTTCTGGCTGTCCTTGCTTTCAATTTTTTCGATGTTATCTGCCCAAAGCTGCAAAAGTACTCTTTCATCATTAAAGTTCCATCGTTCTCTTTGGCCCGCGGACTTCTTTGAGCTTGTCTCTTCTAATGAGGCCTCTTGAGGAACAGGAGTTTTGTTTCGCGGAGCCTGCTCTGGTTGGCGAAAGGACGAAGCTAGTTGTGACGGCTGTGTTTGGTGGAAAGGGATCTGTGATCCACTGTAGCAAGGGAACAAGGCATCCCCATGCTGAGAGTACTGCGCAAAAGCTTGCGAGAATTCGTAGGGATTAAAGTTGGCCATGTTGAAGAATTCGCTTTTGAATTAACCCAGGAGCTGTGCACACGAGGCGTCTTTGCAGTATTGCGAAAATCCAAATTATTTCTGTATTTCAGATTTGATTGACGTTACGACAGAAGAAACATAAAAAATGTTTTTTTTAAGGCCATTAGGAAAGATATGGCCAGCTTTGAGGCAGGACATCGGCCTCTTTGATCTTAAGGTGTCGCGGCCATAGTTATGTCTCGTCACGACATAAGGTCGCACATGTCGAGAGCATGAGATGACAGAATTTATGTCCAATGTAAACATAAAACCCGTAAGTGCGACCCCTGCCAAAGTTTTAAGTCAGCTTTGACCTCTTGATTTATTCTAACATAATGATATGGCAAATGGATCCCAATGGTGAGATAAATTAACCTTCGCAAAAAGGCTCTACCTGGGACAACTACAGAACAAGAAAAATTCAGCATGCCAGTTAATGACTGGATATCTTTCAGTGTCACCTTCTTACTAGTAAGAAAATTAGAAATCAAACTGAGACATTTATCAGTTTTCTCCAGAGGCAAATGAGCCTCAAAAGAAACAGAATCCAATTTGATTTCAGCAAAGGACAATGTTGTAGCAGGACCACAAGTTTTCTCTGGTGCTATGGGGATGCCAAGGTATGAACACATGTCAAGGAATAAATGTAACTGATCTTGACATAATGAACGCGACTGAGTGATAATAAGAAAATCATCAAGTAAATAAATAAGATTGATCCTAAGCTTATTCTGGGCAATCCATTCCATTGCAGTACTGAGGGTTTCGAATGGTTTACAACTACTTCAGCACCCCATAGGCATGCACCGATCGTAATAATAAAAATGTCTCCATCTCATACCAAGTAAACTATAATCCTAAAGGCATTCTTTACATCAGTTTTGGCTTAAAAACAACCACGACCAGCAGCCTTAATGTGGCGAATGGCATCTGCAATGGTTGCATAGGACACACTAGTATGGTCTGGAGAGATACCATCATTAACAGAAGAACCCCTGGGATAAGATAAGTGGTGAATCAATTTAAATACCCCAGGGATCTTTTTTGGAACAACACCTTATGGGGAGATCCGAAACGGATAGAACGGTTGAGTCCGAAATGGTCCAGCTAGACGAGCCGCTTTGAGCTCCTTACTAATTTTTGCATCTACTACATCAGGGTTTTCTGTAGCTGAAACTAAATTTTTGGCATCAGAGCAACCAATGTCACCTTCATAATGTAAAGGAAAACTCTCCCTGAAACCTGATGAAAGAAATGCTGCAATGGAATGGTTGTACCCAGAAAGGAAGAAATCTAATCTCTCAACAATGACAGGCATCGGTAAATTATGATTTTTTAGGGTGGGACTTGGCAGGCAGGGGTTGGTTTGAAGAGGTCCTACTTTGGCCACGAAAAGTACATTTACCGACCGGGTGTGGACCTTCACACTTATAGCATAAATGTTAAAAGGCGCAACCACTATCGCAGCTAACTTCCCTGTGAAACTTAAAACAGTACCCCTTCGGGGTACTCTGATCCCCTGGGGCTTAGAATGCCCCTGACTGGCAGGATAAGCTTGCTTTTTAAGGGAATGTTGGGCCCACATCCATAACTCACAATGAATCACACCCCATAGAAATGATGTAGGTTGCGATTGCCTTAAAAAAATGAAAGTTGTCGTCGTAAAACTTCCAATTACCACCCCTGGCTGCCAAATCCTGAACCACTTCCCCATATTTCATGAGGGCGGGGGCCTCATGGGGACATCTACTAATCTAACTATGGAAGCAACTTAGCCAGGTTTCAATTGTCAAGTGCTTCTTAGCCTGTGCAACAGGCTCCAAGCACAGCGATGGAATTTTAGTTTATTGATATCTATCCTCAAAAACTGGGTTAGACAATGACTAAAATAAAAAAACTCGTTCCAGATCTTTGCGTGAAGCTTCTCGGATACCCTAGCATCAATTGGGAGACTTAGGGAGGTGAACAGCTGTCGGGGTACTTGTACCTCACCTGATAATGAAGTCTGTGTGGTGCCTAATGACCGCTGTAATATGGTACCAGTCATTCCTTGAGTTGCAGCCACTGAACCAGGCACCTGGAGGGCAGCTGCAGGTGGTGTTGCTGGAGGTGGTGCTGAAACCAGCAGCACCTCAGACAATGCATTTGGCCTAGAGGTGTCGCTAACCGAATTGACATTGGGAACTTCTGGCGGAGAGAGATGTCGTGTTACTTCGTCCCGCCACCCGTGCCACCAACTGGTCCAATACTCCAGGAGGGAGAGGGAGAGGTTGTGGCTCAACCAGGGCTGAATTTGCAGGTGGAGGCTGGTCAGTACCAGTCCTGGTTGATGAACCTTTGTCACTGGTAATTGGCTGCGAAGCTGTGCGCTGAGACTTCTTATGGGGAGGTTTGCCCCCTGCACCCCTTTCAACTGCCCTGGCAGAAGGATTATGTAGACGGGCTGAGCGCTTTAGAGGCATACTGAGTCTGCAAAAGAACAGTTAAAAACACACCAGATACTGCCAAAACAAAATTACAACAATGAAATTAAAAAGATTAATCGAACCAGTCATGGGGAAAAACAAAATAAGTGGCAAGGAAAGCCTGTCAGACAACTGTCGTTGAAGCAGCTTCCTTCTATTGCCAAAATAAATGAAATGGCCATTAAGCCAAGGCTTTATAAGCAACAGTGGACAAATCCACACTTACAATGGAGACAAGTGTCTTTTAATAAATCAGAGTAGACGAATCCGCTCTGAGACAGTGGATAAAACCACAACCAAGAACACAATGGACGAATCCGTGAAGTTGAGGATGAATCAACAAAAAGTGAGCCAGCCACCAAAACATGATGAGGACGAATCCCCAAAGCAATAAAATAAAAATTTTACACAAATGGCAGAATGAACAGCCCTATTAAATAAAATCCCATGACTGGACTCATTGACTAGCCATGAAAAATTAAAGAATGGGAGGTGTGAAAATGCACAAAATAAAAGAATGCCTTTAAAGCAAGCGCAAAGCCCGCAAAGTGGCACCCTGTAACTACGATATAAATGGTACTGACCCGCGGGGTTAACATGTACGCCACCCTGCAAATAAAAATCTTTCCCGGGGTGAGAAAAAGCCTTATGAAGCCAACAAAAAACACCAGGGATGGGAGAAAGCACAACCTTGAGATACTGCTGGAGAATCTCAACGCGCTCAGCAAAAGATGCCGCCTCGATGTGTGACTGACCACGTGGAATGATGTGACAAACACACATGACACGAACCTTATAACCCTCCAATAAAAGGCAAACCAAACTCTCAATCACAGAGCCAACAACCTCAGGACTTGTATCCACAAGATCATTAGTCCCGATCTCGAGAATTACGACATCAGAAGCAATCTGTTCAACCACGCGGAGATCGAACAACCGAAGCTTTGCCACAGTACGTCTGCCATGTCCATTTTATCTGACTGATGATGACTGAAAAGGTCTGACAGGAAGCTGTGGCACAACTCAGGAAGGGGTGAATACTGCCATTGAGGCAGAAACATTGGCTGCAGAAGAGGCATGTCTGGTGGAGTCTCTTCTTCATCAGGTACTAGAGGTGATTCAGGAAAAGTGTCATCTGGTGGAATTGGCAAGTCAGGCAAAGTAGTTTCTGCATTAGTGTACAATGCTTCTCGGACAAAATTCTCCCATACAGACCTCCTGTTCAGTAAATAAAAATTTCAATTTTAAGCTTAGCTTACTGGTATATGAGACTTTTTTATTCTGTTATGTTTGTGCTTTAAATGATACGAACTCTATCATTGACGAGATACCGAAAAAGAACGTATGTGAAACAATTCCGCATGATCCATTTGAGAAAAGCCTTGAACTCCTGCAGTTCAAAGTCGCTAATAAGAACACCAGATCCGTAGCTTCATTTAAGTTCCACAAGGAACTTTTCAAGGCCTCCGTTTAGTACCTTTTTTGCCCTGAAGTAGCATTCTCTGAAAACAAAAGATTGTGGTATTCCTTTAATACTAATCAGGTTGAAATGTACTGCCATGAAACGCATTAATGTACCATTGTACGCCGAATTGCTTTTTGGTGCCCAACTTTCATTAAATTTTCCCACCAAAGAAATTGGATTACTGAAGGTCAGCCAGCTGACCTTTGAAAGAAGATCGCGCTTTTTATTTAAATAAAATATGATCATGTGCTCGTTGATCACGGAGTATCATTTAGTAAATTTTCTTTGACCCTAAAACGAGAAGACATCTTGTACATTCTTCAGTTCGCTCAAGCTGTTAGAACTTGGATAACTTAGGTATCGGATATATAAACATTTAAGATTATAATACTCTGTATTGAATCAGTGCAAATAGTTGCCCATCTTTTAAGGGGGGAGACTCTTAACTACAGATCTGGAGCAGTTGCTAAGGAATTGCTGAAGACTGTATTTTGAAGCAAGCGATTTTGAAGCTTTTTGTGACACTGAATGGTGAATTTTATTTGGGGGTACACTTGCTTTAAAAAATATATCATTACGTGTGCGAAACTAGTGCCAGTCCTAAACCGCGCTAAAACTCCACGGAAACGAGGTAAAGTTCCGAATTCTCTTACGAATCAGAGATAACGTAGCCGTCTTTATAATCTGACATATGCTTTTACCGTTTACACGAAACAAGGAAACGCTACTGATGAAAGTCTGTAAATATGAGTGTTTATTACGCCATAACTCTTATAATAATGCGAATTTCACAAAAATGATACGTGACATTACGCATGTGCACGTTCTTTATCTATTGACACATTTTAATTTTAAAATCTATCCGCCATTTGAGTTTTAGGGTTTATTCTGTTCTGGTCATGTGATGCGTTAAATATGACCGTGATCTGAAACTCTTGGAGGAATCGTCAATAGAACGTACTCGTGCAAAAAGCTTATCTATATGATGTTTTGTTTCCAAAATGTAGCAATTAGAAACCTGCCTTAGAAACAAATTGGTAGTTAAGAGTCACCCCCCTTAACATACACGGAATAGTTGTACCTAATGTGGATTCAAAGTATGTTACCTAGTTGGATTCCTCTTGGAGTGAACAGTAGACCTTGCAAAGGAATCCACTGTCGTCCCCAGTCTCAATACGCTTCAACAGGTCAGTAGAAAAGGTGGCCTTTTCCACATATTGGAAGTGGCTGGTCTTACCTTGGAAATTTATACCCATGTCTTCATAGTATATGACGAAATTGATGTCTTCACCCATTTTAAGCGCAGAATTTGGAAGCAGAAATGTTCTTCTGACGTGAACTCCAGCAAACTACCAGGCTTGTGGGAAGTACATGGTGCCCTCCTGGTGTACAAATGTATCCTATTTTTTCACCTTTTGCTTTTTTCTTTCCTTTCTTTGCTCTTTCTCTGCTTGTTGCTCTTTGTAATCACTTCCATGCATGTGATCTCTATAAATTTGCTTCCATCCCATGATCACCCCTGGTGTAACAGTATTCCCTATGACATGAGCCTTGTGTACGAAGAATGGTGCCCAGCATTGAAAATTATAACACTGAGGCATACAACTAGGTATGTCTCCTGTGGAGAGACAAACTGCTCCTTGGATGCCACGGCCCATGTTACATGGTGAAGCACGTTGTTTCCATTTTGACTCAAGCATCGCTTAAAAGCAGCCAAAAATGACTCACTGCTGAGTTTCTCAAACACAGGTTGAATCACTTCAACTACCACTGAAGGAATTGGATCTTTAATGGGCTGATGGGTGTTGGTTTTGCAAGCAATGTCGTTCTGGTAGCTACACCAGGAATTCTTTCCAGTCTGGCAGTCCTCATGTTGAGGGTTTTCAGGCGTACTTGAATAGTGTTTTAAAATTGCTCTTGTTGCCCGGGCCATTTCCTTTGCATTCCCTTATTCTGTCGCATGGTATCAATTCTGCCATTTGTTTATCTTCATCATTATCATTTGTTTTTGGTCCTGAAGATAAAATGGGGGTACAATACTGTTTTGTTTATCGGTTCAGTTGAAAGAAGAAGCAAATTTTTTTCACCAAACACTGATAAAATGATTCAAAAGAATTCATGGCCTGAACAAAAAAATTAATCAACTTCCTCATGTTTTGGAATAAATATAAGATCAAGGCCAAAATTTCAACAAGCAAGTTCCCCTAACTGGTCCCATACCTTTCTTTTGATAAGGTTGGGAGAAGTTACACTTGGAGGTAATTTTCTTGTATCAACCCTTTAACCCCTGAATATCAGCAAGCAAATTCTCCTAGCTGGTCACCGCATAACTCTTATTTAATGGCAGTTCACGCTTCGCCAGGGTTAGAGGTAATGAGATCCGCTTATCAATATCAGGGCCCAAAGGCGGTGATTATTGCATAGCTATAACAAAACAACAACAACAACAACAACTAAGTGTGGCTGAAAATGGGGAAGTGGGTGACAAAGTGCTCCACCAAAATATGTCGGCCCCTTGTACTCCTGGAGTGTCGAGCAAACAAAACCTACAGCCCAGGGAGCGGCACACGCCGGAAGGAGAGGAGGGAGTAGGGCCACCTCCCAGGGCTGACAGTGAGCATTCCTGGGAAGAGAAGAGGGAGTTGGGCCTCCTCTCTGATTGGAGGGAGTTGGGCCTCCACTAACCTAAATCCAAGGAATACAGAATAAAGGGAGTTTGGCCTCAAGCAATGCACTCTTCTTTTTCTAATTCCACCGCTGGTCCATATGGTTTTGCATGCTGCACCCTTGCAAAGCTCTTACCCTCTCCATCACCCACATAAGGATTGTAGCAAAGCTTTTGTTTTTCTTCAGAATGAAGGCAAATTTTTAATGCTCCTTCTGCTTCCATGGACTAGAAATTTGAGATGAAAGAACAAATTGGACAATATCATGGATGATATCAACCGAAAAAAGTAAAATACAGTAAAAGCTTGGTAACTTGAATTCTGAAGGGAAATAAAACAGTTTGTTCATTTTAGCTTGGGTTTGAGTTATCGATTGAAATTTAGCTTGAGTAAGAAGAAAATTTGTTATCTGAGTTAGTGTCAACCAAGTATAAAAGACTGAAAAGTGGGGTCACTGAAGCCTGACTAGCCTCACTTTCATGCAGCTTGTCCCAGGCACCGACCGAGTGGTCCACCATATTTGCATTCGGTGTATAGAACATGTATATTCCGCATTCACACATTAGGTTACAACAGCAGTGGCAAAATTCCCTTAGCAACAGCAATAATGCTTTTATAAGAAGAAGAAAATTACATGCCAGTAAGAAGATATGGGAAGTGTAATCTGCATCTATCACTATTTCTATCCCATATGTAATAATTATTAGGCCGTATCTTTATATAATATATACATGGGAATTGGATAAAAGGAGTGAAACTCACAAAAAGGCCAAACACAGTCAATAACATGTGCATAGTAAACATAATACACCTGCTGCATATAAACAAACAGAGCACTTACTGCTGCAATTGTTGTCGTGACCAAGGTACTACTCCAGAAATTCAGGCCTGGAAATATTGCCAGTGCTTCATATCACCTCCATCTTGGTGCATTCACTGCATTCATGTACATGATGTCGACAACCTTCACTGTATCAACTGATATTGCAGCACCATTGCACGCTGACCAGCTCCTGCTGCTCCACGAACTGTCAAAACTGGCCCCAATGGGTACAACTTTTTCCTTCAATTCCTTATCCGTACAATCCTCGGTATCTCTCACGTCCCTCAATACACTGAAGAACCCAAATCTGTCCCGGGCCGTTCCTCAAACTTTTGTCCTTTAGAAGTTGGAGTTCTCTTATTTTACAGCCTCTACAGATGGCAAATTCTTAATGTATCTTTGAGCAATTTAGCATCAATAAAATTCAAGAAGTCTGATGATTCTTCGGTGTCAGATTCATCAGATCTGTCACTTTCCGAATCGGTGTTGTCAGTCTTGAGTTCCCAGATTTTCAAAGAACCTTTCCCATATCTTGATTCGATTTTTTGCCTGCTTAAGCCCATAGGTTCCTCTATTTCAGAGTCGGAACTTGTGTCCTCAGACCACTTGTGGCAGTAAGAGCCCTTGTCTTATGCCACCTCCTCCCTCATTAATGTTGTATCATTTTGTTTTTGACTTTTTGAGCTTTTTAGAATTGACCCAAGGACATTTTGGTGGTCCATATTTACCCATGGCTATGGAATGAAAATAATCTAAAATAAACTGCTCTGAAAGTTCAGCCAATGACCCCGATAATCACCACCAAAACAGCAACTATCGAGAATGGCAGCTCTTGTGATAATTCCTGTGAAAACCGTCTCAGTTGAGTGCATACACGTCATATGAGTGTGAGTCAAAAACGAATTATGCTCATTTCTCTGCTGATGTTGACTCTTTCAATTTTTTTTAAATGAAATTAAAAAATTAGGAAAAAAGTGCTGATCTGAAGGTATACTGTAACCTTATGGTGTCACGTAAGAAATAGTGGTCTGCTGGAACAAATGATGTGCAAATCTCGAAGTCTTGTAATAAGGTGGTGCACCAAAGCTGGCACAAACAACGTTGCATGAAAGGATCACTCGTGATGCCAGAGTTAATGACTGTGCAAGAAGAGCAGCCCAAGCTCGGATCGCGATGACCACAGCAAACAACTCTTACGCTGTAATATGTGCCCCTTCCTGGACAATGTTCAGAGGAGAAACTACGGAGAAACATTGGTCTTGGTTTCCCCAACACGGGACTCGTGCATCAGGGTAGTATTTTAATTAACCGAGGAACCAATACCCAAGAAGGTATAATTATGGTCTGCGAACATTAAGGAAGTACCCAAGTATGATTAGAAAGTCTATGTACCAGGGCGTTTGAAGTTCTGGTGGTTGATGGTATTTCACCCATTTGAAAGAGATTGAGGTTCTCTTTGAGTCAAGCCGAATTCAGTCAAACATCACTTTATAAGGAATACGCCTGTTTTAATTTTCAAACTTTCCCATATATCCACCCAGATTTGCAAACTTGTGTTCTCTGTTTCCGCGTGCCCATGCTTCCTGGAAAACGGAAAACGGATCAGAACAGTTTCTCCAACAGAGTATTTTGAGGCAGGATTGTTTTTCATTCTTCGTTGGATGTATCGTTCATCCCAAATCTTGTCTGCTGCCTTCGCTTTGGCTCTTATTTTTGTAGTTTGATCACTTTGTTTTGTAAAATCATTGTCCTTTGGATTGCACAAGAAGAAATAGTATTTTTGTTTCTTTAAGGAGTCAGGCCTTTAGGGGTCTAATTGAAAATTTCAAAATTTCACAAAGAATGAGAATGGCAAGTTTGTAGCCCCTTGATTTGGAAGTCATAGCCAGTTTATTACATTTATGGTTAAGCCTTATTACATTTATGGTTGTTCAGTTTATTACATTTATGGACAAATTTTATTACATTTATGGTTAATGGATTTATTACATTTGTGGTTAAAAGTTATTACATTTATGGTTAGTATTACATTTATGGTCAATTTTTATCGCATTTATGGTTTTTATTACATTTATGGGTGATACAGACTTCTTGAAGGAGACTTATTGTGACTAAATTGAAAACACCTTGGTTGCGATTCATTACAACTAAGCCTGGGGATGTTTTATTTTTTTTAGTAGAGCAGTCAAAATGTTTGAGGTAAATAATATTGTATTTCACATTCACACTACATCTTTTTCTTCTTTGTTCCTTCACCCACCTAGAAAAAAAAATAAAAAAAAAATGATTTTAATTTGTTGATTTATTTGTATTCATAACTGAGCATATCATGGGTAAGCCTCAATAAAGCCACACCTTTAAAGTTTCTTTTGACTAGATTATTTTGGTTCAGTTGCTGCAAGTGTTCTCATCTAAGTCAATGTACTGGTTTGTTCATCAAAGCCTACTGTCATGAAACAATACTTAGGATTATATTTTAGTTATGAGAACCTTTGTGAAAACACCCCAAAAGGGACTTGCCTAAGTCTCTGTTTTCATGTTGTTGTTATTTTTTCAAAGGGAGAAAGTAAATACCAAGGAAAAGAATTTAACTATGGACATTGCCACATTTATAGTGGCTATGACCCTGGGCAAGTCATATCTGGTACAACTCAGAGACCCTTTTGATTCTCTAATAACAAGAATTATATCATTATAAATGTCCCTGACACACACTGTAATGTTACTGCCTTATCCACAGCATGCATACAATGCCCAGGATAATTTTAGCAGAGGGCACAGAAAAATGGAATGCAGGAGAAAAGTAAAATGACTATTCCTGTAGTCCCCTCTCTTGTACATTCAAGTGCACTTTAACTAATATTTTCTAGCAAACCTGTATTTTCATCTCCCCTCCTTCCTTAATATTTTCCAGTCCTGTTGTTATGGCTGCTATGGCCTCATCCTCACAATTGTTTTTCACAAGCAGAACCCATTCACAGGGGATGTAGCCCCCCACCCTCCTGCCTGCTTGTTTCTGGCCCACTTTTGTGAGGCAGGAGGGGCTTTGTTGTTTTGGGCAACCCTGTAACCACACTATGAATCAGGAGAACAGCAACAAAATCGGGATGACTGTTGTATATATGTTCCTCAAAGTATAAACAGATAATTATTTTACATAGCCAGGCTATGTCACAAATCATCTGGTTTCAATTATTTTATATAAAAATGCTTATCTCCCCCTAAGTAAAGATTTTAATATATTATTTTTTTGGAATAACTTTTAAAATGATTTCTGGTAATTTGTTATAGAGATAATGAATCAGAATCTATGCATGGCAAATTGAACTACTAGTGATAAGAAATTAAACTTGAATTTTGTTGCATATGAGAAATATACCCACCCTTTTACTTCAACAACTTTCCCATCCTCAAGCAAATCCTTAAACACACCGTTCAGGAAGTACTGTACCCTTCCTACAGGCTTGCCGGCCTGTACATCTTTCATGAGATGCGATTTTTTGAAAGAGTTGTTTGTCATCAAGACATCCTTGTACTTTGGTGGCAAGTTTTGTGGGATGAAACACAGAGCTTTTTTGTTCCTTCTTCCTCTCTGATATCATGTTCCATTCCAGGAACGCCTTTCAAACAAACTGCATGGTAACTGAAAGAAACGAAATTTAGTAATAACGTAGAAATCTATCACCAAGACGTAAAATGTGTGATCGCGAATAAGATCTTTTGTCCTTCTTGCCCTTTAATTTTTCCATTCGTAGTAGTAACATTGGTGTAAGAACTGCTGACATCATTGTCCGCACCTATCGTTACAGAAACAACAAAAAATGCAGAGATTTCTTCAAAACTGAAGTGAGGTATCTAACTTCTTCTTAAAAAATGTGCAGGTTTATACCAGAAATTCATTGCATTGCTCTTAACCATGTTTGGCCATTGTCCATAGTAATTGTTGTAAATATTTACGATTACAAACAAATTTTTATCTGGGATCATAAAATCTTTTAGAAAATACTGCTTTTCGCAAAATGAGAACCAGAGAAAGTCTGTGAATTTGTCCTAGGTATACCACCAAAGGTAGAAATGAGACGAGATAGCGACATAAATTTGCGCAATTTTTGACGGATGCTTCCTGGCTGCTTATTTCCAATTGTTTTTTTGGCCTTCAGAGGTGACAACATAGGACTCTCATCGGCCAAATTTCGTAATGTTTAACTTATTGGAATTTATTTCCTGGCAACATCTTGCAAACAATGAACAGGTGTACTGTAGAACTGAAGCAAACAACTATGAATATCGAGCATTTATCCTCACTATCAGCAGAAAAAAAACAGATTCTGGTACCACCACTTCTGTTCTATAAGTGTGGTGTCTGTTCTTGATATATACAATCAAATTTAGCCTGTCGCACTTGCTTTCACTCTTCATATCTTTGACAGTGATGGAGCGGAAATTAAGCAAGATGTTGCCAAAAAGCACACATATAGAAGCAAGGAGCATCTTTCTTTCATAAAATCTGGAAAGAACAGGTCCACTTGCCTCTAAAAAAGACAAAAGACTTTATTTAATTAAGCCTACGCTATGCACAGAAAACCTGGCGTTGATGTTCTGCTCATTGTCCATACCAATCGCAACCGGCATTTCTTTGGCACTGGAAATCTTAGAATGCAATTCATGGAAGGAAAGTTGAAAAGTATGGATTCGAAAGAGGTAGATGAGAGTTATCTGGAGGGTTCACAAAAAGAAGGTGGCACTGATGTGCTTCCGTTAGAGAAGACTCCTAGCCCTAATGGTACTCAGAATATTCGGCCTCCAGTATCTCACGTTGGCAGGGTAGTGAGGTGCGCAACCCGACGATGTTTGAGCTCTGAACTGGGGATGTGCGACGCGTGAGTGCTGGAAATTCTATCCAGCAAACTTATGGCAGTTCCTCTCCCAAATGAAATGCATCAAGCTCAAAAATGAAGTGGATTTAACATTTGATGTGTACATTGGTAGATCTGTGTAACACATGTGACATACGGTTTGGTTTTGTTCAGCTGTTCAGTTATATAAACAAAGGATGATTCAGGAGGTATTGAAATAACTCGAGCAATTGTTTCCCTAAGATCACTTTATTTGAATTAAAATAGGATTACAAAATGAAACAAATAGAAAAGTACTTTATTATAGTCCAGCAAAATGTTGACTTTGATATTTCTAATCACTACCTTTGATTTCCTTTTTACCCATGACAGGATCATGCGCGCGTCTGTCGGAAGTGTGTTGATTTACATGTTGATTCACGTAGGTTGATTTACACGACCCGATTCGAGTTGAAGTCATGGCGTAAGCTTGTCGCATGCGATACCGTGTAAATCGTCCTTCACTGAATAGACCACATATTTTATTTGCCTGCCAAGTCTGGCCTCCCCTTTACTTTTGTTATTGAACATTCCCTTTATTTCTTATTTTAGTTATGCCAACAGCGCTTTGATTTTATTTGCTTTTGACTTACTAAAATTGAAATAACTTCCATTTGAATTTTAGGCATTTTACATGCGCCGAATCAAATTGCAGAATGAAGTGCATGTAAAATGCAATGTTGAAAACAGTTAAATTCGGCAGATCTGAATTAAATGCGAGTTCAGTGGAATATTCGACCGTTCCAGTTTCATTGCCGTTCATAGCTGTTCTCTGTGAAACAACATGTTTTTATATTTGAAATTGAACGCTCTGCAATTAAATGCGACTCAATCAAATGCAACGTTTTAAAACAAATGCCGAATTTTCTTATTCGAGTCTACTCAAGTAAGTATTGTATTCGGCGAATGTAAAATTTAAACCAGGCCTAATACAAAGAAAAAGTGTGATTTTTGCAGCTATGTCCATTTGAATTTTTGCACTTTGCAACTGGCCTGAGAGAAAGATCTATAAACTTCTTTGCAACTGTATTCCACTGAATTAAAAAGAAATACCGTAACGGCATGAATTTCTTGCGCAAACCCGCAAAATTTGCAGAGAATCCTTATCTCACACGCACTCGCGTAAGCACTTCACTCATGAACAAACATAATAGCCTGCGAGTGTGGCTAGCTTAACATTTATTACATGAAAAACATCTATATTAAATACGGCAAAGAGAAAAGCAGTTCAACAAATAGCAATATTTACAGCGGAAAAATTAACAGCAAAAGACGACCTTAGCAATGGTAACAACGAATTAGCTAAATTTACAGCAAAGTATGATATGAACATGAAAATACAGAAAACAACGGAGAAATGTCCTTCAAGGCTCAGGAACAGGGGGTAATGTTCCAAGTCTTTGCCGCAACGGTAGTTCTTGTCGTCGTTCCTCTTGGAAAAACTAATCAAAGTGAACGCAAATGTCAAATAATAAATAAGTCTTGGTACAAAGTCGCCGATAAACAAAATAAAACTTAAAAAGTCAGTGTCTGTAGCTTGAGTTGTGGTAAAATAAAAAGTAGAGGCTTGTGGCATGGTCTGTGTGGTTTGAAACGATCTTGATGAAAGTGGCTGATGGAGTCTTGGCTGATGGCAACGGTGTACTGGATGGAGACGTGGCGGGTGGTGACGTGGGAAATGATGATGCGGTGGACGGTTTATGCAAATAGCTTGCGGAAAAAAGGAACAGTTTAAATGCTTTGGCCAGGCCAGTTGATAACGATTGAACAGAAGTGTTTGAAGCAGCGTGAATATACATCCAAGCAAACAGAACGGCAAGGCAAAAGTGGTTGAGGTTCGCGATGGCTTGAACAGAACGGAAAATGCACGGTGCAAACAAAACGACGGCTGAATGAAGAACAGTTAATATTTACAAGCGGGTTGTAGTATTGCAGGTACATCTCTTCTTGCTGTGCTTTGGAGAGGGGAGTCTTGTAAGTTTCATTCAATGGTAGCACATTTTTGCAGAATGAAATTTCCACATTGCTGCAGGTCAGATCTTGCACGGTTGGGATCGCCGGCTCCACGAACAACGCAGAAATACAGTAAAAAATCGTAACAATGGAGAACATCTTGCTAGTCCACTGATCAGATGTGACTGAGGCTTTAATGCCACGAATTTCAACTAAAAACAAGTCATTTCTGTTTCGCACCTTTATTAGCCAGTAAAAATCTGAGAGCTCCAGCAGAGAAATGCAGCGATAAGAAAGCTATTCATTGCAAAGAAAGGTTCGTGGCGCTTTGTTCTCTGATTTTCTAATTCAATTAGAAATCTAATCGTACTGAGTTTAAAAAAAAATTGGAAGTTATGGCAAAAAAAATTATTGCGCAAACCGAAGGAAGGCTAAGGAAACTGAACGAATCCCCATCTCTCACGCACTCTCATTTAGTGCTCCACTTCAGTGCACAGTTAGAAAACTGCGCCCGTAACTTTTTTTGATAAAATAGGCAGGAAATTTGAAGCCTGATACGTATTTTATCAGTAAAAGTAATTTAATTCGTCATGTTAATATTACGAGCATGCCTTTTTGAAATGCTGGCAGCGATCAATTTTTCATTAGGGTTAAATTTGTTTTATTTGCGCCAACGCTATGCCGTTTTAAAAATAAACAGACGGCGGGCAAAAAGAAATGATCCTAGAAGTTACTTAATGAAAATAGACTTTGTCTTTATTCAACCACTGACGCAAAGAATGTAAAAGAAACAACGCTGTTGTTGTTAAGCCTCAGGAACAAAGAAAGTGTGATTTCACACCTTTTTACGTTTGAGTGGTCACTATTATTTACCATTCATTTCGCGTGCAAATTGGGACAGATGAACACGTGAAAAACGTGCTTATCAAGCTGAAAAAAATACTTCTACCTACGAAGAAAACCAGTAAATCACAAACAACAAGTTTTTAGCCTCACTCTTTGCAAAGCGTCTTTAAAATAAGGATGCCATTAACTATTGTCCCTTAGGCTTTGTGATATTAAACGTCAACCAACAACTTAATAAATGCAAATATTTTAATTCCGCTAAACAGTCCACGCGGTTTTGTTTTATGAATTATAAACCATCAATTTACGATCAATGACGAAAATTTCAAAATTTAACGCGCGTGCCGCTAAGATGTTTTAAATCGCGACTACATCTTTCAAGTTATCATTTTACCCGCAATGCAACTAGTAATTAAAAGGCATTCTCAAGCTTGCTCTTAACAAATGCATACACGCTTTAAAAAGCGTCTTTAAAAGTCGCGCGTCATTATCCTATTGTCTATTGCCTTTTGTCTTATTAACAGTCAACTTTCTTAGCATAATAACGCGCCAACTTTAAAGGCACTAATGATTCGACGGTTTGATATTCATTAAATAACTTCCAAGTTCGATTGCTAAAGCGCTATTGTGGCCAGGAAAAAGATTGCATGACTTAGGCCTGGTCTAAAAGTCGCATTTTACATGCGCCGAATACAATACTAATTCGGGTCGACTCGCATTAAAAAATGCGGCATTTGGTTTTAAACATCGTGTTTTAATTGCTGAGTGATATAGTTCCCATTAAAGAACACTGCAGAATACTGATCAAAAAGTTCGTTAGCCATAACAACTGCAGCTTCTTCCTGAATTCACTCTTCTGAGCTAATACAACTTATATAAGTTTAAACGTCGCATTTCTTATGCGCCGAATCAAATTGCTGAATTATTTAAGTATCTACATATTTGTTATGCTGGGATTTACCTGACACATAATTCTTGAGCGGCTGCACTATTTAGGTTTCTACATACACATCCAGGTCGATGTTGGCTCCCTTGTTTCCTTTCATGCTTATGCTGCAGTTCTGCTGCATCATCTTTCTCACAGCTAAATGCCACTTGCAATGAAATTTACCACATGAACCAGAGATTCAGTCCAGTAGTTCTTCATGCGGAGTTGACAAAATATGGGTAATAGAATCAACCATACAGTCTCTCTGCTTACACCATTTCCATTCTTGGTGGCACTGCAGTATAGAACTAGCAGTGGTGCATACAAGGTGATAAGTTCTGAATGATAACGAAATGATTCATTCTCTGCTGCTCCATCATGCAGCCACTTTTTGAAGGCATCCAAAAGCACATCGTTGTGTGATCCGCTACGACGTAAGAATGCCTTCAGATCAGACTCTGAAGGGAAATTGGCTGACTTCTTAAATTCCTGAACAGCTGCAAGGCCATAAGCTAGTCCCCCATCACATACTGCTTCTTTAAATCAGCTCAAATTCTGTTCTTGAAATTTCTTTTTACCAAAGGCTTCCTGTGTAACATCTGCCTGTTTCATGACACCGTGAATGATGTAATGAAAACCTCCATTGCCTTACACTTTGAAACAAGTTTCACATAGATATCCCTTAATGTGCATGTCACCTGAAAACTCTGAACACCAACTGTCGCGTTGGGCGAGTTTTATTTTAGCTTTCCTTCGTAACACAACATCATGCCAACATGGCGGCTCTAATCCCCCTTTTTCTTTCACATGTTTGCGAGAATCCCGAGTGACATAATACACGTTGGACTGTACAAATGTTGCTTTTCATGAAGTGATTTCTCCATGACACTCCCGAGGCAAGTTTTGTTGTATGTCAGGTCAAACGAAAACTGACAATGTCTTTTTGAAGCATATCTTAATGAAACAGCGGAGAAAACTCAACAAAAAATAATTACACGGACTTAAACATGCATCTAGGTGTTCAATAGTTTGTTTAGTTTTTCTCTTGCTTCGATCGCAGCTCTGCGAAAAGGGCGTTTCTCAGCAGGTTCATTCCTACTCTTCTGCTTGCTTGTGTCATCCTGTTTTTCGTTACCAACAGGTTCGTCCGATTCGGTTGGTTTTTCACTCACTTCTGAGCATTCTAAAGGGTACAGAAAGTTCAATGGTCTGTTCAGCAACTTTCCTGATGCTGTTCGGACTGTAGCTGCTCGTACTTCATTATCTTTGCTTGCAATGAGCTCTCTGATCATTCCTAACTTCCAGGTTCCTCTTGGTGAACTCTCTTTCAGAAGCACGACGTCTCCCTTTGTGGGTTGAGCTTTGGATTGAACTCTAGGGACTTTCAAGTGTTTCTGCATCCTTTCTCGTAGACTCGGCATATATTCATCAAACCACTTTTTCCAAAACGTGTTAAGATGTTTCTGGCCTTCCATGTTTCCAGAAGTTTCTGTGCAGAACTTAGTCTTTCAACAAAGTCTGGATCTTGCGGCTGTTCATCTTCTGTTGCTAGGCATGGTACACTAGTTTTTGGATTTAGACTAAGAAAGTCACCAGGGGTAAGTGCGAATCCAGAGTTCAGATCACCTCCCACGTACACTAATGGTCGTGAATTTACAACAGCTTCGACTTCTGTAAGAATGGTTTCCAATTCGACAATGTTCAAACAGATCTTTCTAATACTCTTTCGAAGAGCCTGCTTCACAAGTCCCACGAGGCATTCATAGAAGCCACCCATCCAGGGGGCCAGTTCAATGATGAAGGTCCATTTGATTCCCTCATTTGCTAGATGGCTTTGCATGTCAGAGCTAGTGGTGGCAAACTTCCATGCTTCATCAACAGTGGACTTGGCTAACTTGAATTGTGAGGCATTGTCCGATATAATCTCTTTTGGCTTGCCACGCCTGGTGATAAATTCCTCTAAGGCACAGGAGGAATTGTTCTGCAGACATGTCATCAATGATTTCTAAATGGACAGCTCTGACTGCTAAGCAGGTAAATAGGCAGACCCACACCTTGTGTGTTGCTGATTCGTTATTCACTTTCACATACAAGAGTCCCAGATAGTCAAGGCCTGTATATGTAAAGGGTGATGACTCGTAGAAGCTTGGGGTAGAAGGTACTTTCTGGGAGGTTTTCTCTGATCAACCTGCAATGACAGCGAAGGATTCTATTATCATCTATCCTCAGTCCTAGTTGACTCCTCAGATTGTTTCTTGTATTATTCTTGATTGCTTTAATCTCTGATGCAAAACTGCTGTTCTGGACATGTCTTTCCCACATGCTTTTCGCTTGATTTATTTCTTCAGCTTTAAGTTCTTCTTTCTCGGTACTCTTCTTTTGAAGTTTTCGAATGAATCGTAAGGCCCATGCCGTCACTCTGAGAAGTCTTGTTAGGGAAGAATAATTGTTTTCATTCAGCTCAAACGGGGCAACTGGCTTGTCAGAGTGGTCTTTCTTGCGATCCATTTCAATCGGGGCTGAGGTCTCGTACATAATCTGTGGACCAGCAGGCTGTTTGGCCATCTTTTCCAATGTGTTTTTGTCAATTTGCTGAAAGTCCCATGAAGGCCACTTGGTCTTTTGATCACCAAGCCAAGATGGTCCATGCCACGACAATTGATTGTTAACGAGTTCTTCTGTGGAAACACCTCTGGTGGCTAAGTCAGCTGGATTCTGGGTTGTGGTGACATATGTGAACTTGATATCTTTGTGAGAGGTTCTCTCTTTCGGCCTGTTCTGGACAAATACGGGTAGGGGTTTGTGGCTTTTCATCCAGTGAAGAACACACTGCCAGTCTGTCCACAATATCCGATCAGTCACTGGTAACTGGAGTTGTTCAGTCACATAGTTTAGGCATCTAGTTCCATTAAGAACCGCTAACAGTTCCAATCTTGGTATGCTAAGTTGCTTTGTTGGGGCAACACGTGCTTTGGAGAATACCAGTTTAACATTGGCGGTTTTGCCCACTGTGGAGTACAGGTATACAGCTGCTGAGTATGCCTTGGCTGAAGCATCAGTGAAACAAAACAGTTTGTATTCATCTCCTCCTATGTATCTAGGTATGGACAGGGAGGACAGTGGGCTAAGGTCTTCATGCAGCTTGTACCACTCTTGCTGTTGAGATTCAGTGAGTGTTTCATCCCAGTGTAACTCTTGTTTCCATAGTTCTTGAATGAACAGTTTTCCATTGAGTGTGGCTGGCGAAAAGAAACCTAATGGATCATAAATTCTGCTGATAGACTGCAATGCTTCTCTTTTGGAAGTGACTTGAAAGGATGAGGTGTGAGATCCATTGATAATAATTGTGTCACTGTTCATGTTCCAGGTAGTTCCAAGGACTTTCATAGTGTCTCCACTTGTTCGATCACTTTCTGGGACGCTCTGGAGGAAGTCTTGAGAGTTTGATGCCCACTCTTGGAGATTCATTGATGAGGACTGGAAAAGGCACTTTGCTTCTTTGTAGAATTCATCTGCTTCTTCTGATGTGGCAACTCCTGTGATCATGTTGTCCACGTACATATTGTCTGAAATCTTTTTGGCTACTGGGGCATCTACTCTGTTCAGATGATACTTGACTGTTGCAGCCAGCAGGAATGGGCTAGATATCATTCCAAATGGGACTCTGGTAAATCTCAGTACCTGGACATTGTTTTCCAGGGTTGGCTTTGTGGCATGTTTTAACCAAACAAATCTTGTTACATTTTTGTCTTCAGGTTGAAGTCCCACTTGATGAAAAGCTTTTTTGACATCAGCAACCAGGGAGACTTTGTTAAGTCTAAACCTCATCAGTAGTCCGCACAAATCTTCCAGTATTATTGGGCCGCGGTGTAGGCTTTCATTCAGGCTTTGACTTCCCTTTCTGGTTTTGGCGGAGGCATCAAAGACAATGCATATCTTTGTGGTGGTCTTGTCGGGTGTCACTATCTCATGATGTGGGATGTAATGCTTCAATGTGTTTGCGGAATCTTCATCAGGTACAACTTCAATGATGCCCTTTTGTAATTGGTCCTGAATGACTGCATCATACTTTGTCAGGTGTTCTGGGTTTCTCATGAGTCTATTGACAAGGGATCTCAATCTTCCCATTGCCAGGTCATAATTGGTTGGCAATGAGGGAGATTCCTCTTTCCAGGGCCAGGTTACTTGGTAATGCCCATCTTCAAATCTGACAGTGTCATTAAATTTCTGCAGGGCTTTATCATCATCATTTACACACCTAGATTCACTGATTCCAAGTGTTTCAAGTTTCCAAAATTCTCCCAATGTTGTTGTATGTTCAATGGGTAGTTCCTGTGCAGTAAGATGTGCTCTGATTGGACTGGATGTGTATGTGAGCATTGACACAGAAGGAGCAGATTGAGCTTCTTGAGACTTAACTCTGCCTGTCAGAATCCATCCCAACTTGGATGCCATGAGATTCAATCCTGGAATAACTTGTTTCATTGATATGTCACCAGAAAAAATGTCACAATAATAGTCATTTCCAAGCAGTAGCTCTATGCTGGCGGCTTCTTTGGAAGTTGGGATTGAATCAGCAAGTGTAATGTCCTTAAGAAGGTGTTCAATGTTCTTTGTATCAAAGCTTGCTCTTTGCAGGGTACCAGTTATTTTGGGTACAATGTTGACTCTCAAGTGCAGGGATGATCCATCTTTGGTTAACAACCTGAGTTCAGTAACAGGAGTCTGCAGATGTCTGGGTTTGGATGAGCTGAATGTGTAGACTGTTCGGGTCTCAGATCCTCTCATTGGCAACTGAAGTCTTTCTGCCAGCTGTTCAGTAATGTAGGTTGTTTGGCTACCTGTATCCAGAAGTAATCGGACAGTCTCTTTTCTTGATTTTTGTAGATCTTCTACTTCAGCGGTGGTTGTTTGCCTTAGTACATGCTCATCAGAAGCTAGCAGGGTATTTTCTGCTGTGATGGTGGTGGATATCGGTTCAGTCACCGTGTTTACAGTTTCTGCCGGTTTCTCTGGATATTTGTTAATGCAAAGACTTCTGTGGTGACGATTTTCCTGCTGACAATGAGCACACACCTTGTTTGACTTGCAATGTTTCTGATTATGGCCTGGTTTCAGGTATATGAAACCGTGTCCCTTTATCTTTTCCTTCCTGGCTGTCACAGTGGGGTACTTTCTACATTTGTCACTCCAGTGTTTTCCATTGCAATAGATACAGACATCTCTTCTGACGTTCAGATCTTTGGGAGGTTTGGGAACAGAGAACAATGCTTTGGTAGTAGTTTTGTGTTCACTGTCCTGAGATGTGGGCCACATGTTTACAATAGGGTGTTTACTTTCATCTTTGGGAGTCCCACACTGTCTCTCAGCATTTTCACGATTAGTGATGTATCTATCCAACTTATCTCTCAGTAGCTGTACTGACCATTCTTGATCGTCCACTTTGTGATCAGTCAGGTGAGTAATCACATCTTTGGGTAGCTTTGACATAATCAGGGATACAAGCATTTTTGTGTTTACATCCTCCCCCAGGGCTTGTAGTGATCTTAGGTGTTTCTCTATTGTGTCATAGCTTGTGCGTAAGGCTGATGTATGGCATGTGGAAGCAGGTTAATCCATGAGACTAGTGTAATGAGCATTGATGATAATCTCATTTTGTCCAAAGCATTTTTGCAATAGTCTGATTGCTTTCTGATAGTTAGCATTCGTCAAGGCTAACCCCAAGATTACTTCTGCAGCTTCTCCCTCTAATTTACCTCTAAGGTAATTCATTTTCTCTACTTGGCTGAGAAATTCATTGGAGTGTATTGCTGAGTCAAAGGAGTCCCAATATTCCTGCCATTTCAATATGTTCCCGCTAAATTTGCTGAAATCGAGCTCTGGTAATTTAACAGTGTTAGGTTTCGTACCTGGTTTTGCTGTTTCCATCTCAATTTTCTTCTTCAGTTTTTCTTTCTCCAGGTTAAGCCTCTCTGCTTCAATTTGTAACTTTCGGTGTTCAATATCGGCATTTTGTTGCTCTATTTGCAGCATCTACTCCTCCAGTTCAATGTTTACTTTCACACTTCCTCGTCTTAGTTTAAATTCCATTCTGTCTTTTATCATGTCCAGTTTCGAGAAAAGTCCCACAACAAGTTGTTCGGCTTTGAAGGCAACATCGGTGTAGTCTTCATAATCCTCCATAACTTTTTCTTACTCTCGTTTTCCTACGGCTTTGGCAGTGTCTTCGAGTTGCGTTCGGAGGCTTTCATACACACGTAAATGCTGCTGCAACTGATCGCGTTTGTCACAAGTTTCATACAGGATTTTTCAAGATCGCCGTCAATGGGCTGCTGTTTGATTTCCTTTGCTGTGTCAATATTAAAGGGGCAGTATCACGAGAATTCTTCTAAGTTTTTGTGCAAACTATGCTGAATTTATAAAGCGGCACTCATTGATCAACAAAATAACCTTTAAACATGTTAAATGCCGAAAGGTCATAAATGCACTCTCTAAGATGTATATAAACCATAATCAACGGTTTTTTAGTAATTTTCCTCCAAATAACACTGTCAAACTTGAAAACGTCGGCCCGACGTTTTCAAGTTTTAGACCATTTCTTTTGTACCCGTCCTTAGCTACACCACTTTTAAACAACTTTCGTGAGTAGTACATTAAGGTTAGGCAACTATTGGTGGATTTGCAATTAATTGCATCACCTTCAATAGACTTTCAAGTAGGGCTAAATCTTGATGAGACTGTGAGACTGCCCCTTTAAGAACAACATGTCTTTTTCTTGCTCTGATAAGTCTCTTAATGGAGCCCAAGTCTGTCATGTCTCTGAAGGTTTCGGCTAGGTTTCAAGGTAATTCGTCAACTCGGCTGATTCGAGGCTGATGTTGTTGGCAACATTAAAACGTACGGCTTCGAGGAAAGAATTATTCGGCTGAGGATGATGTGAACAGCTTCAAACGATAACACAACATCATGCCAACATGGCGGCTCTAATCCCCCTTTTTCTTTCACCCTGTGGGAATCACTTTCAACTTCATCAATTTCCACTTCATCGTGAGCCAAATTTTCACAAGCATGACCTCCCTCAAATCTTTTCCACAACAGGCTGTCTTCCACACTGTCAGGTTCACTTTCAAATAATTTCACAATGTCATCCAGCCCCATTGCCTTGGCAATGCCAAGTGGACAAGGCATCTTTGCAAAACGTGGGCCACAGCTTAATGCAAAGTGTTCATGGAGAAGTTTCACCAACTTTTCGTTTTTGTTCAGTACAGCCAAGGTGAGAGGTGAAGCACCACACCCTTCTAAACTGTTGACATCAAATCCAACATGTAATAATGTCCTTACCAATGTTTCATTGTTGTGTTCCACGGCAGCATGCATAATTGTTCTGCCAAAGTGGTCTGTAATAGAATGTCCCATTCACAACGTTTCTCATCCATCTCATGGAGAAATTGTTCAAAAGCAGATGAATCTGAGTTGTGTACAGCCTTCCACATTTTCTTTTCCACATAGTCATACGTTTTGCCAAATTTGCTATCAAGTTCATGAAACATGTTTTTCTTGGATTTTGAAGCAGGCTCGGCACTTTCAACATTTCCACCATCGTCATAATCACTATCATTTTCATTGAATGGCAGGAAGCATGTGTCATGGTCACAGCTGATACTGAATTCCTTACCGAACTCCTCAAAAATGGATGCAATTGTAGAGTTATCTTCCAAGGACAGAGGCAGTATGACAACATCTGACTTATTTGTGTTTCCAGGTTCGACCATTTCAGGAACTTGAACTGCAAATTTACCCTTTATCTTCTTCTGTTCATCCAAGTCTTGCTTGCCAAGCCATTCCACAAATTCCTGCTCAGACATATCCTCAAAGTTCTTGCTGCACATTGGAATGTTATTCAAGCCCATCTTTAGAAGTTGAAGGAAGTAGCAGTCCTTCACATCATTCCAGATCTTCATGTGGTCTGGGTGGCTGTCTAGTTAAAGGAATAAAATAAAATTGTATAATTTTTTAATTAATGGCTATTGACATTTATTAAATTCAAACAACAGTATTGTTAGTTCGTATAGTGTTATCGTATCTCTTATACTGGTTTGAAATGTGTTTAAATCAACGCTTAATCCAAATTTTAAAACCATGTGAAGATTAAAACACTTCTAATATAATGATATACAGTATTGTCCAAAAGTAATGCAAGCGATAATTGCGATTTATCGGCGATATTTAACGCTAATTAATCTCAAACAAATTAATCTCATATATCGAGCGATATATCGTAACAGCTATTGTTTTATTTTTGGGCGAGATATCGTTTTCACGTTGGGATATATCGTTTCCGTTTAGCGATATATCGTTCTCGCTTAGCGATATATTGTTCTCGCTTAGCGATATATCGTTCTCGCTTAGCGATATATCGTTCTTACTGAGAGATATAGAGGATATTACATGGTCACGCGGAGATACGAAATTTATCTTCGAGTGTTGAAAAATATTTCACGAGTGAGCGCAGCGAACGAGTGAAATATTTTTCAACACGAGAAGATAAATTTCGTATCTCCAAGCGACCATGTAATTTTCTTTTTATTATATAAAATCTTCACAATTCAAGAAATTAAGATGCTTTATTCTTTATTGCAAAAACTTAGTTTGAAATTGACTAAATAAGCTTACAGTCAGTTTTTTATCAATCACAAGCCAGGCCAAGTATTACAATACAAAAACTTAGGCAAAGAGGCCAAAAATAAAATCTATACAAATAGAAAATGTATATAAACTAGCGTGTCCCTGGTATAAATAAAGGCATAAAATTAATCACTGGTTAGACATTTGGCGAACAGTGACAAGTAACATACCGTTCTATAAGCTTACTCTTGACTTTCCTCGCTGCTTTCGACTGCCCTAATACGCTTCCATTTCCTACTGCTACTTTCAAATGTGCTTTGACTGGGAGATGTTTTCTGTTGTAAGTTGACATTTATGTTAAATGTTCCTCCATAATTGTTCCGGTTATTAATGAACCAAGGCCTGTTAGAGGCATCTGAAGTCCTTCAGGCCGGCTTCGAATGCACTGATGTTCTTCCGTAGCGACTTCGGTTGCACTAGTGGAGGCGTGTGGTTCTTGATTGTCATTCTGCCCTCTGAACGACAAAATACCGGATATTTTTTCCTTTTGTTTATCTGACAAGGATGAATAGCTGTTTACGGAATTAACATTCCGGTGTCCTGTGATCTGTATGATTTGTGTTGGAGGTATTTCGTTGTCATTTAACTTCTGTACGAGGTGCTTTCAAGCACTATGGTTGGTTAATCACTTGTTTTCTACTCCAAGACGAGCCTCGTTTACCATGTCTTTTAGCAAACTGTTGAGCTTGTTTATCCCGATGGGTTGTGCTTTAAACCAAGGTCTTATTGATAGGCTGGACGGATGAAGAATATTCACTCATCCGTTTTCATGCTTTCTGGGCACTTGCTTGCATAAAATTTGTAAACACGAACTGGATCTCTGTCAGCTGGTAGATCGGCAGCTGAATACATTCTGGGCTTAATCTTTCGCCTATCTCTAGGCACAGTGCCAGTTCTAGTTTTAGTATGTCTTTCAACAGAGTATTCTAAAAACTCTTTTCCGTCGGACATTTGCTTGAGTTCAACATCTCCCCAGCGTAACTCTCTGGATTCTTTGCCACAAAGTTTAGCCACAAAGTGTTTATAACGGCTTGGGGACTTTCAATTCCGAGGCATTTGGAAGCATACAGTTTTTCAATTTCCTCGTCAGTTAGGCTATCAGATGTTCTAGGCTTGTTTCCCAATCCGTTGGCTTTTAGAGCCTTTTGTTTTGCTTTGAGGGTAGCCATTGTTGTTTTAAACACAGCATCAGTGAAAATTGTGAAGCCATAGTTCTGTTTGTTCAGGTATCTCTGGATGCTTGAAAGAAAACATCTCAAACTTGTTGGTTCATATTTGGAGCCATCTTTTTTTCTAACGCCAAAGATGAATTTCGAGAGGAGGTCGTTCAGAACTTCGGGTGAAAGCTCATGCAGAGATGTTGAATCAAGCAAGCCAGGACTTGATGTCTGAATGAAACTCTTGAATAACTCAACGTCGTATGTAGTTTTCCTCTTTGTATTTGGATTTTCTTGTTCTTCTACGAATTCTGTCAGTTCCTCATCTGTGATCTCGACAAATATCGCAACTGTGGGGATAGCAATTTTATCGATTTGCTACCACTCGGTATACCACTGAATTTTATATAATAAATATTGTTCTTGCTTAGCGATATATCGTTCCCGCTAAGCGATGTATCCTACTTGTTTAGCGATATATCGTTCTCGCTTACCAATACATTGTTTCTGCTCGGCAAGATATCGTTGACTCCTTGTGAAACATATACATTTCTTCATAGACCATTTAATTAAGCTAAACTAAGTTTTCAAGATGGCATGTTCATTTAAGGTTAATTGATGAGATAAAATCATAAAGCTAAACATGACGTAGGCTTAAATCAATCGAATCATCCGTTCAGAAAAATTGTCCATCCGTTCGAATGGCTTGAGTCATCCGTTCAAAGAATAATCATCCGTTTGAACGGCTATAGTATTAAGTTCATACAACAGCTTCTCCCGTTTGAATGGCATTGGGTACGTATGAACTGAAAATGATGGTCAAAAGCGAAATCTTTCTGCCGCCGAGGTGTTCTTATCTTTGAATTATCTGACGGTGAATCGACGCCCGTGTGTAAACAATGGTCGCAATGATGTTAAATTACAATGTTTTAAGCAAAACACAAATCGAAGGGCAAGTTATAGCGTTAATAACAATCGTGACTATCGACTGGCTGTTAAAATAGTGTTTACATTTTGAACAACTCAAGGCGTGAAGGTCACGCTTTTGTCATGCTTTCTTGGCCGTGCTTTGATGCAAAACAGGATACTGGCAAGATGTCAGCAGGATTCTGCCAGACCTGCTTTATCCCCGTGAAGATTGCTGGAACATTCATTCTCTGAGAATACTTCACTTTGCTGAAAACAACAAACTTTTTCGGCGATAACACATCCTTGTACACTGATTTAAAAACCAGATGTTAACCATTAATTTTGTGAGCCTCCAGACTTTTAAAATTATTAAATTGTTCTTCGGTATAGAAACTAGTTTCCAGCACCTAGTAGCAAAAGATATCTATTGATTCTATCAGAGGCAAACATTCAGTGTCTAGCTTCACACCGGCATCAATGACTGCCAGGTCAAATCCGATAGGAGAAATTTTCTGAAGATATCGCCTTTTAACATGTTCTGCCAAGACCACAGTCTTACGGCTCTTCTCAACTTATACTGCCTCCAAATGATACAACATGTTATGCCCTTCAGAAACAATTGAGATGCTGAAAGGTTGAAAGACTAAATTTCAGACAATACGGCAAATACAAATGTCACGAACATAGGCGATGTGCCGGCCTGTCAACCCCCATTACACCGTATCTTCAGCAAGATGAGACAATTTCTGCAAATGTGGGCAGAGTTTATCTTTACTTTGATGTCCAACGTAATATTTCTTGCCTTGCGATGAATGCTGTACTCTTGCGAGCATCTACCAAATTTTTGTCGCACTTATTGACTAAACAATTTCTGCAGAATGCACAAGTAAATGCAGATGAACTCATCATAGCATGTCGACTCGCGTGCTCGCGGGAATGATTTGGAATTACTCCAGGTAATACATTAACACCCGCAAAAATTTTAGCCAATCAAAGCACGGTTTTGGTATTATGCAGAATAAATTAAAATAATTTTTGTGAAAGCCAATCAAATCATTTCCCACACATTCCGGGGAAACCACCCACCGTGGAACACGATTAACGCCGCCATAACACAGACGTTACCTCCCCGATTTTTTTGAGGTGAACGGGATGGCTGTACACAGGCTAATTGTCTAGATTATCTTTCAGCTATAACACTGGAGGAGCCAGGGATATGGGCAGCAGTTATCCAATTTACATTATGTAACTTACAAAATTGAGAAATTATATGAGACTTTCCTGTATGTTGAAGTTTGATTGGAATTCTATCATCATCATCATCACATGCCACCCACTGTTCCGGAAGCTGTGCTGGATGTTGTAAAGAGCTTGGGATCTTTAAAATAACCACAGCACCTATAGCTTTGTGAAGGCTGAAGGCTCTTTATATTTTCGTAGCTCAAAGAAGTCACATCAATACATTCTTACAGCTCGTGGTCACTTCCTGGGTAACCAGGCAGGTATATATTACACAATATTGTTAGATCCTCCTCTTTCTCAAAACACAACATGACAAATTCCGAGTGGCAAACAAATAAAACAATATAACAATTAAACTGTCAAAAACAAAGAATGAAAGAAGTACACACAGGCAAATTTAACTGCCCTGCACAATGTCCATCCTAACATAACATGAAAATATAACAACAGTTCTGTAACAGTTCAGTAACAGTACCGGTTCTGCTTGACTGCACCCTTCAAGGCTGGCAGTAGTCTTTGAAACGGATCGGGGTCCTAATTACGCGCCCTCTAGTAGATCTTCTTTCAGTTGACTGTGGGATCTCTGGTGGTCTTTGAGGGGTCTCTGGTCGTCCTGGAGCCATGTCCTCAAGGAAAGGCGTGGCCGGCTGAACTGGGTCAACAACTCTTTAGAACTGGTCATCCGACAGAGGTGGCTCATCTGGTTTCTCCACATGGCTATCGGTTGCAGGAGTCTCCTGTGTGGCTATCAAATCCTTCCTGTTTCTCCTGTATCTCTTCCCTTCGATCTCAACTTCATAGGATCTTGGTGCAACTTCCTGGAGACATGTTGCTTTCTTCCACACCTTTTTTCGATCTTTTGGATCTGGCTTCATTCTTACTATATCTCCAGGTTTGAGCTCTTTTAGTCGTTTGGCCCCTTTGTTGTAGTAGTGTGCTTGTTTCTCTCTTTTCTTTGTTACGAGTTCCTTGACAGGCTTTGGAAGTTTGGGTTTCAATAATCTTGCAAAAGTTGGGGAAGAGTCCTGGTTCTCCTTCCCATTAGCCTCTGTACTGGAGAGGAATCGAGCCCTTCAGTTGGAGTAATCCTCCAGTTGAGTAGAGCGAGTTGGGATCCTTGTGGTCAAACGTTGCTTTCTTGAGGATTCGTTTGGCCGTGTTAACTGCTTTCTCTACTTTTCCGTTCGATCAAGCATGGTATGGAGAGGACGTGATATGCTCAAAGTCCCATTCTTGAGAAAATGTCTTAAAATCTGATGAGGAGAATGGAGGACCATTGTCACTTCTTACTGTGTTGGGGATGCTGTGCCTGGCAAATTGGGATTTCAGACACTTGTAATAACTGATGAAGCTCTCGTATCGGAGAGGGCTCGTAACTAAAAAATTGGAGTAATCATCCACTATAATGATATACTCTGTCTTATCCACTGAAAATAGATCCACAGCACTCTTTGACCAGGGCCTGTCGGGTACTCTCTGTGGCACGAGGGGCTCTTTGGGTTGTTCCATACAAAATGAGTTGCACGTTCCGCAAGCAGAGACACGGTCCCTGATGGATGCAGTCATTCCGGGCCAATACAGGATTTCCCTTGCTTACCAAAGGCAGCCCTCAATGCCAATGTGGCTTGCATGGATTTTCTTAAGCATCTCAGATCTCATAGCTGCTGGTACTATGACTCTTTTCCCTCTGAAGAGTATTTCATCGTGTACTCTCAGTTCGTCACGGTAAGAGTAAAATGCACAGATTTCTGATGGGACTGCTTCTCTTCTCTCTGGCCAACCCAGCTGAATAGTCTGCTTCAGTTGCTGCAGGATTGCATCATCCCTAGTTTTCTGTTGAAAATCTGCAAGACGCTCTTTGGTCACAGCAAGATGTTTAGTCATGTCGACTTCTTCTGCTGATTGGATGAATTCTAATTCATTCTGCGACATGTGGTTTGGTAAGGGAAGGTACACCCTGCTCAAGGTGTCTCCGATGTCCATCTCTTGGTCTTTCTTATAGACAACTTTTAGCTGGTAGTTCTGCAGGCGCATCATTCACTGGAGTCTCTTCGGGGCTGTGAGTAGTGGTTTCTTTAGTATAGCCTCCAGGGGCTTGTGACCAGTCTCTACGGTGACCTCTTGGTGAAACAGGTACCGATCAAACCGCTCACAAGCGTGTACAATTGCGAGAAGTTCCTTCTCAATCTGAGCATAATTTTTTCTGTGGCCGTGAGTGCCCTTGATGCAAAAGCTACAGGCTGGCCCTCCTGCAACAGAGCAGCTCCAAGGCCTGATTGCGATGTGTCGCACCGTAGGGTGACCTCTTTTGAGACTTCACAGTAGCGCAGCACGGGATGATTAGTGATGAGTTGCTTCACGTCTGTGAAGGCTCTTTCATGGACTTCATTCCAGTGCCATTCAACATGCTTGTCTTCTAGTTGCCTCAGTGGTTCAGTGACTGTGGACAAACGTGGCAAGAACTTTGAGAGGTAATTTGCTCTTCCCAGGAACCTCTTAACTGACTGTACATCAGTGGGCTTTTGCATCATCAGGATTGCCTCTACTTTCTTTGGGTCTGGTTTCAGTCCATTGGCTGTAAGCAAATGGCCGATTTAAGGTACTTCAGTAAGTCTCAGGTGGACTTTGTCTTTGTTGAGGGTAAGATTTCTCTCTCTGGCTCTTTCAAGGACAATTCTCAAGTTTTTGTCATGATCTGAGGTGGCAGTCTCCATGTCGTCACCTCTGTACACCATCAGCAAGGTCATCAGCAATCACTGCAGTGCCTTTGATATCTCCAAAGCTATCATTCATCCTCTTCTGGAACTCCTCAGGTGCTGAGGAGATGCCAAAGGGCATGTGCAACCAGCGGTACTGACCAAACGGGGTATTGCAGGTGGTGAGTCTGCTGGAGGCATCATCTAGGGGCACCCGCCAGAACCCACTTTTAGCATCAAGTGCGGAGAACACCTTTGCTTTGCTAAGACTGGTGGCAACTTCTTCAACAAGTAGGGAGAGGGTAGTGAGGACGCTTGATGGCTCTGTTTAGATCTTTAGGATCGATACATATTCTTAGCTTGTTGGGCTTGACCACTGTAACCATACTTGATACCCAATCTGTTGCTTCGCTCACTGGGGCCAGGATATTCTCCTCTACCATTCTTTCCAATTCCAGTCTTAGTGGCTCTGTAAGGGTAACAGGTACCTTGCGGGGTGGGTGTATCACTGGTTGTGCTGATGGGTCAATCTCTATGTGGTAAGGGTCTGCGAGGCATCCAAGCTCTTCAAAAACATCTGCGTACTCTATCAAGATGTTGTCATCGATGGCTGTCTTTGACATTGATGATGTATACTGGCTGTCTTGAGTCACTGTGTGCACATGATGGAGGGAGTCTTTCACCAGCACTTTTAGGAAATTCAACCTTTGGCATGATTCTGCACTTAGAAGTGGTCTCACATCTCCGTCAACAACTTGGAACTCAAGGACATGGGACGAACCATCTCTTTTGCACTTGAGTTTGCACTTCCCCACTGGGTACATAACTCCTCCATTGTACATGGTTAACTTGGCCTTGCTTTTCTCAATATAGAGGTCATCAGGATCTCCCATAACTCTTGCATAGTCCTTCAGTGGTAGAAGGTTACAAGTGGCTCCACAGTCAAGCTGGAACTTGACATTAGCGTTGTCGTTTACCATCATCGTCACAAACAATTGACTTGCAACTTCATCATTACTCTTGGTGTTTAGTGATCCAATTTTGTGAGTGACCATGTCGATAGAAAATTCGTCTTCAGTATCATCTTCTATCTCTACCAGGTGGAGTCGTTTGCCTGTTTTAGTTGGTCTTGTTTCCTTTGTTCTGCGCTTTTTTGCAAAATGGTTTGCAAGACCACACTTCTGGCACTTTGAGCCATATGCTGGGCAAAGGTTCTTGTTCGTTGGATGTCTTCTGCCACAGAATTTGCAATCTATCATAGGGAATTTACTAGGCGGTTGTTCAGGAGGTTTCTCAGTGTTAATGGCACCAATTGATTCATCAGTTTACTTGTCCGCTTCCATTTGCTTTAGTTGGATTTGAGTGAGTTCGGCTGACCTGACTATTTCGGTTGCAGTTTCCAAGGTGAGCTTTGCATCTCTGAGGAATCTTGTATCCCAAAAACGATCCGATTGCGGATAAGCGACTCTTTGAGTGCTCCAAATTCACAAGTGCCGATAAGTTTTTCAATACAGTCACATAGTGGTCGACGGACTCACCACTGGCTTGATTTCTCGAGAAAAAAATGTAGCGTTCATATATAGTGTTCTTCCTCGGGTTTCAAAACGACTTGAACTTCTCCAAAACTTTTTCAATTTTGAGTTCGTTGTCTTCTTCGTCCCACATGAGCGTGTTGTAAACATCGACAGCCTCGTAAGTAGAGTCGCGACGGGGGTTGGCTTATCTTTCTTTGCTACGCTGGTTGCTATTTCATAATTGTTCCATTTTTGTTTGAATTTCCTCCAGTTCTGGGCTGTGTTCCCTTGCTGGAGTTGTAAAGGTTCTGGTGGAGGCAGGCCAAATGAAGGGGCGGCCATGTTGGATTTCTAAGTTAGCTTATGGTCTTGGGTTTCAGTTCGTGGCGTTCACGAGTTCACGCGAATCTTTGTGTGTAAATCCAAGGTAACCACTCTTCTGACACCATGTAAAGATCTTGGGATCTTTAAAATAACCACAACACCTATAGCTTTGTGAAGGCTGAAGGCTCTTTATATTTTCGTAGCTCAAAGAACTCACATCAATACATTCTCACAGCTCGTGGTCACTTCCTGGGTAACCAGGCCAGCTATATATTACACAATATCGTTACAGATGTGAGCAATGTTCAGACTGTTAGATTATGGGCTCACAGCCTTTGCATAGTCACAGATAGTCATCCATCTGGGCTTCATGTAATTCATCTGCTTGATTGTTTTGAACTGTATACCGTATATCGGATGTCACGCCAAGATAACGAACCTTTTGTTGAACAATCACTCGGCACTGAAGTTGTCAGCTATGTGTATTTACCTTAATTTTTTGACAAATGTCCTGAAAATTATTAAAGACCCCTTGTGAAACGTCATCGCTAAAATCGGCATGCATTGCGTGCATCCAACGCGCTCTCCGGTTCCTCCTGCTGAACAGACTTTGCAGTTGACTGTGGTTTCCATGGGGATTCTTTTTGCCTTTGCACATGCGAGCAAAATGGCCTTTTTTGGAGCATAACCCACAGGTTTTTCTAGATGCAGGACATTTTGATTTGGGCCGTTTGTGGTGTATTCCACAGAGTTGTCACATAGTCACAAAGTCACATTTATTTTCTCAGGCGGCACGGCAGAATGCACAGCAAATGCATACTCCTCTTCCTCTCCTTCACTTTCCACATACCTGACTGATTTTCTATTTTGATTCTTTCCTTTTGGCTTCCCTCCACATCTAGGTTTGGGAGGTTTGGCTGCTTTCATTGTTTTACACTGGGAACCACTGTGGTCAGCTCCTCCACGCTTATGGCAGGTTTTTCCTCTAGCAGTACATTCAGGGTCTCGTCCAAAATGACCCACATTCCCACATCTGTAGCTGCTTGCTTCATAGATTCACTGGTTGAGTCCTTTGTTTTATCTTGCTGCTTCTCACCCACCGCATTCACACCATTCTTTCCACTCTCCAGTATATCTGAGGGGATATCTCCAGTGTATCTGATTTTGAGCTTGCTCACCATAATCACAATCTTTTACTACTTGTCTTAATCTGGTCACATATTGGGATACAGTTTCACCGTCATGCTGCCCCATGCTGCGGAAAATGTGCTTCTGGTATGTTGAATTTACTTTCGGGTATGAAGTAGTCATTTAAGGCTTTCTCAGCTTTTCCTTTATCCCGCCAGTGTCGGCCAATATTTTGAATATTTCTTGGTCACTTCACCAGCTGAGTGAAGAAGTAAAGCTCTCCTCTAGACCTTGCTATCATCTTTGTCCGTTTGGATGATGAGGCCCTTGCTGTCACCCTACAAGGAAAAACTTTTCATCCATCATTGCCAATGCCTTCCAACACTTGAAGGATCACTGTGTGGATCAAATGGTTTCACACTGGATAAGTCATCTATCTTTATTGATGCCATGGCTTGATCAGTTGGGACTTAAACTTGATCCTCGTCACCAGATGTCATGTTCCAACGTCACATTCAAACCAATGGAACAGAACTATTGCATGCAAATAACATACACTTGAATCAAATCCGCCATGCTTTAATAATCTCCTTCCAAACATGCTTTTTGCACCTAAATACTTCGTGTACGGTACACTGAAATGTACTTCACAAATACTACAGCTTGCTCTCTATGGAAATCGCATATGTAGACAGGTTGTCAGCATTTAATTAAACGTAGGTGATTGGCCATTTCCTTTTTGCTCCTGCATATTCCACCATAAAGTGTTTTGGTGCCAAATCAGGATTCCATCTCGTAAGTACTGACAGCATCCATGGTCTCCCACTGGGTCACAAAAGAAGCCACGACTTTATATTCCATGTTTTTCTTCACTACAAGGAAGAAAAGAGGCAAAGAATATTTAGTCCTCCTGTAGGTGGCATCTAAGAGGCACAGCTCATTGCCATATCTGTTGAGAAGGCGGCATTGCCAACTGGTCTGGTGGACTAATAATAAGTGCCATCAGCCACTTTCACTTCCTCCAGTTCTTTGTCAGGCTCACATGCCATTGTCTTCTGGATTGCCCACGGAGGCATTCAGATTGGCTGGGTACACAAGGGCGAAACTCGAATAAATCTTCCTCATTTTTTTCAGTGACGTTCGCCTGGCCCACCTTTGCCAATCCCTGTTTGATAACCGATATGTACATATGGCTTTTTATGCTGGTCTTGCTGGGGAAGAAGCATTTATTGGACTTGGGAAGAGGTCCCTGCCTGGAAATAGGTTCTTCTGGACATAAACATTGATGGGGTGCCTCATCTCTTTGACATCTTGGACACCTTCCCCAGTTAACATGTGAATTTTTTCCATGATTCTTGGGTCAATTCATTGAGATATCCCAGCAATCTGTAAGTTAGAAAAAAAAAACCGATGACTTCTTGTTCTCCAGAGCGATTTTGTATCTGTCATACCTGCCCCATGAAATGGTTGGTGTGGTCAGGAATTCGATGTAGACCCGTCTTTCTCCCTGTGCTTTCCCAGCTGCAAGATCAGCCCTCCGTTTTTCAGGAGCTCTTTTTGTTCTCCTCTCAGTATTTTCTGAGATCTGTTAAAAATAAAACACGAAAGGTTAAAGATTCTAATGATTATTCAAGTAAAACAACGAGACATAATGCAAGGGCCGTGTATGCAAGGTCCTAGAAAGGCAGAGTAATCATTAAACTTGACTTTAAAATATTGTACCCAATGTAAACTTCATTGTATTGTACCTTGTAATTAAGGAATTGCAACGTCTCTCTTATAACAACCGTTGTAGGGCAATTAAGCTTCTTCGTTGTCTGCTTAAACAATTCTTTTTGGACCGATACAGTGGTCTCCGTCAATCTGTAAGATGAGTTGATTTTTAAGCATTTTGTGCATTTTTTCTTTTTAGGACAACATGCGGTGCACGTCTTTAGTCAGCTCTCTAACTTACTTTATTATGGTGACTTCTTTGCTTTTCCTTAGTGTGGCAGTCATACACTTTCCTTCCAACAATTATGAAAGGACATCCAGCAAATCGAATTTTATTCTGTCCTGCCACAGAATCTTCAAACTATACTTTGTTTGTTTGACTTCTCGCCACCTGTATTTAAAAATCATATTTTGAAACAGAATAAGTTTGTACTTTAGTTATGTACATTGTGTGGCAATGGTTAAGCGTGTTTTGACTGCATGCTCGAGTCTCGAATTTCACTCCTCTGACCTCTTTAAAATGTAAGGTCATGGTATTTCTATCATGCTGCATCACAATAAAAAGCTATACGCACTTGAATCTGCGAAGAGTCGAGCTTCCTGCAAGGCTTTTTCCCTTACCTTGATGTTTTCCAAAACCTTCGCATAGAAAGAACAGAATCTTTTCATTGCTTAACTTTTGAATTCACAAAGAACTTGATAGGCTGTCTCGACATCCTCCACAAAGCCAAACGTCTCATCTAAAGCAACAATCTTCGGAGTGTTTTGGCAGACAGTTGCATCCTCCAGGTCCATGGGATAAGAGCCTCTGGGGGTGGGGATGCTGCTGGACGCAGGTGCATGCCATTTCTTCTTGTTAGTCCTGTGCCTCAAATTCAGAAATGATTGCTAAAGGTTCATTTTCAATAATAAGTTTTTCACATTTACCATGTATTTCTTATTGAAAGATATGAATTGATTGTTGCTGGTGGAGAAAACTTTCCTTGACACTTGGAGTATTGAAGGATTATAAAAAACTTAAATAGGATTGATGAGTGAATTTAAAACAATATTTTTGATATCTATAAAAGTGTAGAAATTTATTCTTTTGATGTTCAAGGGATGTCCTAAGCGTTTGCTGATAACACTTAATGAGTTTCAGCTTTTTTAAAGTAATTGGCTTCCTATGCCAAGCATCCCTTACAGCTGTAATTTACTGCCTATTTATTTTAATTATGACCAGCATGGTTGTAAAAGAGAACGAAAGTAGTGATTAACATAGCCTCTACTCATCAAAATAAATGTATATAATCCCTTACAACAATTTAAATGAATCTAACAACAGTTATACTTTATATTACAGGTGAATTAGAAAGTTACAAAAAATTAAATTGCTCTGTTCAAAGCTAAGGACTTGTGTGTTAATAAGTATTTAATGATGTGTAGTTTTTTCTTTGAACTATAAATATTGATGAGTCCTTTGAATCTAATAGAGGGCTTGTTTGCCACATTAATAACAAGTAAAAAATATTTTACCTTAATTTCTTCAGGTTGTCTCAGCAAGGTGACAGGAAATGATTTATGATACTTGTAGCACCTAGAATTGAATTTTCGTTTTCTGCTATTACGTAATTGCATTCGACGAAGGAGAACGCAAACCTAATTTCTACCCGTGGTTTTCGATAGCTAGTGTCCTGTGCACAGTTATATGCAGAAAAATTCCACATTCCTGTAAGGACACACGCTTGATTTTGTCAGGGGCATGTCTTGGCTGGGAAGCTGGTACGAACTTGTGACGATATCTGAACTGCGATCGCAGAAAACATTTTTTGCTTGAAGCGTGTGTGCGAAGTTAAAGCATTTTATGCAGGGTTATCATCCAAGGAAGAAGAGTTTAAGTCATCCACCGAACGTTGTTAAAGGAGTGCAAATCGGGTAAGTCGATCCGTAGTTTTATGGGCAAGGTAAACCAACGTGTTTACATGCAATACGTTTCACAAAACTAGCTAAAATTACTCTTTGGGAAGGCTTTACTTGGGCTTTGGACTTTGGTAGCAGGTATTGACTGTGTATTTGTCTTCTTGGTATAACAGGCCTACACGACTCTATTTCTGAGCCTTACCAGAAACCTCAGTGCTTAATCGTTGAATGATAATTTCTTCCTTTTGTAGGATGTCATGGGAAGGTGCTTTACACTTGCCTGTCCTTTTCTCCTTCATTGCCGTCTTGAAATTCTTCCAGTGAGCAGCCATTTTTGTTGACAGCAAACTCAACTATCACCAGTCCCCCCTTTTACCACATAGTCCTCTCTGCAAAGAATGATGGGATACTATGGCAGCCATAGGTCATGGAAATTTTCGTTTTGTTTTACTTTTCAATTTACAACGATTTTATTCTTATTTTTATTTCACTTTTGCTTTACTTTTTCATTTCATTTTGAATTAATAGTGATTTTATTTTCCTCTTAACTTCATTTTGACTTAACTTTTCCTTGAATTTCGCATTTATAATGGTTTTAACTATCTTTTAATTTCACTTAAACATAAATATCAATTTAATTTTACTTCATTTGAATTTTAAAAGAGATTTGGTTTAAGATTTCTTTGAAATCATCTTTCTTTTCATTTCTTTTTCGTTTTCAATTTTCTAGAAAACAATGGGAAAAATTAAATGGCAGTTATTGGCCACCATAGTACAGCTTCTGATTCCACAAAGAGGAACTGCAAAGTTTTGGCAATGTTAGAAACATTAGGTTAAGGTTGAAGCTTGGCTTTCTCGATCTGAGGTCACTTCATTGATCTTTTCTTGGATGTAGCTCTCTTCAGCAGCGACCTCGCTTGTTACTGTACATGTCTCAAACAGGGAGTGTGATGGCTCATGGGTCACTTTGTTTTCGGAGTTTGGCACACTTCTGATTCAGCGGCCCTTTCTTCCATACAACATTCTTGCCAGGTGGCATCGTTTTGCAAGGCAATATAGTGCTCACCATCACATTCTGCAAAATGGCTGATGTGGAAGCTGGAAATGGGGACTGAGTTCAGTGGTGATATGACTGTTGTTGTATCAGGTCCTAGTGAAGAAACAACTTTGAACTCCACATTAAAGAGGTCTGCTGCTGCTTGCAGCGTGTGGTGATTGCCATTACTTACCTTATTTTCTAGATATGTTGCCCATGCATCTGTGGTAAAGTTATGTGGGGATGGTCCTTTAAATATTCCACAATCTGCTCTCTTAAAGTTTCTACAGCTCGGTTAAGTCCAATGTTTCATAAAGACTCCCATACAACTGCAAATTGAAAATTTCCATCTCCTGGAGGGTCATATGAAATGTAGAAATGAGCCGAGGTAAGACGATCTACCATGAAGACTCTGTCGCCATCGTATGGCAGTTTATATTTTTTACCATGGACCTCTTTAGCACTTTCTGATTGTGTCTTTTTGGCTTTCTTTTTTTTCTCTTTCCTTGTTCATCGCTGTGCTTGTTACATCACAGGCAGATATCCACATCTTCATTTTTTTTCGAGAAATTGGTTAATAAAACAAAAATTTGTATTAATGTTTCCCAAGATTTTTTTTCCTCCAAGACATATCACTTCTTCACCAGCTTACTACTAGTGCCAGGATATTTCACAAGGATGATTTCACCAACTTGGGGGGATGTTTTTTGTCTCTTTTTGCTACCATTCAGCTTGTGCACTTTTCAGCGGCGGACAAAAGTTGTGTTGTTTTAGCCTTAACACGCTTGAAATGGCTTCTGTAGTCCCTAGGGCGTCGCCCGACCAGGTCCTCATATTTTTCTGAAAGTACATCTGCTTCACTTGGAACTTGCTTCAGTTGTGAACTTCAAAAGGGTGATTTCCAAGAGTCCTTCCTTTGGGTCTTGGTGAAGTGCCTTAGCGTAATTTGGCAGCCCCTTAACCCAGATTTCCCAGTGTGGTGAAAGGTGCAAAAATAATAAACAGAAATCGGCGAGCGAAAGAAAGCTCAGCCGCTTTGGTCGCTTGTGTATTGAGGTGGAACCACTAAGATTGGGACAGGAACAGGAAGTAATCAAAGGCCCTTTGGGCTGTCTCGTGTCGTGTATACGGAGATGGTAGCGTTGTGGCAAAAAATTATATTGGATTTTCAGTTTATTGTAATTTTGTTTCTCTAACTTGTGTGAGTATTATTTGAATTTTTTGTTCATTGAAATAATAATTAAGTAACGCTTCGGCTAAGACGTATAGCGAAAACAATAGGCCCGCGGATATGGGAACCGTTAGAGATTCCAGCGCGTAATACGGGGAATCCAATTAATATGCGCGATCTCATTGGAGAAGTCCTCATTAGCGCAAAATTCAAACGGTAAATCTCAACATTTTCCCCTAAAAACTGTGACTGCAAGGCTAAAACTCATGCAGTTCGTTTCTTTTATTATAAAGATTAACATACAAAACTTTGACAAAAATCGTATGTGAGGAAATTTAGTTTCGAACAGTGTCAATGCGTTCTACAATTGAATGTCTCTGTTACATTTCACTTATCACTGACAGGTAAACTGATTCCTATCGATTCCTATTGTAAATATTTGGCGTGAATTACAACTGGCCATGCGCGCTACCAAAACAATAACAAAATGCAAAAGTCACGAATAAATATCGTGCAAAAAGCCACAATAAGAGTTCAATGTTAGAAAAAATCCTCAAAAATGTCTTCGTCTGCGAAAGCGTCCACAGTGTCGAAAAAATAATCACCATCCGCATTGTCTATTTGCAGTTCTAATCCTCCATTTACTAATTGAGGGAAGGTCTTCGTCAGGAAAAGTATTTCGGTCTGGTCCAGTCTAATTCCTCCTGCGCATATCTCTTGTATTGAACGGTATGAACAACGACATGCTATCGAGAGAATGCCAAATTGCGGGTTGTTCGAAATGTTTATGCATCTCATGCGTCGAAGAGAGTCCTTCGCCTTGAAAATCGCAGACTCGGCGATCCCGCTACCGCTTTCTATTCCCAGCACTTTGAGATGTTGCGCTGTTCCGGTTATCTTTAAGAAATTCCTTGTCGATATCGCCGTCCCTGTTAAATCCAGGTTCCTCAATCTTGTTGCGGTGTTAGACAGATCTAGGTCCTTGCATCTTTGAATCTTGCGATACCACAGGCCGCGGCCTCCAAAGATAAGTTCCCACCAGGCAAAACACACAGAAGATACGCTAATAAGTTCCTGTCGGCCAAGGTACTGGAAAATAAGTTCCCAAAGGAAACAATCAACCGCCGGTATCATTACTGACTTGAAATCTTAGAAAGTAACGTTTTGCAATCCGAATCACTGAAACAACGCATGAATGTGGACTTGTCGAAGGGAAATAGAAATTCTTTAGTTCTTTGTTCTTTGTTTTAGTTTAATATTACCTTGTAATTTTTATTCCCGTTCAGTGAAAATCTTGCGTAGTCAAAAGCCTTTTGTGCATTGTTTTTTGTTATCAAACCGACTAGCCGTTTTCTCACTTTGTGATTGGCTTCATCCCTCTTTCCAATTTCCTTTACATTTTATTTGTATTGGCTTCTTTGATTTACATGTGATTTTACAGCTAGCAATTTTTCTTGGAGACGACTGTTTGAACTTGTGTGCCGGTATATTTTGGGGAATGGCTGAGAGGTGAGTTGAACAGTCTTATTGCTTCAAACGTTAAAATTTACATGGCTAAGATGAATATATATAAATTCGCTTTTCAGAAAGAGGTCGAATGAACCAAGTTCCCCTGATGAGAGGCCATCCTCTACCAAACGTGCGAGAACTAGCGTAAGTATAAATCTCCGTTCAATTTCAAACATTTGAATATTTGGGCAATTCGTAGCTTCTCGCATTATGACAATTTATTTATTTCTTTATTTACTTTTTCACGTAGCAGACAGACCTGCATCACTTATATGGGAAGATTAGCATCTCGTCAAAAAAAATCTACGTAGCTGATGGTCTGAAGCTGGGTAAAGACTTCGACAAGCTAGCACGTGAAATATGCGTTGTGAAAGCCACAGCAGAAGTCTACGGCATAGATTGTTTGGCTGCAGGACAGTTTGGATCATGAAAAGATGGCAGAGCATTTGAAGATCTCGACCGAGTCATTTCTTCGCATCAAAAGTGAAATCCTCTCGAATGAGGATCGCAAACTTCGCACTATACGTGATAATTTTGAGGAGTGCAGCTACAATCAAATTCGGTTTGTTTTAGCCTGTCTCATTCAAGAACTTGAAATGTGAAAAAATGCGCTGATGTGAACTCAAGTAAACTTAACTTTTCCGTATTCTGGTATTAGGACTGAACTTTGATACGCATTGCATTTATTAGGTTAGTTTATTGGTATTTCTTGTAATCACCAAACGGAAGTGGAGTAAATGAAAACGTTTTTTTATATGTATATGTATGTATTTTCACCTCTTTGTTCTCTCTGATCATTTTCCATTTCCAAACGGGGAGCGAGCGCATATATGAGAGTACATGCTTGAGACATTTTTTCAATTAGCGCGCGCGTGTATGAGCGCGTAGTGAGGTGGCGAGATTGCGCGCACGTTTAAGGGAGTCGCCTATTTGTTCAATGATCGTGCGCGCGTATGAGCGCAAACCGTGCTTGCGACATTTGTTCATTTTCCGTTGGTTTCATTTCTATCGCCTTCTTTTTTATGATAACGTGCTTTGATGCTAAATTCTCCATGCTTGGCAACTTCTTGGGCATTGAACTCTTGCTCGACACCGCAAATTTGACAAATGGCCCCAACTGCATCCAAAGCATCCTCCAAGGTGACATTCACTCCTTGTCTGTCGTATAATTCATCATGCATGCTGTTACCCATTCTTATAGCCTCTTTTAGTGCTGCTTGCCATTGTGAACTTAACTGATGACCTTGCAAGTTGGCTAGCTTTGCTGATTGATGAATTCTTCCAAAGCACAATGCAATAAAAACACAGGCATTGCTTCCATTTCTGCCATCCAGCGTCGACTGACTTACATTCCAAGGGAACAGCCACTCTGTGACTCCATAACCCACATCATTTCCAATAAAGTTTGAAGACATGGGGAAGGAAGGCACTGTAGATGAAAATACATTAACAAGAGATGTATGAGGCTGGCTGTTCATTGACCTGTTGTTCATTGCTGAAGCCACAACAGGAGAGGAGACAGTTGCTTGGCTGCCAATTGTTGACGACACAGCAGGGGCAGAAGTGGATCTATGGCTCCTGGCTGCTGATGACACAACAGGAGCGGAGACAGTTGCTTGGCCGCTGATTGTTGACCACACAACAGGGACAGAGGCGGTTCTTTGGCTGCTGGCTGCTAAAGACACAACAGGAGAGGAGACATTTGCTTGACTGCCAGTTGTTGACAACACAACAGGGACAGAAGTGGTTCTTTGACTGCTGGCTGCTGATGACACAGCGGGAGTGGAGACAGTTGCTTGGCTGCTGACTGTTGACGACACAATGGGAATGGAAGCGGTTCTTTGGCTGCTAGCTGCTGATGACACAACAGGAGCGGAGACAGTTGCTTGGCCGCTGATTGTTGACCACACAACAGGGACAGAGGCGGTTCTTTGGCTGCTGGATTTCACCACTTTGTGCAGAACAACAGCATCCGAGCAACTGTCATGGGCTTGGTTACATTCTCCAAATGCATGATCCATGCAGAGCTCCAGGCATGGTGAATGTCTTTCAGCCTGCTTGGAAAATTGGGTCTTCATGAACTGCTGGTGACGAATGACCTTTCCTTTGATGTCACGCAAAGAAGTTACAGTAGCTCTTTCCACATCATTGAGAAAGGTAGCAAATTTGTCATAGTTTGCATACCCAAACTCATCACACCAGTTACAGAGTCCTGCTTACATTGTGTTGTAGCACAAATTTGCAGGAAGGTGAGTGTAAACACAGGTACGTTTTACACCATTAGGAAATTCCATTAAGTACTGGTTAACAAGCTCCTTCACATTGTCCTTCCAGTAACGAATAGGAGTTTCTTCTCCATTAACCACTACACTCCTACAAGATGATGGCCTGGACACGCTGTCCCTCTCAAAAAACTCTGAGAGTTCTTGTAACACATCTGGACTCACACATTTCCTTTTGAATTTAAAGTTCGAAGGTGGTGTTCCTCCACGTCCAAACAGGATACAATGCACTTTTGCAGCTGTAATTGTGTTAGGTGAGCAGCCAAACATTTCTTGAAGCAAACGGTATGGGTAGTCCATTGCCACGATTGACAAGAAACGACGCCTTTCATCTGCAAACGTGGTTAAACGACCAATTGAGTTGGCAGCATGAATCCGATTTTTGAAATTTTCTGGTGTATTCTCTCCTGTAAGATTTATCCTGGAATTCTTTATGGAGCTGCCTATGCATATCTTTCCTTTGAGATTACCAAATCTTTTTCTTGCTTCAGTTTTCTTTTCTTTATCAATCGCTTCTTTGTATTCTCGAATCAAAGCTTGCACTGTTGGGTTTGCACACACGTCTAGGTTATTGGAGAGGCCAGAGGCTAAGCTCCACTTTTTGCTTTGGATTATGTCCTTCATGAATTCAGGCAAGTCCTTTTCTTCAAAGCATACATACTTCAAAGCAGTGTCTTTCATGGTTTCAATAACATCTGCCCTGAATTCTCTTTGCCTCCTTTCGCACTGGTCCTTGTAAGGAACAGATGGTACCATAGGTCGTTGTGTTCCTTTCTCACATGTTTCGATAGTAACTTGCACCCAGTTAGCTTCTTCACTGCTGTTGTGTGTAACTTCTGTTGCTTCTTCAGCAATGGGGTCTGGATTGCTTTCAAACTGGGATGTGCAGGTTTCCTTGTTTGTAATTTTTGAAAACATGAAGTGAAATAAATAAAACCATCAGAATCATAATCACTTCTACAAAGACTTTCTGACTACGAGTCAAGCACATCTTGTTACTCTTCACAAGAGCACTTTTCTGATCATTACTAGACCCCCCCCCCCATTAATTTTTTAGAGTATGCATAGAGACTTCATTTACTATAAACTGTAAGCATAGCAGGATTTTTTTTATATACAAACATGCCCTAGAGGCATGTGGAATGCATCAACATTCAACATATCTGCTCCTAATTATTTACCCCAACAGTTTTTTTGGAAAAAGCAGAAAGGCTTCTGAGGGCATAATTTCAGCTCATTTATTGTAATTCTTGGCATACAACAACTGGTCATAACTACAAGTGAATGTTTCTTTTATTTCTTGGATACTGTTGAAAGGCAATTCTTGTAGGGGGTGCTCAGAATATAAATGCATGGACAAGTATTAGTGAGAGAAAAGTACTACGACTTTCATGTGAGTAAGGCACAGGGGAAGTTTGGTGACAAGGTTTTGCCGTTAAAACTACGTCGTTAGTATCCATTGGTAACATGCCATAAAAGCCATAAAAGCCCGCCAAATCATGGAACGGCAGAGTTCTACAAGTCACCATTGGAAACCGAGCCAGTTGGCCATGGTTTCAACGTAGTTTTAACGTCAAAACTTTGTCCCCAAACTTCCTTTGTGCCTTTCTCAACTGATAATTGTGGTAACAACGAGACCAAATTTTAAGACCCCAGAGCATATGGTTAAGGACTTAACCCAAAAATTGCATTTTGTCAGCACATTGTAAATACATTTACATCTGTAAAAATTCACTTTAGAATGCCCTTCATACTTCTTATCATCCCGAAGAATCTTTCAAATATAAATTATATAAAAAAATGACCACATGAATTTCGAACTTTACAACTCCTGTCACTATACCCGCAAGCATCTCCCTCCCTCCTTCCTAAACATGCGGTGTGAATCATAATACCGGTGAAAACAGGTGGAAAACCAATGTCATAAAATCTCAACATTTATATGAGAATGTATACATCACACAAATGAGAAAATTCATACTTCCAGAATAGAAAAGAAAATGTCCTCGAGTGGGTAAATAACTCAGTCTTTACATGCTTTTGCTATTCTTTAACCTCACAATTCAGGAGGACATATTGTGAAAACTCAAAAAGAGTAAGCTTATTTATCAACTACGAATGAGACCAGGAGAAAACATGTTCAGCTCAGCTTACCTCGAGATTTTGAGATACGAGATACAGATTTCCATTTTGCATTTTCTCTCTACATGCCATACAGATCTTGCGCTTCCGTCCCTTGTTCTTGATATCACCAGTGATGCTATCAAACCATCTTGTTTCTTCGCGGGAACAGGACCGAAAATCGACATCCTCGTGACTCCACTCCTCGTGGAAAGGACAACAGCACGTAAACGTGAAGGGCATAGCCTTCAACCAACGCGAAGATAGAAATATTTACACCTATTCGCACTTATATACAACTATTTACAATTTATATACAAAGGCTATAATACAAATTTTCATCGATCGAAGTATTGAGCGTAGTTGAAACTGCCAAAACACGAGAACGGCGAAACAAGCAAAATGGCCGCCACGCTCTGTAACACGAGATCCTCGACTCGGATGTTCGTAACTTGTTTCGCTCATATACGAAACCCACAAAAACTTACGACACAATAGATCGAGACAAACAATTCCTTTATTTGGAATTTTCGGAGCTGCAGTCGACATTTTTCGTGTTTTAAGCCAATTAGCGCTAATCCATTCCAAGCATTTCAAGCATTCCTAGAGCCGTTCATGCTATCCGGCTTAGGCGGAGCGTTACTTAAATTTTTTTTTTTTGGGGGGGGGGGGGGAGCTTTGGTAGTTTTTCTCTTAAAATAATTCGTGATTTAAATAGTTTTATTAAGTACCAGCGTTTGATTGGTTGATGTTTGCTTTTCTTAAGTTTGTTTGTTGGGTGCATTTTGGAGTTAAATTTGAGTAGTTTTGTAGCTTCCCCTTTATATCTTCATCCAGCTATCATACGTTGCAGTTACCTTGGTTAATAAGGAGATCCGTCTGGTTTCAGAGAAAAAGCTCAAGAGAGATCATCGGTGTACGTACAGAATGATGTAGATAAGATTCTTTGACCTGTGGAAGCAATACGACTATGGTGAAAGGAATTAGAAAGAAGTTTTTGAGGGCTGTTCTCATCTTGTTCAGCCAATGTGAATTTTAATAGAGATTTGCTACAGCAAAAAACTGCTTGTTTAGGAGGCAGCAAGTGTATAAAATTTAATTACCAAGAGATGTTTCAAAAAGAAAACTAATTGTGGGGGGTTAATTGTGTTTGAAGCGAGTTGTAGAAGTCTGCTGGTTTGCAGTGTGCATCTGTGGCACAGCACATGCTGTCATTCTTAGTTTTTTGTTGTGTTTGTTTGTGGGAAGCCATTACGAGATGTGCGGGTTGAGTTTAATTTCGTTAGCAGAGTTGACGTTCGCCTAGACAGGGGCAACGCGGGTTGTGGGAACGAGATTGGCTTGAGGTAGAAAGTGTGATTAGTGTGACAAACTTGCAGTGGTTTTAACCCAGTAACGGGGCAGCAAATTCAGAGTGAATGCAAATGTTCGTTACGCCTGATGTGTGATGAAGTGATGTGCCTGCGCGAAAAAGCGGTTTTCTACAGGGATGCTAATTCGGGTTTTGCTAGTAAGTGGAGGTGGCTTGGACTTGAGCGCGATTGGGGGGGGGGGGGGGGGGGGGGGTTAACGATTCGCAGGGGAGTTTTCTCGAGAAGCATTTAGGATTTATTTAGCAATTGTTAAATTTTGGAATAAACTTAACAAACGGAAAACACACTGAGTCACTATTTTTTTTGCTTTATTTTTTCAAGTATCTGCATTAGAGCACTTTTTGTAATCACTCAAGTTTTTTTTTTAAATTGCTTTATTCCTTGGACTTGAGTGCGATAGCAAGGGTTAGCGATTCGCAGGGGAGTTTTCTCGAGAAGCATTTAGGATTTATTTAGCAATTGTTAAATTTTGGAATAAACTTAACAAACGGAAAACACACTGAGTCACTATTTTTTTTGCTTTATTTTTTCAAGTATCTGCATTAGAGCACTTTTTGTAATCACTCAAGTTTTTTTTTTAAATTGCTTTATTCCTTGGACTTGAGTGCGATAGCAAGGGTTAGCGATTCGCAGGGGAGTTGTGTCGAGAAGCAGTTATACTGTCGTTAGCGTTGACTTATTTCAAGAGAACTTGGAACGGTTGCTGGAATGGAAATGGTGATGGGTAAAGATGCTAGTTAATAAGAGAGTGGGAGAAGTAATATAAAGGAAAAATAAACTTTACAAATTATAATTTTATGTGTGTCAAGCAAATGGATGAGTAAAATAAAATGTTTATATAAATGAGATGGTGTGCAGATGAAACAACGAAATAAATTGTATAGACTATTTGGAGTCGGTGTTTTGTCTAAGGGTGGGAGGAGCGTTTTTATATGGGGGAGTGGGTGAACCAGCAGAGGGTATTTACTGGAGGTGCTTGGGACGAGATGAGAAAAACTGTGGTACGTACCATGTTAGATTTTTTTAAGATATGGCTGTTAGCCCTGTAACGGAGAAGGTGATTGGCTATTTAACTTGTGCGCGCAGAATGGTGTGAAGGATTTCGCGGTCAACTGCCGTTTTATTTGCACTTATGGTGCGTTAGTGGTGCGTTACTGGTTAAAATGTTTGGTCGATTTTTGAACTTGTAACTGGGACAGAACTTATTTTTTGTAGGCTGTGTCAGTGCTTGAGTTAGTTCATAGTAGGGCGAATTAGAATAGAACAGTCATTAAAAACATTTTCATGTGATTTGCATTTGAGATTGCTCGCATAAGCCTCGTTTGCAAGTTAGTTCTATTCCAATGCCGACAATATGAAAACAGTCTATTCCATGCATTGACAGCATCTGGAATTGTTTTGGTAGATTTTTAAACAATTTATTTTTTTGTTTCAAGTGTTCTGAACGCGAGTGGCATTTGAAATTTCTGAAACTTTCGAAGTCGTCCCGATAAGAAATACTTGAACGAAAACGTTCTAAAACTTGTGAATTTCGGTAAAAAGTAATGACCGCTCTAATGGCTGCCATGTTTACAAAGTCTTGCAAAGAGGCGAAGAGAGAAGCCTGGAACTGGTAAGTAAAACTGCAGGCAGAGTGCAGGCGCAGAGGATATCACGAAATTTAAAGAAAGTCATGGAATCTCCAACATGGCACGCAACAGACAGAAAATGGCGGCCTACAACGACTACAAAGGGTCTACAGAAGAGTTAGATGAGGTCAAAGTAAACTGAAATTTACATTTTGTTTCTCAATAATCGCCAAGCTTTGGCCGTTAAATACCGCATACGCTAAAAAGTTGATCTCCTTTTATACGTTAGACAGTTCATATTTAGTTATTTATACGGTTACGGTAGCCAAAAAACGTCATTATACGCTAAACAGTTAACCTCAGTGACACCCTCTTACAATTTATAAGAATTTTTAAGATATTATTTTTTTGCTTTGAGAAGCCCTTTGATTTTCGATTAAGATGAAAAATTTTGGTTATCAGTCGGTACTGTTATTGATGGCATGAATTGCTAGTGGTGTAAATGAAATTGTATTTGTGCAGCAAGAGAGCTGATAATTTCAGGTTGAAAATCAGTGAGTCAGGTTTAAAGAGTGTGTGACTGAAACTCTGTGATCAACAGTTCCCTTTAATATTTACTTGGGACTGGATTAAACAGTTTGAAGTTTTATTGTTGACCATGATAAAATAATTGCAATCGCTTCTTATTATTGAATAGATTTTTTATTGGACATCATTGCTGTTTAGTAATTTATAACTGAGGTCATAAATCAATTTGTGAAATTAATAAAATAAACAAAAAAATATATTTTTAATAATTTTCAGTTCAATAAAATTGCTAAACACATATTAATGCTTTTTGATCTTACAAATTCCACAGAGGAAGATACCTCCGCCTTTTAAAGCACACTTGATGATTCTTTGTTGTTGAGAAATTGTTTTCAATATAAACAAAATAAATCACAGATCCAGATAAAATACGTTTCATTGCTCATTTGCACACTTAGACATTAGTCATCTCACTACACTTGTTACATTACTCATTGTCTGTGTTTTCTTGTACTTTGGAACACAGGAGACTTTTTGAACCAGTTCTTTGATAACCTGTCACACGTATGTGGGTAGAGTGGCCCCCGTTTTTGCTTGCATAGTGGACACAAGACACTCTGCCTTTGGGCTAACTCGTTTATTCATTTGACACAAAATACATTGTTGCAACATGCAGTTGCTTGAGCAACTTCATCCTTAGTTGTTCCAAAACAAATAGGAGATTTAAAAAATCTTTTTGACAGACAGGGCAATGTCTTTATACACTGTTTCACACCCTTTAAGTGGAAACAATTGAGTGTATCCAGTTTAACAGCGATTGGCTCCAAGGCTTCTTTCACAACCTGTTTTGTGAAGACCTGGCCTGTCATTGTGTTGGTACATGAAGCTGATTTGGGAAGAGTCTTGACCACTGCAAATGTTTTTCGTGTACTTGAGTATTACTTTCCTGTGAAAATAGCAAAATGGAAATGGAAAAAAATTTACAAGGGGGCTTGGTTCTCATATTTTTAAGTATTAAAATATCCCATCAACCTATTCAAATTATCATATACTGATCAATAACTTTTAGTACAAATGTGCATAACTTTCAGTATAAACAAACTAATGAGAATGATAGAAATGGTATGAATTTATTGAAGAAGGGTGGTAAACTATTTTTTATTTATATGGCCCTTCAAACTTCCTTACATAATTCATTGCCATGGCAACATCAATGACAAAAGGGCATTATGTTTAACCCTTTCAGGCTCATAACTTTAATAGAATTGATGTAATGACCATAGTAGAGGGGGGTCTGGGTATGAAACCCGGTAGACTTCACAGTTCCAAACAACATCACAGTCTCCAATGTTGAACACACCCATCAGGTGACTGACCATGCACAGGTTCATTCAAGATGGTGGACAATGCAAAAAATCTCTTTATTTTTGAGATGATTTTGAAGCAGTTCTAGATACTTTAGTAAGTGACGAAAGACTGAAGTGACAATTTGAATCAGCAGTTCGTTACTGTGAGACGTTGTTTTATTAGGTATCAAGTTTTGGCTACATTTCTTCAATAGCCATGGACACATGTTCTCTAGGCATTTGTTAGCTTGGTATATTAGATAGCCAAAGAAACTGCATTTAGGGCTAACTTACTAGTCTGTAAATGGTAAATTTGAACTCTTTTAAAAAGCATAATTGCAGGTCAAATTTATAGTGAACAGGCATGGTCTATTCACTATTATCAGGTGTTGATTAAAACCACAAGACAAACTTTGGGCACTGAAAGAAGTTTAGTCTGTTACACACATGTCAGCACAATCGTCGAAGTCGGTACTGCTGAAATTTACAAAATGCAGAGCTTGCGAGAAAACCGAAACAAAGACTTACATATTTTTTTTTTGCATCTTCCGGCCTCTTGTCCAACATCGATGGCAAATAAACCAAAGAAGAGCGATTAAAACAACCAAACTTTTGCAAACGGTTCGCACATACAAACTGCAAAGAGCACATGGTTTTTAAGATCATGTGACCCACATGAAGCGGGGTACAGAGGGATGCGGGACAACAAACTGTCCCTAACATCCCGGCCCCTCAAACGTGAGAGAACAAATACTGAGTGTTTACCGAGAATTCTACAGTTCAGTGTTCTAATGACAGTCCAGTTTATATCGATAGTCCCTTGATAAGACAAATCCGGTATGCTATGACACGTGAAACTGAACCGTTTACATCTCGTCTCCCATAGACTCCAAGAAGCACAACTTGGTCACCGGCCTGGTGAGGATTGAACTGCTGGTCTTGACTTGGGCTGATCTGACTAGTTCATCCCTACAAGGGCACGTCTGAACTATTCGTCTCATGGGCCAGTTCTTCCGGGGGGGTATTTTCATTCATGATCAGGACATCTCCAACCTGCAAATTCCTCTTCAGCTGCAAGGAATTTCTTCGCAACTGCAATAATAGGCAGGTACTTGGTACCCATCCAGTTCCTCTCCATCAGAGAGGAACTGGACATGTCTCCACTGCCTTCTGTAGATATCACTCTGGTCAAACTGACAAGGGGGTCCTTCTAGGAGAAGAAGCAAATGATTTGGCATCAAGGGACTTTCATCATCCTGGTCATCTGACAAAACTGTCAAGGGTCTGCCATTTATGATCGACCCCACCTTGCAGAACAAGGTTGACAACCGTTCATCATCTAAGGTCTGCTCCCTGAGAATGACATTCAGCACCTTCCTAACTGTTCTGATTTGCCTCTCCCATATGCAGCCCATATGTGACCCTCCATGGGATTTGGGTTACTTTGGTGTTGACACGCGCACGACACGTTCGCACGGTTATAACATGACACGCTTAGCGTGAATATGCGCATATCTAATAGGCAAAACAAAAGATAACATGTTCCGTGTTGGTCGGTATTGTTCTTACCTGCTTGACACAGAAATGCTTTGTTACTTGACACTGTACGAGAAGGCCTTGCAGTTGCTTCACACAGTAAGAAATGTTGACACGGTACACTTCTTTGGCTTGTAGCATGCAACGTAGCTCAATATCGTATCTAACATTAAATTGATGAAAACGCAGCCAAGATGACACATAAGTAAACTCATTACATTTCCAGTTCGATCAGATATACTCTTGGTACAAAAGGCGAAGAACCCAACCCAACTCGCTCCGAGGTTGTAGTTCTTTCAAATAAGAGTAATATGTGTGTTCATTTCACAAGCTCGATGGAATCTTAACTCCTTTCTAGTGTTTCGGTTGTTGAACCATTGGATTTCTAATTGCGATATGCAAAGTATCTCAAAACAACAACAGTTGTTTACGACACTAATAATGCAATGTTGACTTGTACTTGCTCCGTCCAGGCCCTCTCGGTTAAGTAACGAATGTTGCTATAACGATGCAAATCCTTGTGTTTTTCGTTTAAATTTCAACTTTGAACGCTAAATTAGCATGGAGGGCGAGGACGACTATTCAATGTTATCGGAAAAGGAAACAAGAGAGCTTCAGACGGTTTTAATAATTGTTGATCATAGTTAGTCCAAAACCCAAAATTATCCGTCGTGGTCCAGTTTGTCCACAATACCCAAAATCTGGTCATTTCACGTTGTTGTTTTTATTAGCCGCTGGATTTCTTGAGGTCGTTTCAGCGATGAAAAACTGATATTATTCAAAATATAATGTTCTCAGAAGATGATCTTCTTCAACATGAAAACGACTTAGCCTACATGTATGTTCTTGCAAAATACTTTAACTGCTTCCAATTCGTTCACGATCAAGTCGTAAACGTCGGTCTGTACATAGTTAGTAGAGGGGACTAACTATGGTCTGTATTAGGCATCTAGTGTCAATAAGGGGGGCAGTTTGCAAACAACAAAAAACAACACCAAAGTAACCCAAATCCTGTGGAGGGTCGCATATGGGAAGCCGCTGGGGGATTAAACTCCCACTTGATCTCTTTCTGCAGAAGATGAGCTTTCACCTTGCCATCATCCTTCCAGCACGCAATTCTCTTTCCCCTGCAACAAAATTAGTGCCATTGTCTGACCTGACGTTCTCTGGTATGCCTCTCCTGGCACAAAATCTCATTAAGCCATTAATAAAGGAATCGGCTTCAAGACTGTCAAGCTTCTCAATGTGAATAGCTCGCATAGTAAGACACTTAGCTTGACTCTGGCCCCTTTTCACCGCAAAAGGGCCAAAACAGTCCTCGCCCGCAAACGAAAATGGTGGCTTGTCTGGAGTGACTGTCTCACAGGGGAGATCTGCCATTTGCTGAACTCCTGGCTTTCCTCTATGCCTTCTGTACACTACACAATCCATTAGGACCTGTTTGGTCAGTTGCCTAGCTACTACAATAAAAAACTTCTGCCTGATGAGGGAGAGTAAGGAAGAGGAGGGAATTACGGTCAGAGCAAAATGCTTTGGAAGCATGAAGAAGAATGGAGAGCCCCATAGACTTAATGTGGTGTTCAGGCGTCAAAACGAAGTCAGTGTGGAGTCGTTTGCGTGCAGCTGTGCAGGCGGTCAAGGCCTTTGCCACCACGTTATTGGCTTCATGTATACACTGGCTCGTTACCAAATGCTCGAGTTGAAAAGTGTGCCGCCTGTTGTTTCTAAAACCTAAAATTTTTAAAAAATTGACAAACTACCAGTATCTTTTTGGAGTTTTTTGGGTGTACCTCAGGCATATGTATTGTTGTTTCAAATACTTGCAAAAGGGTTTATTTTTTTTAGTTAAAGCACAAGTGAAGGAGCCCAACTTTGGTTTTATCTCAAAAAGATATGAGAACTTCTTATCATGCCTTCTTTGATACTAGTTATAATGTTTTATTTCTAGGCTTGGCATATTCCTTCCAGAACCGAAGGAGTTAGTCCAAGGCCAGTTATGGATGTTGATATCCAAAAGGCTGAGAACCCTTCTCAGCAACCTACCCAGGTTAAGAAAAAAACAGAAAGTGTCGGGGGTTTCTTGTACTGTGTACAAGCCTTTTGAGGAACAGGTTGCTTCACTCAATCTACCAAGTACTCTCAGCCCATTATTTGAAGAGCTTGACCCCAAGCCTGGTTTTTTGAGGATTTCGCCAGACAAAGATGAAGACATTCCTCTGGTTGAGTCAAAGTATGGGTTGGCTCCACGGGATTTTGTCCTCTCCTATCAGCAGCAACAAACAAGTAAAAGGTGCTCTGAAAACATTGCACATCCAGTTCCTAAGTTTGACTTGCCATGTTTGGGGTATCAGCCACCTGTCCTTGCTGAGAAACAGTTGCTGCACTTTAATTCCCTTAAAGTATCTTTGGATCAAGCCCTTGAATATGAACGAATGACACGAGACCAATTGATGTGTAAGGACTGGCATCATTTAAGAAAGTACCGCTTGACTGCATCAAATTTTAAAGTAATCTGTTCATGAAGGAAAGATCTGGAGAGCCTTTCAGCCCGTCTGCTGCGAGGGAAAGTGTTGCAAACAGCTGCCATGAGATATGGCATTCAGCATGAAGATGAGGCAGCAAATCAGTATGCAGATCAATTTGGAAGGGATGTTTATCCGGTTGGTTTTCTTATCAATCCTTCATTACCGCACGTTGGTTGTAGTCCTGACAAAAGGGTTTATGACCCTTCTTAAAGTGAGCCATGGGGATTACTAGAAATTAAATGCTCACCATTAGACTATTTGTCTGATTTGAATTACTTAAAACATAATGGTAGAACCGGTGCATACAGTCTAAAACAGACTCATGCACATTATTATCAAACCATGGGCTGTATTGGTTTGACAGGCAGTGGTTGGGAGTATTTTTATGTCACTTGCCGCAGTCAGTTCCACTGTGAAAGAATTTTTCTCAGAAATGCTTGAAAAGCTCAACCACTTCTATTTTGACGTTCATCTTAATGCTTATGTTCAATGAATGTATACTTTTGCGGGGGATTGGTTGACTTGAGGATCGTTTTGTGTTGTGTCAAAGGAACAGTATCATTGCTGCCAGTAATTTGTTACATTTTCATAGATTGATTTTGAGTCAACAAATTCAAGTAGTATGTTTACTGTTGGCAATTTTTAAGACTTTATTGTATCACATCATAGTCAAAATGAGCATTTTTCTTTAAGCCAAAAGGTTTGCAAATAAACAACGTATGTATATTTGTGACATAGTTATAACAACTTTTGAACTTAGATGATCACATTTGTGAAATTATGACAGTTATTTTTATTGACCTCGTACCCTTTTTGCACAAAAAGCTTTTGAAATTATCAACAATAACAACTAGTTTGTGAAGCTTCTCGTCTCCCATTATGATCTTGAGTTGGTTGGCAGCACCAACAAAGGTTCTTCCATTGTCTGAATAAGTCCTCTCCGGTCGTCTATGGTGGGCGATAAACCTCTGCAAACTGGTGATGAAATCAGAGGTATTCATGTTTGGGAGCAATTCTAAGTAGATCCCGCAAGTAAGGCTACACACGTAGAGTACTATGTAAGCCTTGCCTTCACTCTTCTTTCCTTTACAATACTTTAGAGGTCCGGAGAAATCGATGCCGATTACTTGGAATGCTGACCTTTCCTCGGTCCTGTTTCTTGGTAAATTTCCTGGAGGTGGGTTTCTCAGTGCTGCTACCTGGAATATCTTACATCCAAAACATCCTTTGATGACCTTTTTCACCAGTCGCCTGAATCTTGGTACCCAGTGGCGCTCTCACACTTTAGTCAATGTAAGCCCACTCCCCCATGGAGTGTGACCAAATGAGACACCATTATCAGCTTCTCAGTATAGTGGTGTGTATCGGGAAGATAAACAGGATCATCTCCTTGGACTCTTCCAAGGCACTCCAGCAGCCGTCATGTCCCTCCTGCAGGTTCAGCTGTAGGCGGTCTTCCCCAAACTTCTCGGACCCCTTAACACCCAGTGTGATATGTATGGGCAGTTCAGGCATTTTATCTCGATTTCTTATGTGTACTCCTCTGAGGTGAGGGTATTTCTTGATCATTTCAGCGAGTTATCGAGTGATAACAAAAAAACCACGATTAACTTTTGTGACTTCCGTTTCCAAACTGAAAGTTTTTTTGTATTTTAATCAAACTGAAAGTTCCATTGAGGCTGTTAAACGCGGATGACCCTGTTGACAGTTCCGAGCATCATCTCTATACCCTTGAATTCTTTTTGAATTGGTCGAATACCAAGATGGTCTGTGATAGCCAACGACATGTATGAGCTGCCTGCCCCTGTATTGAGTGTGCGCAACATTTGAACCCATTCACCTCGACTAAAATGACAGGATAAATGACTTGGCCCAGCCCATTCTTGTTTTGTGCCGCCAGAAATCTTCCATTGGTTGTTTGGGCTGATTGTTTTCAATATATAAATGTTTTATAAATATTTACGAGCAAAAGTAACAGTTAACTATACAAAGTCTGTGTAGCAGACATGTATTACAAGATATCACTAGGCTAATATATGTGAAATTACAACTGATTTTACGTATACAACATAAATTTAATTACAATGCTTAATTACAAGGGAAGAAAAGAAGGGAAAAACAAAATAAGTATTATGGAAATATACATAACAACAAGTCAAAGAGAAGATGACGGAGCGACCAAATTTGTACGACAAAAAAACGACACTGTTGTTGCATAAAATGTTTCGCATTACTACTAAAAACCAGAGAAGTGATTTGAATTATGGAAATTCTTTTTCACTTTAGTATTGTTACGGTAAAAGCCGCCAATAGATGTATGTAATGTTTATTCTTAAATTTGATGATGTAAAATTAATGGAACAGTATTTTATTTCCCACCCACCCAACTGTTTTTGGTTCCGTGTACCAACCATTGCTTATACAGCGTCAACTTCAAGACCCATCGATACTGTGGATCCCTGAAGTCGTCTAATATTTATATGAGGAAAATAACTATCGAGTGAAAAATTTCGAATAAACCGTAAATTGCATCGCATTTGTTTCATGGAGTAAAATTCTACCTAACTTTGGTTCCAATACAATAACCCTGATTTCTGAAGTTTTAATGTGAGATTTCAGCGAGATGCAACTTAGCGTCATTCGTGTAAAACAAGTACTATCCTGTACTCTATCTATCTACTCCTTTGTGCAAACTTACGATGGAAAGGCGGAAGTCACGAACGCGGCAAACGCAATAATTACTTCATTCATCTATTATGGCGCCAAAGTGCGGAATATTTTTACCGCCAAAATTTCCATTGCGATTCATTTTATGGCGACTATGAAGCCCATCTCAGTGTGCATGCCAAAATGTTTTCCTAGGATCAATGAAATGGTAGTTAAGAATAAGAACGAACCGGGATATTAAGCTCACCTTAGTAAGAAAGCCCACGTTCATCTGTTCACGATATGTTGTCGTGCGTTACCATCTAGCTCCCTGTACAAGCCCTGTCAGGGCCCATTTCAAGCGAAAGAGCTCGAGCATTACTTTGCGTGTTGTGGACTTTGGCTCAGACCTACATTACAGCTCACACTCTGAGCTGATAACATGATAAAGCCTCGGCTATCGTCACCGTATGCAGTGTTCAATCTACAAATTAGTCAAAGTGGGTCATATGTCCCACATAACATTTTAAATTGGGTCATTTCAGAAATGGTCTGGGTCAAACTATGATATTGAAACTTTCATAAACTGGCATAATCCAAACTATCACCAGTATATCAAAGTTTTTATGATTTTCACAGTTTTGATTCATTTATTGCACTAAACAGACGTAAAGCTGAAATGTTATTTTAATAAATGAATTATGAAAGGTGACAAAAATGTGCAAACACTTTTTTCATTTCATGCTTTCTTATCATCAGTAACTATTGCAACTAAGAACTTCAAATCAAGGTTTTTCATGAGTAAGAGTTAGCCTGTAAAGATCCTCCTATCCCTCTTCTTTCCGCAATGCTGCAAGGCAGATGCAAAGTCGAATTGCTCAAGTGCTTCCCCTTCAGCAGAGACAACCATTAAGTCATCAACTCCTCAGAGCCAAGTCTGTTTCGGACAGATGTCTTGGGGCTATTCTGAAGACTGAACCCTCGTTCACAATCTGCTGTATGTATAGCAGCTCTCAAAGCCAGATGTGCAAGTGTAATTAAGTTTGGGAATTCGTCTTTGTGATGCTTATTAAGTTCCACAGTGGTACCATTCTGTCCCTTGGATATCCAGCATTGACTACAAGTGGCTTGATCTTTGCCCACTTGGCTGCAGTTTTACTAACCACATCTCCATGCCTAAACACACAATAAAGAGGAGAAAATATGAAAACAAAAATAAGATTATTGTTGCAATTTCATTGTTTGTTGTTAATTGTCAAAGTCAAAGTAGCAAAGAACTGCATGCAATTGCATGAACGCTAACATTAGATCACAGCTGTGGTACAGTGCAGCAAGGGCTTCCAGCTCAGTTTTAGTTTTTCTTTGCTAGTTAGTAGTATGAGTTTTAAACTTACTTGTGCTCCTTTTTTGGTATGATGGACGATACATCCATTAGAAGATATGTAGCTCCTACAAAGTCATTGTATAAGTTTATTGTAGTAGCCTATTCCCTTTGCACTAGTCTCGCCATGAAAGAAAGTAAATACAGAGTCAAGACTTCTGTAGACCGTCTCCACTGCTTGATAGACTGCCAACCATCTTATTTCATGTACTTCTTTTACCTTAAGTACAGGTTCATTTAGCAGTTCTGAACTAACTGAAGTCTATCGATTCAACAAGACGATACCTTCATATAGTAATAAATACCTGTCAGTATCTCCTGGTATTCTTTCATATACTTCACTGATGCTCCAGCTTGTGAGCTAACTAGGGCGAGGCGATGAGCCATGCAGTGTATGTTTACCATCATTGGATTTTCACGCAGGAAGTGACCTGTTACACCTTCCCCTGTTCCTGTCATCACACTAGCTCCATCTGTACCAAGACCCATCACTTTTCCCAGTTTAAGGCCTTTCTCTTCCATGATTGTCTTGACCTTTTCAGAAATAGCTTTACCAGTTCCATATTCAAGTCTGACATTTGTCACAAAGTGAGTTGATGGTTCAAAAGTTTCTGGATCAAGAATATGACCATAAATAGCCAGCTTTTAGTGGACAGCAATGTCAGTGCTTTCGTCAGTGAACAGGCTCACAAATGGAGACTTGAGCAATTTGTTGTCAATTCCATTCCGTATTACTGTAGCAATTGAATGCAGCATGTCATTTGCCGTCACATCACTTGTGTAAGTTGCATTTTTTCCATGAGCCAGGTGACCTACGTGCGGGCACTGAAACTGTGCAAGCAAAGACATGAGACTTTCATGACTTTCATACTTGTGCATTGGAAGCTGCCCCTTTGCCGCCCAGTATACTGCTTTCATTCCAACCAACACTGCCTCTTCCTTTTCGTTAAGAGCTTTTCTCACTGCACGCTGGAATTCACCTTGCATTGCATCGGCTCTCAAGGTGTCAACATATCATGGTGAGCCACGTGTCGGTCGAGCATAGAAGATCTAAAGTTATTCGTTCCCTTAGTAAACGCACTGTTTTGTGTGTGTGTGTGTTTCACGAAAAAATGAGCATGACATGCCCTTTTCTTCGTCGTATTGTAACCACGGATAAACACTTTTCCAAGCAGGGCGAAATTTTCTTTCAACTTTGCTTGTTGAGCTTGATCTTGAGGCCGTTGCTGCCGTTGCCTCTTGAATATCTGGAGGTTGAATGAATGTTGAACTGTCTTCTCCAGGTTCACCACTCTTGTCCACTGGCCCATCTTCTTGATTTTCGTATTCACCTGTTTCAGATTCGACTGCCATTCTCTTTGGCGTAAAAAAATGAATTCAAATTATGTTGTCAGCAACCGAAGCGTGACTCGAGTGGCAAAGGAACATATGCAGAACGTCGAAATGTAGGCTCCAGTCTCTCTCGGAATTGCATGGAGCGCCTGAAACAAAAAGTACTCATACGCATGTAGTCTGAAATGCCAGTCATTTCGCGCGCTGATTTCAGGCTAGCAAGGACACATCTTTTTTAATTTACTTTTATTATTGCCTACTGCTTTGTAGGTAGTTATATAGGTAGTAATTGTTTTTTGGTCGTTTTTAGTTCATTTTTTTGGGTTTTTTTTTTGCGTCAGTGTGACTCCACGATCCTTTCATTTTGCGTCAGAATAGAATATTCTGCGTCAATGACGCAAAAACGCGGCCTAGATTGAACACTGCCGTATGTGTTGTATCGATCCACACTCTTTATTGTTCCTTGACTGAATTCCGAGATATGTGACAATATAGAGAATAAATTCCAATAGATATTTTCCGCACAGAACTGGAGAAAGACCCTATTCCGTTCCTTCCGATTCTCTTCTCTTTTTTAACATTCTTTTTTACACGTGTTTCAAGTGTCAATCATGACTCGACTTAGTCCTCGCAGGTCAAACTAACTTATTTACAACACACTCCCCCCTGATTGACTGAGTCAATCATAAGGTGAAACAAAGCTTAAACTACAACTCGTAATGTCAGTTCAGTGTTCAAATCGATTCAGATAGTTTATGCAACAGTAACTGTTGGGATGTCTTCATCCCTGACCATCTGAATGTTCAGTCCGCTGTTCGGCTGTACAGCTTCCGCATTAGCTGTCACTTTATCAAGTTCATTGATTTCAAGAGGGTAGAGCTTCTGAATTGGACGTTTCAGAAGAGTTTTGTTGAGAGACTTGTCCACTGTCACCACTTCCGCTGCGCGTGTGACGTTGTCTCGTCCCCGCAATAGTTTCTCTACTTTCCCCAATTTCCACTGCTGTCTAGGTTTCTTGTCTGCGTAGATGTGTACAATGTCTCCTTCTTGAATGACTCTTCTTGGATTTCCTTTCTTAAGTTTCTGGTACTCACGGATCCCAGTCAGATATTCTTCCTTCCATCGATTTCTGAAGTGGGCGAGGAGATTATTCAAATATCTTTCTCGCCTGGCCAGCGTGCTCATAGGTGTAGTGACAACAGGGGACTGGTCTAACAGTCGACGACCAATCACAAGATGAGAAGGAGTGAGAGGACCTTCTGATAACTCATCGTAGACATAGGTCAAGGGCCTGGAATTTAAAACTCCTTCAGTTTCAATCAAGACTGTTTCCAGTTCTTCATAACTCAGCTTTGCATTTCCAAGCACTTTCTTGAGACACCGCTTTACTAGTTTGACGCAGATTTCAAAGAAACCTCCCCACCAACTGGCTGTGGGCACATTGAATTTCCATTCAATGTTCAGATTAAGAACAAACTTCTTCACTTTTCCATCCTTGAAGGTTTTCCCATTGTCTGAAATGAACAAGTTTGGCAATCCTCTTCTACCGAAGAATCGCTTTAGCACTCTTGTGAACGAGGATGCGGTAAGGTCTGGAACAAGTTCAACGTGAATAGCTCTTGTGCTGGCACATGTGAATAGAGCAATGTAACATTTGAACATCTCTCCTTTGGACTCGTAAATATTCTTCACATACAGGGGACCAGCAAAGTCCACTCCAACTTTGGAAAATGCTAGATCATCTGAAACTCGAAATGAAGGTAGAGGTGGAGCGGGTGGAGTACTGTAGGCTCTTCCTAGGATTTTCTTGCATGTGACACACTTCGAGAGTACATCCTTGACCGCCTGACGACCCTTGACAATCCAGAATTTGGCTCGGATTTCAGTAAGAGTTTCTCTGACACCATTGTGTTTCACGTTTCCATGTGCTTGCACTATCACCAACTTTGTGAAGTGCTGTTTCCTTGGTAACAGGATAGGGAATTTTGCTGAATACGGTAATGAGGAATTTTGGATCCTTCCCTTGCACCGTAGAACTCCTTGTTCATCCTTGAAGACTGCTAATTGTTCCCATGTAGAACTAGACTTCTCCCTTTCTTCAAGTTTAGTTTGGACTTCTTTGTACCAGAGTTGCTTAGCTTCATTCATGTCCTCCATGCTGATGTCATGTGTTTCTGTCATCTTTCTGAGCCTTCGGAGGAATTTCAGCACAAGAGCAGTCACTCTGAGAAGTTTGTTGAGACTGCTAAATCTTTCTGGTTGGATGACTTCTGAGATGTTCTGAGAACTTTGCACCAATACTGTCATAACTCTTGAGATTTCAGATGAACTTTCCTTCTTTAATTCCTTTAAAGCTTCTTCTGGGACTGCGGTTCCACTTGCTGGACAGTTGGGTAAGCTTGGCCAGTCAAATTCTTCCTTCTTTAGAAATGGTGCTCCCTTCCACCAAAGTTCGCTGGATGCGATGATGGAAGCTCCTCGTGAAGCTATGTCAGCTGGACTAAGCTCAGATGGGCAATATCTCCAATGTTCCTTCTTCCAAAGACTTCGGATCTTCTGAACACGATTTTGCACAAACTGCTTAAACTGCTTAGACTCTCCATTGATCCACCACCACACAATTTGAGAGTCTGTCCAATTAAACACCCCATCTACCTTCACAGTGTGGACCAGTGCCTCATACACAGCTGTCATCAGATTTGCTAACGTTAGGGCAGCCATCAACTCCAGTCGAGGAATTGTTTCACCACTTAAGGGGGCAACTCGGGTCTTTGAGGCTAACAGATGTGAAGAGCAGGCATTAGAGGTCGTCACCTTAATGTAAACATTTGCTCCAAATGCATATTTGCTGGCATCTGCAAAACCATGGAGTTGAATAGATTTAATGTCTCCCACTTCTATCTCATCCAGAATACAACGGGGAACTGCAATACTCGAGACTCTCTCCATGTCTTCAAATAACTCCTTCCAACGTGATGCGAGATCTTCTGACAGGGGTTCGTCCCAATCAATCTTTAACCGGCAAATCTCTTGAAACATGCACTTCAGTGGCAAGATAACTGGTGACAACAGGCCTAGTGGGTCATAGAATTGAGCAGTAGTGCTCATCAGTTTTCGTTTTGTTAGAGTTCCTTCCAAGGCTTGTCCAGCAAAGGTAGTTAAATCAAACTTGAGGCTGTCTTCTATCCGATCCCACGGAATACCCATCACCTTGATCAGGGTTTCTTCATTCACAGCATTGTTTGAAGAGCCATCTTCAACAACATTAGACTTTGATGTAAGAGTTACTTCAGGAAATGGTTTAGGCGTTGCTAATATTGCTGCTTCCTGTTTCTTGATCAACTCAGTTAACTCTTGACTGTTTGATGCCCACTTCCTCATGTTAAAACCTCCTTCTCTGAAGCGCAACTTCAATTTCCGGTAAAGTTCAAGGCCATCCTTTACCGAATCCTTCCCGGATGCAAAATCATCAACATACAAGGCTCTGACAACAGTGTCTACAAAACTTGGATCAGTGTTCTCATACTTTGATAAATGATTCCTTAGTGTCACATTCAGAATGAATGGAGAGCATACAAGGCCAAATACAAGCCGTGTAAATCTCAGTGTGATTACTTCCGGGTTTGAAGAGTTGATGTCATCTATCCACAGGAACCTCAACAAATTTCTCTCCTCAGGATTAATTTCAATATTCAGGAAAGCCTTCTCCAAATCTCCAATCAGAGCTACTTTGTGAAAACGGAATCTCAACAAGATATCAAAAATCAATGGAGTTAAGGCAGGGCCTGGCAGGAGACAGTCATTCAAACTTGGCTCGGTTCGAGACTTCGCACTAGCATCATAGACTACTCGTAGTTTGGTAGTGGTCCTATCTTCTTTCACCACTTCTTTGTGAGGAATGTAATGAACAGTTCCAAGAAGGCATTGTTCCTCATGTCTCTTGTCAATCATTTCAACTACACCTGAGTTCAATTGTTCCTTGATTACAGTGTCATACTGCTGCAAAATATCTGGCTTAGCTTTCAGTCTCTTCAAGGAAGATGCAAGACGGTTTTGTGCCAACAAGTAGTTATCTGGAATAACAGGGTGTTCTTCCTTAAATGGGAGAGACACTTCATAACGGACCCCATTGAACTTCACCTTGGTCAGATAATCTTCAAGAAATTCATCTTCTCTTTCCTTAACTCCAAGAGTGTCATAGTCCCAGAACTTGCCCAGTTCATTTTTGAGAGAATCATTCTTTGAGACAGAATCTTCTTCGACCACCCTACACTCCGTCTTCATTACATGCGACATGTTAACGCTTGATGGACTTTGACCTGAATTTGCCACATTTGCAGGCCCACTCAACACATACCCCAATCTTGTGCGAATTGCTACAGGGTCATGAAGCTCCCCCCGTACCACATGGTTTTGAACAACTGACCAGTAATAATCTGCTCCAATCAATATGTCCACTTCTAGCTCCTCATCCCCTTGTGAATAATCAGCTAGAGGTAAACCTTGCAGATGTGGGTAACACTGCTGCGCAACTTCAATTGTTTGGTTTGCAATAGGGCCACAAATCAAATCAACTTCATAGGCATTAATGAACAATGTCAAATTGTCTTGGCATTCCAGTGCGAACTGAACAACATCACATTTCTTCAATGATGCTTCACTGTTCCCAAATGTTTTAATTAGAACTGTTTCAGTTGCAATCGGCGATAGGCCTAATTTGCTCCCTAATCGCCTGTTTATGTAAGACTTCTGAGAACCAGAATCAAGCATGATTCTCACATTACAGGAACTTTCGCCATTAGGATTTCTGACAATCGCTCTCGCCGTTTGCAACAAAACACAGTTGTTCTTAACATCTTGAGTGAAATACAAATTAGTACTCACAGTTTGTTCCTGATTGTTTCCTCTCGCTAGTCCGGCTGGAGAAGGGTGACCTGGATATTCTTGGGCATTGCACAATGCTAAATGATGTTTCCCGCCACAACGGTGACAACGAGCCTGACAATCACGACTCAAATGACCACTCCTCAGACAACCAAAACATTTCCCTTTTCGACGGAGAATTTTCTTTCTTGTTTCGGGGTCAGTTACGACAGCACATCTGATTGTAGGATGTGGTCCATTACAGAAAGTACACCACGTATCCTTGTTTAGCGGCGGCCCTTCGTTGCTTGAAAATAGAGTTGACGATGTGGGAGGTCTTCTGTTTTGACCAGGACGAAATCCAAATCCAAACCCATGTTTTTCTTTTGACTTTTCCTGCTCGTTTACCGGTCCCAAAGCACATCTCTCGCGAATTCGCAATTCTTCTGTGAACGACTTCATGATAGTGTCAAGATCCCATTCATCGGATGCCTCTCGACTCAGGATAAGACGCAATTCTTGTGGAATCTTTCCCATAATTACAGGCGTCAAGAATGTTCCATATGTTTCGGTTGGAACGCCGATTCCTTGAAGGCTTCTAACTGCTGCCTCTGTTCTGTCTAAAAGTTGCCGCAATTGCTTCAGATCGTTTCCGTCGTTTATCTTTGGAAGTTGCATCAATAATTCGATATGCTTCGAAATGATTACTTGTTTGCTTCCAAAGCGCTTGGTCAACAACTCAACCGCATGGCTGTAATTCGAGCTTGTCAGCGCTAATCCAGAAATTGTTTGAGCTGCAGAACCTTCCAGGAGTGATTTCAGGTACTGAAATTTGTCCACATCATTTAGGCTGGTGTTTTTGTCAATGGCCGATTCAAACGATTCCCAGAAGGGATGCCAATAGATAGGATTGCCGGAAAATTTCTTCAACTCGAGTTTAGGCAGCTTTGCATGAGTCGTGTTGTTTGTTGACCCGCCTGATTTCATCCCTGGCGTTTGAAGCTTAGACGATTGCGAATCCAAAATCGCTCCTTGCCCTTCCTGACTTTTTCCCTTGTTTGTTTTCGCATCAATAGCTGATTCTAGGTCGACTATACAGGCTTGGATTGCACTGGCGAAATCACAACTTTCACTCACGTTTTCTTCAATCTTCGATTCGTCTACCAAATCGAGAATTTCGTTGTCCAATGTCTTTAACTCCGACAGTTTATCCTGTAATGTACAACGCAAGGATTTGAGCTTCTTCAGAGCGTTAGGCTCTTCCGGCTTGTCTATTTGATCATTTGCTTCGTGGATGGTTTTCCTAACGAACACGCGGTGACTTTCACGAACCTTCACTTTCTTCTTCAATTTCGACATTGTTCGAAGCTTGTTTTCACAGTTCCTTTCCTGTCCCAGGTCTCGGCACCAGAATGTTGTATCGATCCACACTCTTTATTGTTCCTTGACTGAATTCCGAGATATGTGACAATATAGAGAATAAATTCCAATAGATATTTTCCGCACAGAACTGGAGAAAGACCCTATTCCGTTCCTTCCGATTCTCTTCTCTTTTTTAACATTCTTTTTTACACGTGTTTCAAGTGTCAATCATGACTCGACTTAGTCCTCGCAGGTCAAACTAACTTATTTACAACAGTATGACACTGAATAGAACACGTGCTCAGCAAGACAACTGATTTTCAAGGGGTCTGGTGTGTGCAGACAGAACTTCAAAGGAAATGGCTAGCTCAACATTTGCGTGATCTTTCATTTAACTTCAGCACAGGTGTATTTCATGTACACACAATCTGACAATATTAATGTGGTAATTCTATTAGTGTATTTGTATATTTCGGTATATTTTGTTATCCATCGGCATCAGTGTTAGAAACTCTGTATCCTTTTACTTTGCACCCTGAACTATATGTTGCGGCTATGGTCAAACCCAGGCGCCCGGCTGAGTCTGTCTGAATCTTTATGGCAGTTTCTCTACTGGAGGCAAAAAGTATTTGAGCGAAAAAGCTTCAAACTTATTTTGAAGATCCTCAAAAATTTTTACTTGGTAAAATTCTTTTGAAGGGTCTTTTGTGACTTCCAAGTTACGGCAAAAAATAAATTTTGGCCCTATTTGACCTCTGTCTTTCTTCTGAGGCCAGTAAAATACCCCATCATCACCCTTTGTCAAAAACGTTACAGACACTTTTTTTTGTTTTTTTTTTCTATTTTTCCCAAGAGGTACAAGTCTTGTTCATAGGCAACAGCCACCCACTCGTCAACATCTAGCTGTTTGATGTCAATCCTAGAAGAGAAAAAAGCGTTATGTTGACACATTTTTTTGTAGTTGACGTTTATGTGTGATCAGTAGAAAATACATGCAGATTGAGGATCAAAATCTTGTTGATTGAGGTTGTGCGCCAGCTCAGAATCTCTCTATTTCTTTGCTTTTCATCAAAAACCAATAGCAAAAGAGAATTATGAAACAGCACACAAGGTCGGTACACAAATCAAACCGCAACACATTTCATGACATTGAAGACTATATAACTATTCTTACCTCTTTTTCTCTTTTGGGCTGTAGTTTGTGGATCATTTGACTGCAACAAAAAGAGAACTGTGTGTGGGAAAACTGGTACGGCAAACTGTCAGCTTTTAAAACAATTATAGAAAGCAGTCAACTCGAAGCGGTTGAGTTATTTCGAGTTTAATAACCTTTCAACTAATCGGCTCTTCCTCCGGACGTGATGTTTTGTTTTTCATAAGTTGGAAAGCAATAGAAATAAGTTATTGTCCGAATATTTATGACTGCACTTCGTTGCAAACATTCTAATTTGTTCTGAACAGTCATGGATTTGTTCATGATAGCTTGTCCTTCAGCCATCGTTTGGATACATGTATGTAGCATAGGAACCGCACATGACGGACAGTGCTCATTGTGTATTGTTATTGCGGCACGAATGAACGTCTGAAAAATACCGGTATGTGAATTACATATTTCTTTTGGTCTTGTACTGTATTGCAGTTAAAACGGAAAGTAAATAAACTAAAAAATTACTGATATTATATATGAGTAAAGACTATCCAAAACACTCCCTGTGAACATACTAATTTTGTCTAGGGACGATAAAAGGTCAAATAAACAATTCTTGTATTAGCACCTTCTCAACTCTTCATTATTACCTTCTTTTTTATGCCTTTAGCTTCTATTCTGAGCCTTTCTGTTTCAGTTGGCCTCTGGGGTGTACTCCTTTCTGAATCAGAAGTCTCAGAATTCTTTGAGAAAAACAACAAAATCAATTCAAGATTTCCACGCGCCTTTTTATTAAATAATTAAATTGTTTTTCAAGTGCAGGTTTGACTCTCACAAGACTTGTGAGACTGTATTACCAGTTCACTGGAAGACATGCTCGATTCAGTTTCGTCATCTTGTGCTTTCCTATTAATTTACAAAAAATGTTATTGCCTTTATTATGTAGACTATCCAACATTGTCTTCAACCGCAGCCTCAGAAACACATGGTCCATTGAAAAAAAGCTTCAGAAGATAACAGTGTTCGATTTTAAAATGTTATAAAAATAGCAAAATATATAGAAACACATATCTATTGGTTAATCTGAGAAAGGCATGAAGGCAAGACACTCACCTTGGGTATACTTCTAGTTACAGTTGACATTATTTTTCTGCAGGTAAACGTTACCAGGACAGAAAAGAATTAATCAATTAATAATTTTTCCATTTATGTTAACTATGGTTTTTGGATCAGAGGGCAATAGTTACCTTGACTTGTGGAGAGGAATTCGGTCTTCACTGCCCTCTGAGCCACTACCCATCTCGAAACCAGCCTCACTGCCCATCTCAGAACCATCGTTTTGTTCCATGTCTGAGAGTAAAGGCTGTAGAGATGCTGTTGTAATTATTAGACTGAATTATAATAAACTTGCATCTTTTATTGGAGCTGGAGTGGAATTTGGGCCAAATCTACGTGGTGGCATTTCACCAAAAAGGCCAGAAATATACAGTTTCAAACTGGCACTGTGTTGTGGACCTGAAGTGTAAATTAGAATTAACCTATGTGGTGGTATTTCAATTGAAAGGCCAAAAACATACATTTTAATGACAAACGTGGACTTATTGTGCATGTAGGATGAACATTAGGCTTTTTCTACGTGGTGCTATTTCACCATAAAGGCCGAAAATGTACAGTCTTTGTATGCGCTCTTTTTGTGGGTGGCTTAAAGTGCCTATAACCCCCAAAAATTTTTTTTCGCCTAATCAAATTTCTGTATGGAATTGGGAAAAATGTCGCAAAAATTTTTGAATTCGGTTAAAACCCGAATTTTTTACGAATTTTTAAAGTTGGCGCTGTTAACAGCACGACCGAGCATTCGGGAGAATGGGACTAGTGACGTCATTCCAGGCCATTGCCAGCGTCGCTCCAGTAACTCTCACGTTGTTTTGTGTGTGGGATAGAGTACTGAGGGTTAGTTTTTCGTCAAAAGAACTTTTATTTGACTCAACAAAAGTTCGAATATTCAAACGCACTTATAATGTCGTCCAGCGATTCTAGCTATGACTCTAGCTCGGACTCTGAGGCCGCAGAGGTCGAGGTCGAGTACGACTTAGAAGTCGAGGGTTCATCAAACAACAACAACAACACAATATGAATTCTTGACCTTCTCACAGCATGCACAGTTTAGTTAAATAAGTTGAATTGCCTCAGAGTTTTAAAAAGGTATAAGATTTATTGACTTATCAGTATTTACTGTAAATTCTACAACGAAAGTCTGTACTTGCGTATGAATAATTTGCAGTCAACTATTCGTTTGCGGGAGCGGCCGGTACGCCGACTTTATTCGCTATTCATCACATTCATATGATCGATAATCTTCTTAAATTTTCTGCTCGAGGTTAGGATTAAACTGAAAATATCTTGTCCTGCTTTTAAACCCTTAAGCTTAACACTTGTGCTAACTAAAGTAAAGCCCGAAGACGCCGCATCTTTGCGGTAAGAATCAGTGAAGAACTTGTTTTCCTTCGCTGCTAGTAATGTAAACAAAGTGTCGCGGAATGAGTCGATTGTTAATTTGCATCGTGTGTACATGCAGGGGAGCGAATAAGTCTGAATAAAATCAGCAGCGCTCACTAGAATCGCTTAATGCTTCAAATAAATAGTGGTAATATTTTGGATCGGGAATACATGTACCTTGAATTCTACGAAAACTGTGGAGTCCATACGCAGAAAATTGAAGTTTGTGTGCGAAGATCGAAAGTCTGATTTTCATTTTCGCTGCTAGCACTCGCCGATCAAACCAAGATAGGTGACCAAGAAATCTTAAACTCTGATGTGCTTCGATTACATTGCCGAGAACTTGATGGTCTCCCGGTTTTTTTCGCATTTTGGAGCTCCGACCCGAGTCACGACCTACATACAACGCAGATCATATCGCGAGCGATATCACGTTCGACTGATGTACTGGGTTGACGTCACGAATTTTATTGGACCCAGACCCTTTTGACCGGATCTTCGCCTCGGTCGTGTTTCTGATTATTGCGATTTTTTTCGACTTTGACGATTCACAGAAAATCGAGGTTTCAACCAAAATCAAAAATTTTTTCGGCATTCTGCTCAGAGAAATGTAAATATTTTTTTCCTTGAAAAAAAATTTTTGGGGTTATAGGCACTTTAACAGTGACAAGCGTTGGTTTTGCACATATACAAGGCCAGCTCACATTGCAAATATATATGCCGAAAAAATTTGGCTGCCAACAGTTTAGTAGTTGTGTATCAGAGTTGCCCAAATGTTTTTCTTTGGCCGGTCCAAACGAGAGGGAAATTTGACGATTTGACTATTCAACAAGGCCAGAATTAGGGCATAGAAATTATTACTGAAATCCGAGACCCGGAGATGCAAACCCCTTGTTTAAAAAATTCAGCACCAAGACTTCACTATTCTTCAAAATCGAGCCCAATAGGCTCTGATTCCTGTTGATTGACGAGGAAAAAAGTTTGCACTCAAAGTCGTGGATTGGGCAAAAGCAATGCGATTTACTTGGTGGCTTCATTCCGCGATTCCAAAACCCACTATACCTCAAGATTTGGGACGCCAGGAATTGAGAGTCAGCTAGACTGTTAGTCTAAAATTTGCTATTGTCGATTTTGCGACCATGCGAAAGGAAAAGAAAAATAATAAACTTTCGGATAACACAAGTAATTAAACTAGTACAGAATAAAAACGAGTACCTGAACAAGTTTTGGAAATTGTGGTCACAAATGAAGATGTGGGTTGAGCTCTCTTTTGCAACCAGTGCTTTCCAACAGGAGGAATTCTATGTCATCGTCGCTGTCTTCGGATGACACATCTTCACTACTACTTTCTGCACACATTATTACTAGAATTTCTTTCATGACCCGCCATTTCATAACATCTAGTCCTCTTTGTCCCATGGGGGACATAGGGCGTGCACAATTGCTTCCATTTCTGTCGACCCTGAGCCGCTCTTTTGGCTTTGCACCAGGTCATGTTGATCTCCTTCAGGTCGTTCTGTATGCTTCTGCGCCATGTAGTTCTGGGCCTGCCACATTTCCGTGTTCCTTGTGGATTCCAATCCATCGCATGGCGCACAATGTTTCTCTCACCTCCCCTGCCTATTCTGGTGCGGTGGTGGCGGTAGTAATATTTGTGGACGTTTTTGTAACCAATTGAAAATCCACTGGATGGGGGGTTGGCCCTTCCAGCTTCACCAGGGCCCCATACCCCTGAAAGACTTCCACTGCTGTGCTGGGGTTGGGTTTTGTCCATTCAGGGAAGAGAGAACATGGGAAGATGTTATATCCCTTCACCGATGGTATCTGGCTACCCGCACGTAGTTTGGCCGGCAGGCCAATGCCGTTGCCCAGGGTGTGGCCATCACCATGTCCAGGGTGACTACTTGGAGCCATACGTGCGAGCTGGGGTGTATGTGTGGACCAGTACAGTTCAGCCATCCACCAGATGCCTGGTAGATGCGACCGCCTCGCTGTAAAGGTACTATCACTACATACTCACCCCCATACTCCCCGCCTGTTCATAAGCATAAAGACAAAATAGTGAATCAGAGGTTTTCCATCTAAAACTAAAAAGCCCAATGTAAGCCATTAAAGCGCTAAGCTCTATCAATTGTTGCAAATTATACTCACCGTCTCGGGTGTCCGTATTAAGCGGGGTCTCAGAAAAAAAGTCACTGATACATGTTTTCTCGACGCAAAGACGAAGGCAAACGTTTTTACGGCAACAAAACGTTGTTTAATTGCAATTCAATTTAAATGCAAACTGTGAACTCGCTGACTAAAATTAATAGTTTTTACGAAAACCTTACGATCTAGTCATACACTCAAACTAAACTTTAATAAACCCAACCGTGGAATTAGTTGACAATGTCGCAACTTTACTATGTACAAGACTGCAATAAAACGCATTTCAACAGCAACAGAACGTTTTCTACAAAGTTTCCTTTGTAATTGAAACTCGTTACCGTTCTTAAACTCTACCAACCCATTTGAAAAAGTTGGTCTGAACTTTACTTTGCACGGACGCTTTTAGCTTGCGACACAAGCGATAGCTGCAGCAAAAGGCAAAGAAAGTGAAAGGGTCAAACACCGGAAGTCAGGCTATTAAGCTTCTCTTTGTAATAAAATGGTTTTAGCTCTTCAAATTCTGTCATTATTTCAGTTATTTGACCAGGGTCCAATGTCTTCAAGTTAGCAAATAATCGCGACAATGAAAATTCACAGTGCACTGATAAATAGTGTCCATAAAGTGGGGTTGACAATGTATAAGAGTTTGTCACTCGGGACAAGGAAAAGTGTCCGTTGTCTGCATTAACGGGTGTCCGTATTAAGTGGGTTAATTTAAGAGAAAATGTATGAGGTTTTTGCCGGAATCAACGAAACTGTCCGTAATACTGGGGTGTCCGTATTAAGCGGGTGTCCGTAAAGCGGGGTTACACTGTACATAATTCTTAAGAAATCTAACAGCGAGCGATTCATGAAATTACATGCGGAAAATACGAAATCAAACTGGTTACAAAACAAATTACTTACTTCTGTGGCGTTATCCAGTCAGAAATTACTACAGAACAGGTCAGCGAAACAGGACAGAAACGGGTCAGCACAAAAACTACAGGTTAGCTAGCGAGGAACAGTACTTTTCTTCTTTACAACTGAAAACCGTGCCATTTGATCTCAAGGTCAACTTGCTAATACGATTGCACCATCGACTGTCAATCAAGGCTAAATTTAAATATCAATCAGCTATTTGTAAGATCAAAGTTCAATCAACGAAACATTCTCCGCCCTGATTGGGGCGTGGTCCTTATCCTTAACATTCTCCGTTTAGCGTAGTCCTTATCTCCAACGTTTTCCGCTTAGTCGTCACCTTCTGCAGGGTGTATGACGACGATCTTCGTTATGGGTCGACTGTACTCTCCCATCAACGTTTTGACTTCCACATTTCGTACTTGGCCGTAAGGCCCTGGATGCACTTCTAAGATTCTTCCAATGGACCATTTACCTCGGACAGCATTGGAATCTGCTACTACCACGATATCATTTGGTCTTACATTGCGCCTTTCCACCTGCCATTGCTTCCTAGGTACGAGCGATGGGAACACATCCCTGCTCCAGCACTTCCAGAAAGAATCGATAATTTTCTGTACAAATTCTACTCTCTGGCGTGGATTCTTGGTTTGCCTGAAAGTTCCGTGTGGAACTTCTGACAACGCACGTTCTAGAAGTATGTCATTCGGGCATATGTAACTGCCGTTGTCTGGGTCGTTTGCGATTCTACCGATTGGTCGCTGGTTTACCAGATTGGCTACTTCCAGTAAAACTGTGTACAACTCAAATGGCTTGAGTGTTTCACTGCCAACAGCTTTCTTCAGGGCTCTTTTGCAGCTTTTTACTAGTGCTTCTGCACAGCCATTTTGATGTGGGGCACCTGGCGTAATAAACTTCCACTGCAGTCCCTTTTCTCCACAGAACTCTCGAACTTCTTCTTCGTTTATGTCGCTTATCATCTGATGAAGCTCTTTCTCTGCACCGACAAACTGTGAGTCGTTGTCACTCAGTATGACTGCTGGTTGTCCTCGTATAGCCAGGAATCTTCGCAGGACCTGAAGAAACTCCATTGTACTGAGGTCTTCTGCCATCTCCAAATGGACAGCTCTTGTGTTCAGACATGTAAACAGGACTCCGTAATGCTTTGTGGTTTTGTTTCTTGAGATCTTGACGTTGTAAGGCCCGAAATAGTCACATGCGGTGAAGTAGAATGGTGGGGTGTACGGAGCTAGCTAAGCAAAGGGCAGGCAGATTTGCCATTAACTGCGTCTCCGTCTTGTGCTCCCTCTCACGACAGAATCCACACTTAAATTTCACTGCCTTGCTTAGCTTGTTTGCTTTCACAATCCAGAACTTCTTCCTTGTCTTGGCAGTCGTAGCTGCTACACCATTATGTCCGTGCTGATGGGTGTGTCTTGTTATTAACCAGGAGATCCAATGATCGCTGGGGAGTAGGGCAGGGTGTTTTGTGTCATAAGAGACGATGGCTTCGTCCAGTCTGCCTCCAACTCTAATTATACCTTTATCGTCCTGGAATGGGCTCAGTGACTTGAATTCTCCCTTTTCTTTCCGACGATGTAAATCCCTTCGAGCTTCTCTGATCCAGAATTTCTCCGCCTTCTCCAGTTCTTCAGGGGTAAGTGGGCCGTTTCTTCCTTCTTGAGCGTGCTTTCGTAAACTTATCTTCTTAGCTAATCTTTGTATGCGCGCCCTTACTCGTATCAAATTTCTCCAGCTAGAGAAATTCTTAGGGTCGATGGCTTGTTCAACCTTCTTTACCTCGCAGACCACTTTCACCTGGCGTCGTTCCATATCTTCTTCTGAGACGGGTTTCACTGTTTCTTGTGGCCATAAATCTTCTGGGAGCTGTAAGAACTCCGGTCCGTTGCTCCATCTTCCGTTCAGCTCTTCTACTCGTATTCCTCTTGAAACATCATCGGCCACATTCACTTCGCCAGGAATGTGTCTCCACTGACTTGGATCGGTGTTGGTTTGGATTTCGCCCACCCGTGTGGAAACAAATGGCTTGAAGCTTCGTGATGGGCTTTGTATCCAAGCAAGCGTTATTGTGCTATCAGTGAAGAGCTTCATGGATTGAAATCGTATCCTGGATTCTTCTTGTACAGTCTTGGCAAGACGGGATGTAAGGACTGTGGCCTGTAACTCCAATCTTGGTATGCTCAGTTGTTTCAAGGGTGCGACTCGTGACTTCGCTGCGATCAATCTGACCTGGTACTTGTCACTGTTCGTTTTCTGGCGGATGTAGGCGCAAGCTCCAAAGGCATCTTAAGACGCGTCTGAGAATACGCACAGTATTGGCGGTTCGGTTGCATTTTCACAGCACAAACTTCTTGGCAAGGTTATTTTGTTAAGTTCCTTTATCTCTTTGAACAGTTCAATCCACTTGGAACAGACTGTGGGCGGTGCCTCCTCATCCCAGTCAACTCCAGCTTGCCAAAGTGCTTGCATTTCCATCTTAGCTCTTATAAGAAAGTCGGCGGCAAATCCAACAGGATCGTATATCCGGGCGACTTGGCTCAGTAACACTCTCTTTGTTAACTTTATCTCGGGTTTCCGCTGTTTTGCTTCTGTGATTTGGTCTATCAATTCAAAGTTTACCTTGAATGATAACGTGTCTGACTGATTGTTCCATGTAATGCCTAGAACTTTTTCTTCAACTGCTCCTTGGAACATCGTCGTCATTTCTGTCTTCTCGTTCTGATTTTCACTCCTCAAGGGCTTGTTGGAGATCCATTTTTTGACTTTAAAGCCACCTTTCTCTAACACTTTGTCTACATCTTCGGTCTGCTGTTTTGCTTCCTTTACGGTGTCAACAGAGTCGCAAATATCATCCATGTAAGCGTTCTTCTTTATGATTTCAGCTGCCTTGGGGTGGGTACTTTTGCTTTCTTGTGCAGTTTTCCTTAATGCTGTTTGTGCCATTGCTGGGGCCGGCTTATCGCCAAAGGTGAGTACCGTTTTGACGTAGATATCTGGTTCGCGGAAGGTTTCTAGGTTCTCTTTCTCTTTCTCTAAAACGTAGAACTACACCAGCAGCCTTGGCTTGGTTTTAGTTTTATAATATTGTCACTCGACCCTTACCGTATATAACTCCAAAATGTTGTTGTTAAATCCGCGAAGGAATTTTTGCTCTGACCAAAATGTCTTTTAGAGACGTTTCCTTCCGATAAGCGACAGTTGGAGGTTTAGGAAATGTTGAGCGAGTTTGTTGTTATCAGTTATGAGATGCCAGTGTTTCATGAGAATCTTTTTAAGATTCAGAGTAGCCGGGTTGAAAGTAGTGACAAAAGGCAAAACACTGTTAGATGTTGCAGTCTTGTTTTGTAAAGCCTTAGATCGTAATGAGAAGTGTACTTTGGCTAAGATTTTCTCGGCGAGTTCCCGAGGGTAACCTCGCTCGATTAATCAAGTCAGAAATTCAAGTTTTCGTAACTCGAAAATTTTTTTAACCGAGTTTGTTCTCAGTAAACGCAGAGCTTCTCCTTTGATAAAGCCCTTTTTAACGCTGAAAGGGTGGCATGAAGAGAAATGCGTATATTGGAAAGTTTCTGTAGGCTTAAAATGAGTTTGGACATCTAAAGTTTTGCTGTCAGTGAACCGTGGTCCTTTGAAAACTTCAGTGTCAAGGAAAACAATTTTTTCTGATGACATTTCATGCGTGAATTTGATAGTGGTGTGGAATAAATTAGCGAAATCGACAAAGTCGTTAATATCTCGTTCAGGTAGAGTCCACACTGAAAATATGTCATCGATAAATCTTTTCCAGAGAATAGGTTTGTGTGGGCTGGCAAGAAGTAGCTGTTTTTCGATGTGAGTGACTTAAGGCGACGTTCTGTTGTTTCTAGCCGTTTCAGTGCTAGCGGTTTGTTATCAGGAAGAAGATTCGGATCCTTTTTCCAGGGATAGGGAATCATCCATTGTTGGCCAATTTTCTGACAGCACCGGCTGATTACTTCTGCTTCTTCCCTCTCTACTTGGCTTAGTTTGTCTGCTTTGCAGACACATGGATTTACTTCGACCCCCATGGACTCTGTTTTCCAGAAATCAGATAAGTCCACTGGCATAGCGTACTTGACAAACAATATGCGACTCGCTGGCTGAACGTTCCCTGATGGGCCTCCAAACACTACCCATCCCAGTGGTGTTTGTCATGTTACAAGCTTTCCTGCTTGTCTGATTTGGCCTGTATGCATGTTAGCATGGTCAATGCCTATGAGCAGATCAATTTTGCCTTTGCCGCGGCGAAAGTTCGTATTCCGTAGGTCAAGGAGTTCCGGTAAGTGCGATATCTTCACTGCTGGGATCTCGTCACTTATGCTTTGAATGCCAATTGCTTTAATCAAATACTTCTTGCGGTCATCTATAGAACTGATTGATACCCGATACTCCTTTGTTCGTATGGTTTCTTCCTCTCCACCAACGTTTGCAATAGTTACAGATGTGTCCCTTCCTTTGAGTCCTAGTGACTCAGCAGTGTCGAAACGGATAAGGCTTACTTGAGCGCCGGTATCGAGGAGGATGTTTCCGGTTTTCTAAATTTCGTTCTGGCCGTAGATGATGGCTGACATGACAGGGAGAAGAGCACCTTAATCGGACGGGACAGCTGCTACTCCTATTTTGACCGCGTTGCTTTTGTGCAGAAGTGGATGATGGAAGTGCTCGCATTGTGCTCCGTTGTCCTGTTTCGTACTACAGTTTTCCGGCTACAGTTTTCCATTCTGTGTTCTCTGCCGGCTCTGTTAAGGCATCCTAAGCATACGTGGTTCTCTTTGGCAATCTTCAGTCGTTCTTCAATACTTAGGGCAGCGAACTTCTGACATTGCTCTGGCCAATGAGCGGAGTCTCGACACATCCAACATTTGTGCGAAGGTGCCTTACTTCTGCCGATTGCATCTGGACCATCTGTTAAGAAATGATTAACTAAGCGGCTACTGGGACCGGTTCTCAATGGCACCATTGCACGCATGCGTGACTTCATTTCCAAAGTCATCCATTCCATTAGCTCTTTTAACATCGCCTTTTTTCCATCTCGCTCCAGATCTCTAGACCACACTTTGCGATCATCTGCACACATCTTTTGTTCAATAATGGACAGCATGTGACTATTGTCCATGTCGCTGGGAACGCCCACTTCCTTAAGAGTATTGAAAGACCTCTTCACCAAGTGCACAAGATCACAGAATCTAGCATCCTCTCCGTTTTGCACTGCCCGGAACTTAACGATATCTTGTGTTATCGTATCCGAGACGAATCGAGGGTCGTTGTAGATAGAATCTAGATATTCCCAGGCGGCGTCATAATAGGTGTTAATCCCTTTAATTAGGTCTAGCGGCTTCCCATGAAGACATGTGCGTAAAAAGGTGATCGAATCTCGTTTTGTATACCGGGCTTCAATTGCGTGTTTGAAGTCTGATTTAAATATCGCGTATTCTCTCACGTCTCCAAAGAACTTTGGCAATTTTGGCTTTTCCATTTTAAAACCGCAAGCTCACTTGGGGGACTGGGATCATTTAAACCGGAATTCGGTACTTGCAAATTTTCATTAACGCTTTCATTGTCACCATTATTTGCGGTTGCTGGGTTGTTTTCCTGCCCATTATTGTTAAGGATCTGTTCATTATCATGTAAACTGCCACCAGAAACCCGATCCACTCCAGTTTGCATAGTTGGAATTCCTGCGATGTTTGGCTGATTACTCGCAGTTTTCTCCTTTTCTGTACCATTATCTGCACCATTTTCCAAGGTTTTTTTTTCTTGGCTAACTAAACTTTCCAAATACTCCTTACCACGCATTACGTAGTTCATGAAATAACTATGACAGTCTTCCATCCACCCTTCAGCCTCATCAAACTCCGTGTCATCATCTATACATTTCGTGTAGTCTTCATGTTTAATTACCAGGTGATTGTACGCTTTTTCGACATTATCTAAGGCATCTCTTACCTCTGAGGCTGGTCTTTTTACTTCTACAAGGCTATTTAACCAGTTACCACTTCTTGTGAGGGCTGCTTTAGCGTTCGTCCGAGTTTTCTTCGCTTCTTTCAAATCCTCTTCGGTCATTGTGAGGCTACGCCTCCAGTTTCCAGACACGTTCAAAGTACACGGGAATCATAAACCATTTATCCCTCAGTCCACACAGGTCAGGTCCAAGAAATCGAATGGAATGATCCGGGGATAAAGTGGCTATCGAGTAATTGACTGGATACGAATCGTATATTTCTTTCTTTGAATTTTTATTCGATCTGTAAGAGACAATACATAATTCTTAAGAAATCTAACAGCGAGCGATTCATGAAATTGCATGCGGAAAATACGAAATCAAACTGGTTACAAAACAAACTACTTACTTCTGTGGCGTTATCCAGTCAGACATTACTACAGAACAGGTCAGCAAAACAGGACAGAAATGGGTCAGCACAAAAACTACAGGTTAGCTAGTGAGGAACAGTACTTTTCTTCTTTACAACTGAAAACCGTGCCATTTGATCTCAAGGTCAACTTACTAATACGATTGCGCCATCGACTGTCAATCAAGGCTAAATTTAAATATCAATCAGCTATTTGTAAGATCAAAATTCAATCAACGAAACATTTTACACTAGGTTCAAGTGTAAAACTGTAAGCAGTTTTATGCGGATAATATTACACAGTCCAAAGTCTACTTTTACACTTTTTTTAATTGTAACGTCATGCGCAAGCTCTGAATGTACGCTGTTCTCTAAGGGTAATTTTACGCTTACAAAGTTCTAAAATTAAACACATAAGTGTAAAAACGGGGACATAACAGCGTACTAAAATTATAAAAAACATTGCTCCTTAAATTGCAAAATATAACTGAAAACCACACATCAAAACTCGATATAGTTGCAAAACTAGCCTGATGATAAAAAAGAAGGCTGAAGTATTACTAATAATAAGCTGATACAATATTTATTCAAAATAAACTTATCAGTACTGTGGTTGCAAATTGTTTATACATTTCATACATACATATATAGGTGAATTTCGTTGCACATCAGTACAAGAAATCTGAAAATATGTACATTAAGCCTTAAAGAATCCACACTTCAAAATCCTGATCCTGGGCATCTGACCATTTACCGCCATGCCAGTCTGGCTTGACAAGTGCAAACGTTCCAGGAGTTTTTTTACATACACTTATAAGAATATATCAACGGAGTTGCTGCTTTTGATCATGATGAATCCAGCTATTCGTGAATATGGTACGTAGGCCGCACGAACGTCCTGTATGCTTGGTCATACATAATCGAGTAAAGATCAAGGGGATGATGATCATATAGAGAATTGTAATCAAGCACACATTCAGTGTTGATTACAATCACGTCAAATGCCCATGAATGTTGTACAAATCTTAGAACGTTCACTCTCTTGCATAGGAAGAAAACCCTCTTTTCTGGGAGGGTAAGGAGAGACTTCATTTGGGCAAATGTTGGCGTTAATCCATCATGTCCTTCAACCACAATGATTCCAGGCTGATACTTTGTCCCATATAAGGTCACCCACTTTACCCTACAAATAAGTCACAAGCAACATCAATATCTAGCTATACAGACAATGAAGTAATCATTCCTGATGAGTGTTTAAATGCAATTAATAGTTCATTGATAGTTCTTGTAATAGTATTGTTCCATGTAACTTCGATTCTATACATATTTTTCAGCCAATTTCTACATATCCAATGTCTATTATCTATTACCGATTATATAATATAAGTATATTATATATATTGCATACATTATGTTCTCACCTTGAAAAGACAAAATCATCGTTAAGTCTGCCTGTCTGATTCTTGATAATTACTTTCTGAGTTACTGTCATATCTGCTTGATGAAGAGGTATCCCTAAAACATTTATTATGTATGACTAGAATATAAGAGTGAGTATTAACATCAAAACATTAAATAAAACATGGATTGAAACATTAAATGTTTTAATCATATCAGCTAGTTACTAGTGTCACCCTTTTTATTTCCCCCTCCCCGCCTTCTAATGAGAACACTATACTTCTTAATAGGGTATATGATGGTTTTACAAAGTGGTCAAAAGACACTCTAAGATCGATAATGATTCATCTAACTTTCTTCGACAAATTTGAAAAGTGCACGCATTAAAGATGTCGTAATTTAGGAAGTGTCTAGTAAGAAACCAGCTGCACTAGTGTTAAGTGCTCTACCTGATTCTATTTCCACAAACATTCTCAAGGATCCACCTTTTTCTGCCAGATTATAGCACTGAAGTTTCTGATGTCGAAATGCCAGTGAAAGTTTTTGAAATTGAACATTCCACGTTATAACCTCTTGAAAGAGGAGTTCTTTGCTTCAAACTAATTTATAATAATTAATTAGTTATTTTCACCACAATTTATACTGAATCACTTGTTTTGAATAATTATGTGTTTGATAAACTTCATTATTGTCCACAGGTCCTACTTTTTCTTTGGATGTCACTTTAGAAAAAAAGCTGATCTGAAGGAAGTTGATTTTTGTAAGAAATTTGTCATTAAAATAGAGGGTGTTTTACTGATAATTAAACCTGGAAACGTAATAAATTATCTTTGGTCAATTAAATTTTACCTTACAATGAATCTCGGGTAATGAACCATGAAGTGCAATTTAGGAATGATGGAGCTCTCTGGAAAAAGCGCCTTGAACTCTTCCAGAAAGTCAGAAATAAGCACTTTTGAATATGTAGGCAGTCCCTTGCTTGTGACTGGTGCAAAGAGAATGTCCACTATTTGCCTTATATCGAGGAACAGCCGCCAGTGTCGATGCCCTCACGGGACCATGCTTCCCAAAAGGAACAAAAAGTTTATTATACATCCTTCTTAGATAAAAGGTATGCATGATATCTTGCCTGACTGTTTCAGATTTGTCTCATCTGAGTTCAGCATTGCCTGCGAAATTTTTGGTTCAGGTTTATTCTTCACATCAGTGGCACCAAATGAAAAGTTGCCGATTTTCCCATTTAAGGTGCCAATTGAGAAAAGCCCCTCGCGAATAAGTTGAAACAAGATCTGCTTTGTCACTTTCAGAATGACAACTTCCAATACATCATGCATAATATAATAAATATAATAAAGTATTTTGAGGTGTTGAGCACAGAATCCCTCCTTACACCATATGCTGTTGCCAGATTAGGATCCATGCCAACTTTTCTGAGTTGATGGTTATGTCCATCTTTTGTTCAAATGGTGTAGTCTTCTTCGGAGAACTGAAAGGTGCAATGACGTTATTATAATTTATTTAGAAACATAGATTTTTGCATATCACAGTGTGATAAAATGTTGTTAACATTAAAATATTACCCAACATCGTCATGTAATCTAAAATATGAACTCTAATTTTACGTTTCTTTGTAGTGTAACTACACACCCTTGTGAGTGTGAAATTACTCTCTTGGACGAAGTGTAATTATACACACAAAAAGGCCTCTACAGTTTTACCTAGACGTTTCAACCTCGAGATAATTCGCAGAGAAAACAAGTGAACTGCGTCTAAATCCAGCTAAAAATGGCGGCTGCTTCAAGGCTAGTCTTTTGCAACTGAAAAATTTTCAGGATGTTTTTTTGTCCCTAAAGTATCTCTTATCATAACAAAAGAAAAGGAATATGTTATCCTCTATGCCATAGCCGTGATTTACAGGACATAGAGACAGTGGCACTATTTTATGACAGCAGTTCTAGCGATTCGAGCGTTGAAGACGACCTCGATTATCTCACTGTTGACACCATGTTTCCTTCGACCACCAAACTTGGCGACCTAACGTCGAAGACCTGAGTGCCATTCAGCGTGAAACAATGTTCAAGTTAGTTTTCTTTCCTGTCAAATCAAAAAGGGGAGTATATTTTTTGTTTTAAAAGAATGACAGAAACTTAACTGTCAGGTTTCCAAAACACTACATACAACGGCTCTTAACTGCATTGCAAATCCCGAGCTGTTACATCTGCCTTCAGAGAACACACGCAACTGGGAAGAACGCCCTGACGATTTTACTGAGACGATTTAGTCTACCCAGTCAGATGGTGGGACCTAGTAACCTTTTTTGGACGGTCAGGGTCTGAGTTCAGCCTAATTTTGAACACGGTATGTATACATTGTTTTTTGTAATTCACGACAAGAGGCTCATGACGGAATAGATCAATTTATCACTCAATAAATGATGAATGGATTATACATTCCTTTCACGGCACCCTCTTCCCTTTAGTGAGACCATTTTCTTATGAATCGAGAAGAGTCGACTTAGCGACTCTGCAAATCTTGTCCGCACTCACAGGGCTTTTCTGGCCTGTCTCTGGCAACCTCATTTGCGAGGGCTATCTCATGAAACATGCTAGGCCATCTAAAAGCCATGTTGTATTTTGCTGGGGTCTAAACGCGAGAGAAAAAATTATTTTAAGCGCTTTATGACGATTAAAGGGTAAAAAACACACGTTAGGTATTGATCGCCGCCATATTGGATTTGTCACCTACGCAAATGCTTGTTTTTCGAGAGAAGACAAAATTTTCAACATGCACTCTTTCAACTTAAATTTCTTTCCCATTTCTAGACAAATAACCACTTTATAGATTTATTGCGTCAATATGCGATATAACTGAAAATATCACAAAAGAAACCTTTAGGTAAATCGTAAACGTGATTGATTAGCAATATTTTCTCGGCATGGAGTTAAGTAAGATATGACAGTCTGACTGAACATCAATATGTTATTAGGGCCAGGTAAATTGCCAAACATCACATGAGCCAAGTTCAATTAAATTAAGTTTGAGTGATTTCATTTGGACCAGCTAGCCATTCTTCACTGCAGAAGAAGAGTTCAGTTGAATGTCTGCTGAATTGAATTTGGCATTTCACTCACCAGGCAAATTTATTAGAAATTGTTTTGATTCATGAGAAGTATGGTATTTGATATTTGTTGTTGCAACACAGGAAAAAAAATCCAAACCTGATAAAACTTGGTTTAAACTTGGAAATTTGGTGGATATCATGGAAAATCCCAGTTTGGGAAAATTGCAATTTATCCAGAGTTGGTTTACCAATTTTTATCCAGGCAGGTTGAATACCAATACCAACCCTGGTAAATTTAAATATAGAAAACTGGAAAAGCCGCTGAAATCACAAAAACCAGGCCTGGAGTATGGAAATCTCCAACTGTGGTATACAGAGCTGGATACGTTAAAAAGTCTCCACATCCGGTTTATCCCATATCCAGTGTTGGATAAATGAGATCTCCATATTTGGTAAATTTCATTTCCAGTGTTGGATTGATAAGATTTCCATGTTTGGTGAATTTCATTACCAGTGTTCGATTGTTAAGATTTCCATATTTGGTAAATTTCATTTCCAGTGTTGGATTAATGAGATCTCCACATCTGGTATATCCCATATCCAGTGTTGCATTAATGAGATCGCAGTATTTGGTAAATTTCACTTCCAGTGTTGGATTGACAAGATCTCCGTATTTGTCATATCCAGTGATGTATTGATGAGATTTTCGTATTTGGCAAATGTCATATCCAGAATGGCCTTAATGGAATTTCAATATTTGGTTAAGTGAATGTCCAAATTAGCAACCAGCCTTTGTTACACATATACATTTATCACTAATTGCCTTGTGCAATTGTTACATCCTCTTGTTTCACTTTTGAATAGTCAGAATGAGACAAGCTTCTTCGTATTTTTAGTGTTTCCTCAAAACCAGGGTGCTGGTTGATCCTCAGGCCATACTGTTTTTATGAAACCAATGATCATTTTTTACACCAGAGGGTAAAAGAAAAAGAGGCCGTCCAAAATCCAGCTGGAGAAGAACTGCAGAAGCAGAACTTCAGGCTCTAAACCTTACCTGGGGGCAAGCTTCATGGCTTGCAAAGGACCGAATTTGCAAGAAAGGCTAAAGGGGAAACAGCTGCTGCATGCAGGCACTTACAGACATCCTGTATTATTCACCAGTTGGATTTGTTGAGTAGGATAAAGATTGATTTTTCCTCATGTTTCTATGGGTTCATGTCAAGTATGAATGGGTGAGTATTTTTTATGTAAATACTTCAGAAATGCGGATTAGTTATCTATATTAATAGTTTTAATGTTAAAATATGATGTACCCATAACACCATTACTGACTATTAAATTAAAGAGGCTCCCCACAACAGCTCAAAGCAATCAATGTAATTACATGTACCTTTCCAGTAACCCATTTAGTTAACATCCAGAGGTAAGCAAGATGCACGATAATCTGTAAGAAAAAAAACATTATCATAGTGTTAGGTAACAGTTAACTATTTAAATTATTGTAATTCATTTATTTGTTTAAAATTCACTTCTTAAGCAATTCTAGTAGGTATAACAAAAATCAGCTACATAATTAATTAATGAAACATTGTTGACATTAAACAATATTGTTAATAGTAATCTTGAATGATACACTTCACCTCACTTGCACGTAATAATTCATAATGATTACTTGATCTTTTTTCTCTCATAGCATTAACATTCAGGTATAGTTAAATGATTTCCCTGTACTAGCAAAATGACTTGTTATTCTGACTTGAAAGGTTGACCACTTCAGCCATTTCCTCGCAAGATACTGAAAACATTTTATCGTTATTTACCAACACTTCACGCATTATTGACAAATTAGTGTTGAGATCCTTTTTGTCCAAATAGCCCTGAGTAATTCATCTCTCAATATGATTCTTGACAACATTAAAAGGCAGCAGGTGTATAGCATCAAAGACAGTGTCTCTGAGAACATCAAATCCATAGAGGGGATACAACCTACGAAGCACTGATAGTCCCAGTAGACCACTGTCCCTGCTCATTCTTTGGAAATAGGTAGGTCTATCTTCCTTTTCTAATGTCTTCATCATGGGTACTTCTTCTTCAAGCAATCTCTTTTGATGTGGGTGTCTATATTGTTCTCTGAAATTTGGATAGTAGTTGTGCATGTGCTCACACAGCCAGGTACCTACACGGAGAAACCAAAAATAATAATGTACATCCTTGTAAATAGACATGCTTTCAAGTGTTTCAAACTAAATTTAAATGTAAGAGAAAGCATAGATAATTGTCATTAAGAAAAACAGTCTTGGCAAGTCCAATGGTCAATGGACAAGAATTGCTTGACCTTCCCCAAGCACTTTTTACATTTCTTGCAACCCTTGTAAATTATTTACATCCTAGTTAACGATTGCAGTTTTATTAGTTTTAAAAATATGTAAATCAATGGATCTAGTTATCTTACGCTAACCTACAGCACCTACCACATAAATGACATCTTCAACATCCTTTCGTGCCTCCAGCTCCCTTAGTGTAGAAGCATATTTTGGGATTCTTTAAAAATATATTTCTTAGTACGTGCTCGAGCGTTCAGATAATTTATTCATCTGCGGAAAGCAAGGATTGTGCGGATACGTTAAGTGTGAACTCGCATCCGCGGCAGATTTCTAACCTCAATAAGATGTTTACTGTAAATGAAGACTAACATTTAGCTAGTCAAGAGTCTTTGCATCGGCCTTACTTTATCTTTAACTTCAAAAAAAGGTTATTGTTTACCTTGAAAACTCAGAAATAGAGAATTCTAGAAAGAACTGTAAATTAAGGGAAATAATTATTGTAAGGAATAAACTTGTTATTGCGAAATTAACCATTTTCCTTGGAAGGTGTTTTCAGCTGTGAGATTGGAAATAAGAAGATTTACCGAAACGAACCACTTGATTAGAACGAGAAACGGTTCGCACCTTTACAGCTCAAACTTGCATATTGTTAAGTTTTACTGAACTCATTAAAAACTAAGTTCACTCGCAAGGGTTGACACCTTCGAATTTCCTTGTTCGCAGCTGAACTACTTTTCGTGAAATTTCCTACACTTTTTCGATAGTAAACTAGAATCCTTTTCGGTAGAAACTTAGGTAAAGTTATTAGCTTTTAACCTAGCGAGTTGTTTTCCTGTATTAGAATCTAGTTCTTAAGATATTTCTTACATTACAAAATTTTTCAATTTTTCAAAGAAACCATTACATCATTTCGGTTTCCTTTGCTCTCGAGAGATGGGACATATGGAAACACCTAGTTTTCGCATATCAATAGCACTTAATCTGCGGAAAAGTAATTAATTTTAGCGATTCGCATAAATACAGCTACCTTGTAACCAAGAATTCACTCTCAACCTGCTCGATAACGTTAAGAGTAGAGCTTGTATTCTGAAGACCACTCAAGAATAAACTTGCAGAACCGAAGACTTTTGGCCTTGTACTTCTACTTAAATCTGTCCCGCAACATTAGCCTTGCACACTTCACACTGTGCAGGATGATCTCCTGTCCAAAGCAGCAAGATGTGCCGGATGGTTATTTCACCGGGTGGGAAATTTGGAATTGATCCTGTATGGTGCAATTGATATCCTGAAAGCATAATATTGTTATATCATGCAGTAAGAATTAACAAGTTTATAAAGAAACATGTAGTACCAAATGATAACTTAAATTATTATGAACAGTTGTTTTGTGTTTTAATAATATAAATAAATAATAATAATAATAAAACAATCTTTAAAGAGGATGATGCATGTTTCCTTTGAGGGTCTATGGGACAGCAACACATTTGCCATTTTCCTGCTGTTAGCATTGATAACCAACGAGCAATAACTGCAAATAAGGCTTCTGAATCGGGAGCTGACAACAGTAATGGAATTAGTATTACTTACATGCGTGACTGTGCTACAATCACAGTCATGCAAATATTTGCCTACACCTAAATGACTTTACCTTCAATAAATCCTGCCTCTATATCACCTGTGCATTTTTTCGCATGTTGATAAGCACCAATGTTAAACCGACGTTTTCTTTCACTCTACGTGCACACGGTATCTGAAATCACGGTATCTTATTTTTTTCTTTCCTGTAATGCTTGTGATGTAAAGTCAAACTTTCCAGCAGAGGAAGATTCGAACAAAAATCCTATCATTTTGGATTTTCATTGTGAACTTAATACAGCCCAAAAGAAAAGAGTTTAAAGGTCAAATCCAACGAAATTGGGAAATTTTTCTTTTGTCCAAAAACCTGTCCTATATGGCAACATTAATCATAACCAACTCTCAGAATTGGTTTTTGTGCGAATTGTGGCGCTCAGGAGATGAAAATCCGACGGCTTTACGAAAACGAACCAGAAATGGCCGCGCTTGGAATGGTAACGAATAAAGGTATTTGTGACGTCACGTGTGGTGAGCTTGTTTTCACATGTTTCCTTGAACCCCATAAATTCTCCTGAAAATCCTTCAGAATCCTCGGGTTTGTTCGATGTATTTCCAGAGTTTATGGACTAACCGTTGGTTGAAACCGATGAAGACCTTCATTCGAGCTTTCAAAATGTCCAAATACAGCCATATCTGTTCGAATCACAGATATCGGGCAATGTATATAAATCAATTTTTCGGGTGAATCCGACTCGGCGAGTGAACAAGTGGCGGTTTATATGATATCAAGAACGAAGAAATTGGCCAGGTAGATTGGTGAGCTTAATAAATACAATAACAACTGCTGTTACGTCTATGTCTTGATTTTATGCTTCTATGCAATTACTTATTCATCAGTAAATTATGTTATGGATGTGTGTTTGCGTTTCTGGAAATAATGGCCAACCGGACAGCTGTCATGTCATGATATTTTTACTGAAAGCCATGCAGTTTGCTCGCTAGATTAACACAGCTTGAAATATCTGAAAAAAATCAGCTTTAAGCATCAGAGTTCTGCTTGTGTTGTGTGTTCTTTATGCGTCATGTAGGTGATTAAGTAAGTCAGCAGCATCCTTTATGCACCAGTCAATGTAACTCCCCCCCCCCCCAACCCCGGGACTATGCAGGGAATTTATACTTCCATGTAAACTGGCTTTTATTTATTTATTAATAATATACATAAAAAAATTACTCGATTCTGATTGGCTGAGACTGAGTGCAGTTCAGAGGTAACACCAGTGCAAAAAGTGTAACACCAGTGCAAATTACAAATAGACGCGGACGAAAACAACGACCGGGGTTTTCGCTAGGTAAACAACAGTAAAACACCTAAAAGATAGTTCTAAGAAACCAAATACAATTATTAGCACCTCATTCTGGCTAAATGTACGGAAAACGTCAAGCGAAGAGAAAAAAATATCGAAAAAAATAGAGGAAAACGAGCCGGCAAGCCGAACTAACAGTTCTGCCCTAAAGTAAAAGGACAAAACAGTGACGACTTGTCTTGGAACCAGACCGCTTACAGAATGATAATAGCTACACTCGACAGGCATATAAATAAACAAGGATACAAGTTTTTCAATCCGGCAAGTAAGTTCTTCGCCGGTCTGTCGTGGGAAAACGTCCAACTATAAAAGCGCGAAGTTCAACCGAAGAAGAAGTGGACGTGCTATGACAGTAGGAATTTTTTGGTGCCAAAACGCCAGAAGCACTTACATATCTGTAGTTTGTGCCCGGAGTTTGTGGTGGCGTTTTGCATTTATCAACTGCCAGGTTTCTTTCATCTTTGGCCGCTCGAAGCTTACATCTCGGTTTCCAAAACGGCCACCGTCCAATTCTTCAGTTTACGCCGAGCTTTCACAGTCTAATATGTACATTGCCTTTAGTCGGTCACTGTTAACCGAGTTGTGCTTCAAAAACGTTTGAAAAACCACAAATTCCCAAGTTTACTGTACAACTGAATGAATCTGAATATTTCGCTCTTGTGAAAGTTTGAACTTGACATGTGTTTGCCGTGCTTCAACCAATCAATTGAATGAAAAATCAGAAAAGGCGCGCGGTGTCAAAATTCAACTGGTTTTCTTTTCCTCTCTGTCCCTTTTTTCATGTATATTATTAATAAGTAATCACATGATTTTTCTCGTGCAATTAGGAATAAATAAGCACTTGTAAATTTTTCAAAGACTACAAATTGCACTCGCCCTACGGGCTCGTGCAATTTTGTTAGCCTTTGAAAAATTTACTCGTGCTTATTTATTCCTAATTGCACTCGAAATCATGTGATTACCTATACATACTAGATGAGTTTTGAAATTACTTCTTCAATAAAGTGGGGAACGATCTGATGCATGTCGTGTATTTGATCCTCTGTAACTGCTTTTTTATCCTTTACAAAGATTTTGTTTTAGCACTATTTAATTTCCTAAATATATATTGTTAAAACATCTCAATTGTTTTAATGGGATGGGATAGAGTTTTAGGATGAAGTTTAAATATCTGCAAAATATGTATGTTCCTATGGTGCTGACACAGGACACATCACAGCAGCATGTAGCAGGGATAAATTCACAATGTACACACATGATATGTACCACGAAGTCCCTGCTGCGCATATCCTTGTATGTATATCTGTTTTTGTCCATGCTGCATGTTGCTGTGAGATGTTGATCCTGCAATTTGACCCTCTGTGTGTCAGTCAGTTCCTTTGCTGCATGCATTTAGTAGTATGTGTTACATCATACATTTGTTATAGCTTGGCTCAGCCTGCTAGGGGGGCAAGATAAAAACGTGGCATCCATGACAGGTTTCGTTGTGCTTTGGTTGTCCCACAACAGTATAATTTCTTTCCTTTTGGTTATGGGTGTATGGGGTTGGAGGTTGTGGGGGGGGGGGGGGGGGGGGGGGGGGTGGCATTGTGAACAAAATTTAATCAAGAGGTCTTTGTTATCAGGTATAAGTGGTGTACAGTTACTTTTAGAAGGCCTGGGCATATTGATCATAATATTGATTTTTGAGGTCAAATCCGTTTCAAATACTGCACGATAAGGGATGCTTACCCAGGACAGGAGAGGGGGAACTCTCAAGAATTTGGCTGGAAGTATGCTTCAAGACCTTTCAAACCTGTACCCTATTTCAGGCTAAACAAAGTATTTCCCCTCCATATTTCAGACCTAGCACAGACAATGATCGAATAGTATCTGAGGATGCATTTTCCATTTTCTACCTTAAACCAGAACAGATCTTGCTTGTCAAGGGATGAAATACAAATAGAGGTTTCTTCTAAAAGTATTCCCAATTCTAGGCCAAAGCTCACAAAAAATGGTCAATATTTTTAATACCCTATTTCAGAATTGCTCAAAAACCATACCCTGTGGCACCAAACACACCCATATAGCTTAATAAGGGTGTACCCTCAAAGCTGTCAATGAGGAATTTTTAATAGGTCAATAGCTGTGGGGCTGACAAAATTATGAAGAGTATTAGTTACAGTAATACTATTTATTTAATGTCATGACACACGTACTGGAGTGGTTGCTGATTCTCCTGAGCCAGTGGGTCTTGATAAAAGTACTTAACAACAACAAAAAAGTGAGCTAGCCTTGTCAGGTTTTTGCCTTTGATTTCTCCAAAATAAATACCAGGAATTAAAACTGAATTACCATTCAGTTTTACAAACCAGTTAAAAGGCCAGATTAGGCCTGATTTGCAGCTGATAATGAGAGCTAGGAAGTACACCAAATAAAGAATTTGCAATGTAACAGATGGTGTAAAATGTCAGGCCTGTAGGGCCCACGAGCCTTGGAAGTTTGCTTGCGTGAAAATACAATTATCAAAATAAATATGTAAAAGGAAATGGTATTTCTGTGCTTCTACTATTTGCATTCAATATGGTCCTTTGGGTTGAAGGTCCACCATTTGTAGATTCGTGTGGTATATTTTGGACCAAATTGTGTGATTCTAGGTTAATTTCAATGATACATTCTACCTTATGTCCTTCACTTTTACCTGCCTTGTTTCCTAACAAACTGTCTTCAAAATGCACAAAATGCTGAGATAACCTATGTTTTCAAAATTCCCTGGGGGAGGATACTGCCACACCCCCCTAAGTTCTCGTGCCTGCGGCACTCGGGATTAAGTGCCAGAGGTGCTCATGTGCACCCTCCCCCCCCCCCCCCCCCCCCCCCCCCCCCCCCCCCATACAAAATCCTGGCTACGGGCCTGAATATGTAAGGGGCTGATTTACATTGTAAAACGAATGCTGGCCAAAATTTAAGCAGGTAAATAGATCATTTTCTTATTCGGTATTGGACTGGAACTAGCTTGCAATGGAGGCTAAGTGCAGGGAATGTCATGAAAAAAGGCTTAATATCATTTACATGTGGGAGAATTCCCCATATAAGCCTCCCTTGTAAGCTAGTTTCAGTCCAATACCAAGGAACGAAAATGGTCTATTGGCCTTCGACTCCTCCACAAATGAATTAACGCATCATATTGCCAGAAAAATCGTTGTATGTACATTTGCCTTGGGCGCCAAGAATAGGGACCTTCAGATTGGAGTATGAGTACGACTTTCGAATTTCAATCCAGTTATGTTCCCAAAGCCCTCACTCCTCCCTGTTGCTGACCAGTTGCGAAGAAGACTACTGGGAAGAGATTGGAGTGAAATGTGACAATCTGATGTATAAGTACTAGGTTTGAAGTCGTACTTGTACTCGCACAATGATCTGAAGGTCCCTTATATTAGGCCAGGAGGACTTCTGTTATTGTATTTTGCATTCATAATAAATTTCAAATAGCAAACAATTCAAGCCTCCATCGAGATCAAGAAGCAGTTTTATTAAATGTTTTATTGTTCTGTACATTAAAACCATTATTATTATTCAATATCTACACTATTTAGTTTTTTTAGACGATCAAGATAATGTAGGGCGTTCAGACACCGGCTTAGTATGTTGTTATCACAGTATATATACTGTAACATTTTAAGCCACTAACCACGGTCGGTGTGTAATTTACTGGCCTTAAATGTTACACATTTACCGACAACCCAATTAAGCCGTTAGTTATTGGCCTAAAATGTTACAATATGTAATAAAATTGGTTCCAAATTAAGCAGTTACTTATTGGCCTAAAATGTTGCAGTATGTAATGTGTGGTTCCAAATTAAGCCGTTACTTATTGGCCTAAAATGTTACAGTATGTAAGAAATGTGGTTCCAAATTAAGCCGTTACTTATTGGCCTAAAATGTTACAGTATGCAATTACTGTTCCAAATTAAGCCGTTAGTTATTGGCCTAAAATGTTTCAGTATATAATAAGTGTGGTTCCAAATTAAGCCGTTACTTATTGGCCTAAAATGTTACAGTATGCAATTACTGTGGTTCCAAATTAAGCCGTTAGTTATTGGCCTAAAATGTTTCAGTATATAATAAGTGTGAATCCAAATTAAGCCGTTACTTATTGGCTTAAAATGTTTCAGTATGCAATAAGTGTGGATCCAAATAAAGCCGTTACTTATTGGCCTAAAATGTCACAGTATGTAAAAAGTGTGGTTCCAAATTAAGCCGTTAGTTATTGGCTTAAAATGTTTCAGTATATAGTAAGTGTGGATCCAAATTAAGCCGTTACTTATTGGCCTAAAATGTTACAGTATGTAATAAGTGTGGTTCCAAATAAAGCCGTTAGTTATTGGCTTAAAATGTTTCAGTATATAATAAGTGTGGATCCAAATTAAGCCGTTAGTTATTGGCCTAAAATGTTACAGTATGTAAGAAGTGTGGTTCCAAATTAGGCCGTTACTTATTGGCTTAAAATGTTTCAGTATATAGTAAGTGTGGATCCAAATTAAGCCGTTACTTATTGGCCTAAAATGTTACAGTATGTAATAAGTGTGGTTCCAAATAAAGCCGTTAGTTATTGGCTTAAAATGTTTCAGTATATAATAAGTGTGGATCCAAATTAAGCCGTTAGTTATTGGCCTAAAATGTTACAGTATGTAAGAAGTGTGGTTCCAAATTAGGCCGTTACTTATTGGCTTAAAATGTTTCAGTATATAGTAAGTGTGGATCCAAATTAAGCCGTTACTTATTGGCCTAAAATGTTACAGTTTGTGATAAGTGTGGATCCAAATTAAGCCGTTAGTTATTGGCCTAAAATGTTACAGTATGTAAAAAGTGTGGTTCCAAATTAAGCAGTTACTTATTGGCTTAAAATGTTACAGTATGTAATAAGTGTGGTTCCAAATTAAGCCGTTACTTATTGGCTTAAAATGTTACAGTATGTAAAAAGTGTGGTTCCAAATTAAGCAGTTACTTATTGGCTTAAAATGTTACAGTATGTAATAAGTGTGGTTCCAAATTAAGCCGTTACTTATTGGCTTAAAATGTTACAGTATGTAAAAAGTGTGGTTCCAAATTAAGCCGTTAGTTATTGGCTTAAAATGTTACAGTTTGCAATGAAATTGGTTCCAAGCAGATAAAGCTGATAAAGGCTGTCCCGGGTCAGGCTCGAAGTACCCTGGGTACCAGAGGGTTTTTTTCTCGCGCGCGGCAGACGGAAATACTTCGTATCGCTTCTGCTCAACTGATTTTACTTATATATGAAGCCCTTTTCCATCCCTGCAGACAAAACACACCTAAATAAGTAAGAAACACAACATTTTATTGCATCAGTTACAACTTTACAAGCAATAAACAACAATGCTCAAAAGCGCTCGATCAAAATGTCTTATTTCTATAGAACTCTCCATCGATAAGGATACTTTGATCAGTTCAAGGCTTTGAAAAAACAACCAAGCTTTTTAATATGCTATAACTTTACTAAAAACACTTAAAAGTGAGCATTTCTCAATACAGTTATTGAAATTTTTTCCTTCTAATGTCAAACAAGAAAGGTTGAGACTTATGGTTAAAATGAAAACGATGTCTTTCTTTTTCGAATAAACGGTCAGATTTATGGCCACACCCCTAATGTTTTTGGATGAATAGAATTTCAATAGGCACACGTATAACGAAAAACTTCCACTAATGCCGTTTTCTCAGTGACCTCGAACTTTCGACAAGACCTATCAGGTTAACAAAAACTTTCGGATGACTCAAAGAAAGGATCCTAGAATTTTCGAGACGACTTAAGTTTCCCTTAAATATCCGAGCAGATGAACATTCTTTAGGGCATCTCCAAGTTAACTAAAAAGGCTTCTAGAACATTGAGAAATCCATTTTAGACACTTCTGACGTCTTTGGAAAGATTCGCTCGTTGGGGACCTCTGTTGATTGGAGTCAGCGAAAGTACTTGAAATTACTGATCTAATAAACGAACATCCTTACTATTTAAGTCTTGAATCCAATCCGACCACCCAGCGACGACTGTTCCGTCATCGTCAATTCTATCCTCAAATTTTACCAAGTACCCTTCGTGTTTCCTATATGCCACGATCTGTCCTTTGCACCATCCCCAGTACTTTGTCACCTTTCCTGTTTTGTCCTTTTCGTCATATTCCACTTCAATCAGACTATTAATTAACGCTCTACCATTCGGCCTTCTTTTCTGACTCATTATATGCCGGCGCTTGTCTGGTGGACCTTCATCTCCTGAATTCCCTATGCTTGTACGCTTCCGTTTACTTTTTTGTTTACCAGGTGATGATCGTGAGCATCATGGCGGTCACTGGTCACCTTCTTCTGCTGTTAAATTTGGTCATTCTTCGCGTAAATTACAGTAATCACAGCCCAAAGCCCGCAGATGTGCCTCTGAGGGTTTCTGTTTCAAGTGTGACAGGGATTTCCAACAGCAGCTTTCGTAGTTTTGCCGGTTTGTCTCTCAACGACCGCTCGACTGCTAATTTCAAGTTCAAGTCTCGAGCGAAACGCTCGTTCCCTTGGCCGTATATTGTACTCGGAGTACAATATACGGCCAAGGGAACGAGCAGTTTTCATTTGGAGAGAGATTTACTGGCTTGTGGCGATGTTTCGGTAAATCCAGGTCCGAGAAAGTTGAAGACAGCTCCAAAATATCCATGCAACGAATGTCAAAGGGCTGTCAGGAATAATCAAGACGCCATTTTGTGCTCAGGTTGCAACAAATGGTCACATGCCAAATGTCTACATATGTCGCGCACAACCTTTCGGTACTATCTGGACAAGCCTGACCTTGAGTGGACCAGTGCTACTTGTACCTTGCCGCCACTGAGTGACTCTTTTTTCGCTGAAGACTCCATTGAGGAGCCACTGTTTACAAATGTGGACTCGGAAGTCATTCATTCAAATCAAAGGTTTCAAGAGAGATCAAACGATATTATTACTGACAATGCACAGCTAGAATCTCGACGGAAATACGCCAGCAAAGATATATTGATGTGCCATCTAAACATCAATAGTATCCAAAACAAATTCGAGGAACTTGCTGCGACTATTAAGAAGATTGGCGCTCATATAGCTTTTATCAGTGAAACCAAGATTGACGCGAGCTACCCGGACGCTCAATTCTCAATTCCTGGCTACGCGCTGTACCGAAACGACAGGAAAAAGGGAGGCGGAGGTATTATGGCACTGGTATCATTTTCTCTGACCAAGAAAAGGCTTAAACCTGGCAAGCATTACAAAACACTTGAACTTCTTGCGCTGGAAGTTAAGACAGACGCAGGCAATATTATTATTCTTGGGATTTATCGCCCGCCGAGAGCTTTGTGCGGCGATTACCGATTATTGCTTGAGAACGAGCTCGATCAGTGACGTTTGTAACTGGGCCAGTCTCCAAAGCAACTCTGTAGTAGTAACTGGTGACCTGAATCTAGACAGATTATGCCCAGACAAGCCTGAGGGAAAAGTGTTACTAGATCTTGAAAACGAGCAAGGGTTCGAATGCTTAATCACGAAACCTACACGAGTGGAAATGCGGGGAACAAAAGTCACGAAAACTTTAATTGATGTACTACTCAGCAACAAACCCGAACTTTTTAAATACTCTGGAAACTACTATCCATCTCTAAGTGATCATGCTCTAATTTACGGAGTTTTAAAAGAGAGGGTAAATCCAAACAAGCCCAAAGTAATTACTTTCAGGAGCTTCAAAAATTTTGAACCTGATGCATTCAAACAACACCTGTCGACGGCCCCCTGGCACATTGGGCAATTGTTTGATGAAGTTGATGATCAGGCGCACGCCTGGAATTTACTAATGAATGACATATTGGATGAACTAGCACCTGTCAAAAGCATGAGAGTGCGGGACAAAGACGTTCCTTACATGACTTCCAAATGGAAGAGCGCAATTAGAGCGAAGCGAAAGGCAACGTCAAAATACTTGAAAAACAAAACACAAGAAAATTGGGAGTGTAGGCGAAAGGCAAGAAATGAAGCGACAAAGCAGAGAAGGATTGCGATAAAGGACTATTAGAGAAAAAAGGCGGAAGACCTCAAGACTAAGCCAAGAGACTTTTTCAAAACTTTCAAGCCTTTTCTAAGTGCAAAGGACTGCTCAAAAACGGCGGAGATTCAGCTAAGTGTTCATGGAACCGTTGTTAAAGATCAAAAACAAGTGGCCGACGTTCTGGTGGACTACTTTGCCACAATAGCGGATGGGATTGGTGGAAACAGTGCACAGCTCAAATCAATGGACGATTTTAAAGACTATCCCCTAGTATCCAGAGAATTAAACAAGAAAGTGAGAACTGGTCACTGACCCCTACTGTGAAACCTGTTACGTAAGGACAAGTCCTAGCTGCTTTAGAGTTGCTCAACACCAACAAGGCTACTGGCTGCGACGGAATCCCGCCAAAAGTCATGAAAACCGGAGCTAAAGAACTATCTCAACCACTTACTGATCTCTTTAATTCATGCATACATAACAGTGTATGGCCAAGTGACCGGAAGCGTGGGGATTGGACTCCTGTTTACAAAAAGGATGATAAGTGTTTTAAAGAAAACTACCGGCCCATAACTGTTCTACCATGTGTGAATAAAGTATTTGAGCAGCTAGTTGGTACGCAACTCACTGCTGGCTTTGACAGTCACATGTATGAATACTCCTCCGCTTACCGTAAAGTACACAGCTGCGAAACAACTCTGATTAAATTAGTGGAGGGATGGAGAAAGGCGAGAGACAATAAATTAGCTGTGAGCATTCTATCGACCGACATGTCAAAGGCTTTCGACTCGCTACATCCGCCATTGCTTCTGAGCAAGCTCAAAGCATATGGTTTCCAGGACAGCACAGTACAACTTCTAAACAGCTATCTGTCTAACCTGAAGTACCGTGTAAAATTAGGAAATAATGTTAGCTCACGCAGGACCGTCAGCCGTGGTTGCCCCCAGGGCTCTGCCCTAGGCCCGTTGCTATGGAACATCTTCGAGAACGACCTGTCATACTGTGTAACGACAAACTTATCAATGTATGCGGACGACCATCAAATCTACCATACTGGTTGTAACCAATCCAGTGTAACATCCAAGCTAAGGGACAGTGCGCGCACTGCTACCAAATGGTATGATCACAATCTTCTTGCTGGAAACCTCAAAAAATATCAAACTATGAACATTGGCTACAGTCAGGATAACAGCGCGGCACATGCAATTTGTGTGAACAATGAGGAAATCAAAACAGTAGAAAGTCTGAATCTCCTGGGTGTCACAATTGACTCCAAACTTAACTTCACTGATCATATAAGCTCAATCTGTAAGAAGGCAATTCAAAGGATCGGCGTTATCATGAGACTCAGAAACTTAATTCCAACAAAGGCTAAGCTAGTTCTATTTAAATCAGCAGTCTTACCGTACCTTACGTACTGTCATTTAGTTTGGCACTTTTGTAGATCTAGTGACGCGCGAAAACTAGAAAGGCTGCAAGAAAGAGGATTGAGGGCGGTTTATAGAGACAAACTTTCAAGCTATTCACAATTACTCAAAAGAGCTGAGTTACCAACACTCATGAACAGGCGCTTGCAAGATATTTGCATCCTAATGTACAGAGTGAGGCACAGGCTATGTCCTACTTGTATTTGTAATATTTTTAATAACCATAACTCTTCTTACTTTTTAAGACAGTCAGAGTTTTCCACCCCAAGTTTTAATACAGTTACGTATGGTAAACATTCTTTACGATATCTTGGGCCTAAATTGTGGGGAAAATTATCCCCAGACGTAAGATCAGCTAAAACGTTAAAAATTTTTAGGAAACAGATACGTAAATACGATATTAGTCTGCTCATAGACGATGGCTGCAAGGGTTGCTCCCTGTGCTCCTCATAATTATTTTATACAGCTTTAAGTATTTTTAATTCTCTTTTACATGTTTTTAATATCTGCTCATCATAATCATTTTATATAGTATATTAAATTTTCTTTTTATATATTTTTAATATCTGATTATCATAAATATTTTATATAGCTCTAAGTATCTTAAATTCTCTTTTTACATATTATTATATCTGTTAATTGTGTCCCCAAATTAGTATGGGATTTTCCCAGGCTATGTGGCCTTGACACATAAATAAAGTTTATCTATCTATCTATCTATCTATCTGTCTGTCTGTCTGTCTGTCTGTCTGTCTGTCTGTCTGTCTGTCTGTCTGTCTATCTTCTATGTTTCCCAAATATTTTTCATTGGGTATTTTACTGCCTTTGAGTGCGTTAAATTTGACCAAATTTTGATGATTGCTTCCATTTCACTTGAGCTCTCATCTTACCATTTTGTGACTTTAAACTTGAATCTTTGCTTAAGTTTCAACTGATTTTAAGTTTTGTAGCATGTTCCGATCTTTTCGTAAGGAACGTTCCTCCAATATCGATTGTTCCTCGTTTTTGTGTTCCTATTAACCCTAAGAGGATCAGATTTTTATAAAGTTAGGAACAAAACGTTCACTCTAAGATAACATAGGAATATTTCGTTCCGAGTTCTCAAATGTAAATGGAACACAGTGTTCCTTAGTTGTTAATTAAGGACTGTTTTGTTCCGAGTTCCTGTCTGTGAATGGAACACATTGTTCAGAAATTGATAACTTAGGACTGTGTTGTTCCGAGTTCCTGTTTGTGAATGGAACATTTTGTTCCAAAGTTGATAACTTAGGACTGTGTTGTTCCGAGTTCCTATCTTTGAATGGAACACATTGTTCCCAAATTGATAACTTAGGACTGTTTTTGTTCCGAGTTCCTATTTGTGAATGGAACATTTTGTTCCCAAGTTGATAACTTAGGACTGTGTTGTTCCGAGTTCCTATTTTTGAATGGAACACATTGTTCCCAAATTGATAACTTAGGACTGTTTTGTTCCGAGTTCCTATCTGTAAATGGAAGGTGTTGTTCCCAACTTAATGATATAGGACTGTTTTGTTCCGAGTTCCTAACGGTGAATAGAACATATTGTTCCCAAATTGATGATTTAGGACTGTTTTTTTTTCCACTAGTTCCTATTTGTAAATGCAAGGCGTTGTTCCCAAATTGCCCGTTTAGGACCGTTTAGTTCCGAGTTCCTATCAGTAAGTGGAACATGTTGTTCCTAAATTTCTCATTTAGGAACCAACATAGGACTGTTTCGTTCCCAATTCGCTTAATGGCCTATTTTGTTCCTAAATTGAATTGTCTTTTCAAATGAAGACAAACAACTGGGCGCGCACAGACCTGCTTGGGCAAGTTTAAAACAAGTCTGATTGCAACTCACTGTTATGAATTTTGCACAACAGTAATGAGGGCAGGCAAGCATGGGCAAGTCTTGGAAATTTAAAATATGAATGAAGTTCCTTTCGTTGTCATTGGTTCCTTGTTTTTGGCTAAAATGTAAATCTAGGAGACTGTGTTGGCAATTTCTTTTGAAGGGCAAAATGAGCAAGAAGTGCAAAATTAATTGGTCAAATATCGACGGGGCATCGCCCAAACCGAAGCGACTTCACCTAGAAAAGGATGAAACTGACCGATTGTTTCATTGCCCAATACAAGCGTGTGACCATGATGGGTTTCAAAGTCAGAGAGGGTGCAGAAAACACGTGAATATCAAGCACAGTTGGTTCTTTTATTTTGACGAGAAACCTGACCTGGGAGGACTCGCTGCATGCGCAAAACAAGGCGCCAGTGATGTTAAATCGAGTGAAATCACAATGCAAACTGCCCGAGTTTTGCCTTCGTTTTTAGTTTCCAGCAGAATTGGCGAATCGTTTACGAAGTGGTTGACTGGAAGTGGTGGGGGTTGTAAGAAAGATCATTCAGCCCAGCAGATAGTCAAGAGGTGTTTCAAATTTCTCAAATTTTGCTGTGAAGACGAGGAGGAATTGAGTTTTGAAGTTGTGGACTTTAGCCTGTGTTCACATAGTTTGTTGTTCAAGTTTATCGACTACTTGCAAGATAAATGCAAGCTCGGACACGGTGGACGATTGGGCTACATTGACGCCATTTCCGAACTGATCGACTTCAGAAAAGTACATGGCGCGTCAGACACGGTTCTTCGAAACTTGTCCTCGACCGAATTGTACCTTAAAAGAGCGCGAAAGACAGTGGCAAAGATGATGAGACTTCAGTGGACGCAAGACCTAGACATCGAAACTTTGGATGCTAGGGGGCACTGGGCAACCATGGAGGAACTGTTAGAAGTGGTGACATTTCATTTGCCTCGTTACGAGAACACCGTGAAGACGTGCAAAACTATTCCAGGCCAAGTTAATCCTTTGGACTTGACATTTGCCACGAAATTTGTCGCTGTGTATTTGTTCATCAAAGTGAAGGGATCTCGCCCTATGACTTATCAGTATTTGACGGTTGACATGGTTAAAACAGCTAAGGAGAACGGGGGATTCATCGACCAGAAAAAGTTCAAAACCGCCAGCAAGTACGGATTTGACTCATTGATTCTGACCGATGCAAGCATGCAGGTGCTTGAAAGTTACATCAACTTCGTAAGGCCACTGCTGAAACCCCAGTGCGACTTCGTTCTGGTCACTAGAAATGGAGGCCAGCACAGCAAATTGGGCGACGTCATGAGTAAACTGGTGTTTGATGCAATCGGAAAGTACATTCATCCGACGCGCTATCGCCAGATTGTCGAAACACAAAGCATCAATCTACTCACAAGCAAGGAGCAACGAATTTTGTCGGAAGACCAAAAACACAGTTCTGCCGTCGCAAGAGTTCACTATCAAAAGCAGAGATCGCGCGAAGTTGCTGTCAAGGCTCACGAGTGTCTGCAAAAGCTACAAGGAGAGAAAGGCTCAGAGGTGGATAAGGAAGTGCACACGAGGTTTAGCGATGCAACTTCAACTGTTTCAGCACCAGTCGAAACAGAAGAACCAAAGAGTGCGTCTCCTAAAACGGATTCTTTTGAGACAAAGCAGTTGCGAATTCAACGAAATCAACGCCGGGTGTTGAAATTCACGGCAGACGAGGACAATTTTCTAAAGGAAGGTTTAAAAAGATACGGAATTGGACAGTGGACCGCTATTCTAAGAGATCCCGATTTCAAGTTTCAGGACGGAAGGGTGGGCGATTCTCTGAAAAAGAGAGCCGAACTCAAGTTTCTTTCTCATGACAAACCGTGTTAGTTTATAAACTATGATCAATGAAACACAGACTGAACTGCAGAACCATTTAATGTACGTTGCAAAACTCAAATAAATAACTTATACCCCTGTCCAAGGAGGTCTTAATGGTCAAACTCGATTTCCATTAACAATATATATCAATCTAACTCGTGATGCATTCTTTCCCGATTTCCGTCATAAACAGACTACAATTTCAGTTTTGGCTCAGAAACTCAGAAATCTTGCTTTGGGTTTTCTTGACTCCCCGCTGACTGGAGGAGAGCCTCTTGCGCTTCTTGTGGCTATTATCTCGACGTAATAGTGCATCTGAGACGGCGCTATCCGCGCTCGAGTCAGGTGCACCACTGGCGCTCGGGCGTTGAGTGATGTAAAGACTCTCTTCTTCTTCCGTTTCGTATCCCCTACTGTGCTCCTGGACGTTCTCGGTCTCTGCGCTAGGGAACGATGTCACAGGCAGCCTTTCCGCAACACTTGTGACGAGATGTCTTTGTTCCTTCCTGAGGAGGCCTAGAGCCGTGCACACCCTGATGCGCTCCTGGATAGCTTCTGTAGTGTTGTAAGTGCCCAATGACTGGTGGTAGGTCTTCAACCGGTCGCACAGCACCTCCATCAACGCCTTCGTGTTCGAACGAACAGAGGGATCGCGACTGGCTTGATAGCGGTCGCAGCAGCTCTTCAGGTCTTGCTCCGTGGCCCTAATCCAAGCTCCCTCGAATGCTTTTCGGGCTGTTTCGCGACGTTGTTGTTCCTCGCGGAGTCTCTCTTCTTCGCGATACTCCTGTAGCCCTCTCTGTATCGGCGTCGGCATCGTTGAGTCGGGGTTCGTTGGCAGTAAGTCGGCGGTTTGGGTGTTGATTCCCTTCTCTCTCAGACAAGCCCTTCTTGATTGATGTCCACGTTTGGCGAGGGTACGCAACTCGGATCGTTTTCGCTCTTCCTCGCAGAGCATCTGTTTGACCTGTCGGTACCGAAGGCTTTCTGGTTGCAATCTGTCCAGCGTCTCTCTCAGGACAGTTAGCGCATCATTTGAAGTACCGGCCTCAACAGTCGTGTCTTCTAAAATTTCCTCGTCGCTAGAGTCGGAAACCGCGATCTCGTCCACCATAGGATTTGAAAGTGACAGCGATCTTATCGCCTCCTTTTCCTTTTCTTGCAGCGTGCCTTCTTCTCCCTCTACGGACTGTTCTTCGTCACTCTCAGTGTCTACTTCGCTCCCGGCTACGTCTTCGCAACTTTTTGCTTTCTCAGCTGCCCACACCACGCACTCCATGGCGTTCTTCTTCAGCCACGCTGCTGCTTTCTTTTTGGGATTGGGGAGGCTCTTAAAGTAGTAGGTCTGTAGACGTCTATCCATGGCCGGCTGGTGAACGGCGCCGAATTCCAGCTTACGCTGAGCTGTGACTAACATCGGGCATCTGTTGATAAATGCTTTGGCCGTTTGGTATTTGACATCATGTGCAGTGTACCCCCTTGCGTTAGTATCTTCCAGTCGGCGATGTCGAGCACACCTTCATCTGCTTCGTCGATAAATATGACCTCGGTGAACGGGGTAATCATGGCCTTGTTGAACGCGCGTTGTTTTGTCACCGTGGCTATGTTGCCGTGGTGAACCAGCCCTTGGATTGGAAAGAACAGGCTTGTCTTGCCACTGTTCGAGTCTCCTACGAGGCACGGTACTTTATCTTTGTGCTGTTTCCTTTTGTAGTTCAGCAGTTTCAGGAAGTCTTCACAAAATGCTGACACCTGGCTTTCCGACAAGCTGTTCTCGAGAATCTCACGGAAGTACTTTGGATTGGCCTCTTTGGCGGGATCGTACGCGCAAAATGCCCTAGGAGAAACTTTTCCTATTTGGCGTTCTTCGATTGGGTTTTCTACAAACGAACGGCTTTTTAAAGACCAGCACACACCATCTTTGACTTCGATCAGATTGTAATCGATGACCAAAGGTTCGAACAATTCACAATTGGGATCGGCTAATAGTTCGATGACTTTTCTCATATCTCGTATGAGCCTGGACTTGAAGTGTTCGTTAGTCGCGAGAGAGTTGACGAACGATCTTGCTTCGCACTTGTAGGAGTACGTGTAACGAGATCTCTCTTCTCTTTTGTAAACTTTCCCTCTGTAACTGGCGTAATGTAGCTTTTGCATCGCGATAGTTATGTCGTTGACCAATATTGTTAGTTTGTCGGAGAGGTGTTTCTCGTCACACGCAGAAGTTAACATCGTCAAGCTGTCCACGTTGAAGCCGAACTTGTCGATTCGAAGTTTTGCCTCGATCATTTTCGATAGAGCACTGCTTAAAGATGGCTGGAAACTTGGATTGACCAATGTTACGCGCACGACGTTTTCCGTGCCGCAGTCGTTCACTTCTTGTGAATGGATCGGCGACATTCCAAGTACACTTGAAAATTCTTCTCGATAATGGCTTTGATAGGAGTCTGTGACAAGTTCTTGCATGAAAGGATTTCTGTGATCTTTCAAGAGGTTATATAGCTCCTTAATGGCCATACACTCTGTCCCATTTTCAAAGTGAACCTGTAAGAAATAAAAATCTGAATTAAACATGTGGAGTGTAAAGATGACACACACTACTAACAGAGAAAACTGAACTTTTTTTCGGTGATAGCCTATTCATTTTTTGTTTATTCCCTAAGCTTTGAAGGCCATTTTTGTTAGCAGGAGGAAGTTTCACATAGCATACAAAGAGCACTCTGATTTTATGTGGAGCTTAATTTTTTATTCCATTTTGTATCCCTGTAATCACGTACCTGATTTGCAGTCACACCCACTCCACACTCTAGCAATGCTCGATAAACAACAAGTGGATTTGCTGGGGCGCCATTGGGCGTGGTCAGTGCAATCCAGTAAGTGATTGCAGGCCAGAGTGCTTTGTTGATGCGTGTCGGTGTCCCATCCAGGCATTGTTGAGAACACGTAATAGGCACACCACTTGCGTCTTGTTCATTTTCGCTGTCATCACTCTCGTCGTTTATGCTTCCTTTCTTCTTTTCTTTTGTAGAAATGGCACAAAAGTAGAACGCTGTGTTCGGAATAGCTAGGAAAAGAGGCAAAACGTTATTAGTGCCACGTAAAATTATTTAGGCCGATCGATTTGGTTTTACGAAAACTAACCTGAAATAGCTCTGTCACACGTGTCCCGCTTTTTGCAGATGGAATTCCATGATTTCTGCCGTTCCTTTTCTTTGACGTTCCAAAAACATTTGGCGCTGATAATACTACATTGTCCAGCAATGACAGGGCTCATGTAGCATAACGTTGCACCCCTGATTGCCTCACTGTTAAGCTGCTTACACGGCACTTTTGCTCGACGCTGCATCTTCGGCAAATGAGAACGAACAAGGCCTAAACGGCCGCTTAAATAGACATCTTGAATTTGCGAAAATAACGACAATAAATTTGATGGAATATCACCTACTCTTGTGATGGTCTATTCCATAAAAGGGTAAAACCTTTGTCCTTCAATCCCATCGGTGGTCACGGGTGCTTTTGATTTTTTCTAGCTTCATTAAATCTGTATTATGTGGAAATATTTTCAAGCGTCAGTCGTGCTTATTTTGGTTTCGTGACCCCAACATTAACAGCTTTATTTCAACTGTATTCTTTTACGTACAAGTACAGGACAAACGGAAAGAAAGTGGTTTTAATTTGAATTCAGCAGAATTGTTAGTATTACGTAATGCAGCCTTTCACAGTGCATGTTACTTTCGACAGTTATTTGGGACACTTGGTTCTAATTACTTGTTCTCATTCATGGTTTCATTAAAACTGCAGTCTCAAACACAATGCTGATCAAATTTCAGGAGTAATTCCTGATTGTTTTGGACTCTTTGTCCCGCACTATTCACAGTTATATTTCATGTATATTGGTAAACTGCCAATTAGAAGTCAACTGAACAGAGAGTGGTGCTAATTTGACTTCAGAGGGATTGTAATGCTCCCGCGGAAGAATAAATGATGCTATCTGTATATTTGACCTGAAAACTGTTTTTTTTTCCTAGAATTTTTCACTTCTCTACTTGATTTGATGTCCACTGAGAAACATTAGACGAGAAAGTTTTGCTTTTTGAGTCATAAAGAACATAAGTTGGGCTTTCTTGAAAGCAAAGTAATGTTTAAAAAAATTACCATTACAAGACGTACTAAAGATGCCATGATTACATTGATGTTCCTGTAAAATGTGTTACACTTGATCAGTACTGTAAGTGAGAGGTGGTGCCAACCTCAAACAGAAAACGGGAATAACGGATTTAACGGATTTAACGGGAACGGGAATATATTAACTGTATGAGTTTACTTCTCTCTACTGCTGCAAGTATAAATAATATGATCTTAATATTCATATTCCCATTAAATCTGTAAAATCCATCATTCCCGTTTCATGTTTTAAGTTGAGTTGCTTTTAACTTCCAGTGCTGATGGAGTGTAACACATTATCAACCACATAACCTTCTATAAAGATGGGAACGATGGATTTTACGGAATTAACGGGAATATGAATATATTAACTATATAATACTTCTCTTTCTTACTGTAAGTATCTTATATAAATATTATAAATTGTATATAAATACATTCTTAAAGATACTTACAGTAATAAAGAGAAGTCATTAAGTATTCATATTCCCGTTAAATCCGTAAAATCCATCATTCCCGTTTCATGTTTAAAAGTACGTTGCTTTTAACTTCCAGTGCTGATGGAGTGTAACACATTATCAACCACGTAACCTTGTATAAAGATGGGAATGATGGATTTTACGGAATTAACGGGAATATGAATATATTAACTATATAATACTTCTCTTTCTTACTGTAAGTATCTTATATAAATATTATAAATTGTATATAAATACATTCTTAAAGATACTTACAGTAATAGAGAGAAGAATATGTCATTAAGTATTCATATTCCCGTTAAATCCGTAAAATCCATCATTCCCGTTTCATGTTTAAAGTTAAGTTGCTTTTAACTTCCAGTGTTGATGAAGTGTAACACATTATCAACCACATAACCTTATATAAAGACGGGGATGATGGATTTTACGGAATTAACGGGAATATGTCATTAAGTATTCATATTCCCGTTAAATCCGTAAAATCCATCATTCCCGTTTCATGTTTCAAGTTAAGTTGCTTTAAACTTCCAGTGTTGATGAAGTGTAACACATTATCAATCACATAACCTTCGACGGAGTAAAAGGGGTTTTCGAGGATATGACTATTAAAGTTCTTATTTCTGTTTAAGTTCTTATTTTTGTAGTCAGTATCTTTTTGGAATTTTACAATCCCTTATATTGTCAATGATTTCCTTTTACAATAAGTATGAGAAATATGTGCCTTAAAAAGGCACAAGGGAACAGATACTTGGGAAACGATCTTCTATGTTTCCCAAATATTTTTCATTGGGTATTTTACTGCCTTTGAGTGCGTTAAATTTGACCAAATTTTGATGATTGCTTCCATTTCACTTGAGCTCTCATCTTACCATTTTGTGACTTTAAACTTGAATCTTTGCTTAAGTTTCAACTGATTTTAAGTTTTGTAGCATGTTCCGATCTTTTCGTAAGGAACGTTCCTCCAATATCGATTGTTCCTCGTTTTTGTGTTCCTATTAACCCTAAGAGGATCAGATTTTTATAAAGTTAGGAACAAAACGTTCACTCTAAGATAACATAGGAATATTTCGTTCCGAGTTCTCAAATGTAAATGGAACACAGTGTTCCTTAGTTGTTAATTAAGGACTGTTTTGTTCCGAGTTCCTGTCTGTGAATGGAACACATTGTTCAGAAATTGATAACTTAGGACTGTGTTGTTCCGAGTTCCTGTTTGTGAATGGAACATTTTGTTCCAAAGTTGATAACTTAGGACTGTGTTGTTCCGAGTTCCTATCTTTGAATGGAACACATTGTTCCCAAATTGATAACTTAGGACTGTTTTTGTTCCGAGTTCCTATTTGTGAATGGAACATTTTGTTCCCAAGTTGATAACTTAGGACTGTGTTGTTCCGAGTTCCTATTTTTGAATGGAACACATTGTTCCCAAATTGATAACTTAGGACTGTTTTGTTCCGAGTTCCTATCTGTAAATGGAAGGTGTTGTTCCCAACTTAATGATATAGGACTGTTTTGTTCCGAGTTCCTAACGGTGAATAGAACATATTGTTCCCAAATTGATGATTTAGGACTGTTTTTTTTTCCACTAGTTCCTATTTGTAAATGCAAGGCGTTGTTCCCAAATTGCCCGTTTAGGACCGTTTAGTTCCGAGTTCCTATCAGTAAGTGGAACATGTTGTTCCTAAATTTCTCATTTAGGAACCAACATAGGACTGTTTCGTTCCCAATTCGCTTAATGGCCTATTTTGTTCCTAAATTGAATTGTCTTTTCAAATGAAGACAAACAACTGGGCGCGCACAGACCTGCTTGGGCAAGTTTAAAACAAGTCTGATTGCAACTCACTGTTATGAATTTTGCACAACAGTAATGAGGGCAGGCAAGCATGGGCAAGTCTTGGAAATTTAAAATATGAATGAAGTTCCTTTCGTTGTCATTGGTTCCTTGTTTTTGGCTAAAATGTAAATCTAGGAGACTGTGTTGGCAATTTCTTTTGAAGGGCAAAATGAGCAAGAAGTGCAAAATTAATTGGTCAAATATCGACGGGGCATCGCCCAAACCGAAGCGACTTCACCTAGAAAAGGATGAAACTGACCGATTGTTTCATTGCCCAATACAAGCGTGTGACCATGATGGGTTTCAAAGTCAGAGAGGGTGCAGAAAACACGTGAATATCAAGCACAGTTGGTTCTTTTATTTTGACGAGAAACCTGACCTGGGAGGACTCGCTGCATGCGCAAAACAAGGCGCCAGTGATGTTAAATCGAGTGAAATCACAATGCAAACTGCCCGAGTTTTGCCTTCGTTTTTAGTTTCCAGCAGAATTGGCGAATCGTTTACGAAGTGGTTGACTGGAAGTGGTGGGGGTTGTAAGAAAGATCATTCAGCCCAGCAGATAGTCAAGAGGTGTTTCAAATTTCTCAAATTTTGCTGTGAAGACGAGGAGGAATTGAGTTTTGAAGTTGTGGACTTTAGCCTGTGTTCACATAGTTTGTTGTTCAAGTTTATCGACTACTTGCAAGATAAATGCAAGCTCGGACACGGTGGACGATTGGGCTACATTGACGCCATTTCCGAACTGATCGACTTCAGAAAAGTACATGGCGCGTCAGACACGGTTCTTCGAAACTTGTCCTCGACCGAATTGTACCTTAAAAGAGCGCGAAAGACAGTGGCAAAGATGATGAGACTTCAGTGGACGCAAGACCTAGACATCGAAACTTTGGATGCTAGGGGGCACTGGGCAACCATGGAGGAACTGTTAGAAGTGGTGACATTTCATTTGCCTCGTTACGAGAACACCGTGAAGACGTGCAAAACTATTCCAGGCCAAGTTAATCCTTTGGACTTGACATTTGCCACGAAATTTGTCGCTGTGTATTTGTTCATCAAAGTGAAGGGATCTCGCCCTATGACTTATCAGTATTTGACGGTTGACATGGTTAAAACAGCTAAGGAGAACGGGGGATTCATCGACCAGAAAAAGTTCAAAACCGCCAGCAAGTACGGATTTGACTCATTGATTCTGACCGATGCAAGCATGCAGGTGCTTGAAAGTTACATCAACTTCGTAAGGCCACTGCTGAAACCCCAGTGCGACTTCGTTCTGGTCACTAGAAATGGAGGCCAGCACAGCAAATTGGGCGACGTCATGAGTAAACTGGTGTTTGATGCAATCGGAAAGTACATTCATCCGACGCGCTATCGCCAGATTGTCGAAACACAAAGCATCAATCTACTCACAAGCAAGGAGCAACGAATTTTGTCGGAAGACCAAAAACACAGTTCTGCCGTCGCAAGAGTTCACTATCAAAAGCAGAGATCGCGCGAAGTTGCTGTCAAGGCTCACGAGTGTCTGCAAAAGCTACAAGGAGAGAAAGGCTCAGAGGTGGATAAGGAAGTGCACACGAGGTTTAGCGATGCAACTTCAACTGTTTCAGCACCAGTCGAAACAGAAGAACCAAAGAGTGCGTCTCCTAAAACGGATTCTTTTGAGACAAAGCAGTTGCGAATTCAACGAAATCAACGCCGGGTGTTGAAATTCACGGCAGACGAGGACAATTTTCTAAAGGAAGGTTTAAAAAGATACGGAATTGGACAGTGGACCGCTATTCTAAGAGATCCCGATTTCAAGTTTCAGGACGGAAGGGTGGGCGATTCTCTGAAAAAGAGAGCCGAACTCAAGTTTCTTTCTCATGACAAACCGTGTTAGTTTATAAACTATGATCAATGAAACACAGACTGAACTGCAGAACCATTTAATGTACGTTGCAAAACTCAAATAAATAACTTATACCCCTGTCCAAGGAGGTCTTAATGGTCAAACTCGATTTCCATTAACAATATATATCAATCTAACTCGTGATGCATTCTTTCCCGATTTCCGTCATAAACAGACTACAATTTCAGTTTTGGCTCAGAAACTCAGAAATCTTGCTTTGGGTTTTCTTGACTCCCCGCTGACTGGAGGAGAGCCTCTTGCGCTTCTTGTGGCTATTATCTCGACGTAATAGTGCATCTGAGACGGCGCTATCCGCGCTCGAGTCAGGTGCACCACTGGCGCTCGGGCGTTGAGTGATGTAAAGACTCTCTTCTTCTTCCGTTTCGTATCCCCTACTGTGCTCCTGGACGTTCTCGGTCTCTGCGCTAGGGAACGATGTCACAGGCAGCCTTTCCGCAACACTTGTGACGAGATGTCTTTGTTCCTTCCTGAGGAGGCCTAGAGCCGTGCACACCCTGATGCGCTCCTGGATAGCTTCTGTAGTGTTGTAAGTGCCCAATGACTGGTGGTAGGTCTTCAACCGGTCGCACAGCACCTCCATCAACGCCTTCGTGTTCGAACGAACAGAGGGATCGCGACTGGCTTGATAGCGGTCGCAGCAGCTCTTCAGGTCTTGCTCCGTGGCCCTAATCCAAGCTCCCTCGAATGCTTTTCGGGCTGTTTCGCGACGTTGTTGTTCCTCGCGGAGTCTCTCTTCTTCGCGATACTCCTGTAGCCCTCTCTGTATCGGCGTCGGCATCGTTGAGTCGGGGTTCGTTGGCAGTAAGTCGGCGGTTTGGGTGTTGATTCCCTTCTCTCTCAGACAAGCCCTTCTTGATTGATGTCCACGTTTGGCGAGGGTACGCAACTCGGATCGTTTTCGCTCTTCCTCGCAGAGCATCTGTTTGACCTGTCGGTACCGAAGGCTTTCTGGTTGCAATCTGTCCAGCGTCTCTCTCAGGACAGTTAGCGCATCATTTGAAGTACCGGCCTCAACAGTCGTGTCTTCTAAAATTTCCTCGTCGCTAGAGTCGGAAACCGCGATCTCGTCCACCATAGGATTTGAAAGTGACAGCGATCTTATCGCCTCCTTTTCCTTTTCTTGCAGCGTGCCTTCTTCTCCCTCTACGGACTGTTCTTCGTCACTCTCAGTGTCTACTTCGCTCCCGGCTACGTCTTCGCAACTTTTTGCTTTCTCAGCTGCCCACACCACGCACTCCATGGCGTTCTTCTTCAGCCACGCTGCTGCTTTCTTTTTGGGATTGGGGAGGCTCTTAAAGTAGTAGGTCTGTAGACGTCTATCCATGGCCGGCTGGTGAACGGCGCCGAATTCCAGCTTACGCTGAGCTGTGACTAACATCGGGCATCTGTTGATAAATGCTTTGGCCGTTTGGTATTTGACATCATGTGCAGTGTACCCCCTTGCGTTAGTATCTTCCAGTCGGCGATGTCGAGCACACCTTCATCTGCTTCGTCGATAAATATGACCTCGGTGAACGGGGTAATCATGGCCTTGTTGAACGCGCGTTGTTTTGTCACCGTGGCTATGTTGCCGTGGTGAACCAGCCCTTGGATTGGAAAGAACAGGCTTGTCTTGCCACTGTTCGAGTCTCCTACGAGGCACGGTACTTTATCTTTGTGCTGTTTCCTTTTGTAGTTCAGCAGTTTCAGGAAGTCTTCACAAAATGCTGACACCTGGCTTTCCGACAAGCTGTTCTCGAGAATCTCACGGAAGTACTTTGGATTGGCCTCTTTGGCGGGATCGTACGCGCAAAATGCCCTAGGAGAAACTTTTCCTATTTGGCGTTCTTCGATTGGGTTTTCTACAAACGAACGGCTTTTTAAAGACCAGCACACACCATCTTTGACTTCGATCAGATTGTAATCGATGACCAAAGGTTCGAACAATTCACAATTGGGATCGGCTAATAGTTCGATGACTTTTCTCATATCTCGTATGAGCCTGGACTTGAAGTGTTCGTTAGTCGCGAGAGAGTTGACGAACGATCTTGCTTCGCACTTGTAGGAGTACGTGTAACGAGATCTCTCTTCTCTTTTGTAAACTTTCCCTCTGTAACTGGCGTAATGTAGCTTTTGCATCGCGATAGTTATGTCGTTGACCAATATTGTTAGTTTGTCGGAGAGGTGTTTCTCGTCACACGCAGAAGTTAACATCGTCAAGCTGTCCACGTTGAAGCCGAACTTGTCGATTCGAAGTTTTGCCTCGATCATTTTCGATAGAGCACTGCTTAAAGATGGCTGGAAACTTGGATTGACCAATGTTACGCGCACGACGTTTTCCGTGCCGCAGTCGTTCACTTCTTGTGAATGGATCGGCGACATTCCAAGTACACTTGAAAATTCTTCTCGATAATGGCTTTGATAGGAGTCTGTGACAAGTTCTTGCATGAAAGGATTTCTGTGATCTTTCAAGAGGTTATATAGCTCCTTAATGGCCATACACTCTGTCCCATTTTCAAAGTGAACCTGTAAGAAATAAAAATCTGAATTAAACATGTGGAGTGTAAAGATGACACACACTACTAACAGAGAAAACTGAACTTTTTTTCGGTGATAGCCTATTCATTTTTTGTTTATTCCCTAAGCTTTGAAGGCCATTTTTGTTAGCAGGAGGAAGTTTCACATAGCATACAAAGAGCACTCTGATTTTATGTGGAGCTTAATTTTTTATTCCATTTTGTATCCCTGTAATCACGTACCTGATTTGCAGTCACACCCACTCCACACTCTAGCAATGCTCGATAAACAACAAGTGGATTTGCTGGGGCGCCATTGGGCGTGGTCAGTGCAATCCAGTAAGTGATTGCAGGCCAGAGTGCTTTGTTGATGCGTGTCGGTGTCCCATCCAGGCATTGTTGAGAACACGTAATAGGCACACCACTTGCGTCTTGTTCATTTTCGCTGTCATCACTCTCGTCGTTTATGCTTCCTTTCTTCTTTTCTTTTGTAGAAATGGCACAAAAGTAGAACGCTGTGTTCGGAATAGCTAGGAAAAGAGGCAAAACGTTATTAGTGCCACGTAAAATTATTTAGGCCGATCGATTTGTTTTTACGAAAACTAACCTGAAATAGCTCTGTCACACGTGTCCCGCTTTTTGCAGATGGAATTCCATGATTTCTGCCGTTCCTTTTCTTTGACGTTCCAAAAACATTTGGCGCTGATAATACTACATTGTCCAGCAATGACAGGGCTCATGTAGCATAACGTTGTACACCTGATTGCCTCACTGTTAAGCTGCTTACACGGCACTTTTGCTCGACGCTGCATCTTCGGCAAATGAGAACGAACAAGGCCTAAACGGCCGCTTAAATAGACATCTTGAATTTGCGAAAATAGCGACAATAAATTTGATGGAATATCACCTACTCTTGTGATGGTCTATTCCATAAAAGGGTAAAACCTTTGTCCTTCAATCCCATCGGTGGTCACGGGTGCTTTTGATGTTTTCTAGCTTCATTAAATCTGTATTATGTGGAAATATTTTCAAGCGTCAGTCGTGCTTATTTTGGTTTCCTGACCCCAATATTAACAGCTTTATTTCAACTGTATTCTTTTACGTACAAGTACAGGACAAACGGAAAGAAAGTGGTGTTAATTTGAATTCAGCAGAATTGTTAGTATTACGTAATGCAGCCTTTCACAGTGCATGTTACTTTCGACAGTTATTTGGGACACTTGGTTCTAATTACTTGTTCTCATTCATGGTTTCATTAAAACTGCAGTCTCGAACACAATGCTGATCAAATTTCAGGAGTAATTCCTGATTGTTTTGGATTCTTTGTCCCAAACTATTCACGGTTCTATTTCATGTATATTGGTAAACTGCCAATTAGAAGTCAAATGAACAGAGAGTGGTGCTAATTTGACTTTAGAGGGATTGTAATGCTGCCGCGGAAGAATAAATGATGCTATCTGTATATTTGACCGGAAAACTGTTTTTTTTTTCCTAGAATTTTTCACTTCTTTGCTTGATTTGATGTCAACTGAAAAACATTAGACGAGAAAGTTTTGCTTTTTGAGTCATAAAGAACATAAGTTGGGTTTTCTTGAAAGCAAAGTAATGTCTAAAAAAGTTACCATTACAAGACGTACTAAAGATGCCATGATTACATTGATGTTCCTGTAAAATGTGTTACACTTCATCAGTACTGTAAGTTAGAGGTGGTGCCAACCTCAAACAGCAAACGGGAATAACGGATTTAACGGATTTAACGGGAACGGGAATATATTAACTGTATGAGTTTACTTCTCTCTACTACTGCAAGTATGAATAATATGATCTTAATATTCATATTCCCATTAAATCTGTAAAATCCATCATTCCCGTTTCATGTTTTAAGTTAAGTTGCTTTTAACTTCCAGTGCTGATGGAGTGTAACACATTATCAACCACATAACCTTCTATAAAGATGGGAACGATGGATTTTACGGAATTAACGGGAATATGAATATATTAACTATATAATACTTCTCTTTCTTACTGTAAGTATCTTATATAAATATTATAAATTGTATATAAATACATTCTTAAAGATACTTACAGTAATAAAGAGAAGAATATGTCATTAAGTATTCATATTCCCGTTAAATCCGTAAAATCCACCATTCCCGTTTCATGTTTAAAAGTACGTTGCTTTTAACTTCCAGTGCTGATGGAGTGTAACACATTATCAACCACATAACCTTCTATAAAGATGGGAATGATGGATTTTACGGAATTAACGGGAATATGAATATATTAACTATATAATACTTCTCTTTCTTACTGTAAGTATCTTATATAAATATTATAAATTGTATATAAATACATTCTTAAAGATACTTACAGTAATAAAGAGAAGAATATGTCATTAAGTATTCATATTCCCGTTAAATCCGTAAAATCCATCATTCCCGTTTCATGTTTAAAGTTAAGTTGCTTTTAACTTCCAGTGTTGATGGAGTGTAACACATTATCAATCACATAACCTTATATAAAGACGGGGATGATGGATTTTACGGAATTAACGGGAATATGTCATTAAGTATTCATATTCCCGTTAAATCCGTAAAATCCATCATTCCCGTTTCATGTTTCAAGTTAAGTTGCTTTAAACTTCCAGTGTTGATGAAGTGTAACACATTATCAATCACATAACCTTCGACGGAGTAAAAGGGGTTTTCGAGGATATGACTGTTTAAGTTCTTATTTTTGTAGTCAGTATCTTTTTGGAATGTTACAATCCCTTATATTGTCAATGATTTCCTTTTACAATAAGTATGAGAAATATGTGCCTTAAAAAGGCACAAGGGAACAGATACTTGGGAAACGATCTATCTATCTATCTATCTATCTGTCTGTCTGTCTGTCTGTCTGTCTGTCTGTCTATCTGTCTATCTGTCTATCTGTCTATCTGTCTATCTGTCTATCTGTCTATCTGTCTATCTATCTATCTATCTATCTATCTATCTATCTATCTATCTATCTATCTATCTATCTATCTATCTATCTATCTATCTATCTATCTATCTATCTATGATTGTCTGTTCAATGCCTCAACTGGATTGGTAGTACATGGTCCTTCTTCCCAATCTTTCTCGTCCATTTCCTTAAAAGCCCTTGCAAACATTGCCAGGTGATTTAACCGACACCACCACTTGCTCCAGTTTTGTCCAGTTTTCGTTGTCAAGTTTGTCAAGCTCATGAGACAAGTCGCCCTCAATAAACTGTTTAGCGTCCTGTAGTTTCTTGGAACCCGATAGGACATCGAAAATTAAGTAAACATTCTCTTTATCTCGTTCGTCTTCAATTTTGCGAGCTAAAGTTTTGAAGATACGAGTTTCAGCCTCGCTTCGGCAAATTAACTTACATACTCTGTTCACTGATCTTTGCCAATGAACATTGCATCCCCGGATGACTTTCTTGGCCAGTTCTTCACCGAGACATTCTTTCAGTCCTTTGTATTGGGCGTCGTCGAAATCCACGAGTATAGACCTTAACCTTGCACCGTTCGAGAAACAAGCATGGTCATGTGAAACCTTCCCAAAAATTGTGGCTATCGACTTGGCATAAGTCTCGCCGTCTTGTCTACTGCACAGTATTCTTGCGACGGCGTTATACACACATGTTTGATCGTTGAAAGTTACAATGTTAAGAAGATACGGTAAAAAGTCGTTGCCTGTGTAGGTCACGTCCATAAATAAGTCTTCTGCTCTACTTAACAGAGTTGCTTGAAATGGCGACATAAAAAACGCGTACTTCCTGGCAGGCGTAAAAATGTACTCCGATCCTTCCATCTGATACTGTCCCATCATTTTGTTCACTTTTTCGCTTATATTCGTGCTTTCATCGTATAACTGGTTACCTTCCACTTTTTTCCTAATTTTATCAAAACCAAGTATCTCATCTAGTGGACGCAGCTCTTTATGAAAAGACATATATTTTCCAAGCGCCATTTTCCTCTCTCTCCTCACACGGTCGGCGTTAGCTGCTGGTGAATTGGCTTCAGCGGGAACATAACCAATTCCCAACCCCTTCATGATATCTTTAGTACTTTTAGTACTGTCATCAGAAACCACTTTCCGGATGTCCTCTTTAACTTTGCTGGACAGGATGTGTGGTGCTGGTTTTGAGTGATTGTGTTGCGTACCTGGCACAACACCAATCCATCGCCTTCCATCGTCACTGGATGGCCATATGTAAACCATATGTGCAGGGCATGGTCCAGTGGAAACAAGGGAATGACTTTCTCTGTGGTGTACACATCGATTGACCTTTTGTCTGTTAGAGACAACGTACGAGCAGTCAGGACCAGCACACTTCTTCACACCTTCACAAGGCCCTCTTCTCACATTTAATAAGGTATCCACACCATCTATACTTATATTGTGCTTGGCTGTTTGTGTGCTTCGTTTTGAGAGCTGATTATCGTCCCAAATAAAATGAGGTCGAGTACTTGGGGCGAAATTTAACTCTCTACAGTCTTTAACGAAAACAAAGTTTGTTTGCGACGTCCCTGAGGCTGTGTCGAATCCTGGGAATTCATACTGGTCCTTAAGCGTTAATTCTATCCAATTTGCTGAATTCCTCAGGCAATCCTTTATTTTTGGCAGATGATGATGTCCTCTTCCAGTCCTTGTTCTTTTGACGACCTCTTTCTGTTCTGCTGTTTGGTCTAATGGATCGTTTATTGGATCCAAAACAAGGATATCATAAGGAGAATCCAGAAATTTCTTCCCTTTCTCGGAAACTTTGTACTGCCTCCATACTCTTCTGAATGACGCGCACCTTATTATGTTATATTTTATGTCAATCAACTGTAAATGAACAGCTTGTCTCAGAACCCTTGACCACCACCCTTGAGAACTATCTTTAAAAGTCTTCGTACCAACGGAATATGTCTGCGTCAGCTCCATGATTTTCTGCATTTCGGGCAGAGAGAATGCACCTTTCTTACTACCCCTTAACCATCCAATCAGCACTTCTTCTTTTACCCCTTCCTCATAGGTCTGCATTTTTCCGAGGTCTAAAACTGCCTGGAGTAGAAGCCTTATCGCTTCCTTTGCGTTGAAATCTCTTTTGTCTTTGATATCACAACTTGAACAACACTCGTTTACACACTGCAACTCCATCTGGCCTTCTCCAAACTTACTGATTATTTCCTCTCTCATACATCGTCCGCAGTATATAGAGTAGACCCAGCGCCATGATTGAATCAATTGTGCTTTTATCTGTTCTTCTTCACTTTTTGAACAGTTTTTGGTCCAGAAAGCTAAGCGTTGGTCGTCCTTTGACTCATTGACTAGAAGAAAACCATCAGCGCTGTTACCACTTCTTCCAGCTCTACCAAATTCTTGAATCATAACACTAAGGTTACGCATGCAACCCACCCTGAAAATATTGTCCACATGTGGACTGAGTGTGCCAACCTCATAGGACTCAGTGGCTACCAAAACTTGAAATTCTTTTCCTCTAAAAGCAGAGTCAGTTTTCTTCTTTACATCGTGAGTCATCCCTTTTCCATAGTAAGGTCTAACATTTTCTTCGCCCAGTAGCAGCTTGAGTGATGACGTCATTAGTTCCACAGCACTACGAAAATCCATGTATACGATAGCATATTCGTCACCTGATATATTCTTTATATCCGTAGCGCATTCCGACCAAATGCCTTCCTTTGTATTTTCTTTTACTGATCTGGAAGTCTTCTTCTTTGATGTAATGTATGACTTAATGTTCAACTTGATGTTGCTGCGATTGATCGAGCCTTTAATGAGGACAGGATTCTTCAAATAATCCGCGCACAAACTCTGCAGTTGGGCCTGACTCAAGGTGGCAGTTAACGTCATCACAGGCACGCAGCTGAAGCTGTCTTTAATTCCTTTGAAAAAGTCGTAGCTTGATCGAAAATCGGAGTTCCGATCAAACATTTTGTGCACTTCGTCCAAAACCAATAATTTGACATTCTTCTTGATTCTTTCAAGATTATAACAAACGCGATTGACAAAGTGCTCAGGAGTCATGAATACGATTGATGGGAAAGAACTGCCATTATCACCATTAAAAAGTCTGTCATGATTCAATTGTGCGTCTGCTCCAGCGGGTCTTTCTAACGCAATGGCATCTATGTTGACTTTCTTCAACCCCTCAATCTGTGAGTTTATCAGTGATATGGTAGGGGTTATTACGACTACAAATTTTTCGCGCTCGAAGAGAGAAGGCAATTGAAAGCACAAACTCTTACCACTTCCAGTTGGTTGTACAACTATCACATCTTGGCCGAGTTCAACGCTTTGAATGGCTTGAATCTGGAAATCGTTCAATGAATTTAAGCCAAATTTGGTTAAGTGCCCCTTCCAGACGATCAAATCGTCCTCTTTAACAGCAGGCAATTCTTCCGGTCGGGTATAATTAGCCGGATCATTTTTGTTGCTTGTGTTAGAAGGAGGAGAACCTTCACTTCGTTCCATTACTGGGTCTATGTCTAAATGTTCTATCTCATCAGCGTCGGCGTTAACACTTTCAGTTGGTTTTTGTCTCATCGTGAAGTAACCCGCAGAATCTTGTTTTTCCTGCGCAGAATGATCTTTTTCCGTGCTTACGGAGGAGGTAAAACAAACCCGGGATCCTATCTCATGATCTTTAAGATAATCATACGATTTGATCTTTTTAACTTTCTTGTTTTGCGTTCTGTCATTTTCCTCCTCCTCCACTTCTATGCAATCTTCGGTAGCGATAGATTGTAGATGTCTTTCTATTTCAATACTTGCATTTAGAATGCCTAGATCCTCAGTGTCTGAGATTACAACTTCGTCCTCTTCAACGCTCCCAACATCGCTGTTAGCCTGCAGAAGCACTAAGGAATGCACTTTCGTGGAATAGTCCTTAATAGACATTTTCATTCTCAGCGATATCCAATTTACTATTCCGTCAACCACATTATCTTTTTGGATGGAGTCCAGATTAAAAAGCACCAATAACCCTGAGTCTTTACCTCCGACTTCTTCCTGTACTTTGTGAGTATCAATTATGATGAAAGTTGAACGTACCACGCCTACCAGAATAGCATAGGGGTTACATGTATAAACTGCAAAAGCCTTTCCCTTTGCATTTTTCGACTTTTCTAACGATTGTAATGCTGATTTCAAATGCCTCTGCTTGTCCTCAAGGTTATCCGATGACTGCTTCGCCAAGATTTCTGTGGTGGTGTAATGCGTGTTTATAATTGCATGCTGATTCATTATCTGCAATGCATCGTATACATCTGCATAGTCGCTAACCTTTCTCAAGTGGTTTACATGTTTCGGAAGGGATCGTATGGTTTCTTCCGCCACATTTTGTATTAAGGAAGCAATTAATTTTCTGAGCACAAACATCTTCACATTTTAGGAGTTCGTCGGCAATTTTCGTGCAAAGATAGACGCACGAATTACTTCCATCGCTTGCTTGAAAGTTACTTGCAAGGTCATTTTAAGATCTTGTGATATCGATTTATTTTGAGAAGTAAAAGAGCTAACTACCTCATCCATGAGCTCCAGTGCCATTCCCTGATGGTTACCCCGGGGGGGTACTCCCATATATGGGCTATATAGGTATGTGCCGCGGGATAGGGTATGGTTTTTGAGGTTCTCGGTCCTTAAATAGGGTATCATTTTTGCTCCTTTTGGCATTGTGTTCCCGGTGTTATCCTTAGATAGGGTACCTAAATTCTATCGGCTAAAATAAATGCCAAACTATCCGTTCAACTAGTAGCAAAGCGATTTTGTAAAGATTTGTGTTTTGCCGTGTGCGGTTCGCCGTTATTTGGATCGTCACCCATCGCTTCTCCTCTCCTTGAATAAGGTGTCATTTTTCGGGTTTGAGCCTTAAAAAGGGTATCAATTTTCGTTTTCTTTATCCTTAAATAGGGTCAGGGTTTAAGAACCTTCGCGGCACACCCCTATCCGAAATTTATGGGAGTACCCCCCCCCCCCCCCCCCCCCCCGGGATGGTTACTCAGTGATATGAACAATGAATCGGGATTTTCTTGACTCCACTGTTCAAACGTCTTGTAGTTATCCCCTGGTTCCGGAACACAAATAGACATCATCGCATGATGAGCGTCTGTTGCCGATGGTCTCTTGGAAGGATCCTGATCCCAGCAGGAACAAAGAAGCCTCATCCAAATCTATCTGCACTAGGAAAATGATATGGTGTCTATATCATTTTGACGAGGTGTGATTAACATTTGATGAAAGGCTGCCTCCAAACTAAACCGATGGGAATTTTCCGTTGCTAGAAGAACGGGTAATTTTGAAAGAATTCAATATATGTAAAGCGGACAGTCGTAGTTTGTAGCGTCTCTCCCCATTCTCCATCGCCGTTTTTACTCTCGCTCCAGACCTTTCATTCGAATATTGACCGTCGTTCGTGTTCGCAAAAATACGGCTGTTTTGCAATCTATCACGCGCGCTGGTATAAATGGTTCAATTCTCGTCTTATGCAAGCCGCGGCCACTGAAGTTATTTGCTGAATCCACACTTAATTGAGGCCCTGTCTTTATGTCGCCGTCTGATTTGAAACCTTTTATGTCCAAATTTTTCAATTTTCGTCCAAAGTCACTGATATCGATATCGTAAATGCGTTCTCGTCGCCAAAATATTCCTTGAATAAACAGAATATCCTTGCAAAGTGCAAGATGGTAATAGTTTCTTGGGTTTCTTTAAAAACAAAGCGAGAATAATTTCTCAAGACACCACAATTTCAATATCAAACAATGTCTTTGGTTGCATTAGAAATTCTATTGTTCTGAATAGTCCTGGAGTTTACGGGAATAATCAACTATAAGCATAAAAACAAGACAACACTTAACAAGTCTATTGTAACTCTCGGACGCCATGAAACCATGATATACCCATTGCTCATTTTGCATAAACACTAAACAATGCCAGTTGATTGTCATACGAGAACTTGGTGTCAAACATTACCACGTGGCGCAAGCAGGACGTTTAAGTATATAACCATTCAGTTTGTTACTGGAGCTTTAGTTATTAAATGAGTGTAATTAGTTGATTGCAATATAAATTCGTTGATTGAAAATAAGAAAAGGACCACCCGAAACTTACCTTGAACCGCTTCGTGATAGCTTGGGAAGGCCGCTTTAATTCTTTGTTGGAATCGTCGTCAATCTGAGAAAAAGGACGTAAGCAATGATTTAAAACCAATTGAAATAAATTTCATGAACAAAATGTTACCGCAAGTGAAGCGATTTCAAATCAACTGAATAAACTAAATGTTAGCTACCTTAGTACTGCTGAGTGATTCCTGGATAGCAAGGACTAGGGCCTGCTCTTCATTCTGGGTCTGCAAATGTGACCAGGAATGTGCACCGAACGAAGTAGAGCCGGTGACTGCCTCAGCAAAGGTCTTCTTATCAGAAACCAATTCCATTATGGATTCTTTTGAGTTGCACAATAGCGCATAAAAATGACTAAAACCGCTCACTGTCTCACGAGTAACACTTAGTTAAACAAGATGCAAAATGTAGTAACAACGAAGGCCTGTGACGTCCTGTCACCAGACGTCAGCTCCCGGTGAGCAAAATCTCGGGTTGCAAACACAGTACATTATTGTTATACCATTACCAATTAATAATTGATTTTCGGTGTTTTTATTAACTGGTCAATCGCGAATGTGGATGTTGCCTTTTAACAAAACAATCACTGGCATTCAACATCATGGAAATACCGCTTACGTTTGGCCAGAGTTAACTAACTCTGTTTTGGTAAATAATTTTCAACAGAGTGGTGCCATTTGTAATGGAAGACTCCTTATGACTTCATAGAGGACACTCAAAAGAATCGAAAAATTGTGTTCGTCTTCCATATATTAGATTTGTTCCATATTTGTTGCCGCTATATTTTATGGAACGAATTTAGGGTATTTCCGAAGAAATCAAAGATGCGAGGATTGCGCGTTCTAGGATAGAATATTGTGAATGTCAATACACGAAAAGAGTTACAGCTAAAAGTGTAATAGAAATTATGGGGCACCTCTCAATTGTTGACTTGTGTCATGGCGATAACGAGCATGAATTCAATGACATTCGTAGCCACAAAGAGAGGAGTACGAGGAAACACACGCTACATACAAGTTACATACACGACATGGTGTACTACTGTAAAGCTAACACTAAAACTGCAGAATACCCTACCACACCGAGTACTTTACTGGTAAAGGCTTAATTTAACATTTTAGGCCAATAACTAACGGCTTAATTTGGAACAACACTTGTTACATACTGTAACATTTTAGGCCAATAACTAACGGCTTAATTTGGAACAACACTGCTGTATTATTTTAGGCCAATAACTAACGGCTTAATTTGGAACCACACTCGTTACATACTGCAACATTTTAGGCCAATAACTAACGGCTTAATTTGGAACCACACATATTACATACTGCAACATTTTAGGCCAATAAGTAACGGCTTAATTTGGAACCACATTTATTGCATACTGTAACATTTTAGGCCAATAACTAACGGCTTAATTTGGAACCACACATATTACATACTGTAACATTTTAGGCCAATAAGTAACGGCTTACTTTGGAACCACACTAATTACATACTGTAACATTTTAGGCCAATAACTAACGGCTTAATTTGGAACCACACTTATTACATACCGCAACATTTTAGGCCAATAACTAACGGCTTAATTTGGATCCACATTTATTGCATACTGTAACATTTTAGGCCAATAAGTAACGGCTTAATTTGGAAGCATACTTATTATGTACTGAAACATTTTAGGCCAATAACTAACGGCTTAATTTGGATCCACACTTATCACAAACTGTAACATTTTAGGCCATTAACTAATGGCCTATGAATAGCGTCGGTATTAGATGAGTGTATAAACTGGTAATTTCTATACCGTAACATTTTAGGCCAATAACTAATGGCGTATGATCTGCGTCGGTATATAGTAATATAATGAATCCGACGGTGTAACTGGCTTAAAAGCTTACAGTATATATACTGTATTATTAGCATAATATGCTAAAAAGAAAGTAGTCTGTGCATCTGTAAAGTTGAATCTGATATAAGTCCGAGGCAATACACCTGTACAGCGTTTATTTTATAAGCGACTTTACCTCTAGCTCCAGTGTAGCTTTCTCCCAAAGGATTTCGCATTAGTGCCTTGCTAAACGGCTTTCTTTCAAAGTTGGCAATAGTTGATGCAGCGCCAGGTCTCGTTCGAAGTTTTTGGAACTCAAACTCGGACAACAGTGCAGAATTCTGCTCGAAGCTTTCAGAGAAAAATATGGCGGATGATAATGACATGCAGTTGGCGTAAAATCCCCGGTAAAATCCTCTCCTTTTTTCTTTCTAAACCATCCTTACATCGCTCCTCGTCTTTTAGAAGACTTTTCGAATGTTACAATGGCTTAATCGGGATTTTAAATATTGAAACAACCCAATAGAAAATCAAAACAACAACACTTCGTTGACCTTGGTTATGCTTTCGTTCTTATTGCGCGGGGAAGCTCGCCACATATGACGTCACAAGATCCATTTACGACAATTTTCCGAAGTTTCACCGAACCGTTCCGTTTGTGAAGCGAAGAAAAAGAGCTGTTTTCAACGTCGAAAATCTCGGCGACGTTTTAACCAAATCGTTTAAAACTTCGGATTATGATTATTCTAGGTATTTTCTTTCATTTTAACTTAAAATGGGTCTAAAATAAAATTTGGCCAAATTTCGTTGCATTTGACCTTTAAAAGTCAGCTTTCGTTGTCTTGTTTGACAGTTAACTCGTGGTCTTCCGCAACATTTCACATGGTTTATCGTCGAGGCATCCGTGTCTTAACCCAGGCAAATTACATATCAAAATAAAGCTTGTCGTCTTTACAAACTAAATTTGCCCGCCATTTCTCTCCTGGAGTTACCCAGTCTTCACACAGCTAGATTTTTTTGCGCTAGTCCGGAAGGAAGAAGGGAAAAATGTTTAAACCAGAAGCCTTCGCGTGCATTTTGGCCGCCATATTGGAAAACTTTTTGTAGCCCATTAATGACCGCCTGGTGGGGTGAGTACGTTTCAGTAGCCAATAAATCGATAACTTTGGACAAAGCCATATACAAATTTGCCAGGGGAGTAGGGATAGCACAGTGGGAAAAGCACCCGCTTCCCACCAATATGGCCCCGGGTTTAATTCCCAGACAGGGCGTCATATGTTGGTTGCATGAGTTTGTTGTTGGTTCTCGTCCCCGCTCCAAGGATTTTTGTTCGGGTTCTCTGGTTTTCCTCTCTCCACAAAAACCAGCACTTTTTAATTCCAATTCGATCGGGAATTCGAGGGCCACAGGTTTGTCAGTCGCAAGACTGTCACGTGTACCCTTGTTAAACGTCGAGTTATTTATTTAGTTACTTTTGGAGATCTATAAATACCAGCAATAATGAGATTACTATAATCATGAAGTTTAAAAATTGTTATTCCAACTCCATGAAGGTTATTTTTTTATAGGATAATTAAGGGCAAATCTTTCTTTACTCCTAATCAGTTAATTGCTAATTGATTACCTATTGATTGCTCATTGATGATCCATGAGAAAACCTGGCGTACATAGCGAAACTGTGACGCCTCGTGACTGACATGACGTGACGACACAGCATAGCAAGCTAAGCAACTGTCGTGATACGAAAATAAAAGCCCTCGCACGCAGTTACAATCCGTTACACAGTAACCGACATGGCGATCATGCGCATAAAGTACGCGTGGCTTATTTCTGCCCGCAACAATATTTTAAAGTGGCCCGCGGCTATTTTTTTAGACTGCGAGCAGTCTCTCTTTTGCTGAGAAATCGACGAACGCGAACGGTAAGCGGCGAAGCCGCGATGAGAGAGCGGTGAAGCCGAGATCGGCAAACGTTAAACAGCGAAAAGAAAAAAACCGACCAATCAAATCACTCCGTCACCAGTGTGCAGGGCATCAGAAGTTTAATATGAAACCATTGCAGTCTCTCTTTTCGCTGTGGCTGGCGCCCCCGCTGTTTGCCGATCGCGGCTTCGCCGCTTACCGTTCGTCGATTTCTCAGCAAAAGAGAGGCTGCTCGCAGTCTACTATTGTTTGGGAACGGAGGTGCTCTTTCCTAAATCGAGTTTTGGGCATGTAAACCTCAACCGATTTTTCTGATTTTTGGCAATCGAAATAACAAATGTTCAAATTTTATAAAGCTTTTAATTATAGGGCAAATAAGGCAAACGATCACGAGATATTAGCGTTTTTGAAAAAAATATATTTATGAAAAAAACGCGAATATTTTCCAAACGCGACGATAGATTTTTTCTAATTAATGTCAACTAGTTCAAATTATCCAAGTTTTAATGTGAGCAAGTTTCAACGAAATCGGCTGGGTAGAAATTGCTTGCACAGTTGACTATTGAATTTTTGCTTCAAAATATTATGTTTGTCTATAATTGGGAGCTGTTACAACAACGTTTAAGTAATGCTAAGATCCCATGGATTATTTGAAAGCTTAATGCAATCTAAAACGTTGCTGAAAAGTATGGAAAGATCGGAAACTCCTAGCAAAAGTTGTAAATAAATGAAGAGGAAGAGGTTTACGATGCGTTAATTGTAAATTTTGAAATATTCATTTGTTTCGGATTAAAAAAAAAACTACCGTGTCGAATAATTATTACACCGATAGAATAAGGAATTTGCGAGCAGAATTCGACAGACGATGATTGTCCTTACAAATTATAAAAGTCATTTGCCAAATAATGAGACAAACACGAAATAACTGTTGTAGCACGTCAACTGTAGATAGGAGAATGGCTATGTCTGAGGAAAAGTTCTAGCTTTTTTATTGTGATCGATAGGTTATTCTAGATCGAAGGACGAAAACCCCTTTCAATGAAAGCATCAGTATAAGGAGCTATTTACTTTCAAATGTAAGGAGCCTCAAAATAAAAGATTACAGAGGACGCACTAGAAAAATGTGGGCTAAATGTTTCAAGAAACGCCATCCGCGTGACATGACTCCCAACATGCTACTGCTTATGAATAATTTGTATGGTGTTTGTGATTGTCACGCCACCACCTAACCACTTGATGAGTTGTGACTGTCAAGCAAAAAAAAAAATGGATGGCTGTCGTCATATTGACCCATATTGGGAGTCTGTGTTTCGCAATAGCATTCAAATATTTTGTCAGAGCTACCACAGGCAGACCAAGTGATGGCCTTGTTAATGATATGCAACGGTCGGTCTCGGTTCGACTCAAACGATCGTAATGCCCCATAAATCGCTGAATTTTAGATCTTTTGTTCCTAAATTACAATAAACTGGAAGCCAGATAAATAAAGATCACTTGCCTAATGTTAATTGTCTATTTTTGCGAGCTTTAGTGTGGTTTTGGGACGATTAATTCCTCACTTGCCACTGACGCCCCCTACTAATACCAAAGAAAGAGACAAGGCATGCAGCTTCCAACGCCGCCAAATCCCGACACAGCCCCGAATTTTTCCAATTTCTCATATTTTCACGCGTCGCTTCGCCATCCAGCCTCGGGCAAATATAGTTCGATAAATTACCAAGCTTTGGGCCGAAAATCGTTGCAATCGCTCGGTTCTAACGACCTAAACAGCCGCCGCAAATTTTCACATTCGACAAGAATACGCCATCGTCAGAGGATGTGGCGCAAGGTCGGCGATCATAAGGCCGTTATCAAATTCAAAGTTATCAAATACCGCGGTCAGATTACGCATGCAAGCGACAAATAAACATTCTACCCCTCCCCACAGCGCGAGGTGTGTGTGACGAAAAGACCTTCCCATCCTTCTAGTTTTTAAAACTTGCCACGGTGAAAACGGCAGAATAGCTTACCATAAACGTGCCATAAGGTTGTCATTCAACTTTTGAGGTCTTTTCGTCGCACACGCCTCGCGCTAAGGGGAGGGGTAGAATGTTTATTTGTCGCTTGCATGCGTAATCTGACCGCGGTATTTGATAACTTTGAATTTGATAACGGCCTTATGATCGCCGACCTTGCGCCACATCCTCTGACGATGGCGTATTCTTGTCGAATGTGAAAATTTGCGGCGGCTGTTTAGGTCGTTAGAACCGAGCGATTGCAACGATTTTCGGCCCAAAGCTTGGTAATTTATCGAACTATATTTGCCCGAGGCTGGATGGCGAAGCGACGCGTGAAAATATGAGAAATTGGAAAAATTCGGGGCTGTGTCGGGATTTGGCGGCGTTGGAAGCTGCATGCCTTGTCTCTTTCTTTGGTATTAGTAGGGGGCGTTAGTGGCAAGTGAGGAATTAATCGTCCCAAAACCACACTAAAGCTCGCAAAAATAGACAATCAACATTAGGCAAGTGATCTTTATTTATCTGGCTTACAGTTTATTGTAATTTAGGAACAAAAGATCTAAAATTCAGCGATTTATGGGGCATTACGATCGTTTGAGTCGAACCGAGACCGACCGTTGCATATCATTAACAAGGCCATCACTTGGTCTGCCTGTGGAGCTACTAAAAATGTCGATCATTTGTCGCAAAAGAAAATAATATGAATAATATGTAGGAAAGCTGAATTCATTCTTGTCGTGTTAGCTCATGGTTATTGTCTTTTTGATGTGACCTTTGACGTTAGTGATCTACATGTACAGACGTACGTGCCCACTTGAAAAGCTGACGTTTCTTATAATCCCGTTCCGTATCGTGACCTCCATTTACAAACATCTCCAGTGAAAATGGAGGCTCTCGCTCTTTCCATTTTCCAGGAACGTGTCTCGTCAGATTGGTTGAAATTTGCCGTTATTTCAAATGCTCTTTTTGTGATGTAAGCTGTAGATGCTTGTCTTTGTACCAGCATTATTTCACAACTGGGAAAAACGAAACAGAAACAGGAAACAGTATCATTCAAGGTAAATTCACTAAGAATTGTTTGGTTCAATTTTCTCTGCACTGAACCGATCGCTTATTTTGCTGAATGCCAGTATTTTTATTTTTAGTAGAGGAAAAGAACCAATGGCCTCCGTTCCTATAAGCAGAGCGTTCGTCCAGAGGCTTACAAAGAGAACAGAACGTGACACAAAACACGAACACGGTAATATTCAAATGAACGATGCCAAAGAACAAAGAGGGTCTTTCTTTCAAAGCGTTGGCTATCTAGGCAGGATTTCTGCGACCTGTACGTGTTATGACCAAGCAGTAAGGATTCACATTGAGAAGGATGTGTTTAAAAGACTTTAAGAGTAAAAGAAAGACGCCACGTATATTTAAATAATTTATAATTATGCATGGTTATTGTTAATTTAATACGTTCCTCGTTTAGTTCATAGATAAGATTGTTATTAGGTCTCCAAGTACTATAAAATCGCCGGAAAACTCGCTTTGAATTCTAATTTCAACATGGGAAACCGCCGTAACGGAAACCTGTTAGTAAATGCCTTGTGTGGTGGTTTTTTTATACAGTAGCAGATGTTTCTGTCGTTTTCTCACTAAGATTGTGTCAGGCGTGAAGCCAAGCAGTTTGTTTATTAAGTGGTGTATTTTACCATTTCTCGATATTGGTATTACGAAGGGTAACAATAAACAGAGTCTTTTCTCACTCGCTAACGCCTGAAGTTCACTTTTGAGTCCACTGTCTTTTTTATCAGCTAAAATTATGTTATTGCGCAATTCAATATGAACCACTTTTAAACATCAAATTGAAATGTTTTTGTTGTAGAAACACGATCGTCGAATCGGCTCAATCTGGGATTGTGCATCGAGGGTGGGTCCCTAACAGTAATTAAATTGCGGACTTGCAAACGTGTGGAAAATATTTTGACATGAACGTGAGTTGCTTGGTCGTATCGCAGTTGCGTTTACCACAAAGGTGACCCGGGTCCGCTTCGTTGCCTCCAAAAACGTTTCGAAACGATCGACGGCAACATTGATCGAAATACGTTTTTAAGCTAAGAAGTCATTATAAAGCAATATTTAGCCCTGTTCAGTACTGCCATCCGGCAGAGGGGGGCTTACATCCGGGGGGCTTATCACCGTATGTACTGTTTTGTTTCCAGGTAGATGGGCCTATAACCGGGGGGGGCATATAAGCGGGTGGGGGGGGGGGGGCTTATAACCGGAATTTTACGGTACCATAGTATGGGTATAATAACAGAGAGGTATAAGTCACGGCTTTATTATATACTACTACTGTACTGCAAAGCATCCCAGGTTAGCGAACTCGGAAACAGCGAAGGAACCTTGTAAGGCAATTTTACCAGCGGACTGATCTGCTGCGCATATATCAACAATCGAATACAATGAAAGAAAGTTTGGAACGTACAACTCGTCTGGAATTTAACAAGGGTTCATTACTGGGGAACTCTTGGCGAATTCCAATCGATCCGAGTCCGCAGTTCTTGTCTCGAAGTTTTTTATTAAGGGCTCGCGTCATGTTCAGGAGTACAGCTCGACTTTCAAAAATCGGAATCCTTATGAGAGGTCTTATGAGCGCCTTGTAAAGACTAGCCAATCTCCCCCCACACGACGACTGGAAGCATTTTGTAAAGCTCTGATCAAAGGTCCGTTGACCTCTTTATTGACTGATGATGGTTGATTGATTGATTCAAAACTAATTTCTAATTTCTAAACTAGGTGATAACGCATTTCTGACTCAAAGTCTGATCCACAATAATTTAATTATAATTCTTAAAATCTGCTAAAAGAAGCAATACAATGTGTCCAGGTTCTGTCTAGGCAATACACTAAAGACCGTTAACTAGTAAATAGTGTTTCTGGAGTGCTTGAAATACTGTAAAAACAGACGTTTCGGGGATAACCCCTTCATCAGTGTTAAGTTGATGTTAAAACGTTAACGCTGGAGCTTACGCTAAGTGTCTTGCGTGCGTGTAGTTTAAAATTGAAGAACACGCGATTGTGCGCGCGATTGTACGCGCGCTTGTATTGCATACACGTATCCAACAAGATTGAAAAGAAGGCTAAAGAAGAAGGAGATTTGGCAGTCAGAAACTTTGTGCCTGTTTGTTATTGTTTCTGAAATTAATTAATAACATTAGTTAATTGGAAATAGAGAGGGCTTGACATGAATCTAAAGACAAAAGCTGATAAGCCTTGTAATTCGGAACCTGATTAATCTTCCAGTGAATATCCTGTTACTTCGCCGTGCCCCTTTTAAGGCTCGCCAGGAGTACAAGTCTAGAAACTACAACACAGCTTCCTGACATTAAAATATCCTGGCCCCGTTACGCTTCAAGGCTTCCGTTTATAATTGGAATCAATTTTTAATCAGTATTTAAGACAAGAGTTCACCTATTTACATGTGTTTCGACACAGAATTATTAGGTGACTCAGTTTACACACTAAGACCAGAGTTCACCTGTTTACATGTATTTCGACACAGAATTATGTCACAAAGCTGACCAAAAAGAAGTTCGTTCTAATAATACTGTATTATAAATGATATTTTTACAGCTACTGGCATGTAGTTAACGCAAAATAAATTGTGAGTTTTGTGAGCACCTGGAGATTATAAAAGTAGAGAAACCTTGGGAAATAAATTCAATACCGGTGTTCAGATTTCTTCCATATTATTTACACCACGAAGGTTTTTGAAGAACTGCTGCGGAAGTCTGCGGAACAGGTCCCATTCGTGTTTGCCAACGACTATTTGAAGAAGCCAAGGTAATCGTGAGTACGGGAAACGGTTCGATTGTTGTGAATTCCAGTATCCGAATATGTTTACGAGCTATCTTTCTCAATGTAAATCCTTACTGCTTGGTCATGGCAAGATGCAGAAATCTTTCGTAGAAAGCAGACGCTTTGAAGAAAACACTTTTGCTGCTCGTTGACATGTTTGTCATTCTTGATTTGACCATCACAGTCTATTTGTTTACTTGTGGCTGTTGCCTGCGTGAGTCTTTGCACGTACGCTCTGCTTATAGGAACGGAAGCCATGTAGTTTCTTTAAAATAATAAATGCTAATGGCACAAAATCGGTGATTTGATTTATACCGTGAATTGTTTTATAAACACCTTTGAAGATATACTACGGGATTCGTAGATTCTTTTGTTCTCTGTTTCTTTTTTCCAGTTGCAAGATTAATTTGCTGTAATAACTAGCAGTTGCCGCTTTACATCACGAAAAGAGCATTTGAAATAACGGCGAATTTCAACCAGTCAGACGAAACGGACTCCTGGAAAGGGCAGAGTAGCAAGATCGCCATCTTGCCGAGCTCGCCAACAATGGCAAAATTACACTGTCAGTTTAGCCGATATGAAGCTTGCTTGTCTTATAACAACTTCGTCAGGTCAGCAGGCACGTCACAGCAAGTCCAAAGAGGGCAAAAAACATATACAAACGAATCCGATTGCTTTTGTCTGCCTCTGTGGATATTTTCGTATTTCGCAATTTTGTGTTTAGATGAGCGACTGATGAATTTGCAATGCAGTGACAGATACACACGGCTGGCTCCCTAAAAATGCTATCAATTTCATCGCGTGACCGTGGCAACGGATGGCCTCAGTACAAGCACAGGTAGCCCAAGCTCAGTATGTGAGCGTCCGTGTTATCCGTATCTCATTACGGAATATTCAAATAGCGACAGGTAATACAAGACTTGTACGGCTTTTGTTAATGATCTCGTAGTTAATAATTACATGTAGTCACGATAACGAATCCTTTAAGAGATTGTATGGAAAATATTCCTGTTGCCCATAAATAACGAAATAAGCAATAAAGTTTTCGTTTGGACTCGCCTTAGTTATATTCTTGCTATTTCTGATGTTTTTATAGCGTTTTAGGTGTCCTGGCTGCTGAACGTGGATTTTTCCGAGCGGGGTGGTTTTCCACCAGAAGAAGTGGAAAACCACCCGGCTCGGAAAAATCCACGTTCAGCAGCCAGGACACCTAAAACGCTATAAAAACATCAGAAATAGCAAGAATATAACTAAGGTGAGTGCAAACAAAAACTTTATTGCTTATTTGGCACATTTATAGGCAACAGGAATATTTTCCATACAATCTCTTAAAACGGTAAGCGGTGACTAATTATTAACTACGAGATCTTATATTTGAATATTTCGTAATGAGATATGGATAACACTTAATGAGATGCAGATAACACGGACGCTCACATACTGAGCTTGGGCTACCTATGGTACAAGTACGTACTCTGGATACCACAGATGGGAAATTATTCGTGAGCAATGCTATTTATGCCAAAAACATATTGTTTTATTTTATCGCTCTCGGTCTACAAGTACCTTTTCAAACCTCCTACGATGGTGCTCTTATTTACCAAGGACAAAGCGAGGGGCAAGAAACGGGGAGTTTGAATTTTTTTCTCGTTTGTAGGTACACGTGCAGCACATGTGACAATTGAAAAGGCCTTATTGAGGTCTTAAATGTCACCACGTGAACACTTTCTTGAAAACGTTGCTGTGCTTGATCAACAAACATTTCTCTAACAACACATATTCACGAGGAACATCATCAAACGCCGCCCAGACACTAATCCTGTACGCCATGAACAACAATCGAAATAAAAGACAAGCATCGCACTTGTAGAAACAAGACCTTTGCCCCCTTCAATAGTGCGTATCTTGTCAACAATCCGATGTCTATGATGAAGAGTCGTGTCCCCAAAATCTTGTTTCAATTTTTTTATGTCGCACTTGTAGAAACAAAGACCTTTGCCCCCTTCTGTAGCACCTATATATTTTATTTCTTAAAATCGATCGATTTCTTTTCTCGAGACAGTAGAACTGAACCAACAGAATAGATTTAGGAAATCAGAGGTGATATTGATAAAAAAAAACATCTTTCCACAACGGAACAGAAATGTTTCCCCGGTGTTTTCCAACGAGCCGCGTGGAATCTGGGCACGCGGTTCGTATGAAATTGTTAACACCGCGCGATACTTTGAGCTTTCCAATTTCCATTGAAAAATAACCTTCTTTGAGTCAAATGAAATTTTTGCGTGTACAAATTCCTTCTAGATTTCAACTGTTTACTTCCAAATTCGAACCTTTGCTTATTTCGCATTCATGCCGTGGTATCGAGCCGCACGTCCTGATCACGTGCAAGTCCAAGGTTCAAGCTGTTGTGAGTTTTATTCGCCCGAGGAAGTTATACAGTTTTGATCCGTGTAACGTGATACGTTCTCGTCCAATAGAAAACTGCATTAAGTTAGAGGGTAACAACTCGTAGTCTTGTTTTTTTTTTTTTTTTTTTTTTCACGTCACTGGCAAAGATCATAGGTATTTAAACCGAGGATGAGCCGTCAGTTGAGCAAGTAACAGTTTTTGGCGAATTTCGCTCTCCGAAACGGACTGGGCTTGCCCGAAGTTGCCGCAAGGAAAACTGTTCGCGCCATGATATGGTGAAATGTTTCCGTCGGTCGTAACTAGAATGGATACTCCAAAATCAGAAATCCGCTGGGGGACAAGACACTGTGTGCTTGCGGTTAGTTCCACTTCGGTTTGCTTGCGGTAAGCTGTCATTTCTTAGTGAGGGCAAGGCTAGCCAAATATGCAGAAATGGGTTCCAGTCTGTCAGCGGATTTCTGAGTTTGAAGTATCCATTCTAGTCACGATCAAAATGTTTCATATAAACGTTGCAACTGCCTGCGTCTTCACACTTAAGATGGCGTCCGAAAGAAAGGAAACCAAGTAAAATATTGCATTTATTGATTATTCTCTGGAACCCGAGAACCACAGAGTCTACAGATGATGCTTCAACAAGACTTCACCTGATTTAAGAGTTCCTCAATTGGCCATGTTCAAAACGAGCAGGGGACTGGGTACGAACATATTTTTTCTTGGTACGAACATTCAGTATCGATTGAATTGAAAATGGGGCACGTCATCTGAAAGAGCATCCAAAAATTAGTAAATTCACCAAATTTGATGGTTATTGGTTTAAACGCAAAGGCACGGCACACTTTTAAAATAAGAGAGCTTAGTATGGATTGGAGGACGCCTGTCCCTCCAATCCATACTAAGTGTACCATGCCTTTGGGTTTAAACCAATAACCGTCAAATGTGGTGAATCTACTAATTTTTGGATGCTCTTTCAGATGACGTGCCCCATTTTTCAATTCAATCGATATTGAATGTTTGTACCGAGGAGAAAATATGTTCGTACCCAGTCCCCTGCTCGTTTAGAACATGGCTAATTTACTTTAAAATCATCCTATCTTAAAAAGCGGTTTTTAACTGTTTTGTTTTGATTGTTGCTTACATACAGTGAATCCTGTACCTCTTCTGTGACATTTTACATCAAAGACCATCACCCAAGTCTGGTTTACAATGATCTCGTCTTTTACCGACACAAAAGTACTTAGTAGAGATTACAACTTTATTTTTTAAGGGATAGTTATCGCTGGTACGAAATTACTGTTCAATTTGTCAGACATATAGTTTAAACTGAAAACTTTCTGTAAGCAACGGAAAAATATACTTTAGTACTGGAATAAAAATTCTATATAAATATCAGGTATTTGGAGTTGACGCATTTGGGTCAAAGCCGAAAGGAAACCCAAAGGCCGACAGCTTCGATCGTGAATCCGAAGCTCGAAACCAGGATTGGAAACTTTAGAGACCGGAAAGACCGGAAAAACTGGCCAAGTAGCACGAGAGATGGAAACATATAAGTTGGATATTCTGGGTATCAGCGAATGCAGGTGGACAGGAAGCGGAAAATCAAAACTAAACACAGGGCAGGTACTAATTTACAGCGGTGATGAAGAGATCCATCAAGGAGGCGTGGCAATTATGATGTCCCAGCAAGCGGCTAAATGCCTTATGGAGTGGACACCTGAAAGTAGTAGGATCATCAGAGCAAGGTTCTATTCAAAGTATAGGAAACTGACATTGATACATGTATACTCCCCGACCAATGACGCGTGTGTAGAGAGCAAAGATGAATTCTACGAGCAACTAGAAAGTACAGTGCAAAAATGCAACAGAAATGACATCCTGATTATCACTGGAGACCTTAATGCTAAAATAGGGAAAGGAACAACTGAGGAAAGAGAAGTACTGGGACAACATGGAAGAGGAGTCAGGAATGAAAATGGCGAAAGGTTGTGTGAGTTCTGTGAGATGAATGGGTTAGTCATTACAGGAACGATTTTCCCTCATAAGGAAATTCATAAAGCAACATGGATATCACCGAACGGCAGAACTAAAAACCAAATAGACCACACAATGATTGCTAAGGAATACAGATCATCCGTTATGGACACTGTAGTTCGGCGAGGTGCAGACGTAGGAAGTGACCATTACCTAGTGGAGACTAGGCTTAAGCTGAAGTTAAAGAGAAGTCCAAGGGAAAAGGAAGGTCGGACAAGATTTGACATGCAAAAGCTGGCAGATGAAGAAATACGCAACAAATACAGCATTGAGGTCAGAAACAGATTCCAGGTCCTAGAGGGATTGGAAGAAGAAGAAAATGCCGATCAAACGAACAACAGAATGGAGAACATCTATGTTGCAACTGCTAAAGAGGTATTAGGGACAGCCAAGAGGGAAAGCAAACCCTGGTTATGTGGAGGAACATGGAAGAAAGTAGAAGAAAGGAGACAACTAAAAATGAAGCTCGAAAGTACACGTTCAGAAAGAGTCAAACAAAGAATAAGAGAGCAGTATAAGGGAAAGGACCGGGAAGTGAAAAGGAGTGCACGTGAAGACAAGAAGAGAGGCGCTGGTTGAATGAGATGGCAGGCGATGCTGAGAGAGCGGCAGAAAATGGAAGAACTGGGGAATTACATCGAATAGTGAAGACCTTGACGGGTGAGAAGAGAAAAGTGAGTACAGTAGTAAACGATAAAATCGGAAGACCAACAAATGAGGGGAGCGAAAGACTGAAGATCTGGAAAGAACACTTTGACACAGTACTCAACAAAGACCCACCTGAAAGGCCCATTCAGCCCCACGAAATGGAAAAAAGGCAAAACGACAGAGAATTTGACATTGGACCATTTCGACCAATCGAAGTAAAAAGTGCTATAAAAGCAACGAAAAATGGAAAGGCAGCTGGACTCGATAACGTAGTAGCAGAACTCCTAAAAACAGATGAGAGAACGAAGGAGCTAACAAAACTGTTTAACAAGGTGAAGGAAGAAGGCGTAGCACCAAAAAGTTGGAATAGAGGATTGATAGTAAAGTTACCCAAGAAGGGTGACCTACGGGAATGTACGAATTGGAGAGGCATTACACTGTTACCAGTCATCAGTAAGATCTTTGGAAGAGAGAACAGAAGTACCATTGATCAGATCTTTGCTCTCAGGAATATACTTGAACAAGTCAACGAATGGAACGCAACTCTGTACACCCATTTCATAGACTTTGAGAAAGCGTTCGATTCTGTACATAGAGAAAGTCTGTGGAACATCATGTCAATGTACGGAATCCCAGAAGAGCTTATCGATTTGGTGAAGACGATGTACAACAACTTTGAGTGTGCAGTCCTAGATGAGGGTGAAACAACAGAATGGTTTCAAGTGCAGTCAGGAGTAACACAAGGTTGCGTCATGTCCGGTTTCTTATTTCTACTTGCAATTGACTGGGTCATGAGCAGGACTACGGAAGGTAGAAGAACTGGTATACGATGAAAGTTCACCTCGATCTTAGAAGACCTAGACTTTGCAGACGACATCGCTTTGTTGTCGTCCAGGTACATCGACGTAAGAGATAAGACCAGCAGACTAGCCGATGAAGCTGCAAGAGTTGGTCTTAAGATCAATGCAAATAAGTCAAAAGTCATGCGAGTAAATGCCAAAAACGACCAATGAATAGAGCTTAATGGTGAACAGGTAGAAGAGGTGGAAGAGTTTGCGTACTTAGGCGCATTGCTGGACAAAGAAGGCGGAACGACCAAGGACATACAGCATAGGCTGAGTAAAGCTAGACAGGCTTTTTATGGGATGCGAAGAATATGGGACAACAGTGAGATTGGCAGAAAGACGAAGGTACAATTGTTTAAAACAATTGTTAGGTCAGTTTTGATGTATGGCTGTGAAGCTTGGAAACTTACGAAAACAGAAGCAAAGAAGCTGGACGGTTTCCAATACAAGCGCATGAAGAGGATTTTAAGAATAAGGTGGCCTCAGACCATTTCCCACCAACAAATCCAGGAGAACACAGGAATGAACAGAACGAGCGATGAAATCAGACGTAGAACATGGAATTGGATTGCACATATAATGAGGAAAGACAAAGAGGAACATTGCATGACAGCTCTGGAATGGAGGCCAGAAGGGAAAAGAAGGCCGGGCCGGGCCGACCCAAAACAACATGGAGGGTGGCAGTCATGGGTGGCAGTCATGGGTGATTGTTAGAACCCTCGCAGCAAACCGTAGTGGGTGGAAGGAGAATGTCAAAGCCTTACGTGCCTTATGGCATGAAGAGATATAGGATAGGATTTGGAGTTGACAAATATCCCCCGCACAGACATTTTTAATTTTATGACGTCACAAGGTAGCTAGACAACAAAATATTGTTTTCTATTATGATAGCGACTATCGTGTGATGTCATAAGAGTTAATCTGGTGGGACAGGAGATATCAAGATACCCCAAAATTGCTGATATATGTAGAAAATGTTAATAAATAGATGCTATTTCCTCAGTGTCAGCAAATTTTCATTTAGGACCATATTTTGTGACAATTTCGCGATAATTCGTACTCTTTGCAAACTATAATTTTGGTGTATCTTTTTAAGTCCTGTGCCGTACCCTTACACGTGGCTTACAAGGAGTTTTCCGTATAAAGGTGTTAACCAATCACTTGGCAACGCGGCCCATCAGTCATATCCCATTTCACGCCTTCCTGCCAATGGCTACACACTTTCTGTCCCAGTCATGAGTGTTTAGTGACGATAACATGAAGTCTGCGACATCGGCTCTTGGAATATACCATGCAGCGCCAGGTACAATCTGGCCTTCTATCACTGTGTAGTCGCTTTTGGCTGGATCTAGAGAACACCACAAAGTTAACGTCAAGTAAATCGAAACTGTTTATTTCAGAATTGGAGGTTATGGATGTTTTTTTTTTCACTGTCGCATCAACTCTTTGGCCCTCAACCACCTCATTATCTTGGGTAATTTCTTTTTTTAAATGTTACGCTTTGAACACCATGATCACCAAGTTAACGTGTCTCTCACGACGGAATTAAGCGACAAGTACTCCCTACTCCCCATTGGATAGGATGCTAGTCCATAGCAGGGTAAACGTTGAACCCCCCACCCCTCAGCAATTAATTCTCTGTACCACCGTGGGAGTAAAGTGTCTTGCCCGAGAACAAAGCACAATGATCCCATCCAGGGTTAAAATCCCGAACGGCCGATCCGGAGTCGTCTCCGGAGAGCAATAGAAGGGTTTGCCCCATCCGTGCGGGGTAACAATACTTCTACTCGCTTCATGCTACGGAAACTGGAGTGAGGTCTCGGCCTGTTGAGCTGCAAGGTTCCGAATAGGGTTTACTTCTAGCACAACATGTTCAAGATAGCAATTTAGCTAACCGTTGCTCAATCCTGGAGGCCGAACGACAGTGTAGCAAAGTTTTGACTCCATCAGCAAGTCCTCCATCAGTGCCATATCGTGAATGAAGCCGGCAAAGACCAGTGGCCTTAAAAACCACTCCACAATTTTGGGACTTCCTGGTTCCTTCCGAGTACTCCACGATGTAACGCATACTAATCTGTTCAGATTATTCCTAAAAGATACAGTACATGACCTTCGTCAACCAGTTGTACAATTAAAGCAGCTTAACGGTGACCGGAGTCCTCACCAGACTTATGGAACTTAAGTCGAGAGTGTCTCGTCATCAAGCATGGCCGCTGGGGTGAGGACAAATTAAAAGAGAGCATGGCCTCTGGGGTGAGGACAAATTAAAAGAGAGCTCGGACAAATTAAAAGATGGTTAAATTAGTGTGAATTTTCTTGATGTCGACTGTTTATTTCCCGTTTACGGTTTATTCAGCCACAGGTTTACTAAGTTCAAAAAATCGAAACTTACCATGGCCACAGTCCGCGCACTTGATACTGACTAAATGAAAAGCGGGGTCTGGTGACAAGATTAGAACGATTGCTGATACAGCCGCGAATACGCGACACGACACGTAAATTTTTCTTTTTTGAGTGTGTATCAATAAGCTGTGCTACCATACCGTAAGTGCGGCTCCAAGGGTTTGTATGAGAAATATCACCTTCGCCCATAAATTTACTAAAGAACTAAATACGTTATTCACCCGATTCCCTATTGGTATTTCTGTCGTTATACAAACACGCTGTAAAAACACGGGAAATAAGAAACAACGAAAATGAATTTAGGAAGAACGACAAGCAGTTTAATACATGTAGGACCAAATCTCTGTTAAATGTAGATTAAAATGTATTTTACCAACCTTCCTTATTCAAACGTTACTAATATAACATTTCCTTTTACTAAATCATATTGTTATCCTTTGTAAGCAAGTAATCTTTCAATGTAGAAATTTTAATATAAAACCATCCCTTTCATTAGTGAAATAACCAAAAAATTGGAGCTTTCCATAGCTAAACAGAACAAAGCGTTAGAAATTCATGACAAAACTGGAAAGAGCTGCTCCCTGTTGTTTCAGAACTAGTTTAAACAAATATTTTTGTTTATTTTTGTACAATTAGATACTACCTCGCATCTTATTATGTAGTCAATATTTTTTTTGTTTCTTTTATAATTATTCACTTTTTTGCATCTATCGTGTCTTTTGTGTTTTTAATTGAAATGTACCTTTTAACTTTTTTCCCTTTGTCTTAACAAGTATTGTAAAAAGTGTTGTAAGCCTGTTATTAATAAAATAAATATTTAAAAAACATGTAGGACCAAAGAAATGTTCACCAAAGCCCAATGTGTACTGGTAATTAAAATAAACTTACTTTTCCATTGCTGATGATATTGCCTTCATTGACTCTGAGTAAAGTGTTGTGCGTCTAAAGACGCTTGTTCCATGCGCACCAAGACAAGATAACACAGCATCTTTTCCTTCTAGGATGGGAACCAGTGACTCTGAATTCAACACATCCCCTTTAATGACTTCAAGCTTTTCATGTCTGTTATCACAAAAGGAAAATTAAGATAGCGCATCTCTCACAATCTGAACCATCCGACTCCTTTTTTCACTTTATCTCTTTAGCGTTTCTCTACCAAAGGTCCCCTGAGTCTGAAATTGAATAACCCCAGTACTGGGGCACCTCCAGCATACACCGCGTCTTTTCTTTCCATCGGCGTGTTAACAAAGCTGCTAGGGTTACATTAATAGACCTTAACACGGCAATGCTTGTTTTGCCCTTACAATATAAGAACAGCTGATGGCAAGAGAGACATGTAACTCGCCATCACAGGGCACATTTAGTTCGACTCCGAGAACTCCGCAGAGGCCTCTTACAGTTTTTCGTCCTGGCGTGCGTTTCTCAAAAGACCCGAAAACTTCTCGGGCCCGAAAACTTTTCGGGGCTCTTTTCGGGTGATTTTCTCGGGCCCCGGAAAGTGTTTCTCAAAGCGCCCGAAAACACCCCGTTTTTCCACCCGAATTTTTCGGGTTTTTTTCTCGGGTCGGCCATGTTTTTGTAGCGTGAGCTGGGAAACTTATTCTAGAATGTTTTGGTTTTAGCTCATGACCTTTTCGGGGTGATTTGTCACGAAACAGCCTGAATATGGCATATTGATGAAATACTCTGTTGACTGAAGCATGGTTTCTGTGGTTTTGCATGGGGCTGATTTTCGCGTAAATGAATAAGCTTAAAGCCTCTAGATCGGTAAGATTTATACGGTAACTTAATGGATTTCTTTAGCTTCTTCCGTATTAAAAGCGGTTTGAATTGGAGCTAGCCGTAATTTGGTCATACACATATAAAATCATCGAACTAAAAGAATGGATACGCATACATTGATTTTAATGAACTTGTAACCGTCATTTAGAGTACGTGTAGCGTTTCAATCCTTGTTCATTGAAGTCTTCAACTGCACAATGTAAACTTATCTGTTTGGAGAGAGCCGTCGTTGAGCGAAATTGTTAACGATCTCGAACCGAAAGGTGAAAGAAACTTGGAGTTTTCATCGAAAGCCAAGTTCAGAGACCGTCTGAAGAAAAAGGTGAGTGGTGTTCGTTTCAATAATGATGTCCACTTTTGGCGGGAATTTTTGTGTAGTCGCGTCTGACTTTGTTTTTCTGTTTGTTTGCCCTTCTTTTGTCTAGTCCACATGCAGCGGGAGAACCTACTCTCTTATGCTGGTTATCGCAGAGGTATGTAAATTAACGTTTTTAAAAAACACATGTATATTCCGTTTATACAGTGTACATTGTTTTTTATTCAAAGAGGTATTAAACCGGTCGTTTCGCCCGAAATTCCATTCGCTCGAAACCGTTTCGCCCGGACAAAAAGTCGGTTCGCCCGAACTAAAGGTGTCAAAAGTCTGTTCCGTTGAATAAGGCAACACGGAAGAAAGCACAATTCGATCTAAAATACAAGAAACTACAAGAAGAACGTATAAACCTTTACTTGCATTTGTAGAAAGCTGATAACTAGAAAGGTAGCAGAAGGTTTCGCACCAAATCGCCAAATCGACACCTTTCAGTTTCTTATCGTCTTCGCTCCAAATGTACGACCTAGAATATTTCTCGTTCTTTAGCGTGACAAAAGTGTGCTTTTAGTCCGGGCGAATCGACTTCCAGTCTGGGCGAAACATTAATTAGCTTAAGGTGAGATATCTTTTGATATAGTACTATTTTCGAGCTGCTGTACAGCGAACGGCTAACCCGAGCAGCTAACTTTTTGACATGAGCTATTCAAAACATTCAAGTTTGTCTAGACAAACTGTCGCGGTTTACAAGTAAACCAATTAACGTTAAAAGATCCCCCGACGAAAAAAATAGTCAATGTTAATGAAGATCGCTGTCTCAGCATTTACCAGAAGGACAAAGCCGCCATTTGCTGTCGACATCCATCACTCTAAATGGGAAATTCTTATTTTGAGGGCAAATTCCTTGAAACAAATCCCAAATTAAGGACTTTTTTTTTCTTAAATTAAAGATCTTATTTTAAGAGAAATTTCTTACTTTGAGTTAGTTTTTAATTTAAGAAATCGATCTTTAGTTCCAGTTGGCTAGTATAAATTCTTAATTTAAGATGAAACTTTGTTACTTTAAGAAAATTTTACTTCTTAAAATGAAGGTTTCTCGATTGTTAATTTAAGAAAACAGATACTTCATTTGAGAAATATTCTTTTTTTATTCAAATATTGATTTCTTTTTGAGAATACTGCAAATAAAGGAAAAAAGGTCTTAATTCCAGCACACGAAGCTCTTGCTTTCAGCACTTGTAACTTGCACCTTTGCTTGTAACTTGTACATGACGATGTGGAAGAGTGGCAAGAATTGGTGGAAGGCAAGGGCGACAACGACGGTGTTGAGTTGGAATATGGAACAGAACCAGACGCCGTGGACATATTTTCCCCCACGTGCCCTCGAAGGGAAGATTTAGACAGCAGAGCGGTAACGAGTCCGCAAAAGCCCTTCAAATTGCCTGGGAAAGAGTGTTGTTATCCACCAAAGAGGCAGTTAGGAACGAAGGCGAAGCCGGTGTGACGGTCGAGGTAGAAGTCGAAGTTGAAGCCGGGGACTGACGGTCGACGTAGAACTCGAAGTTAAGTGGACGAGCTACTGTGAGAGCTGAACGGCGAAGTAGTCGGCGGAGTCAACGTGGACATGCTGTTGCTCGTTGTACGCATGATGAACAAACGCTGCTAGAAATGTGTTAAAGTAGAGAAGCCACCAAACCGTTGAAAAACGAAGAAAGAGGCGACGCCAGCTGCTCGAAAAGACGACCGCTTCGACGACCGCTAAAACGCTACACAAACGAAGCTGCAACGAATCATGTGAGCCTGCACTTTGACAGGTGACCGCTGGCCAAAAGCGCCCGCTAAGTCGTGGCAGTTTAACTTTGTAAATGTCATTTACTAAATTTAAATTAAGATTTCTTGTTTTGCTGTATTTTTTTAAATTCAGAAATTTATTTCTTCGTTTTTCTAAAGATGATGTTCTTAAAATAAGCTTTTTTAATGGCTTATTTTAAGAACCTCACCTTCCTTAAAATCAATACTTGAAAGTAAGTAGACATCCTTTTAAATCAAGAACAGATACCTCAATTCAAGAAAACCTTCTTGCAATAAGAAATCACCTTAATTTGGTTTAAGAAGATATTTCTTAATTTCAAAATACAGGTTTAAGAGTGCATTGAAGAAACATAAAAAAGTGGACGCAAGGCGGAGCTGTTAAAACTTGACATGTTTACGCTCCAAACGTTGTCGGAAAGACGCGGAAAAAAGTTGGTCCCCCGTTCACGGTAGCTCGAAAATGGAAGTAAAAGTCTTCAATTTAAGCTTACTGGTAGGTTTAACTGCCATTTTTTCTAGATTGTGTTTAAGAATATCGTTATAATTTTGAAACTGGCAGCAGGATGACAGAGAAGAAAAAAAGCTCTCGCTTCACTGAGCAAATGAACCACGTTCTCATCGATAGTTACACCAAACACCAAGTAAGCTCAAGTACAATGTGGAGAATAATTAGTTTTCCCTTTCCTAGTAATGGCTAAAAATGTTATTATTTGATTTAATTAGGAATATAATAGATCACGGATAAAATAATATCATCATACATGTCGAAACATTTAAGTGGGGACTTCATGATCATGTGTTCATGATTCAAATAGAAGCATGTGTTTAGATTCTGACCCGGGCTAGGCAGCTGAACTTAATTCGGAATTCTTTAGCTAAAGGATGTTAAAATCAATAAAATCCCACCTTTTGATTCAGGTGCCACATTGAAAAAAAGGAAGATATGTGAAAAATTATATGGGCAACTAGGGGTGGCATCTTATACCTTTTCGGGTGTGAAAGCGGAATCATTGGACTTTAATGATTCATGATTCCTGTCTTGTTTTACCTCAATGATTCGTGATTCATTTAAAAATTTCATTCGATATTCATGATTTATTTGTCATTGTTTTCATCCAGTTTTGAAAATAACTTCACTGTGTAACATACCTAATCACATAATCACAGTCAAGTTGATAGATAGGGGTGAAAATTTGAATCGCGTTTTCAGTGCTTTCCTGTAGGGGGGTCTGGGGGCATGCTCCCCCAGAAAATTTTGAAAATTGGACGCTATTTTCGGCCATTTCTTTGATATAACTGTTAAGAAGTTTCGTAGTTTGCATTCTATATTCACACGCCTCCAATGTCGATGGAAGCATATTCATTTGATATTCATGATTCTTTTACCCATCTCCCGTTATCCGATATACCAATTTTACAGTTATGATTCATGATTCCGCTTCCACCCCCGATACCTTTGTATCAACTAAGTCATTGCAATTGTTCATTAACTCATTCAGTTGATCATTTTGCTTATTTAGACTGTTCTGAAGTCAAAGTTTACAAATACAGTAACTAATGAGAGGAAAAAGTCTATTTGGGAAGGTATTACCTCTGCAGTTAATGCAGTTAACTGTGGTGAAAGAAAAACAGTAGAGCAGGTAAGAACCAATATTTATCATAACGTTATAATTATGCAATCGGTGTCAAAATCTTGATGCACTAATTGCTATTTTTTTTCCCCACTTGAAACACCAAAATAGTAATATAAAAAATCACCCTATCCCCTTTTACAATGTTGCATAGCATGCAAAAATTAATGCCTCCCATTGCTACCTTATTTTTGCTTATGGACTGAAACCGCTGCTTTTATGCCCAAGGAGTTTGGCCACATAATTGGGCTACACAACATTGCAAGGGGGGTGGGGGTTGGTGTGTCAGCGTCAGCGACTTTTGTCAATGATTATCTGAGTGAGTATTACACCAGAAAACACCTGCTTTAAACCAATTGCTCTAAAACAAATTGGCCTCCTTACAAATCTCATGCTTGCAAAATCAGTGGAAAGAAAAAGTGGGTTACGCGACCACTGTGTGATGTCAAAGGGAGGGCACTGTGTTGCAAAGAAATGCATCTTTTATTAATAAATACACTGGCTCGTATATGTTATTAGTACCCCTTTGAAGGAGACTGGTATAGTAACATAGTGGTTATATGTTCTTCCATCAGCTAGAAAATTTCATTGCAAAATAAGAAACAAAATTTGTACACTCTGTCTAAGAGAGACTGATTGACAATATGCCATGGTTCACCAACATGCTGCAGTTGACCACTGAAGAATGATGTTGCAATGACGATTGTCGTGATGTAATTATCGATCATTTTTGATAACTGCATTCAATTCAGCAAGTTACATGGGATACCATCCTTTTTACCCCTTTTAACTGCAATACTTATATCTTCTACAGTGGGGCTGTGTGGACTTAGTGGGTAATTGATTAGATATCAAGGTTATCATGGCTATCCGTTAAAGGCCAGTATACAGGTGTGTTGATTTAAAATGTAAAGCATTACTGTCTATATGTGATTTAAAGGTAAAGAAACGCTGGGAAGATATAACAACATCAGTTAAAAAAAAGGCGAGAACAGCACGAAACAATGAAATCAAAAGGTTAAAAATCACTGGTAATGGCAACTTACCGGATGATCAGGTAATATTACAGCTAGGAGCTAGCATAATAAACTTACTACTTGTGTGTTTGTGCAAGCTACTCAGTTATACCTGACTTATTCCCATCTGGTAAGGCATTGACCCATTGAACAGTCTCAACTGTAAAACTTTTCTGATCGCAGTTGTTTCAATTTGAGAAAAGTTTAAAGTTTTGAGAAAAGTTTCTAAAAATTGGAATGAAGCTGACATGAGTATCTTTGATCTGCATTCTCAGGAAGAAAGTGAAATGATAACCACACCAGTGGGTGAACTTGCATCTCCTGAAAGGAAGGTGGTCCAAATCCTTGGGCCAGAGGTTTTCTCTGGAATAAGTGGTGGACTGGACACCCTTGGTATGATTATTTTCCATCCCTCCGTCCATCCATCCATCCGTCCATTTATTCAGTCATTTTACATTCATGTATTTATTTTACAGACTCATCTGGATATAGGGAAGATAGATGGCCCCATGGGATGCAGTTTTCTACCAGCAGTGGAAGCAGCAGTAGCATGGCAGATGGTGCTGATGACATGGCCTTGGTGGAAAATCATCAATGGACCAAAGATTTAAATGTAATCAACTTAAAGACTAAAGCCCCAGCCAAATCCTCGCAACATTTTTACCCCTCAAGTCACATTGTTGGGACGAGTTGTGAGAAGGAGCGTGGATCTGGCACTTTGAAATAGCAAATAGAACTAGTATACATGCTCCAGTGCAACAATGTTGCAGGAATATGGCCAAACGAGTGCAACAACATGCAACATCCAAAAAATGTTGGGAAAAATATTTGACTGTTTTCGAACTTGAGCCAACATCACACAACAGGTTGCAACAGGGTGCTAATCGGTGCAACATTTTGTGTGCACATGAATTTGAATTCTTAACAGGGATATAATTTTTAAAATTTTTAAATTTTTAAATTTCGATTTTGTATAGTAGCTTTGAGTACTAGTGTGCACTAGCTTTCATCGCCATTCACCCATGGGCAAATAGTAAATGGGTAATTGTCCAATCAGAGCATGTGCCTTACTTTTGTTATGTTATAAATTTAATGTAAAAATCATCAAATTTAATATATAGGATTTGGATGAGGAAGCACCCTTGAGCAGTTGCATCAAGATACTAGCTGATGTGAAACAGTTGGACAAGAAGCAGGTAATTTGGATTGACTTTTAATAAATGAATATGATCTGCTTATAGTTACCTACTAATCTACTCAACCGTTTGCCACAATAACTGTATTTCAGGAATTGAAAAATATAAAACCAACAGCAACAAAAGCCCGAAAGCGGAGTCTTACTGATGCACAGCTAGAGGTTGGTAATTCATCGATACATTTTTTCACTTTTAATATTTTTGCACTTTTACAATGCTCTTGAACTTCCTTAAGTATTTACAAAGTTGTTCAAACACATGACAATGACTTTTGTCTTAAATATATCACTTAAACTATTTCCAGTACTTTGAGGTCTGCACAAAATACTTCAAGCTCAAAACAGAAAAGTTGTCTTTGGAGATAAAGGCTCTTCAGGGTCATAAAGAAGGTAAAGTGCCCTATAACTTATCGCAAAGATTTATGTACATATTTTTTTTCAGTAAGATCTATTATAGTTAGTTATATCTACATAATTTGCATGCTCTCCGAGCATTAACATACATAATTCCCATGAGTAGCGCCTTTCAACAAGTGGCTTAAATCTCCAAATTCTAACACTAAAACTCTTCTTCACGGTTCACTTAAAACCAACACAGGTAAACTGACGCAGCCATTAGTGTATAATATATGTCATAATTCACCAAAATACAGCACAACTTCAATGTTGAAATTACTAAACACCAAATGTGTTATATTTATATCAATATATATATATATATATATATATATATATTTGCCTTTACAACATTAATTAATTTCCTTGAAAGTACGATATCATCAACCCTCAGCATTTAAGTAATCAATATATCACTCTTAATAAGACAGTAAATAGTGATATTGAAAAATAAATGTTGTTTTTTTTCTTCCTCAGAATAAATATGGATCCCACAAGGCTTATATGAATACTTGATAATTTTTGGCATCAAAGCTGTTTATAATTTTATTCCATTTTATTTTCAAGCAGGCAACAAAAGTTTATAACAGGGCTTTATCTAATTCTGGGCAGAGAGGTTTTTATTTCTGGAGTGAAATTTTCCATGATTATTATATATCTCTAAAATGCACCCTTGAGTTATAAACCCAGTGAGCCCCAGAGCCCTCACTGAGCCCAGACCACCTCCTAAAATTCCAGAGAAAGTGGCTCATGCCTCAATCAAAACACACAGTAGTGCCAAAATATTTAACAATTGTAATATCTTCCCTTTATCCTTTTGCAGTGACACCAGTACTGGTGCTTGGTGGCTCATGACAGATCAGACTTCCTCATGATCACCATGCACCTAGGTACAATTAACCCCCAAATTTTCTGGAAATGGATTATTATCGACAATACACAGGTTGTGTACTACCACTGATAATTTTTGCAACATTGACTAGGACTGAACTGCATAATGCCCCACCTGAGAAATAATGGCACCTGAATCACTGTTTGAGAACTCCAAAAGATCTTTTGACCACATGTACATTACTTGTTTTTGTGTGTGCCTTTTGATATCTCCTTTCTGCATTAGATGCATGGTGTCTTGAGGGGATTACAAAAGGGGTCAATCATCACCAGTGGAAAGGCATAGCCCCTCTCTCCAAGAAGGCAACCTTCACCACCTCCAGCTTTCAAGTGAATGTTCAACATGCTGCTGTTAATGGTTAAATCAGTGTTTGGTCGAGAGAGGACTTAAGGTTGAGGTTTACTTGTGTGTAACATTGGTCTGTTATTGTAGAAGAAAAATTGTTTTCACATTTTAATGCATTAAGCGGCCTTTTCAAAGTCTTACTAGGGTGCCTGGACATTGCAACATTATGCACAGTGCAAAATTAGGGAAGCACCTTAAACACTGCTGAATCATGGGTCGATCCATGCCACTTAATTGGCAGCCACGTAATTAGTTAACACTATTCCTCAGTTGCACACGGCCATCACATCAATTGCATGGAATCCCTTGGATTTATGAAAGGTGACACTTATTAGTCTAGGATGTTATGATTCTGCCAAACATAGTCATACATGCATGCATACATACGTACATGCATAACAATCTTTTATTTATGCTGCCTAAAAAGGGTTTTTCAGCTCGATCAATACAATACAATTACAAATACAGATTTAAATTTAAATTAATTAAGAATATAAGTAACGAGATTATTAATCAGGGATTTTGCAAAACACTGAGTTAAAGATTAGAGCGGTTTTCACTTGAGTGTCGAAAGTAATTCGTGTTTGCTTTGGTTTTGCATTACTGCACTCAGTGATTGGCTTAAAACTCTCGCGCCACTTTCTCAACCAATCAGAAGTAAAACCAAAACTAATCGCGACTTGCTCGCGCACGTTTTCCCGCACTTTGTGGTGGCTACATGTATTTGCTTCGAGTTTTGATTGGTTTACTGGATTGTCTGTGTCCTTTGTGATTGGCCAGAGTGATTACTTTGGTTTTGGTTTTACGACACTCATTTGAAAACTGCTCTATTAATCGTAAAAGACACATTTCATAGTTATTAACTCTCTTAAAGTGCATTTTAGAGATAATTAAGTCATGGAAAATTTCACTCCAGAAAACACTCCAGAATTAGATAAACCCTGAGTTTTATGTGATTCAACAATGTTCAGTTTCTGTGTCATTGCAATAGTTCTGAAACAAATAAAAGTTCAGTGCTGTGGTATGTTGTATTAATTACAGTAAAGGGGAAATAAGTATACATAAAGCAATTGGTGGTTAACCAGAGTTAATAGCATTAGTCATTCAAAAAATGCTGTATCAAATTATAGTGTATGAAAAGCTACACTGAATAATGCATAAGTTGACTTAAAGTGCCCCAGTGTGATCACAAAAATGTGAGTTTCATTTTTTTTAAATTTTCGTGTACAGTGTTAGACTTTCTTACTCTGACCTTGCCAAAATATTTCAATCCGTTATGAACATCAGACGTCATTTTATTTTAACATTTATTTCTGAGAATTTACAGCCGCCATTAAAAAAACTTTGTTCCGTGGCTTGGTTGCGAATGAGGGGAATTAATTTTAACAACCATAAATAGAGAAATTCACGCTAAAAGGAACAAAATCTTTGGACTTGCTCTTCGTGCAATTTTTTTTGCTGACTGTTATTATAATGTCAACCCATGAGGTATTTTTGAGCCTTTGACTTTCTCTCATTCGCAACCAAGCCGTGGAACAAGTTCTTTAATGGCGGCTGTAAATTCTCAGAAATAAATGTTAAAATAAAATGACTTCTGATGTTCATAACGGATTGAAATTTTGCAAGGTGAGTAAAAACGTCTAACAGTACACAAAAATGTAAAAAAAAATGAAACTCAAATTTTTTATCACACGGGGGCCGCACTTAAAAGCAATATACAATTCCTGTATTCTCAGGATAAAGGCTTCTTATCTTGAAAAATATTTATCATGCACTGCAATTTTATGTTTATCACAGGGTATATTGCATGCATGGGCCATGGAAAACCTGGAAAGTCATGGAATTTTAGAAAGTCGTGGAATTTCCAGAGCACAAACGAATATGAATCCTGTATCAGGAAAAAGGCTAAATTTGAGTACATTATGAAAATACATCACAAATGAGTTTTTGTCTTACTGTGACACCAGTACTAGAGCTTGGTGGCTCATGGCAGCAGACTTCCTCGTGATCATCACATTCAAAAAACCCGACATTTTCTGGCAATGGGGTATTATCGATTATACACATGTTATGTAATACCGCTGTTGCAAGGATGATCTTGCAACATCGACTCGGGCTGAATTGGATTGCCCCACCTGAAAAATCCAGGCACCTGAATCGTTGCTTAAGCACCCCAAAAGATCTTTCGATCACATTCCTCGTTTTTGTGTGTGCCTTTTGATACTTTCTTTCTGCATTGGATGTCAACTTGTCAGGATGAAAAGGCGTCATCATTAATGGGGTAAGGGCATAGCCCCTGTCCCCAAGAAGCCAACCCTCTCTACCACCTCCAGCCTCTAAGTGGATGTTCAGCATGCTGCTGGTAAACACGGCTGAATCATGGGTTGATCCATGCCACTTGGCAACAACGTTGGTAAACATCATTTTCGCGTTACAGACAGCCATCACATTGATCGCGTGGAAACCTTTGTGGCACACGTATAGGTGCTCATTTTTAGACGGCGTTCTGATGGGGATTAATGTGCCATCAATTGCCCCGATGACCTTTGGGAATCCTGCCATTTCATAAAATCCTCTCATTGTATCCTAAAATTGCAATGAAAATGAACAGCATCACACTTTTCACTGTACTTGCATTTAATCAAAAAGTGAGTACAAACAAAGTTATATTAATATGACAATTTTGAATCAACAGGTAAAAAAATTAATTTTTGGGAATTAAATAAGACCACAACATCCAGCTGGTGACTTGCTAATGAGGACAATTGCAACAACAAGAATGTATTTGCATAATTTCTTATTTATCTTATAACAAGATAACAGATTAAATATTTAAGTTAGTCAATCCCTTCTCGTACTGATCTTTTTTTCTATTCTGGAATGCTTTAAATTAAAGTAGCCTAATTTCTTGTAAATGAAAGGATCTATTTCAAATCAAAACAAATGATGCGGACCGCCGAGGAAACAACATCTTACACTCGAGAGGCTTATCTCGCTACTTCTCTTATTTGTTTTCTACCTAGAGTGACACTAGCTTGCAAAACTATTTTATTCTATGGCCAAAGGTTTGTAATTATGTTTTTAGGAACATAATCTGAGTATAAACGAGGCCAAATTTTCTCGAAAGATCACAGGTATGTAGACGGGCGACCGCCGACCGATCAAGAGATTTTTGTTTCTGTTTTGTTTTGTCAATTAAAATTATCTGTTCGTGTGCTTGTTTCTTTTCCTTTGTTAGAAACCTCAACAAGGGAAATTATCACAGTTGCTTTTACAGTTATTTACATTTATATCGCCTGTGGCTGAAGGAAATGTGATCCAGTCTTGTGCCAACTCGGCAACATCATGTACACAGCGACTTGCGCTTGCCTTCGAGATTCCCATCGTGTCACCAAGCACTTTCAGGAAAGACCCCGAAGCAAAATACCGTAATGCTGTAAGAACCTAATAAAGGATAAAAATAAGCATTTGTTTTCGTATTCGTGAGAGGTCAGCTTTCGGTACCGAATGTTGCAAAATGTCATTAATTAGCTCACCTGCGTCTCTGCGCTCAGAGGAAAGTTGCGGCCCGTGTCACGCTCAAGTTTGTCCTCCAGTAAAGTCACTAACCAACGAATTCTCCCAGGAGACAGCCTGTATCTTTCAATTATGTCGTTTTCACGCATATTCGCAATTGACGTTCTTGTCATGTACTGTCTGGGCTGTCTAGTTTGACCTAAAAGAGCGCCGACAGCCGCCATTTTATTTCGGAAAAAAAAGCCCGAAAAAAACTTTTCGGGAGGTGGCGAGTACCCGTAAAGTTTACGGGAAAAAATGACGTGATTTTCTCGGGTCCGAACTTCTCGTGCGCTTTGAGAAACACCCGAAAGCTGTTTCGGGGGCTTTACGGGTCCGTTTTCGGGCCCGAGAAGTTTTCGGGTCTTTTGAGAAACGCACGCCTGGTTAGGAAATGGGGAAGGTCAAAAGTAAGCGCGCGGGTCCGGCCTTTTCGCCCTTCCCGTCATCCCCCCCCCTCCCCCCCCCCCCTTTTCATTTTAGTGTTTTTCGCCTTTTCCCCCTCCACTGAAGGAACCGCTGCAAGCAATCCATGAATAAAATATTGACAAAATCAACGAACTGTGACCTCCTCATGTACACGTCGTTTCATGTTTGCCCTGGACGGTAAATGTCTCCTAGGAACCTTTTTTTTTTTTGGCGGTAAACATTTCTAAGAGTTTCGTGATCTGTATTTATTTTGAAATAACACGCAAACTGCGGTGATAAACAGTTTGCGTGTTATTTCTAGTTCAGCTACGATGGCCAAAGAAAGAGTATTTACGATATTGCTATAATTGCCTGACATTTTTTCGCACTAGTACTTAAGCTTTGGAATAGCCAACAGATGAGGGTATTTTGTTAAAGACGCCGAGCCAGAGTGCTGAATTTTTTAGTAATCAAACCACAAACAAGAAAGGCTCATTGCCTCTCATAGCGTGACCTGTTTCAGTTGGCTTCT